>CM030363.1:45896149-47096149 GCA_017893485.1 Hemerocallis citrina
ACAAGGAATGATCCACAATAGGAATCTAGATACAATTCAACTGACACTGAACCCTCACATAGTATTGAATTAAGAAGACTCTCCACAAGAGATAAAACTCCTAGAACTTATGGTGATGACTTTGTGACTTATGCACTAGCAGCTGGCCCTGTTAGTGTTAAGAAAGTCTTAAGGTCTAGGGATGGTTTGCTTTGGAAAGAAGCAATTGATGATGAAATGAATTCTTTATTGCAGAACAACACTTGGGAATTAGTTAATTTGTCAGTAGGGGCTAAAACTGTAGGAAGCAAGTGGCTTTTGAAGAAGAAACTTAATCCTGATGGAATTGTAGCTAAGTATAAAGCACGCTTAGTAGCTAAAGGTTATACTCAACAAAGTGGGGTGGACTATTTTAATGTTTATTCACCTGTTTGCTATATTTCTACAATAGGGATTCTTCTAGCCATAACATATATTGGAAATTTTGTTATTCATCAAATGGATATCAAGATTCCTAAACGGTGATTTTAATGAATAAATCTATATGAATCAACCTGAAGGTTTTGTACTTAAAGGTTCAGAAATAAAGTTTGCAAATTAATTAAATCTTTGTATGGACTAAAACAAGCACCAAAATTGTGACATGAAAAATTTGATAAAACAATAAAGAGCTTAGGTTTTGAATCTAGTAATTCTGACAAATGCCTTCATTATCATGATGAATCGAATAAAATTGCCATTATTTGTGTATATGATGATGACATGCTAGTTGTTAGAAGTGACCTCTCTGTCATTATAAAGTTAAAACTATGCTATCCAAACAATTCAATATGAAATACCTAGGTATTGTGGACACCATATTGGGCATGAGAGTGGGCTTTAGAAGGCAAGGAATAATCCTTAGCCAATCCCACTATATTAAAATTGTGCTGAAAGACTGGGGATACAATGGTTGCAAAAGGTTTAATAAACCTTATGATTATACCAAAAAGTTGACACCTAACGATGATGCAACAGCGAGATAGTTAGACTACTTTAAACTCATTGGGAGTCTCATGTATGCTATGACATGCACTAGACCTGACATAGCCTTTGCGATAGACATGCTAAGCAGGTTCACTAGCAATCCTAGTCAACTACACTAGAATGCCCTTAAGAGGCTATTGGGATACCTAAACGGTACTCAAGAGTTTCCTTTATGCTACTCTGGTTATCCTTTAGTACTAGAGGGATACTCTGATACATTGTGGTGCTCAGAAAATGGTAACAGTATGTCCATTAGTGGCTATGTGTTTACACTAGGAGGAGCAGCTGTGTCACTGAAATCTAAAAGAAAACCTGGTCTTGCTTTCTCATCAATGGAGTCAGAACACTCTGCGCTATCTTGTGCTGGTGAAGAAGCGGAATGGATGAAAGACCTATTGTTAGATATTCCTTTGAGAAGGTTAAGAGTAACCACTCTCAGTCTGTATTGTGACAACCAAGCTACAAATATTGTAGCTAACAACACTCTCTACACTGGTAAGGAACGTGTTGTGAGCCTTAGACAGGCTAAGTTGAACTATCTCATTAAACAAGGGATTGTTGCCCTTATTGATGTACGATCAGAAAAGAATGGGGCTGATGCCTTTACAAAAGGACTAAGTAGAGATCTAATTATCAAAACTGTGGGGGAAATAGGGTTAAAAACTATTGATGATAAGTTTTAACACCCTAGTTATTTTGATCAATTAGAATCTAAAGCTAGAGCCATAGAGTAGTTCAAACTTTAAGCATCAATCTCTAGACAGTTGACATGTTTTAGATAATTAGAAAAGTTCTATGTATTTATTGTTGATATATAACTTCATTCCAAATTTGATGATGATATAAATATTTCAAAACTTACTTAGAATTATCTTTTATTCCAAAAGAAAGTATGAAAATTTGTCGATGTTTTCTGATATTTAGAATTGTTGTTATATCATTCCAACTTTGATGATATATCTCTTTTATGGGATTTATGTTTCATTCCAATCTTGATGATTTAGAATTTAACCATAATTGATTTAACAGATCTATCATTCCAACATGAAACACAGTATAGTTCTTGTGTAGAAACTATAATAGTTCTTGTACTTTATTTTGAAAAAGATACTTGATTGTGACGCTTATGATGTACCTTTGCATATCTATGTTGAATTGTACTAAGTTCTTTAGCTTGAACTAGATACTCTTATACATTTCATTTGGACTCTAAGAGAAGCGACTCATGAGATTTCTATTTGTTACGTTTAAAACAGATGGGAGCAAAGGCAATAGAAATGAATCAGTCAACATTAATTTTGAGAATGATGATTTGCTCGATATGGAGGAGTAGACCCAAAAGAACTCGCAAGAATAGTCTGTCAATTGCTTGGAGGAACTTCTATTTTGAGTTTAAGACTCTTTACTTTGATTGAACTTAAAACTTTCGTTTATTTTGAAGTTTATTATTTGGTTGACTTGAGATTATGATATTGTGTTTTGTTGGTTTAGTTTTTGTGAACTATTCATTTGTTATGGTCTTAGAACTATTTGATTATTTTTGTTTAGTCATATTTGAACTATTCAAGTTATAATTGATTTATCCTATGATCCATGTTCTTTATGATTCAATGATGTTTGAATTTTTGTGATCCAATAATATAACATTGCTTAGAGCATCCACTGTAACCCCTGTTTTTCATTTTATGTACTTTGAAGTGTATTTTTTATTTTTGTGTATTTTATCTCTCTTATATTTTTCTGAACCGTATATTTGATTTGTTTGCAATATATATTCGTTTTATATCATTTTGAGCTCCTTGTATTGTTTGATCGTCGCATTTGTTCGTTTTTCGTCATTTTGATTCTTGTCCTCATTTTCTTGGCCTCGTTATCTTTATTTTATTTTTCCATGGTGTTGTGATGGAATTTTGGTGGTGATTTCCCAAACCTATGATTTTGACTCCTAATAAGATGTTTCAAGAGCCATAGAATTCACTCTTAAATTGTATTCCCATTGGTTATTGACCCAATATCCATTACCTATTTGTATACCTATTACTACATACCAATACCCACAACCCATTAGCCCACATTAAACTCCTATATATAATCCCCTAATCCTAAAACCCTAAACCCTAACCCTAATCTCTCTCTCCCTCTCCTAATCCCGGCCCCCCTTTTTCCCTTGTGCTCCCGGTTTGCTTCCCAACCTGACACCACCAGCCGGCCACCTCCCCTAGGCCGACCTCCTCCATAGCCGACCTCCACTACCTCTCCGGCCACCATCCTACACCCATCTCCGACAACCATACAACTCGACCCTCTCCATTGCTTGATTGCCGATCCACACCATCAAAAACTACCATCACAACCATCATCAATCCCTTCTCTTGTAGTGTTCTCAAAGTGGGTGCTTGCCACTTTGATCGTTGCTTCAAGGAGATCGTTCGTGGGCGGATTTCGTTCGTTGGGCTTGGATTCATTGCTTGTAGCGGGTTTCATTCGTGGGTTTTGCTTCTCTTTGTGTTTGGATCGTTCTTCATTCCCTAATTATGGCAAGTAACTTGTACTCCAATTCATTTGTTTGATACAAGTCCCAAAGTTCACCTATAGTGTAGTTGGGTCTAGAGACAACCAAAGATTGTGATTTTCTTGATAGGTTTTGTCTCTATTGTGATAATTTGGCCATAGATGACTCATGACACAAATCTTGATATGAGATAACCTAGGAATTGCCCAATTCTTGATTTTTAGTCATGTATGTGAATAATGGTGTGAATTGTGTTTGGATTGAGACCCATGTGAAATAATAGGTGTGAACATGTTAATAACCCTAATTCATGATGTTTAGATGCTTGGTAGGTTGTATTTCAAGTTTGGATGTGTTTGGATCAATATTCTTGAAATTATGATAATCTTGTTTTGAAGTGTAAAATCTGTATTTCTGGATGTTCTGTTTTCGTCTATGCTACAGCCAGTATTTTGATTCCAGTATAAAATATGAATTTTAGATAATTTTATCTATTTTCAAATCCCACTGGTTTTGCATGATTTAGATTTCGTATGCCTGAGTTATGACTGTTTTAGTACAGAGGTGTCGATCTATTCCAGATTCAGTTTTTGGTTGATTTTGTTAACAAACTATTTTCAAGAACTATTCTATACATACTATCTTGATCCAATATTTTGGTCAGTGTTTCTTTTTAAAGTTAGGGACTACCCAGAATTTTGATGAATTTTATTGATAAGTTTTATGTGGTGTTTCATCCTCGTTTCTAAAATCTACTCATGTTGTATTTTGCTCGCTGTTCTGTAAAGAACCCTATTTTCACTATGATTCCTTATACTGTATGAAAAATATTTGTGAAATGTGAAAGTTAGTAAATTTTATCTATTTTCATATTCCTTTGGCGGAATTGGATTTTGATTCACTGGTTGCGAGATATCTTAGTTTTCGTACAGCAGTGTTGAGATTCCCAGATTCGTTAAACTATGCTTTCTTGATGCTTTGGTATTTTTGATGACTGATCTATTCTTACTGGAACATAATTAAACTTTATATTTTGATTCTAGACACATAGGGGAATACCCCAGATTTTTCTTGAATTTATTTGAGAGGTTTTAATGCTGTTT
Source organism: Hemerocallis citrina (assembly GCA_017893485.1). Taxonomy (NCBI): domain Eukaryota; kingdom Viridiplantae; phylum Streptophyta; class Magnoliopsida; order Asparagales; family Asphodelaceae; genus Hemerocallis; species Hemerocallis citrina. Next base: position 45,900,770 of record CM030363.1, read on the forward strand.
TCCGGATTGAGAATTCGTTTTCCTGATTTCTGACTGAACAGGTTATCTGTCTTCGAACCTGTTTTGAGTTATGATGTTGTGAATTACTATATGACTTAATTATACTCGTTGGATTCGTGTGGATGTCTAGTTTCCAGATCCTTTGACGGATTTATATTTGCATTGCTGTAGCGACAAGAATCACTGTTTTAGTACTGATCTGTCATGCTGTCCTGATTATGAACATACCATGTTTTACTCGTTTATGTGAATGTATATCATCCATGCTTGTATATTTGTTTCCCTAAACCTAATATTGATTATACCATGTTAGTTTGCCACTATTTCGTATACATTCATGCCTGTTTGATAACCATAATAAAAGTAACCAAGCCAGAGTTTAAGAGAAAGATCTAGTAGTGGAAAATATAGAAACATGTACTTGGAAGAGGACCTGTGTCCTGCCTGCCTGTTACGTGTTCATGACTACATGATTCACGATCCTGTTACCTGTACCTGATTGCATGCTTCCCTATAGGAAGATGTACTCGGAAGATAACCACTAGGTTATGTCTGTTTCCTGTATCTGACTGCATACTTCCCTTAGGAAGGTGTACTCGGAAGAGAACCACTAGGTTCTACCTGTTCCTGTTTTCTGTACCTAAGTACACTGCCCTATGAACTCCATTATGAAATCTAAAGCGAAACTGGTGTTGTAGCAACCACGTAGTAAAAATCGGGATGCATGAAGTGCTTACCTAGATAGTAAAATAACAAGACTTGACATGTCATAACCTGATACCTGTTTACCTGTTACCTGTGTACCTGTTACCTGTATACCTGTTACCTGATTATCCTGTCACATGATTACTTGTTACCTGTTTACCTGATTACCTGATACTTGATACATGTTTACCTGTTTACTTGTTTACTTGATACTTGACACATGTTACATGTACCTGTTAGTATACCATGTTGCTAGATAGTTTTCCCATGTGCTTGTATCCTACATTATTTGTGACCCGCGACTTGCAATTGACGGGTACTTGTTTTCTTCTTTTCCTCTTTTCCTGCAAATTTACTAATTGCAGATTAGGATGGTCAGCTGCCAGAAGGTATTGGCGAGATGATGTATTAGTGCTGGAGTTTCTGCTTTATTATTTTTATTAGTTGTTGCTTGAACATTGAATAAAGTGTATTTGGTTATTTGGATATTATTTGTATTTGGGCGATGTGACCCAGGATATTGTTTTCTCCAGACTCTGATTTATTTGAGAATACTGTATTTGGTTTCAAGTAAATTTCTGTTGGTAATTTGTTTCAATTATGCATGAATGGTTGTGCCTTTTGCTTCCGACTCTGATTATTTCTGTGATGTGTTGCAAAGATTCTTGAATAGCTTAAGGATGATGAAAATCATTCGCTGGGCTTTTGTTATGTATTCGTATTCCGTATTCTTTTTGGAAAGCGGGGCGTGACATCCACAATGGTGTTTCTCATTTTAAAAAAATGGCAGCTACAGTAATAGAATTTGGCGAAATTGTCTACAGTGGTTGTTTGCTATAATTTTGCTAAAATTTGAGAAAGACGAGACATGTTGTTTCGTCTATGTTTTTTTTAATAATTTTACGGTTAATTAATTAGGTGATTAGAGATTAAAATAGGTTAATTAAATAAATTATATAATATAATATAACCTAAACCTAATAATTACTACCTAAACTACACTTTGGCCCTAATCTAATTGCCCCCCAAATGCAGGACGGGACATGTTGTCCCGTCCCATGCATTTTTGCTTGAGACGAGACAACATGTCTCATTTCGACATTTTTTTATTTTATTTTATTTTATTTTTTTAGACGGTACTTGTTGTACCGTCCGATCAATTTAAAAAATAAATAAATAAATAAATTTGTCAGACGAAACATGTTGTCTCGTCTGATCCCATTAAAAAATTAAAAAAAAATTGAGACGAAACATGTTGTCTCGTCTCTTATAATTTGAGAATTGCAATTTCGTTTCTCAAAAATGAGAAGCGACTGTAGCTAGTTTGCCAAAATATGTCAAAATATCAAACGATTGCAGTGTCTCGTTTTCTAAAAAATGAGAAATTGACAAATATAGCAAACGACTGTGGATGCTCTTAGCCTAATATATTGAGAATATAGGAGGAGATTGTTGGATGTATAAGTATATTCTCAATATAATAGGATAATATTGTGTATATTGTTCTATGGGGCAACACGTGTTTACATGCGTTATGTATTGATTATTGGAATGGGTTGAGTGGGCACAAAGCCCAGTACCCTAAACCCAATCTAATCTCTTTAAAAGCTGGTCTAGAGGTAGTGCCCTGTGATATTCCAATACTGATAAGCAAGGTATAATATCTTAAGCGGCTAAGAGATAAACCCTAACCCTAATTCCTCATAATCAGATCTAACAGGTATTTAGGCCATTTTGCTTATCACGTGTGACGCCCGTGAGTTCACTTAAAGGAGATCTTAATGGTTCCGTCCAAACTAGATTTTTTTATTTTATAAGACACTTTTAGAAAATATTTGCAGAAAGATGACAGTTGCTAAAGTATTTGCGCTCGTGGACTCAACAACTAAATTCGCTGTTCCCAACGGCGAGTTTAGTTGTTTCATGCTCGCTGGTGGGACACGGCGAGTTTAGCGCTAATTTTTTGAAAAACTTGTTGTTCCCAACGGCGAGTTCAATTCAAAATTTTTAATGAAGACTCACTGTTCCCAACGGCGAGGACAATTATACTAGACTCGCTGTTGGGAACAGCGAATGTAGTTCAAATTTTTGAAAGAAGACTTGCCATTCCCAATGGCGATGACATTTATACTAGACTTGCTGCTGGGAATGGCGAAAATGTAGGAAATTTCACAGAGAGTGAAACATTCTGTTGGACTTAGTGAATTTTCGAAAAAAACTCTACATAATTTTTTTAAAAACTAAACTCGCCGTTCCCAACAAATGTCATCGCCGTTGGGAATAGCGAGTCTTCATTGAAAAATTTGAACTAAACGCTGTTCCCAACAATGAGTCTAGTATAAATGTCCTCGCAACGAGTCTTGATTGAAATTTATTGAACTGAACTCGGCATTGGGAATGGCGAGTTTTTCAAAAAATTAGCACTAAACTCACTGTGTCCCAATGGTGAGTTTAGTTGTTTCATGCTCGCATTTGGGAATGACGAGTTTAGTTGTTTCATGTTCGCCATTGGGAATGACGAGTTTAGTTTGAGTCCACAAACACAAATACTTTGGCAACTGTCCTATAAGTGCAAATATTTTCAAAGAGTGACATATAATAAAAAAAATTCTTCAAACGGATGGTATTTCTTAATTTTTAAAAATAGTGCAAGTATATGCTAGTTTCTATATATTTTGAATGAGGACATTTGCTAAATTATCTTTTAAATAAAAAAAACCCTACTGTATCAATACCCAGTCGCCACATGAAAACCTGACCCAATCAAGCTAGGGTTTTTACACTTCCTTCCCCAAATTTCTACGGTTTCTGCAACCCATTCCCAAACCCTTAGGGTGTGTTTGGTTGGAGGGAAATGTAGGGAAGGGGAGGGGAGGGTTTTTTTAAATATTTCTTGTTTGGTTCAATTTTTTAGGAGGGGAGGGGAGGGGAATGGAGGGGTGCAGAATCCCTCCTGAGCCACTTTTGGCTCCCCTCCAATATTGGGGGGATTTGGAGGGGAGAGAAATAGAGTCAAATTTTTGTATAATGATTAGACAAAATTGCCCTTCACATTTTCAAGTCTCTAATGATCGTTTTCAGTATTATTCTTATGTACAACTTTTCTATGTGCTCGTTTTCAGTATTATTCTTATGCCCTTCACATTTCTTTTGTAGTTTAATATTGTATAAATTTTATAAATTTATATATGCTGTGGGGTTTTTATAAGGATGTACTAGTTTTTAATTTTAGTTTTGTTTCATAGATTAAGGAGTTCCAGAGCTCAATATCTTGATGTCCTTTTCTTCAGAATTGAATGCATTTGTCAAACATCTTATGTTGTTCGAAGTGATCAGCATACTACAAGCTATATGCAGATTTGATATATGGACCATTCCTTCATTACTCAAGCCGACATTCAAAATCATCCTAATTTATATTCCTTCGTTCGGTGGTGTTGGTTTCCATCCATATGCATATTTCACATTTGAAGTGTTCAAATTGTCGAATTGACCAAGATCGAGGTATTTATGGTTGCTCCACTGGAAGATTTATGTGTTGGTGGTTCACTTCAGACGATCTGACTATGAAAAGGTTCACTGAAGGAAAGATCGATTTGTGACTGAAAACGAAAGCTGCTGATCACTAAGATATACCAGTGCTGTCTATTGCTTCTAAACAGTTTACCTATTATATAGGCAACATAAGGGAGGTTTCGGTATATGGCTTTTCTATTCATTTGTTTGTTTGTTGCATAGATCAAACTTTGCCCGTAACACATCATGTACAACACAATGCAGGTGACAAATTGCATCACAAATTAATTTGTAACACGAAGATGTACCTCTTCGTTTTCTGTTTCTTTATCCAGCAATCTCTTCAAATTCACCACAAGCCAATGGACCGAACCAAGGAATATCGCGCAAGCAGGTGTGGACGAAGCGGAAGCGAGAATGTCGGCTTGAGTAATGCTTCCAAAATGGAAATTCCTCTATATTGAAATTGAATTATATTGAATAACTGCGGTAAGAAAAGAAATTTGGATCAACTTTTTTTCTCGTTCTGACCTTCTAGTAAATTGCCCTTTTAGTTAGTTCGGTTGAACATATCGATCACCTTGTGAAGGGTATAAAAGTAATTTTATTATAAAATCCATTCTCTCTCCTTGTGAACCAAATAAGAAGATAATTATTTTCCCTCCTCCCCCTCCTTTGAACCAAACAGAGTCTTCATTAAATCGCTCTCCTCCCTTTCCCTCCCCTCCCCTCCCCTCCTTTGAACCAAACAGAGCCTTAAATTAAAAAAAAAAACTCGACAAGATGAGGCCGATTTTGATGAAAGGCCATGAAAGGCCATTGACATTCCTCCGTTACAACCGGGAAGGCGACCTCCTCTTCTCATGCGCCAAAGATCACAACCCCACCGTCTGGTTCGCTGACAACGGCGAGCGCCTCGGCACCTACAAGGGTCACAACGGCGCCGTTTGGAGCTGCGATGTATCGAGTGAGCAATCTGTTCCTTCTCTCTCTGTTTCTTGTTGTTCATGTTTAGCGTTTTAGGTTCTGTGCATTTACTATTTTCACTGCTTTTGATAAAGCAGTGAAAATTTGGGTAATGAACACTGATTTAGAGTTTGTTAAGGGCCTAATACCAATTCAATTTTTTTGAGGGGATCTGGTAGAAAGTACATGTGATTTGAGGGCCTAAATAGCGATAACTCTTTACTGTTTATTGTTTTTGATAAATTGTATAAAGTAGAAATTGTTTCATTTGACACATTACTAATAAAATGAGAAGATGCAAGTTTACTTTTTTTTGCTGGTTTGATGTGGGTTTCGGAGCACACTTTGATTAGTTGTATTGAGAAGTCTTGAGTTTTTCAGTAGGGATGATATTTGATAGTTGATTTGCAGATGTTCATTAATGTTCTAACAAGAAGTTGATATTTGAATGAAGATTGCTTCAAGCCTTCGATATGCAGTTAGATTCCACTTGGTGTTGGTTATTTTGAATTTTTTTTGAAGGATTTTAATTTTTTGTTATGTGACAGCTTATACATATTTGGTGTTGTAGTTTTTGCGTTTCCCATAAACTGGACAGAACAGCATATCATACCATGCCATACCTACGATATCAGCAATTAAGGTGTATTCGTTTCGGTGAATTTTGTACATCTCTACGATTATAACTAGTATATCTTGTGCAAATTGCACAAACAAAAAAAGAGTTATTACACATACCAAAATAGGGTGCGTTAATGATAGCTGCAAGTGTTTGATAAACAAAGTTATAATAATCCACTTAAAAATCAACCATTAAATCAAATATCAACCACATATTTAAATAAAAAAATTAGATCAGCCGTCAACTAAAACTAAAAAAGCAACAACATTAGTGGTAGATGCATTATTGTACATGGTTATTCTAGTATGGTTCAACTACACAGTTATCATTCATGAACATCATTTCCTATAGTGAATATTGGACTAATTCTTATTAGTTTATTAAGTTTTTTCATTGAAGCATTGTATTAAAAACATATTTAACGCAAAATATGATAATCAACAGTTATTATGCATGTCCAAAATCGTCAATAACAGAAAGTACAAAATAGAACAAAAGAGGGCAAATTTAATCCCAAGTAATCCCAACAACCTCATTGTTCAATATGATTATTATACATAAAAAAACATAATTACAAATAGAAGAGATCCTCCTCTCTAGCGTTCCCTTAGATATTTTTTTCGTTAACTTTAAATACTTTTTTGCTCGAAAGTTGATGCAACCATGGGCCAGGTAAATTATAAAGAAAAGATGTTAAATCACTTCCTCTGAAAAGATATTGTAGAGGTTCCACTTTGAAGCCGAAATGGATATTGTTTAACAAATTTAGTAGTTCTTGCCTCATGAATAGATAATCCAATGTAAGGCCCAATTTATCTCTCACTATTAAAAGATGGAGCATGTAAACATGCAGTATGTAATATACTCCAGTATGATATTTCTAGCTTGCTTACATATGAAAAAAACACAATAATTATTATAATATGCGATTATTCCAAGTTTTTATTAGAGAAATTTGTATCAAGGAAATTCATGTCTTGAAAGTGACTAGTGTTTATGCTCAAATTGTTTCGCTTTAGAGGCGTGGAATTTATTCAATACAATAGAGGATAAAATAACCGCATCAGGTGTAAAGCTTCTTTTATTGCGAGAGATTATAATGAGAAGCATCATCCCATTTTGGTATGTTCCGGGAATGCTTAACCCGCTTAACCCTGAGTCAATGAACTGCATACATCCAAAAGCTTGCTCGAAGAAAAACCTTGCCATACGCTACAAAATAATGTCATATTATACAATGTGTTGTTAAAACAATATAGTACTTGAGTCAGGTACCTTATATGAATAAGTTAAGAGTAGAGTTCTAATATACAAAGGCAATTTTATGTATAGTATTCTCGAAGTTTCAAAACCACATAAAGTACTTATTTTATTTGACTTTAGAAAGTCGACAATGAGGTGTCCTTACAGATAGCCTGTATAATATTTCTTTCTCCTATAACTAAAAAAATTGTTATTGATTCAGTAACCAAGCCAACTATTCCCCTGAAAGAAAAAAAGTCAAGTCAATTACTTCAACAACCAAAAGCTAATCAAGTGCAATTAAGAAGATGAAGAATACATTTCTTTTTTTGGGGAATTTTAAAGGTTAAAATTCTTGATCCCCAACACTTATGATAAACATTAAAACATCGAAGGTTGAAGATAGAAACATAGGATATTTAGTAGATGAATTGAATTCTCAACAACCTGTGCAATACACAGTTCCATATATTTATTTGCTGAATTAAATTTGATCTATAAAATCTTTTTTATAACTTACAGTATAGCTAAACAAATGTTCCGAATCTATAAATGAAATTTTTTGCATTTGGGATGTGTATAAATTGACGAATTGGTGTATGAATTACTAGAAATACACTCATATAATTAAAGATACTTGTATAAACTATAATAGAAGAGAAAATAGTTAATGTTCCTGTATTGAGTGAATATGATCTTAATAAAAGTTAGGAAGGAAGAGTTGTAAAAAAAAAAAAGGAAACCTAAAGAGATTACATGCATTGGGAAGATCAATATGCAGCAGATGTTAGATCAAACGTAATTCTTGCTTGTCTTCTTGGATTAGGAATTATAACCTTATTAATTAGACAATCCTTGATGCATTCATCTCATCTCTATCAAATAAACAGAACCAAAAAATAATAAATGTGAATCAAATACATCAAATACATCTATAGAATATAAGAATCAAAAGGCAATGAACTTTTTTGGAGGACGTAGAGGAAGGAGGGGTTCTTACTGTTGTTGTTGAACCCTCTCTTGTCCCGATAGAGGAAGAAATTGGAGAAAACACATTTATAAAGCAATCACTAATAAATCTAAATTAATAAATGTAAGAGAAAAAAAGAGAGATCTTGAAAGAGATAAAGAGAGATGGATCTGTGAGAGCGGGAAAAATGCTTAGAGAGTGAGAGAGATAGAGAGAGGAAGATGGTTATAAAAAGATTTACTGATAATTTTGTCAACAAATTTGGTTATTTGATTTTTTGGAGAGATTTTAGGCACGTAATAAATTTGGAAGATTTTAAATTTCAAATTTAGGGAGATTTTGAATTTCAAATTTTGGGACTTTTGGGGGGAGAGATAAATTAAGGTTGTGCTCCTTTCTTCATTTCAAAATAGAGAAGGTAGAGAGGGGGTAGACATTTTTGCTTAATATATATAGTTATAAAGTTGGAGTTGTGTAATTTGTAGACAACCCAACCAACTTAATTTAATCTCAAGTGCCATACATTTTTAAGTTGGAGTCATATTAACCATCTGTTTATAATTATTTATCCAATTGTTGTTAGTTACCAAAATACCCTAAAAGTTGAAATTTATTTACGACATAATTCTCAGCAATTAAGATATATTCGTTTCGGTGAATTTTGTGCATGTCTACTGTTTTAACTAGAGAGTTGTAGTTGTGTATTTTGTAGACAGCCCAACCAACTTATTTAATCTCAAGTATCAACCGTACATTTTTAAGTTGGAGTTATATTAACCATCCATTTATAATTATTTATCCAATATTTGTCAGTTACTAAAATCCAAAATGCCCTCACAGTCCAATTTTATTTATGACATAATTATTTATGAATGTGCCATTTCGTATAAAATGAACGTTGATGCCCCTGGGGAAATTTGTGAAGATTTTTTATTTTTTATTATTTTGGGGGGGGGGGGGGGGGGGGGGGGGGGGGGGGGGGGTTAAGGAAAAAAGAGCCGTGCATCGCAGGTACACATTACTAGTCAGATTATAACTAAATAGGTATGTATAAAAATGGCGGTTCAAGTCTCACAGCTTTGTGGCGGATTAAATTTTGCACATACCTACACATAATATTATGTTTAGTATCAATCTATTTGTCACTTGTGATTTCTAATGTTCATTGTGTGCGTTACTTTTGTGTAGGGGATTCTATGCGTCTTATCACAGCAAGTGCAGATCAGATGGTGAAGCTGTGGGACGTCCAGAGAGGGTCCCAGCTGTACACGTTCAACTTCAATTCTCCTGCTAGATCTGTACTGTACAGTTATCTGTTGGTGATAAGCTTGCTGTTATCACAACTGATCTATTTATGGACAAGCCACCCACTATTCAAGTGAAGCGGATTGCTGAAGATCCTAGTGAACGTATATAACTATTTGTAAATTATTACTTTAAATAACTGTGACCTATTAATTATTAATACTCGTAACTGTATTTTGATGACTTGGTCTTGTTGTGCATAGTTCATTATTTTTGTGGTGTGGATTATGTAGAGTTGGAGAATGTTGATAGATAGATGGAGAATTTGCTGCAAAAGATTTTGCCATCAAATTTTAACATTTATTGTTACTTTGCAGAGACTAGTGAGTCCGTGCTCACAATCAAGGGTCCTCAACTTGATAGAAGAATCACTGCTGCTATGTATGGACCTTTGAATAAAACCATTATAAGTGGTGGAGAAGATGGAATACTCCGTACATGGGATGCTGAGGTGAGGTTCCAAAACATCTACAGCTTCTGGTTTATCATCCTTCATTTAAAGATTTTTTTCGATGCCTGTTTTACTCTCTTGAGGGTCACATTTATATTTCTCCTCTTTTAAGACAAAATTTCTCTGTTCACTTTACTCCACTTTAGAATTTTTGCTCTCCCACTTAATGGCAACATGATGGTTAACTCTTGGGTTAGGCTTAACCTGGAAACACAAATTAGGACAGATTTAGTACATAGATATATATATATGTATCTGAAATTTCAGAGGCAACATACAAATAGTTAACTTGATTGTTTGGTCATTGAAGAAAAGGTGGGGAATCCTCTTTGCTTGTGAGATTATTATAATACTTCCTTAATGAAGAGTTGATCATTTTGAAATTGCATTTCATTAGCTTATTGTGTGACGCTCATGAAATTATTTACAGTTGTAGGAATAAGTGGATAATATTATTTACAAGTCATAAGATGAGTTTTCAGTTTTGTGATTTGTGGACATGGACATGAATGCTGCACTCTGAAACAGACAAAGCCATATGTTGAAGGTATATTTGATTTTACATAAACTCTTTAAAATCCTAGAATATGGAGAGCTTCCATAATGTAAGCGGACTTAGTTCAGATTTTCTTTGTATGTTATGGCACAATTTTGGTAAGGACATAATGCAATTGCAAGTATGTTTGATTTTGCCATCATGGTTCACAATTTCTCTTTAGTGGCATATCATTTTTTACTTTTGTTGTTACTAGTTATAAACGTGAGAATAAGATGATGTATATATAAAATGTGATTGAGATTTAATTTGGTAATGTGAATGGTTCATATAATTGGAACTAAAAGATGTGTGGTTGAGATTTAATTGGGTGGTTGTGATGGTTCATGTACTCCGGCTCAAAAAAGTGTGGTTGAGACTAGTTTAAGTATGGTTGTTAGAAATTAAACAAGTTCAACTCTTTAGTTACAATAGTAGAGATATGACTGTTGGAAATCGATTCCATCGTATTGTACTCATCAAGACGTACAAAATGATGTACTCACATGTCCAAAACCGATTTCAAATGAATGAAATATTCGCCTCCAAAGTTAGCTTGTTGAAATAAAGAATTGAACTTTTGCTTGATATGTGACATCTAAACTTAGTCCCATATCGGTAAGGAGCAAAAAAGCAAATGGAGTTATAAGTTAAAAACTGAGCCAAAGGGTTGTGCCCTTAGGGGTACGAATATTTTCTCCGGAGGGAGAACACACCCAACTTGGGCGTCGGTGTGGAACACACGCGCGCGCCCGCCCGGCCCGGCCGGGCCGGGCCGGACCGGACCGGACCCGGACCCGGACCCGGACACGGGCACGGGCACGGGCACGGGCTCGGGCTCGGGCCTGGGCCTGGGCCTTGGCCTTGGCCTTGGCTTTGGCTTTGGCTTTGGCTTTGGCTTTCAGTAAACTTATTTTTTTTGCAGAAATTCAGCTCTGTTTTGAGCTGGATACGGGCAGTTGCAACAGTTTTGTCTGAAGAACAGTTGCAACAACTGTTGCAACAACTGTTGCAGCAACTGCCGTCAGTTCTGATCTGATACGGGCAGTTGCAACTGTCGGGACAGTTGTGTCTGAACAGTTGCAGCAACTGCCACAGGATTAGGCCTATAAATAGGATAGGATTCTGATCAAATCCAGATCCCATTTTTAATAGTTCCCTATCTCCTGTATCACTGTATCAACATAGCATATCACATATACTGCCATCATATCTGATCTCGCCCGAGCCTCCATTATTCTAGTGTAAGTTAATGGAGTTCTGACTGTTGTATCTTGGGAGACGACTGCCATATAAACCTGTGTACACCGTTGCAGAGGCAGGAATTAACGTCTTAAGGACATTGCTTCGACAAGCCTCAGTCTGTTTTTATTTCTTCCTTCACCATACTCAAGGTCGGAATTGAAGATAACATATCTTCTTTCTGTGCTTTGTGTACAGTGATATACACTGTTTGCGAAACAGTTCCTTTAATTCACATTTATCAAGGTTCGAATTGAAGATTCAGTATCTTCCTTTTGTTCTTTGCTGATAGTGAATTATACTGTTTTCATAACAGTATAAGTACAATTAAATTTGAGTAGAAATTTAATTTGTTGTTTTTAATTTTACATTAAAAATTAATTTTGTCTACATAAGTTGTAACAACTTAAGACGTTAGATTTATTCTTTTTCTTTTTCTTCTGTAGACAAGAATATGACTACCAAACCAGAACCCCCGAAAATGGTTAATAGTTTGCATAACAAGCCCGAGAATTTCAAAGGGGCTGACTTCAAGACTTGGCAGAGCAAAATGTTCTTCTATCTTACAACCCTCGGGTTGGATAGGTTCCTCGAGGAGGAAGAACCTAAGCCCGCTGAGGGGCAGACTCCTGAAACTCACAAGGAGACATTTGTAGCAGTGGATGCGTGGAGGCATTCGGACTTTCTTTGCCGGAACTACATCCTTAACTGTTTGGATGAAGTTCTGTACAAGATATATTGTCCAATCACTACTGCAAAAACTTTGTGGACTGCTCTGGCCTACAAATACAAGACTGAGAATGCCAGCTTGAAGAAATTTATCGTGGATAAATTTATGGACTACAAAATGGTGGACTCTAAGTCCGTCACTGTCCAGATGCAGGAGCTTCAAATCATCATTCACGAGATGGAAGCCGAAGGCCATAAGGTTGGCGAATCCTTTCTAGTGGAAGCAATCATTGGAAAGTTGCCACCATCATGGAAAGACTTCAGGTATTACCTCAAGCACAAAAAGAAGGAAATATCCTTAGAAGATCTTGTTGTCAGGTTGAAGATTGAAGCAGACAACCGAGGTACAATAAGGTTCAAAAGCGAGGAGGCTAAAGTACATGTTGTGGAAAGTTCCAACAAGCGGAAGGGCAACTCCAACAACAAGAAACATTCCCAGAAGAGGAAAGCTTCAGATCAAGGATTCAAAGACAAGAAGCCCAACAAGAAGTTCAATGGAAATTGTTGGATTTGTGGGAAGCCTGGTCACTCTGCCAGAGACTGCCGCTTCAAGAAATCTGGCGGCACTTCAGAAGCAAATGTCACTGAGAACATCACTTCAAGCATCGATTACCTGAACTTGTCTGCTGTTGTTTCTGAATGTAACCTTGTCCAACATCCCGGACAATGGTGGGTAGACACAGGTGCTACTCGGCACATATGTTTTGATAAGTCACTGTTCTCGACTTATCAGAAACTGGACCACGAAGAAAAACTTTATATGGGCAACTCTGCTGTGTCGATGGTCGAAGGCTGTGGACAAGTCATCCTGAAGTTCACGTCTGGAAAGAACGTCACGCTGAACGACGTGCTTCACGTGCCAGACATCCGCAAGAACCTTATTTCTGGATCCGTGCTCTCCAAGAAAGGTTTTAAAATTGTAATTGAGTCAGACAAGTTGGTACTGACCAAGGCTGGGGTTTATGTTGGGAGGGGCTATCTGTGTGATGGATTGTTCAAAGCAAATGTAGCCGTAATTGGCAATAACCCAATGTACTCTAAATCTATGATTAATAAAATTTCAGTTTCTTATTTGCTTGAGTCTGAAACAATTTTATGGCATGATAGATTAGGGCACATAAATTTTCGAAAGATGAAAAAACTTGCAAATTTAGGTTTGATTCCAAACTTTAAATTTGACAAAACTCACAAGTGTGAGATTTGTGTGGAAGGAAAAATGGTCAAGAAACCATTTAACACAGTAAACAGAAGTACTGAGCCGTTATGCTTAATCCATACTGATCTATGTGATTTTAAATCCTTACCCACGAGAGGTGGGAAAAAGTATTTTATCACATTTATCGATGATTGTACCCGATATTGCTATGTCTATTTACTAAATAGTAAAGACGAAGCAATTGCAGCATTCACAAAATACAAGGCTGAAGTAGAGAATCAGCTTAACAAAAAGATCAAAATATTGAGGTCTGATCGAGGTGGAGAATATGAGTCTCCATTTGCACAACTGTGTGAAGAGTATGGAATTATCCACCAAACAACTGCCCCATACTCACCTCAGCAAAATGGAATTGCTGAAAGAAAGAACAGAACGTTAAAAGATATGATTAATGTCTTGCTTATAACTTCTGGACTACCTACCAACTTGTGGGGGGAAGCTTTATATATGTCAAATCACATATTAAATAGAGTTCCACATAAGAAATCTGATTCCATTCCATATGAATTATGGAAAGGACATATGCCTAATTACAAATACCTCAAAGTGTGGGGGTGTTTGGCTAAGGTCTCGGTACCTCTTCCTAAGAGAACCAAACTTGGACCAAAAACGGTAGATTGCTATTTTCTAGGCCATGCCGAAAATAGTAGTGCATACAGATTCTTAGTGTTCAAGTCTGAAGTACGTGACATCAGTGTAAACACTATCATTGAGTCAAGAGATGCCATATTTTTTGAAGATGTGTTTCCACACAAAAGAAATAATGGAAACCCTGATCTCAAAAGAACAAGTGAAGTGTTAACTGAGAAACAGGATGAAACTCATTGTGACAATGGTGAATCTGAACCAAGAAGAAGTGTAAGACCTAAAACCTCTAAGTCTTTCGGTCCAGATTATCTAACATACATGTTAGAGGCTGAACCTCAGACTTATAAAGAGGCAGTCTCATCCTCAGAATCTCCCTATTGGAAAGAAGCTATCAATAGTGAGATTGAATCAATTCTAAGTAATCACACCTGGAAATTGGTTGACCTTCCACCGGGTCATAAACCAATTGGATGTAAGTGGATCTTCAAACGGAAGATGAAACCAGATGGTTCCATTGACAAATACAAAGCTAGATTAGTAGCTAAAGGGTATCGCCAGAAGGAGGGCTTAGACTTCTTTGATACTTATTCACCGGTTACACGGATAACCTCTATAAGAATGCTGATAGCAATAGCTTCTATCTATAATCTTGAAATTCATCAAATGGATGTCAAAACGGCATTTTTAAATGGGGATCTCGAAGAAGAGATCTACATGGAGCAACCAGAAGGGTTTGCCTCAAAGGGAGCTGAAAATAAAGTATGTAGACTTGTTAAATCCCTATATGGACTTAAACAAGCTCCGAAACAATGGCATGAAAAGTTCGACAATGTCATGATGAAAAATGGTTTTCGAATTAATGAATGTGATAAATGTGTTTATTACAAACAAATGGGACAATCTTGTGTGATTGTTTGCCTATATGTGGATGATATGCTAATCTTTGGTCCTAACCTGGAAGTCATCAAGACTGTAAAGAAAATGCTAATCAACCACTTTGACATGAAAGACTTAGGTGTGGCAGATGTTATTTTGGGTATCAAAATAATAAGAACACCTAGTGGCATTGAATTATCTCAATCACATTATGTGGAAAAAGTGCTTGACAGATTCAAGGAACATGGGATTAGAGGAGTATCAAACCCTTATTCACCATCTATAGTTCTGCACAAAAATACTGGTGAAAGTATAATGCAACTGGAGTATTCTCGTATAATAGGCAGCTTAATGTATATCATGAACTGCACGAGACCAGACATTGCTTATGCAGTGAGTAAACTATGCAGATACACCAGTAACCCAGGAAAAGGTCACTGGACATCATTACTAAGAGTACTTGGGTATTTAAAGAATACTACAAACTTTTCACTGCATTATGGTAGATATCCTGCCGTTCTTGAAGGATACAGTGATGCAAATTGGATATCTGATTCGGAAGAATCAAAATCCACAAGTGGTTATATCTTTACCCTAGCAGGAGCTGCTGTGTCATGGAAATCTTCCAAACAAACGTGTATTGCACGATCCACAATGGAATCCGAGTTCATTGCTTTAGATAAAGCAGGTGAAGAAGCAGAATGGCTTCGGCACTTTTTAGAAGATATTCCTTTTTGGCCTAAACCAATGACGGCCATTTGTATCCATTGCGATAATCAAGCAGCGCTAAGTAGAGCGCACAATTCTGTATATAATGGCAAATCACGACATATTCGTAGACGCCATAATACTGTTCGACAGTTACTCTCCAATGGAATTATTTCCATTGACTTTGTGAGGTCACAGGATAACTTAGCGGATCCATTTACTAAGGGTTTATCCAGAGAGAAAATTAACTGTGCATCGAGGGGAATGGGGTTAAAAGCCTAAAACAATACGAGTTACCTTATACGGAAACCTAACCTGGCGACTGGAGATCCCACGGACCAGGTTCAATAGGACAACCAGTTATGAGTAACTCAAACAGTAATGCATTTGGACCCAAGTCCATCTCATTCCTAGGGTGCGAAATAAATGCATGCCTACAGAAGTATTAAAAGGATAAGCTATGCTTTTAATGACGTCCATATCTTGAAAATCACAAGTGGAGTATTGTAGGGTACTCTTTATGGATGCGGTCACCTATGTAAGTGTGAGCTGGGTCGGCTCTATGAGAATTTTGAAAGGCTGGAATTCTCTAAAAACACTCGCAGAACTGAGATTTGTTCAGGACCAAAATGAACACAACCGAGAGATTGGATGTGAAGAACACAATGTTGTGTAGAGTTTATTGCTTGGGTATACACTAACGGCTGACGGTTCAAGATGAGATATTTCACCGATTAGCCAAGTATGTCCGATAAACTTTAACTAGGGAAGGTTCAAAGTGAAATATCTACCTATCCACGATGCGACACTGTTTTCAAATTGCACACTGTGATATGCACCTGTTGTAAGGTGAGAAACGAAAATTTTCATTCATGTGGGGGATTGTTGGAAATCGATTCCATCGTATTGTACTCATCAAGACGTACAAAATGATGTACTCACATGTCCAAAACCGATTTCAAATGAATGAAATATTCGCCTCCAAAGTTAGCTTGTTGAAATAAAGAATTGAACTTTTGCTTGATATGTGACATCTAAACTTAGTCCCATATCGGTAAGGAGCAAAAAAGCAAATGGAGTTATAAGTTAAAAACTGAGCCAAAGGGTTGTGCCCTTAGGGGTACGAATATTTTCTCCGGAGGGAGAACACACCCAACTTGGGCGTCGGTGTGGAACACACGCGCGCGCCCGCCCGGCCCGGCCGGGCCGGGCCGGACCGGACCGGACCCGGACCCGGACCCGGACACGGGCACGGGCACGGGCTCGGGCTCGGGCCTGGGCCTGGGCCTTGGCCTTGGCCTTGGCTTTGGCTTTGGCTTTGGCTTTCAGTAAACTTATTTTTTTTGCAGAAATTCAGCTCTGTTTTGAGCTGGATACGGGCAGTTGCAACAGTTTTGTCTGAAGAACAGTTGCAACAACTGTTGCAACAACTGTTGCAGCAACTGCCGTCAGTTCTGATCTGATACGGGCAGTTGCAACTGTCGGGACAGTTGTGTCTGAACAGTTGCAGCAACTGCCACAGGATTAGGCCTATAAATAGGATAGGATTCTGATCAAATCCAGATCCCATTTTTAATAGTTCCCTATCTCCTGTATCACTGTATCAACATAGCATATCACATATACTGCCATCATATCTGATCTCGCCCGAGCCTCCATTATTCTAGTGTAAGTTAATGGAGTTCTGACTGTTGTATCTTGGGAGACGACTGCCATATAAACCTGTGTACACCGTTGCAGAGGCAGGAATTAACGTCTTAAGGACATTGCTTCGACAAGCCTCAGTCTGTTTTTATTTCTTCCTTCACCATACTCAAGGTCGGAATTGAAGATAACATATCTTCTTTCTGTGCTTTGTGTACAGTGATATACACTGTTTGCGAAACAGTTCCTTTAATTCACATTTATCAAGGTTCGAATTGAAGATTCAGTATCTTCCTTTTGTTCTTTGCTGATAGTGAATTATACTGTTTTCATAACAGTATAAGTACAATTAAATTTGAGTAGAAATTTAATTTGTTGTTTTTAATTTTACATTAAAAATTAATTTTGTCTACATAAGTTGTAACAATGACGAATTATTTTGACTATGCTTTGTTTTGCCTTGGCAGAACATATAGATCCACCGTTCAAGTGGTTAAAGTCTGTCCCAGAGGCATCTTGCAGCTCTAATTGGTTTAAAGCCTCCTGCTACCGGGGATCTGAAAATTCCTCTTCGTAGCTGTCCATTATGTAGTTCTGTTACTTACTGAGCAGCTGTAGGCTGGATTTTTTTCCACTGGAATTACTTAGTGATTTCTGGTCACTTCTGAGATATGTTTTATGCACGCATCTTATGTACCCATCTCTCTTCATTTATGCCACTGATTTTGTTTTGGCCATCTTAACATGTAGACAGGAAGCCTTCTGATGGAATCAGAAAAAGAATTGAGTCATCAGAAGAGAATTACTTCGCTGTCAAAATCTGCAGATGGATCTCATTTTTTGACAAGCTCGCTGGACAAATCTTCTAAGGTGAGCGCCGAAAGTATTCACCTATTTTAACTGTAATAAGATTTCGTTTTATCCAAGTGTAATTTTTTCCCCCCTTTCCCCCGGCCCCCATTTTTTCAGCTGTGGGATACCAGGACACTAACTCCTTTGAAGACATACATGCATATTGTTCAGGTCAATGGATGTGCAATATCACCCCTTCTCGATCATGTAAGTTTGCAATTCATTGCATGGATTTGTTAAATTTATGAAAATATATAGAAGTTAGTCCGTCGTGATGTTTTATAATTGAGACTATAGTCTATTAATGTATGCACAAAACTGGAATTCACTTTAGAAAAGACTAGAAACATAGTTATAAGCTTATTTCCATCACCATCTTAGCCTATTGCGCTGATGTGCTGTTGGCCATGAAGAGCAAGGCTTCATGAAAGATGTGATATGAGAAAACCATGACGAGTGGTTATCAATTTAAGTCAGCTGACCCCAAAAACTATTATATGTAATGCAACAAAATAGTCTAGGATGGGAAAGATGAAAGATCTGCAAAATTTTAAACGAAATGTTCCATTCCCTAACTATATGTGTAAGGGATCCATTAAAATATGTTGACTGTACGTGAAATTTTAAAAATTATCTAATTGCAGATAAGTAGTTTGTCAGTACTGTTGGGAACCTAAGAAGCACGAACATGGGACACAATGTGACACAAATACAGACATGGGGAAGATTTTGAAATATCACGTGTGGTGTCAGATTCCTGTGTCCAACAGTTCGACACGACATGACTACTGACAAGAAGTGTCCATGCTTCACAGTAGGGAATTTTTTGACAATATTACGGATCATGTGTGGATGGGATATTAAGAGATCTGTGAAGGTTTTACATACTTACGTGGAGGCCAATGGTTTATATATTGTGACAATTAAGATGTCAAGTGCTGTGGTTTTGTCATGCAAAACTATCTCCTTTTTGACAATATTACGGATCATGTGGATGGGATATTAAGATATCGCTGAAGGTTTTACATGCTTAAGTGGAGGGTAATGGTCTATATATTTTGAAGAGATGTCAAGTGCTCTGGTTTCGTACTGCGAAACTGTCTCTTCTCTGACCCAGGCAGTTGTCAATTCATTGTATTTATAAAAAAATTCTTTCATTAACCTTTTCTTGTATATAATCATTTAGTAGGAACAGAATTGGCAAACAAACAAAAACCAGAGAAAGATCTATTACACACTATAGAAGTCATTTCCAATTGAAATGAGATTGTCTATGAAGCACAAGGCTCCATGAAAAATTGATGCCAACTTTTAGCGGCCAGCTTATAAAGGAAAACCCATCTTAGGGTGACAAGAGTTATAGATTATCAGCCAAGAAGACACCAAAAGTATTATAGAATATGAAAATCTAATAGAAGGGATAAGTAATTTGTTTATGTAATTTGGTCCAGTTTCTTAATCCCATATGTAGAGAATCAGGGTCATTCAAAAGTATCAAATTTATATATCTTTTAAAATCCATCCAGTTCTTTTTTTGGAAGAAGAAATCCATATATTTCTGTATGGGTGCTTTACTAATGTTTTGGCCGCTCGTCTTGTCCATCTCTAAGAGTTAGAAAATATTGTGTTTTTGCTAAAATGTGGTTTAATTTTTCGTTATGGATTTAACTATCTGGAGATGAGATGATTAACTTTAGTCATCATGTTTTAGCTGTAACTATCGTATATACACTTGAATTATTGGGTTTGAACTCTATTCATTTAGACTCTATTAAAGATCATATATATATATATATATATATATATATAAAGGATCTATACCCAGCCAATGGTGCATCAGAGTGGATTTTAAGGATCCCACCCACTGAATTTAGAACTATTCAGATTTGCAAAATTTGTTTTACCAAATAAGTTACAAACTTACAACCCTACTTGCTGCTGACATATGCTGTCATCATACATTCACTAATAATGATAAATTATTTTTTTTGATTGAAAATAATTTTACTACATACATTGATCGTACTAGTCAAAGTTGCTTTTAGATACCTGGTCTCTACATGACTTTCTATTTACTTTTGTACATGATTGGACCAATTCAAAGTAGTTTGTTTTATGAGTATAGTTGTACTATTATATTTTTTACCGCATGGATCTAGTAAAGTTTCTTTTTTCCGCTTTTCTCCATGATGGTTAGAGGTGTTATCTTGCTTGGGCATGTTCTGCTTGTTTTGTCTTCTAATCTGTGTATCTGGTCCTAGGTGGTGATTGGAGGTGGTCAAGATGCAGTAAATGTTACAATGACTGATCATCGTGCTGGGAACTTTGATGCCAAATTCTTCCATAAGGTGAGCTGGCCATACAATTTATTTATGTGAGTGCATAGTACAGGAACTTAAAAATCTTATACACGTTTCCATATATAAATTCATTCAGTTATTCTGTATCAGTAATCATCGTAGGCATGCGAAGTTTGGTGATGATTTTTTTTGTTTTTGTTTTTGTATGTTTGGTAGATTCTTCAAGAAGAAATTGGAGGAGTGAAAGGACATTTTGGACCAATCAATGCTCTCGCTTTTAATCCTGATGGAAGAAGGTAATTTCCTCTTCTATTTTTTCCATTCGAATTTCCCTATGGTTGTCATGTTTATGAAAGATTTCCTTGCAATTTAGATACGGACAAGCTTATAAATGTATATTCCCGAAGCGTTACTGTACAAGTAATAGAATTTTATCTCCTTGAAACATTAGAACGAATGCCAAACATATTACACTTAGGTGGTGTTTTGGTTCTATCCAACAACACCACAACTACGACAATAATAGTTGTTGTATGATTTTTAGTTTCCAGTGGAGGTGTTGTGATGGTGTCGGGTCTATGTATAATTTTATGCTTCCTTGTTCCCGCTAATTCAGTTTTATTTTCCATTATGAATGCATTAGGCAAATGTCATTATCTATATATGGCAATATGGTATAATGAGATTTTTACCTCAATTTCTGATATTAAACAAGTTGTGGTAGGACCGTAAGAGTTACTTGTTTATGAATCCTTTAGGCCACTTAAGATTTTAACCTTTGTGTTCTTGATTTCAGCCAATAATATTTGGCTATTAAAGAATGCACGGTTGAGTGCTGATAGTGAAGTATTATGAGAGTTGCTTGTTTATCCGTGCTTCAGAGCGCAAGAGTTACTTGTTTATGAATCCTTTAGGCCAGTTAAGATTTTACCCTTAATTTGTCTTCTTCTTGATGATTTCAGCCAATAATATTTGGCTATTAAAGAACGCTGCTCAGTTTGGTGATCTAGGGACATATTATGAGAACTACTGTTGTTACTTTAACCTTTAGTTTACCTATTTGGAGAATGCTCAGTCGCAGTGTTGATCATAAAATATTATGAGAGTTGTTCCTTGTATATTTCATTTACTTTGGTCATTGGTAAATTTGTAACACCCGATACAAATATTTTGCCTATTGTGGCACGTGCAATGCACGTACACGAAATTATATATTTTCTACTGTCATTCTACTAGTTAACTATTTATTTTTATTTTACTCTATTAAACCTGAATGAAGTATTTACATTATGAGTCATTATAAAATTTTAATTCGTTTCTTTTTTTAAAGAAAGTATTTGGTATTGGGCCACTAAGACCGGATTTAATCTAAAACCCAACCCAAGAGTTAGGTTGCACTTGTGGCCGGCCAACCCTAGGTTTAGGAGGATTTTTAAATTAAGTTTCATTTGAATTATTATGAATTGAATTGATATTTAGTAACTTTTTGAATTGAGGGGGAGTGAGTGAGGGAGTAGCTATTATACAATTCTTCGATACAGGACTTTGCGTAGATGCTTGGCCATTTACTACTTACAATTAATCCATGTATATGTGTCAGTGGTGTTTTGTGTGATAAACGTATACCTTTGATGTTGAAGAGAAAATTTTATAGGATGATTGTTAAACCATCAATGATGTTCAAACAATGAGTGTAGTGGAGATGAGGATGCTAAGATGGATGTGTGATAAAACTAGGAAGGATATAATTAGAAACAAAGATATACGAGACATGCTAAAGGTTGCTCCTATCCCAGATAAGTTAAGAGAGAATCGCCTTAGATGATTTGTACATATCACACGTAGACCTAGTAGTGCCCCCGTTAGAAAGAGTGATTTGATAAGTATTGAGGGTAGAGTTAGGGGTAGAGGAAGACTTAAACTTGGGTGCAAACGGTGGAAAAAACTTTTGACCTTGCAGGAGATATTGCGCTAAACCGAGCAAAATGGAAAACAAGGATTCATGTAGCCGACCCTAACTAGTTGGGAAAAAGGCTTTGTTGTTGTTGTATTGGGGGGAGGGTTATTGGAAAATTAATTCAAACATAGTAGCCCCCAACCCATTGATTGTAGGATGTTAATTATAATTGAACCCCCCTCCGCAAATATCCCTCTCGTGGCCGGCCAACACAAAGAAAAAGGAGAGTGAGAGTTTCTTCCTTGGTGAATTAGGCTTTAGCTTGGACGAGGCAAATCGAAAGATTCATTCTATAACCAATCACAAGTGGGTGTTTCTCTAGAGCTCTATTAATGTTGATTCGTGATCTATTATGTTATAATGTAGTATGCAAATACTAGATCTATGCATGTTTTGTTCGTTGTAGTATAGATTCGTTTGTGGATAGAATTGCTTATTATGTGATGCTTTGCAAGCAATAGGTTACCCATGTTAAAGAAATTTTTATTATGCAATAAGAATGTTGAATCTTACACGATGTATTTATGTTTTAGGTGTGGATCTCAAATAACGATATTAACATGATTGTTTTATACAATTAAAAACCACTAAAATGTAGGAAGATTTATGTGTATAATTTTTAGAAATTTGTAGGAATTATTGTTGCTGTTTTGAAGATTTTTTAATGTAAAGTTATTTGTTTGAATTAAGGTTGAAAAACCCTAATAAAAATTAGATTTTTAATTAGGTTTTGAACCGAAATACCCTTAACGTGCCTGTCATAACCATTAACAGGTATGTTCAGATCTAAACGGGTCTGTGTGTATGTATGAGTGCGGGTTCAGGTCTGCAAGGTGGGGATGCGGGTCTGAACCTCTAATAGGGTCGGGTATGGTCTATACATATGTAGATTCAGATTTTGATTAAGAGTTTTGAATTTTACTCTATATTTTTCCTTAATGGGTAATACAGTGGAGTTTTCAAACAAGTTAGTGTTTAAATAATTTCAAATTAGTGTTTAATTAGCAAATCAATGTTTAAATAATATCAAATTAGAGTTTGACGCATATTTCCCTTGTCATCGGGTCTGGATTGGGTTGATAACGTGTCTGGAATAGGGTAGGAGTTGCGTGTCTGAGATGTTGGCGTCGTAACTCGAACACGAGGCAGTGGTCAGATGAGCTGGTTGAATTAAACGACGAGTTTTAATTAGACGGGAGTGATTATCTTTGTTTTAGATCTAGAGTTTAGATAAGTAAGAGTTGATTTTAAATTAAAATCAAATTTGGAGATTGATTAAGATAAAATTGATTTTGAATTAAGTGTCGGGTTTAATCTACTAAGAGTTGTTTAAATCTAATTCTTGACTGCAACACTCTTCAGATTTAGAACACTAATAATTTCAGATCGAGTTGATTGATTTTTGGGTTCGGACTAAATTTTTATAGAGGAATGGATTCGGCTTACGAGAGATTATTTTAAATGAACAAAAAAAATAGTAGAAGATCAACTCATTAGACGCTAATGAGCGATTAAAATTATTGTGGAAAATGTGAGTTAAAAAATATGGATAGAATGAGACTTGTGAGAGGCAAGTAGATTATTCCTATTTAGTTTAGGGCGGTCGTAAATAACCCTAAGGTGGTTTGGATACGACATCCTAGGTTGGTTGAGTCCTAGAGGCTGAGTAGGACACAGGTTACTAGCAAGGATGTGAATTTTGGGAATGAGCCAGATGGGGCTAGAAATTTCAGTTGGTTGAGTAGTCCAGTTGGGTTACGCTAGCTCTAGGAGTTTTTGTTTCTTTCTAAACTAAAGACAGGCACTAGGAAGGAGTGTGACGAAGCTTGAGCAAACGTGAGTAGGGGGGTTATATAGTCGGGCGGTGGATTTCGTAGATTGTGATTGCCATGCGGAGCAAGACGGGGTCTCAATTATTTTCGGAACTGAATGATCGGGCGGTGGATTCCGTGGATTACGAATAGTTGGGTGGAAGGGAGACGAAGCTCTAGTATTCCGGGCTCGAGCAACGCTGATAAGATGTTTGCGCGATGAGAGTTCTGGAAAGTCAGCAGTGGATTCTGAGGCGAGCCAATACTCGCGGGATGTCTAAATCTTGATATTTGTCACTATTATAGGTTTTGCATGGCCTGGGATTAAATCCTACAAAGTGGAGAACGTTAAGGGCTTGCCTTCGGACCTTTGTTGTATGGGCAGCATAGAATCCGAACAAGTGTGCATTAGAAGAACATCGTTTGGATGGTTGTTTGTGCATTAGTCACTAGAATCATGGCATATACTGACATATTTAGGATAGTTACTCTTTCCACATTCATCTTTCATTTAAGTTTGTGTTTGCCAAGTTTTAGGGAATCATTATTATAATTAGCATTGTGTCGGCTGTATTCAACTGACATGCCCACATTTATCTAGTGTTGCAGGACTGGTCAACGAGTGGCGTGGGCGCGAGCTTGTGATGGAAGATGTTACATGATTGAGAATCTATGATGAAAAAAGTTGTAATTTTTATGTGTAAATTCTGTTGTGTAATGTAAATGACATTGATGTAACAAAAAGTTTTAAATTTTTCTGTATTTTTGCGTTGTGTTGTACGAAATTGAGTAAGATTCTTGATGAGTCACGAATTGCTTGTGTATAAAATTTGGGAAGCTATAAAGTGGTATCAGAGCAAACTTCAATAAGTAGTACAAACATAATAAGAGAAAGAAAATTAGGGTGAGTATTAGATGAGTGAGTATCAGTTTAGAGTTGAATGTTATAGTTGTTTTAAACTTGCATTTATGTTACTCTATGTATATACTAATGTTTTTTTTTCTCTTTTCTGTAGGATGGCGGACAACCAAGATCCTATAGAGAATGTGGGAGAAGAATTCTTCGAAGATCCTGAAGATGATTTAGAAGAGGAGGATTCGGAAGAAGATCCAAGGAAGAGTCAGAGGAGGAAAACTGTAGGAATCATGTGAGATCACTCCCCTTCCATTGGAATCTTTAGACGTATCTTCAGATGGTTCATGGGGCTTGGGTAAGAAGGATCACATCATTGCTTTATTTCAGAGTTAGCTGATTATCCATCGGTGGAGGGTGAGCCACATTGAAAAGCACCATGCAGATGACAAATGGTGCATTGCGACATTGAACACTATGGTGGAGGATCTCGAAGAATTTTAGCAAGGTACATAATGATAGGCTAAATATAATAAAACCTCACCCAAGTATTGTGCATTTTAAAAAAATCACACCAAACTTTAAAAAAAAGAACCTCACTCAACAATGTTTTCCAGGCATGGGTGAGAGGTTTTTTTTTGAATTTTAGCAAGGTACATAATGATAGGCTAAATATAATAAAACCTCACCCAAGTATTGTGCATTTTAAAAAAATCACACCAAACTTTAAAAAAAAGAACCTCACTCAACAATGTTTTCCAGGCATGGGTGAGAGGTTTTTTTTTAAAAAAATTGTGTTAAAAACATAGTTGGGTGAGGTTTTTTTTTTTAAAAAAAAGTTGAGTGGTTTTTTAAAAATGCAGAATAGTTGGCAGTGGTTTTATTATATTTAGCCCATAAATATAATAATAAATTAAAACAACTCACTCAAGTTTAGATAAACTCTAGATCTCGTTAGAGCATTTAAAACACAATCATAAAAATAATCAAATGTGACGATCCCTCTTCGCGTCTCTGAACTCATCACACAGCTCATCCAGTTTCTTCTGTAACCTTTCACAGCATCGCTTGGAATTATGCTTCTCCCTATTGTAAAAGTTATCCAATTGAGTGAAGTGCCGTGATGCACTTTGCTGAAATTCTTTGAGATCTTCCACTCTAGTGTTCAAAGCCGCAATGCACCGTTTGTCCTCTGCATGGTGCTCTTAAAGGTGGCTCACCCTCCACCGATGGATAATCAGCTGATGCCGAAGTGAAGCAATGATGTGATCCTTCTTACTTAAGCTTGGCGAACCATCTGAAGATTCGTCCGAAGATTTCACTAGAGGGGAGTGATCTCACGCGATTCCTGCGGTTCTTCCTCTTTCTCTGGCTCTTCCTTGGGTTCTTCTTCCGGATCCTATTCTAAATCCTCTTCATGATCTTCGAAGAATTCTTCTCCCACATTCTCTGTAGGATCTTGGTTGTCTGCCATCCTACAGAAAAGTGAGAACAAAACATCAGTATATACATAGAGTAACATAAATACAAGTTTAAAACAACTATAACATTTATGAATCTAAACTGATACTCATCTAATGCCCACCCTAATTTTCTTTTCTTTATTATGTTTGTACTACTTATTGAATTTTGCTCTGATACCACTCTGTAGCGTCCCGAATTCTATACATAGGCAATTCGTGACTTATCCAAAATTTTACTTCAATTTCGTACAACGCAATGCAAAATTACAGGAAAATTTAAAAATTTTCATTACATCACTGTCCTTTACATTACACAGCGGAATTTACACATAAAAATTACAACCTGTTTCATCATAGATTCTCAATCTTGTAACATCTTCCATCACAAACTCGCGCCCACCCCACTTGTTACCAGTCTTGCATCACTAGAGAACTATGGGCACATCAGTTGAATACAACCGACGCAGTGCTAATTATTATAGTGATTCCTTAAAACTTGACAAATACAAACTTGAATGAAAGATAAATGTGGAAAGAGTGACTATCCTAAATATGTCAGTGTATGCCCTGATCCTAGTGACTAATGTACACGATGCTCTTCTAATGCACACTTGTTCGAATTCTATGCTGCCCACACAACATAAGTCCGAGGGCAAGCCCTTAGCATTCTCTCTTTGTAAGGTTTAATCTCACTCCATGCAAACCTATAACAGTGAGAAATATCAAGATTTAGACATCCTGCGAGTATTGGCTTTCGTCTTGGAATCCACCACCGACTTTCCATATCCCTCAATGCGCAAACATCCCATAAGCGTTACTCTAGTCCTAGGATTTATATCTATGACCGCGCTAAACTAACTCGGAAGAATCTACTTGCCTCTCACAAGTCTCATATTATCTATTTTTTTTAAACTCACATTTTCCACAACAATTCTAATCGCTCATTAGCGTCTAATGAGTTAATCTCTACTAATCTTTTTTTTTTTGTTCATTTAAAATAATCTCTCGTAAGCCGAATGAATTCCTCTATCAAAATTTAGTATGAACCCAAAAATCAATTTACTCGATTTGAAATAATTAGTCTTCTAAATATGAAGAGTATAATAGTCACGAATTAGATTCAAACAACTCTTAGTAGATTAAACCCTATTCTTAATTCAAAATCAATCTAATCTTAATCTATCTCCAAATCTGATTTTTATTTAAAACCAACTCTTATCTAAGCTTTAGATCTTAAACAAAGTTAATCACACTCCCGTCTAATCAAAACTTAGCGTTTAATTCAACCAATTGATTCGCCCACTGCCTCATGTTCGAGTTATGACGCTAACATCTCAGACCCACAACTCCTACCCTATTCCAGAACTTCAATCCAAGACCTGATAACTAGGGAAATATGCGTCAAACTCTAATTTGATATTATTTAAACATTGATTTGTTAATTAAACACTAATTTGAAATTATTTAAACACTTAACTTGTTTTAAAACTCCACTCTGCTAGGACTGTCCATACCCAATAGCCAAGACGGACCCGTTAAGGGAAATAAAGAGTTAAATTCAAAACCCTTAATCAAAACCTGAATCTACATATGTATAGACCATACCCAGACCCTTTTAGAGTTCCAAACCCGCATCCCCACCTTGCAGACCCAAACCCGCACTCATACATACACACACAGACCCATTAAGGGTTATGACAGACCCGTGAAGGGTTTTTCGGTTCAAAACCTAATTAAAAATCCGATTTTATTAGGTTTTTTCTACCTTAATTCAAACTGTAATTTCACAATAAAAAATCTTATTCAAAACATTAACAATAATTTCTACAAATTTCTGAAAATTATGTATATAAATCTTCCTACATTTTAAAGGGCTTTTATTGTATAAAACAATCATGTTAATGTCGTTATTTGAGATCCACACCTAAAACATAAATTCATCGTGTAAGATTCAACATTCTTGCATAATAAAAATTTATTTAACATGGATAACCTATTGCTTGCAAAGCATCACATAAAAAACAATTTTATCCACGTGCGAATCTATACTACAACGAACAAAACATGCATAGATCTAGTATCTTCATACTACATTATAACATAATAGATTCATGAATCAACATAAATAGAGCTTTAGAGAAACACCCACCTTATGATTGGTTGTAGAATGAGTCCTTCGATTTGCCGCCTCCCAGAAAAATTACCCAAAAATAATTCACCAAGGAAGAAACTCACTCTTTCCTTTTTTTTGTATTGGCCCGGCCAAGAGAGGGATATTTGGTGGGTTTTCAAATCTAATTATGATGAGGACATTGGTTCAAGACGATTTGGGCATTTCTATCAGCGTAGGCATCTTCTAAGACAACTGCTTCTTTAGTTTAGTATTTTCTTTAGTAATCATATTTGTTTTGGCAATTATAGCCATATGTAGTAGTTTTATGGAATTTTAGAATATTTTGAGATTTGTATCAAGATTTGTTTTGAGCCTATATATAGGCCTTGAGATTAATGAGAAGTTATGCTATTCTTGATTAAGAAAATTATTGTGTTGAGTTTTTGCTCTTCATCCCTCTTTTTGTGGGAGACAATTGAGAGAAAATTATTTGGGTTTGTGATAATTATTGTGTTGAGTTTTTGCTCTTTATCCCTCGTTTTGTGAGACAAATGAGAGAAAATTATTATGGTTTGTGATAAATCCTAATAGAATGTTAGGGTTTGTAAGAAACTCTAAAACTACCCCCAAATCTCCAAATTAAAAAAATCCTAACTCTAATTAAATTATACTCTAATTCCCAAAACCCCCTATTCTCTTTCTTCTTCCCCTTCGTTGATCCTGAAACCCAACATCTCTAAACCCCATCTTCTTCGTTGCTGCCTTCCCGAATCCATCAACCCCGACCTTGCCCTCATCACCGACCACCACCAACATCCCGCAACTCCCGACCGGCCCCTCCTTCACCGCCGTCGAAGCCATATCCCTAAATCCCTCTTAACCGAAGCCATAATCCCCTAATTCAAACCCTAACCCTAATCCCTAATCTAATTCCGACACCCCCACACCCCTCCACTGTCGTCGCTCAACCACCTCACCGTCGTCGACTTCCCCCTACTTCAACGTCGCCGCACTGCCGCAACTCAGCACCCCGAAACCACAACGTCGACATCGATGCCTCCATTATCCGCCATCCTAGTCACCGGCGCACCCCCCACCGTTAGCTGCAGCTGCCGTTGATCCATGTCATCCTTGCTGCACCACCTCGCAACCACCCTGAGAGCCACTATCTGTCTCCGCACCACCGCAGCCCGGTCGACATCGGTAAACCCTTTCCACTTCTCAAATATCTGTGTTACTACTTTATCATCTCTATTTTATTTTTTGCTTTATCTGTCGTCCACAAATATTGAGAGTGGGCGTTTCTACTTGATAATTAGAGTACAAATCAATATTGCATCTTTTACTTGCTAAGAACGCTCAGGGATATAATTATTGATTGTTAGAACTGAATCGTTAATTGAGCTTGTTAAACTATTTCAGTTTTTGAAAATCCATCGAACCGATTACTGTTTTAATTTCTAACTTGATCCGCCTTATATTTTGGTAAAATTAATCCTTTAAAATTCTTGGAAATTCTCTATTTAGAGTTAAGTTTTACATCAAATTAACATCCTACAATCAATGGATTGGTGATGTAAAACTAACCCTAAATAGAGAATTTTCAAGAATCTTAAAGAATTAATTTTACCAACTTGTAATGCGGATCAAAGTTAGAATTTTAAACAGTTAATCGGTTTGATGGATTTTCAAGAACTGAATCACGTTTACCAATTCCAATTAATAATTCAATTCTAACAATCAATAATTAAATTCCTAAGCGTTCTTAGCAAGTAAAAGATTCAATACTGATTGGTACTCTAATTAGGCAAGTGGAACGCTCACTCTCAATATTTGTGGTCGATAGTTAAATCGAATAATATAATAGAGATAATAAAGTAGTGTAACACAATATTTGAAATAAAGTGGAAAGAATATACCGTAGCTTCGTAGAACAACTGGCATGATGGAAGATGAAACCACTGTTGGAAGAACAACCCGCGAGATCTGGCGATGGGTGGTGCGTCGGCTTGCTGCGTCTGCCTCGGGGGTGCTGGGCGGCAGTGACGACATGGGTGCTGGCGATGGAGGTCGTAAGAGCGGACAGCGCTGATTGCGTCGCGGAGGCGCGACAGGAAAAGGGGACTAGGGGGTGGTCGGGTTGGGGTAGGAGGAAGAAGATGATGGGGAGGGAAGAGGAATTCGGGTTTTGAGTTGTTTTTATTTGGGGATTTTTTAATTTGGGGGTAGATTTTAGAGTTAATCACTAACCCTAAAATTGTATTAGGATTTATTACAAACCCTAAAAATTGGATCTCAATTGTATCACACAAAGAGACGGGAAGAGCAAAACTCAACACAATAATTTTTTAAATCAAGAATGACATTTCTTTCTCATTAATCTCAAGGCCTATATATAGGCTTAAAACAAATCAAGTTACAAATCTCCAAATATTCTCAAAATCTCAAAAATATTCTAATGCATAAAAAAAGATTACATATGGCTATAATTGCAAAAACAAATATGGTACTGAAATAAAATT
This sequence comes from Hemerocallis citrina, assembly GCA_017893485.1. Classification (NCBI taxonomy): domain Eukaryota; kingdom Viridiplantae; phylum Streptophyta; class Magnoliopsida; order Asparagales; family Asphodelaceae; genus Hemerocallis; species Hemerocallis citrina. The sequence continues at coordinate 45,931,956 of CM030363.1, forward strand.
CTAAACTAAATAAAATTGATGTTCTCATCATTCTCTCCGAGCTCTCTCGGACAGAGCTCGATCCAGTTGAGCCAAAACAAGTGATCCTGTCATGGTGCTCCAAAAGATCTGAATCCAGTTGCCGGAGCTCACGATCACTGCAAGTGTCATCTGACTTCGGCTTGTTCTCTCACCTCACCAAATACTTGTGCATACCACCATCTCTTGTAGAGATTAGCGGATCATCTAAAATATTATTCAATTCTTCTATCGGTGGGTAAATAGTAGCAGCTAGAGGGGTAAATGTGGGAATCTCACCATTAGGCTGCACGGTGGGCTCATCTATAAGAAAATTTCTATGGTTGAATTTTGAACTTTCATAGAGTACTAGATCCTCAATATTGAAAGTCTTACTTATGCCAATGCCGCCAGGAAGGTCAACGACATAGGTATTATCATTGATTGTCTGTAGAATCTTAAATGGGCCTGCAGCATGCATGTTCAAGTTCTTAACGGGTCCAACAGGAAACCGTTTCGGATGAATCCGAACCATCACCTCGTCATCAATATCAAAAGTTATAAATTTTCTTCTAGTATCTGCTATTAACTTGTTAAAATTATTCTCATCAAGTTCCTTGGAAATTTCTCTATGCAAGTCATGAATGTGATATGCAAATGTAGGTGCAGACTCGGACTCTAGGATGTTCTAACACATGGATAAAATCTATAGGCTGCCAAGTGACTTGGGATGGGATGGATGACTTAGGTACACTCAATGGAGGTGACTGAACAGACTGAATATAATTGAAAGACTGGTCATCCTCTTTTTTATCAAAGTTATCACTTACATTAGGTTCATAGGTAAACTCAGTGTCGGGCTCATCAGCGATGACTGTGGTACCCTCTACTATATTGATCCTACTTGGACTGGGGCAGTTGCCAGCAACATGGTCGTATCCCTTACATTTATAGCACTTAGTGAGAGGATCAATCTTAGAATAGTCTCTTTCAGTGTTCTTACCCGTGTTGTCATTTCTAAGTGGATAGGAATTTGAAGTATGTTTGTTTGGGTAAGACTTGTTAGAGTACTAGGAGATGAGTGTTCAGGTCTAGAGGGATCAGGTGGATTCATTCTGGAGGAATGATCCATTGAATTGCTGGACTTGTAATAGGGACTTACTTTAAGGAAATCCATATTGAGGATAAGAGCATAAGCTGCCGCTAATGAGTCCACATTTCTATGAATTAGCACGTTCCTCAGATCGGCTTGTAGTCCAGCCATGAATCTAGAGAGAGTTTGTTCTTCACTCTCTTTACTTAAAGCATTGTACCGAATAAGGAAGTCATCAAATTTATCAACATATTCTTGCGTGGATTTACTTCCTTGATACAGTTGGTTCCACGAATCTAGCAATCGGGTGTGGAACAATAACGGTACATATCTCTCAGTGAGCTTCTCTTTCATGGCTTCCCAAGTGGCTATGGGTGCCATGCCTCGACCTCTACGGGCATGTTCAAGATTGGTCCAGTGTTGTTGAATTTTACTCGTCAATTTCATAATGGAAGATTTAACTTTTAGGGCTTCGCTCATGTCAAACCACACAAAGTAGTGGTCCATCGCACAGATCCAATCAAGGTAAGCTTGGGATTCCATTTGGCCTTCAAAATGGAGAACATCAGCCTTAACGTTCTTCTTATATTGTTCGTCAGGGTCACGTTCTTGACGTCGATCGTCACGAACATTCCCTTGAGGGATCTGACAATCAGCATGAAGCTCAGGGGCAACAGTTTGATTTAATTCTACTTTCTCAGGGCTCTGATTGATATTGGCAAGAGTTGTTTGAATAGATTCAAGGGTAGCGGAAATATCAGAGTTGTCCATCTCAGTTCGGGAAGGTCTAGGATTCCTAGTTGGGTGATTTGGGAGGGATAAGAAAGGCTCTTCAGGATCTGGGATGGTGGTGCGAAGATGCATTCACCAAAAGTGGAAAACTGGGAGCCGTGCGTGTTAGTTTTTTTTTAAAAATAATAAATCTGAAATGATCTAAAATAAAGAAAGAAAAAATAAAAGACTACACGATCCTAAATGAATGCAAAAATTGATGCCTAAATGATGCAAGAACTAGGGTTTTAAGAACCTTTGCTCTGATACCAAAATGATGTAAAACTAACCCTAAATAGAGAATTTTCAAGAATCTTAAAAGATTAATTTTACCAACATGTAATGCGGATCAAAGTTAGAATTTTAAACAGTTAATCAGTTTGATGAATTTTCAAGAACTGAATCACGTTTAATAATCCTAATTAACAATTCAATTCTAACAATCAATAATTAAATTCCTGAGCGTTCTTAGCAAGTAAAAGATTCAATACTGATTGGTACTTTAATTAGGCAAGTGGAACGCTCACTCTCAATATTTGTGGTCGACAGTTAAATCGAATAATTTAATAGAGATAATAAAGTAGTATAACACAAATATTTGGAAAAAAAAGTTGAAAGAGTATACCGAAGGTTCGTAGAACAATTGGCACGACGGAAGATGAAACCACTGTTGGAAGAACAGTCCGCGGGATCTGGCGATGGGTGGTGCGTCGGCTGGCTGCATCTGCCTCGGGGGTGCTGGGCAGCAGTGACGACAAGGGTGCTGGCGACGGGAGGTTGCGAGGGTGGACGGCGCTGATTGCGTCGCGGAGGCGCGACAGGAAGAGGGGACCAGGGGGTGGTCGGGTTGGGGGTTGTCGGGTTGGGGCTGGGGCAGGAGGAAGAAGACGATGGGGAGAGGGAAGGGGAATTAGGGTTTGAGTTGTTTTTATTTGGGGGTAGATTTTAGAGTTAATCACTAACCCTAAAATTATAATAGGATTTATCACAAACCCTAATAATTGGATCTCAATTGTATCACAAAAAGAGACAGGAAGAGCAAAACTCAATACAATAATTTTTTTAATCAAGAATGACATCTTTCTCATTAATCTCAATGTCTATATATAAGCTCAAAACAAATCAAGATACAAATCTCAGAATATTCTTAAAATCTCAAAAATATTCTAATGCATAAAAAAAGATTGCATATGGCTATAATTGCCAAAAACAAATATGGTTATGAAATAAAATCCTAAACTAAATAAAATTGATGTCCTCATCAATTGGGGGTGGGGGGTGGGGGTGTTACTATGTTTGAATTAATTAATTTTCCAATAACCTTCCCTTCAATCACTCCCTCAATTCAAAAAGTTACTAAATATCAATTCAATTCAAATTAATTCAAATGAAACTTAATTCAAATGAAACTTAATTCAAAAACCTTCCTAAACCTAGGGTTGGCCACAAATGCAACCCTAACTCTTGGGTTGGGCTTGGATTAAATCGAGTCTTAGTGGCCCAATCCCAAATACTTCTAAAAAAAAAGAAACAAAATAAAAATTTATAATGGCCCATAACCCGAATACTTCATTCAGGTTTAATAGAGTAAAATAAAAACAAATAGTTAACTAATAGAATGACCGTAGATAAATATAATTTCTTGCGCGTGCCACAATAGGCAAAATATTTCTGCCCGTGTGTTACAAAATCTATTAAAATAAAATAAAATCATTCTTTGTCTTTCCTTTAGATTATTAGCTGTTCCATTCACTATTTTGGCTCAATGATTTCAGCCAATTACACTTGGCAGATATACACTATTCGGAGAACTCTCAGTTTAGTGTTGATATACACTATTCGGAGAACTCTCAGTTTAGTGTTGATATACACTATTCGGAGAACTCTCAGTTCAGTGTTGATAGTGAGGTAGTACGAGAGCTATTGCTGTTACTTTCATTATTAATTTTTATCTCTCTTATTCAATTTATCATCTGTATTTTTTTTTCTGGATTAATTTTGGCCATTCATTTTTATCTTTAAAGAGGAATAAAATCATTGTCCTTTATATAAATAATTTGGGCTTGTGGCTCGATAATTGATTTCGGCCAATAATATTTGGTATATATACCCTATCGTTAATTTACTATACTATATTCTTTTGCTAAATGAGGAGGTTACACAAATATGCATATTATTTTCATCCTTTCTAGCTATTGTGGCTCAGTGATTGTGACCAATATATTTGGTGATATACGCTATTCTGAAAATGTCTAGTTCATGGGTGGATGACTAAATAATGAGAGCTGCAGTACAACTATTCCTCGTACTTCGTTTCTTTTAGAATCATCTTTTCTTGTAGAGTGTTGTTTTTCTACTTGTGTGCCCTCTTCTCCCCTTCATCCTCTGTTGTTAATCGTCAATCAAAATCAAGTGTTCTCTCTTTCAATTTGTCGTATTTTCTTTTTCAGAAGAAGCTATTTCAAGTAAATCATAAATGATCTTCATGTAGCTCCATCATTGCGACCAAATGCTATTTGGCAATATACTCTATTCTGAGGATGCTGGTGCGTGGATAACTAAATAATATGAGAGCTACATTCTTTGCATTATTTTATTTTTAAATTTTTATTCTTTGAAAAATACCAAAGCCATTTTTCAGCTTGTTGAGGAAAGGCCATCTGCTATTTCAAGACTTTGTTGCTCTATTTTGGTTCTTATAACACACTATTCTATGCACAAAGTTTGGATGGGCTCATCCTTATCCATAAATTTATGATAATTAGTCATTTTTTCCCCAATTGATATGTTCAAGAAAGATATGTTCAAGAAACAATACTTATTATTATTTTATAGTTTGGATACTTTGTTTGGTGGGCATAATTACACCAGTTATGTCTTAAGCGTATTAAACCCTTTCAGTGTATATAATTCATCAATATGTGTTACAGATAGTTAAAGACTTAAAGTGAAATAGTTTTTTATATATAAGCTTGTGTATGAATGGGAATTGTGGTCGCTGAGAATAAAATGTTCGTATTCAACATCTGAGTTCTTTTTATGACTTAAATATACTTCTGGTGACTTCACCACATATGGGTGGAAGTCACCAGATCTACAATGCTTATCAATTGTTATCCTTTTAAATTCTCGTCTTGTGTCTGTGATGTATTTGATGGAACTGTAAATCAATTCCTTTCACAACATATTAATTATAATTGTAAAGTGACGGGCTTTTTGCTTGGATCCTTGTCTACTGTTCATATGTTAAAAGGTGGACCTTTTAGATATGATTGTGATGTATTTTAATGCTATTTATTTTATTTTAAGTTCATATTGTTTTCTTGTTGACAGTTTTGCTAGTGGTGGTGAAGATGGGTATGTGCGGCTGCATCATTTCGACGCTGATTACTTCAATATCAAGATCTAAAGTATGTTACAGAATTCATCATTCTCACCATTGGCATATTTGCCTGCTGTTGGCTAGGTCCAATCGATTTCTTGTTGACATTTCAAAACTATTTAATATTGGTTGATCGGTATATTTCTGACCTCTTGTGGTTGATTCAAACTGTTAGGGCTGCTTGTTTCTTACTCTTGTTGATGTGCATGGTTTATTTGATCCGCTCATCTTTGACTGCAGTGTAGTACAAGTGAATTAAGGAGTAAATAAAATGGAGTATCTGCTCATAAAACTGAAGGAGGATTTTTTTTTTTTTTTTGTTCCCTTGGCACTGGAACAATTAATGGAGGGTGAAACGTGATCTGAAATTTGTAATCAGTTGCTTGAACTTGTACTGTGAATAGTAGAAGGGAGTGTTATTTCTTTGCGAGCCGATGGAATGCTTATCTGCTATATTTTTGTGGTTCTTAAATTTTTGGCCTCTTGCATTTTCAATTGTTATGCTAACTAAAGCAGAGAAGGTCTCATCTGCTTTCTTGTTTCTCCATGATGCTTAGTTAAGAGCATTCGGCAGTGATATGACCGTTAAATACTTTGTTATTTATCTGTATTGATGTATGATTCCAAGGAAACCTATTTAAGAATTCATAAGCCACTGTTCTCGATTTCTGTAATCCTATTTGTGAACTAAATCGCCCATGAGGGGAACTGTTGTTGATCTTTGTGACCAAGCTGTTGTGTTGATCTTCATATTGTTATAACAGAGAGCAGGGATTGTTGTTGCTTGGAGGATAGTAGTTGTGTGGCGTTATACGTCTTACATGGATTTTCCTATCTTCATTTCTCTTATATCCTAATGTATCATTTTAATTTTGCCAAGAGTTTAGAAGTATGAAAGCAGGAATTAAGCTAATCATCCAAGTTGTTGAATCAAAATGGCTCATTTCAGGAATTATCTCATCAATTTTGAGATGACTGCTCAAGAGCACATTGTTCAGGCAATACCTCATCCTACGATTTAGCTGCCTCTTTATGGCTATACTATACAGATAGATATACACACAAACGTAGCAGAAGATCCAAGTGAAATTGATAGATGTGTAATTTTAATGGTCCTATCTATCACCACGCAAACTTGGAATAAACTGCAAGTGGGGTATGCAATGTCTACTAAAGTCTAGTAGTCAACATCTCAGCTAGCGAGAAAAGAATGAGCGTGCCGCTTATGGATCCTTATTTTTTTATTTTTTTATTTTTTGAAGAAAAGGGGGAGTCTGGCCATCCTGTTTTATTATTAAGAGATTAATAAAACAAACTCAGTACTGAGCTCACTACAAAGTCGATCAGAACATAAGTACATAAACTTCATCCCAAACATGGGGGGTGGGACAAAAGCAAACTAGAATAGCTGTAAAGAAATACATCATATCCCCCCAACAAACCCTGGGGTGGTGGGTATCTATGATCAGAGACGGCAGTGCAGGCTATCAGTCGATTGTCGGACCGATCTCGATTTCCTCATCATCAAACTACTCGGCCTGGAATACACTCGCAATCCTCCTCCTGGGACTTGTTGTGGCCACATTGGCCCAAAAAGAAATAAAATGCATGATGTGAGTCAAATTGTCAGAAATACTATTGCAGGTTCTACGAAAATAAGGATTATTTCTATTTAGCCAAAGAACTCAGGTCGTTGCGGCGATGGCAATATACCACGCTTCTCTCATAAAATCCCTCTCCGACGCGAACTTAGAGCCTACCCACAGATCCTCATAAACACTGGGATACTGAGTCGTCCCTAGAGTGCTGAGTACCTCTACAAGTACCGCTTTGCTCCTAGGACACTGCAGCAAGAGGTGGTCTCTAGTCTCCAGGGTAGCGTGGCAGAACCCGCATTGAGCGTTCACGCTCGGTTGGCGCTTAACGATGTTTTTCCTAGTAAGGATCGCATCATTCAGTACCAACCATAAGAAAACTTTGATTTTAAGTGGGGCCTTCGTTCTCCAGATAACGGCTGACCACTTTGGGATACATTCCCTAAAATGAATGCGGTTGTACATGGAGTGGACCATGAACTTGCCGTTCTTTTCCAATCCCCAAGATTTTTTATCAGGACCTTGAGAGCAGCCAATTCCAGCGTTGGAGATGTAGGTCTGCAGTTCTGTAAGTCTAAGCTGGGACCCTATATCAAGCGATTGTTTGAAAGTTGGCTTCCAGGTACCCCTTTTCCAGGCTGCGGCCACCGTGGAGTGGGGATGTGATGCTTGCTCATATAGATCGGGGAACTGAGGGTATGATCAGCACACCACTTATCCTACCAAAACCTGGTGAGTCTGCCGTTACCGATAACTGATTCCACACAGCTATTGAAGGGTTCGTAGGCCTTAGTAATGCCTCTCCAGAACCAGGAAACCAGAGGGCCTATCCTGAAGCCAAGATTTCTCGTTCCAATCCCATGCATATATCCTTGAACAGATTGTTGACACCCTTCTCCATTAGAGTGGAACACTTTCCACCACCATTTGCCCAGTAGCGCCAGATTCATATCTCGAAGATCAATAATACCTAGGCCTCCATGAATCCTTTTCATGCACGCCTTCTCCCATCTGATGAGGTGATATCCTCCTCGGTCCAGATCCACCCCTTTCCATAAGAAGCGTTTCCGAATCTGGTCAATTCTCTGGATGACCCATCGTGGCATTTCAAAGAAGGAGAGATAATAGGTAGGAAGGTTTGAGAGGACTGCATTAATAAGCGTGATTCTCCCTCCCAAAGATAGGGCTTTGCCTTTCCATCTTATTAGCCGTTTCTCAACCCGGTCAATAATGGGTAGCCAGTCCACCTTTTTGAGTTTCCCGGGTCTTAGTGGCATTCTTAGGTACTGAGTGGGGAAACTCTCGATGGGGCAATTGAGGATTATGGCCTGCTCAAGAGCCTCTTCCGGCGTCAGGGCAATGGGAATAAGAGCACTTTTGCGGAAGTTAACCCTGAGGCCAGACCAAGCTTCAAAGCAATACAGGATTCCTTTAAAGATTGTAGTTTTCCATAGGTTGCCATTGCTAAAAAGAAGATTATCGTCTGCATATGGGAGTATAGAGCTCCCTTAGCGATTGACTCCTTTGGCCACTGGTGTAATCCACCCTGCTCTACTGCACTTGGTCATCATGGAGCGAAGTACGTCTGCCACAATGGTAAAAAGAAGAGGTGAGAGCGGATCTCCTTGTCTGAGCCCCCGTTTGTAGGGGAATGGGTGGCCTGACACCCCATTTACCAAAATAGCCGTTCTGCTAGTGGTAAGACATGTGTGGATCCATCTGATCCATCTCCCCCCAAAACCTCTTCCAGTAAGCTGTCATGCCCCGCTTCCCAAAAATACGGAATACGAGTACGTAACAAAAGTCCAGCGAATGATTTTCATCATCCATAAGCTGTTTCAAAAATCTTTGCAGCACATCACAGGAATAATTAGAGTCGGAAGCAAAAAGGCACAACCATTCAAGAATATTTGCAACAAATTACCAACAGGAATTTACTTGAAACCAAATACAATATTCTCAAATAAATCAAAGTTTGGAGAAAAATAAATATCCTGGGTCACATCGCCCAAACACAAATAATATCCAAATAACCAAATACACTTTATTTCAGTTCAAGCAACAATGAAAATAATAATAATAAAGCAGAGTTTCTAGCATTTAAAACATCATCTCGCCAATACCTTCAGGCAGCTGACCATCCTGATCTGCAATTAGTAAATTTACAGGAAAAGAGAAAAAAAAGAAAACAAGTAACCGTCAATTGCAAGTCGTGGGTCACAAATAATGTAGGATACAAGCACATGGAGAAACTAACTAGCAACATGGTATACTAACAAGTACAGGTAACATATGTCAAGTGTCAAGTAAACAGGTAACAAGTAAACAGGTAATCAAGTATCAAGTATCAGGATAATCAGGTAAACAGGTAAACATGTAATCAGGTAACAGGATAATCAGGTAACATGTATACAGGTAACAAGTAATCATGTTATGTTATGTCAAATCTTGTTATTTACTATCTAGGTAGCACTTCATGCGCCTCAACTTTTATCACATGGTTGCTACAACAAAACAGTTTTGCTTAGTAAGATCTCATAGTGGAGTCCATAGGGAAGTGTACTTAGGTACAGGAAATAGGAACAGGCAGAACATAGTGGTTCTCTTCCGAGTACACCTTCCTAAGGGAAGTAATGCAGTCAGGTACAGGAAACAGGCATAACCTAGTGGTTATCTTTCGAGAACACTTTCCTATAGGGAAGCATGCAATCAGGTACAAGTAAACAGGATCCTGAATCATGTAGTCATGAACACGTAACAGGCAGGTAGGATACATATCCTCTTCCAAGTACACGTTTTTATATTTTCCACTACTAGATCTTTCCCTTAAACCCCGGCTTAGTTACTTTTATTATTATGGTCATCAACAGGCATGAGTGGGTACAAAATAATGTCAAACTAACATGGTATAATCAGGTTTAGGTTCAAGGAAACAAATCAGCATGCATGGATAATATACATTCACATATACGAGCAAAATAGTTTATGTTCATAATCAGGACAACAAGACCAATCAGTACTAAAACAGTAATTCTGAACTCTACAGAAATGCAAACCTAGATCCGTCGAAGGATCTGGAAACTAGACATCCACACGAATCCAACGAGTATAATAAAGTCACATACTAGTTCACAACAACTCAGCTCAAAACAAGTTCGAAGACAGAAAACATGTTCAGTCAGAAATCAGAAAACCGAATTCAAGAGCATGAAAACAGCATAAACACACTTTGAATAAATCCAGGAAAAATCTGGGGTAATCCCCTATATTTCTAGAGTCAAAATAACAAGTTTCATAATATTTCAGTAAGTATAGATCAGTTATCAAAAATACCAAAGCAACAAGAAAACAGAGTTTAACGAATTTGGAAATCTCAACACTACTGTACAAAAACTAGGATATCTCGCAACCAGTGAATCGAAATCCAATTCCACCAAAGGGATATGAAAATAGATAGATTTTACTAACTTTCATATTTCACAAAGAATTTTCATACAGTATAAAGAATTATAGTGAAAACAGGATTCTTTACTGAACAGTAAGCAAAATACAGCACGAGTAGATTTTAGAAACGAACATGAAACATCACATAAAACTTATCTTTAAAATTCATCAAAAATCTGGGTAGTCCTTAACATCATAAAGAAACACTGACCAAAATATTAGATCAAAATAATATGTATATAATAGTTCTTGAAAAATAATTTGTTAACAAAATTCACCCAGAACAGAATCTGAAATTGATCGACACGTCTGTACCAAAACATCCATAACTCATTCATACAAAATCCAAATCAAGAAAAACTAGTGGGGTTCGAAAATAGACAAAATTATCTAAAATTCATATTTTATTTTGGAATCAAGATTCTGACTGTAGCATGGACGAAAACAGCAATCGAAACAGAACACCCAGTAAATACAGATTTCACACTTCAAATCTAGAACATCATAACTTCATGAATATTGATCGAAACACAACCAAACTTGAAATATAACCTACCAAGCATCTAAACATCATGATTTAGGGTTACTAACAAGTCCACACCTATTATCTCACATGGGTCTTAGTCTAAACATCAATTCACACAAATAGTCACATACATGCCTAAAAATCAAGATTTAGGCAAATCTTAGGGTATCACCTATCAATATTTGTGTCATAAGTCATCTATGGCCAAATTATCACAATAGAGACAAAACCCATCAAGGAAAACACATTCTTTGGTTGTCTCTAGACCCAACTACACTATAGGTGAACTTTTTGACTTGTATCAAACCAAATGAATTGTAGTACAAGTTACTTGCCTTATTATGGAGATGAACATGATCCTAATGCGAAGAGAAGCAAAATCCACGAACGAAATCCTCTCCAAGCGTGAACTCAAGCAACAACGAACAAAAACTCCCACACGAACAATCTCCTTGATGCAACGAACGAAGTGGAAAATACCCACTTCAAGAATCCACAAAGAGAAGAGATTGGAGGGATGTTGATGGTGATTATGGTGTTTGTTGGGTGCCGGCTATCAAGGATGGGGTCGGGATTTGTATGGGTTTTGATGGTGGTCGGAGTAGGGGCTTGTATAGGTGGTCGGTGGTGTGGATGGATGGTGGTCGGCCTGATGTAGTAGGTTGGGTTGGGGGGGGGGGGGTGTGCAGCCGGGAGTAGTCCACAAGAGGGAGGCCGGATGTTTGGAGAGGGAGATAATAGAGATTAGGGTTAGGGTTTAAGGGGTTTGGGTATTTATATAGGAGGTTAACGTGGGTTAATGGGTTGTGGGTATTAGTATGTAGTAATAGGTATACAAATGGGTAATGGGTATTGGGTAAATAACAAATGGGGATACAATTTATAGTGAATTCTTTGGCTCTTGAAAAATCTAATTAGGAGTCAAAAAATCGTCGGTTTGGAAAATTACCACCAAAATACCATCACATCACCAAAAATATAAAATAAAGTGAACGAGGCCAAGAAAATAAGAAAAAGATTCAAAATGACGAAAACGAACAAAACGACGAACAAACAATCACAAGGAGCTCAAAATGAAATAAAACGAATATATATTGAAAACAAATCCAATATACGGTTTCGAAAAATACGAAAGAGATAAAAATACACAAAAATAGAAAATACACTCCAAAATATATAAAATGAAAAACAGGGGTTACAATCCTACCCACCTAACAGAAAAATTTCGTCATCGAAATTCAAAAGAAAGATACATAGGGTAACCCTAAAAAAGAAAAAAAACAAAACAACCCAAAGCAACTACTCAAACAACTGAGGAAACTTCTGCTAAATTTCTTCCTCCAACTCCCAAATCGACTCACCAGGCGAGTGAGGATTCCAAGCCACACGAACCAGCTTGATGACCTTGGTCTTAAGCACTTTCTCCCGCTGATCTACAATAGCAACTGGCAGAATCTCACAAGTCAAATCCGGCCGAACGGTTAATTCAGAATAGTCGATCACGTGGCTCTCATCTCAGATATATCTCCTGAGTTGTCAGACATGGAAAACATCGTGCACTCCTGATAAAGCTGGCGGCAATGCAAGACAATAGGCCACCTTGCCTACTCGCTCTAAAATCTCAAACGGTCCAATAAACCTCGGGCTAAGCTTACCCTCGCCACCGAACCGAATGACACCGCGCCACGGCAATACCTTGAGGAAAACATGGTCACCAACAACAAACTCTAGAGCCCTAAGATGAACATCAGCCCATCGCTTCTGCCTGTCCTGAGCTACCTGCAAGTGCTTCCTGATCTGAACTACTGCATCAACTGTCTTGGTGATCAATTCTGGACCCAACAACTGCCTTTTGCCAACATCATCCCAACACACTGACGATCTACACTTCCGCCCATAGAGTGCCTTGAACGGAGCAGCTTTAATACTGGCTTGAAAGTTGTTATTGTACGAGAACCCTACAAGGTGCAAATGATCCTCCCAAGACCCACCGAACTGAAGCATGCAGGACCTCAACATGTCCTTAAGAATCTGAATAGTCCGCTCTGACTGTCCATCAGTCTGGGGATGAAAAGCTATACTGTACTTTAATTTGCTTCCCAAACTGTTCTGAAGACTCTCCCAAAACTGAGATCTGAATCTCGTATCCCTATCGGATACAATACTGACTGGAACCCCATGAAGTCTAACAATCTCTTGCATGTACCTCTCAGCAAGGCTCTCAGTAGACTGACCGACACGAAAAGGAATGAAGTGAGCACTCTTCGTCAAACAGTCAACAATCACCCAAATAGCATTATGACCCTTAGGACTCCTCGGCAAAGCAGTCACAAAATCCATGGTGATATGTTCCCACTTCCACTCTAGAATAGAAAGCGGTTGAAGGAGTCCAGCGGTTCTCTGATGCTCTGCCTTAACCTGCTGACAAACCAAACACTGAGAAACAAACCGAGCAACAACCCTCTTCATACCATGCCACTAGAAATGAAGCTTCAAATCCCGATACATCTTAGTACCGCCGGGATGGATAGAATACGAAGACTGATGAGCTTCCTCAAGCAACCTCTGACGAACTTCACCCTTAGGGACACATATCCGGGAACCAAAACGAAGCGAACCATCTACATGAATAACTATATCCGTCCTGGACCCAGACTCAACCTCAGCTCGAAAACTCTGCAACTGCGCATCACTAGCCTGCACCTCTTTGATCTGCTCAACAAGAGACAACTGCAGCTGGAGTGCCAAACAACTCCGACCAGAACTCGGCAACACAACATCAAGCCCCAACCTCCTCATCTGCTCAATGAGATCTCTCTGCTGTGTAAGAAACATAACTGCTGGTTTCTTGCTTAAAGCATCAGGTACCAAGTTTACTTTACCAGGATGGTATTGCAAACTAATGTCATAATCAGCCATAAGTTCCAACCAACGCCTTTGCCTCATGTTCAACTCCTTCTGGGTGAAGACGTACTTGAGACTTTTGTGGTCTGTAAATATCTCCACTCGGTCTCCAAGTAAATAATGTCTCCACAGCTTCAAAGCAAAGATCACTGTCGCTAACTCCAAGTCATGAGTAGGATAGTTCTTCTCATGTGGCCTTAACTGCCACGATGCATACGCAACAACACGGCCCTTCTGCATAAGAACTGCTCCAATACCCTTACCAGAAGCATTACAGTGAACTACAAATCCACTTGAACCATCGAGAATAGTCAACACAGGCACTGACGTCAGTCTGTTCTTCAACTCAACAAAAGCCTCCTTGCACTCATCAGACCAAAAAAACTTATGATCCTTCCCAGCCAATTTAGTCAAAGGTCCTACTATCTTCGAAAAATCCTAGACGAACTTTCGATAATAGCCAGCCAAACAAAGAAAACTTCTGACTTCTAAAATTGACATGGGAATAGGTCAATCCTTCACAGCCTCAATCTTGGCAGGATCCACAGAAATACCATCACCAGAAACAATATGCCCCAAGAAAGAAATCCTGTCGAGCCAAAACTTGCACTTGCTAAGTTTCCTATAGAGCTGATTCTCTCTCAAAGTCTGCAGAACCACTCTAAGATGCTCAGCATGATCTTCACGATTCTGAGAATACACCAAAATATCATCAATGAAGACCACCACGAACTTATCCAAGAACTGAGAGAACACCCGGTTCATAAGACTCATGAATACAGCCGGCGCGTTCGTGACCCCGAACGGCATCACAAGATACTCATAGTGCCCGTATCTAGTCCTGAAAGCAGTCTTCTGTATATCTGCAGCCTTCACCTTAACTTGGTGATATCCAGAACGAGGATCCAACTTCGAGAAAACAGCAGCCCCACTCAGCTGATCAAACAAATTATTAATCCTGGGCAATAGATACCAATTCTTCATAGTAACTCTGTTTAGCTCTCGATAATCCATGTACAGACGATGACTACCATCCTTCTTGTTAATAAAAAGGACCGGAGCACCCAAGGCAAAACACTAGGTCTGATGAAACCCAAATCAAGCAACTGCTGAATCTGCACCTTAAGCTCTGCCAGCTCAACCGATGCCATCCTGTAGGGACTCTTTGATATCAGTTCTATTCCAGGGTGAACATCAACACCGAATTCCACTTTTCTATCAGGGGTAAGCCAGGCAACTAATCTGGAAAAACATCCAAGAAATCTCGAATTACTAGAGTATCACCAAGATGGTTAGCTGCGCCTCTAGTAGTTGAGATGGAGTCTCCTAGCTCCAAAAATAATTAGCATCCAGAATCTGAGTTGGTATATATATTTCATTTATTCATGCATGGTTGGTGAAATATTGTGCAGATCCCAGTTCGAGCCAAACTTGTCTAATATATTAGGAATCTAATACATTAGCCAAACCTAATGCTCTGATACCACTAAAAATCCTGTCACGCCCCGCTTCCCAAAAATACGGAATACGAGTACGTAACAAAATTCTAGTGAATGATTTTCATCATCCATAAGCTATTTCAAGAATCTTTGCAACACATCACAGGAATAATCAGAGTCGGAAGCAAAAAGGCACAACCATTCATGAATACTTGCAACAAATTACCAACAGGAATTTACTTGAAACCAAATACAATATTCTCAAATATATCAGAGTCTGGAGAAAAAAAATATCCTGGGTCACATCGCCCAAACACAAATAATATCCAAATAACCAAATACACTTTATTCCAATTCAAGCAACAATGAAAATAATAATAATAAAGTAGAGTTTCCAGCATTTAAAACATCATCTCACCAATACCTTCAGGCAGCTGACCATCCTGATCTGTAATGAGTAAATTTACAGGAAAAGAGAAAAAAAAGAAAACAAGTACCCGTCAATTGCAAGTCGCGGGTCACAAATAATGTAGGATACAAGCACATGGAGAAACTAACTAACAACATGGCATACTAACAAGTACAGGTAACATATATCAAGTGTCAAGTAAATAGGTAACAGGTAAACAGGTAATCAAGTATCAAGTATCAGGATAATCAGGTAAACAGGTAAACATGTAATCAGGTAACAGGATAATCAGGTAACAGGTATACAGGTAACAAGTAATCATGTTATGTTATGTCAAATCTTGTTATTTACTATCTAGGTAGCACTTCATGCGCCCCAACTTTTATCACATGGTTGCTACAACAAAACAGTTTCGCTTAGTAAGATTTCATAGTGGAGTCCATAGGGCAGTGTACTTAGGTACAGGAAACAGGAACAGGTAGAACCTAGTGATTCTCTTTCGAGTACACCTTCCTAAGGGAAGTAATGCAGTCAGGTACAGGAAACAGGTATAACCTAGTGGTTATCTTCCGAGAACACCTTCCTATAGGGAAGCATGCAATCAGGTACAGGTAAATAAGATTCTGAATCATGTAGTCATGAACACGTAACAAGCAGGCAGGACACAGGTCCTCTTTCAAGTACACGTTTCTATATTTTTCACTACTAGATCTTTTCCTTAAACCCCGGCTTAGTTACTTTTATTATTATGGTCATCAACAGGCATGAGTGGGTATGAAATAATATCAAACTAACATGGTATAATTAGGTTTAGGTTCAGGGAAACAAATCAGTATGCATGGATAATATACATTCACATATACGAGCAAAATAGTCTATGTTCATAATCAGGACAGCAAGACCAATCAGTACTAAAACAATGATTCTGAACTCTACAAAAATGCAAACCTAGATCTGTCGAAGGATCTGGAAACTAGACATCCACACGAATCCAACGAGTATAATAAAATCACATACTAGTTCACAACAACTCAGCTCAAAATAAGTTCGAAGACAGAAAACATGTTCAGTCAGAAATCAGGAAACCGAATTCAAGAGCATGAAAACAGCATAAAAACACTTTGAATAAATCCACGAAAAATCTGGGATAATTCCCTATATGTCTAGAGTCAAAATAACAAGTTTCATAATATTCTAGTAAGTATAGATCAGTCATCAAAAATACCAAAGCAACAAGAAAACAGAGTTTAACGAATCTGAAAATCTCAACACTGCTGTACGAAAACTAGGATATCTCGCAACCAGTGAATCGAAATCTAATTCCGCCAAAGGGATATGAAAATAGATAGATTTTACTAACTTTCATATTTCACAAAGAATTTTCATACAATATAAAGAATTATAGTGAAAATAGAATTCTTTACTGAACAGTAAGCAAAATACAGCACGAGTAGATTTTCGAAACGAACATGAAACATCACATAAAACCTATCTTTAAAATTCATCAAAAATCTGGGTATCCTTAACATCATAAATAAACACTGACCAAAATATTAGATCAAGATGTAAAGAATATTTCTTGAAAAATAATTTGTTAACAAAATTCTCCCAGAACAGAATCTGGAATTGATCGACACGTCTGTACCAAAACATTCATAACTCAGTCATACGAAATCCAAATCAAACAAAACTAGTGGGGTTTGAAAATAGAAAAAATTATCTAAAATTTATCTTTTATTTTGGAATCAAGATTCTGACTGTAGCATGGACGAAAACATCAATCAAAACAGAACACCCAGTAAATACAGATTTCACACTTCAAATCTAGAACATCATAACTTCATGAATATTGATCGAAACACAACCAAACTTGAAATACAACCTACCAAGCATCTAAACATCATGATTTAGGGTTACTAACAAGTCCACACCTATTATCTCACATGGGTCTTAGTCTAAACATCAATTCACACAAATAGTCACATACATGCCTAAAAATCAAGATTTAGGCAAATCTTAGGGTATCACCTATCAATATTTGTGTCATAAGTCATCTATGGCCAAATTATCACAATAGAGACAAAACCCATCAAGGAAAACACATTCTTTGGTTGTCTCTAGACCCAACTACACTATAGATGAACTTTTTGACTTGTATCAAACCAAATGAATTGTAGTACAAGTTACTTGCCTTATTATGGAGATGAACATGATCCTAATGCAAAGAGAAGCAAAACCCACGAATGAAATCCTCTCCAAGCGCGAACCCAAGCGACAAGAACAAAAACTCCCACACGAACAATCTCCTTGATGCGACAAACGAAGTGGAAAATACCCACTTCAAGAATCCACAAAGAGAAGAGATTAGAGGGATGTTGATGGTGATTATGGTGTTTGTTGGGTGCCGGCTATCAAGGATGGGGTCGGGATTTGTATGGGTTTTGATGTTGGCCGGAGTAGGGGCTTGTATAGGTGGTCAGAGGTGTGGATGGATGGTGGTCGGCCTGATGTAGTAGGTCGGGTTGGGGGGGGGGGTGCGGCCGGGAGTAGTCCACAAGAGGGAGGCCGGATGTTTGGAGAGGGAGAGAGAGATAATAGAGATTAGGGTTAGGGTTTAAGGGGTTTGGGTATTTATATAGGAGGTAAAAGTGGGTTAATGGGTTGTGGGTATTAGTATGTAGTAATAGGTATACAAATGGGTAACGGGTATTGGGTAAATAACAAATGGGGATACAATTTATAGTAAATTATTTGGCTCTTGAATAATCTAATTAGGAGTCGAAAAATCGTCGGTTTGAAAAATCACCACCAAAATACCATCACATCACCAAAAATATGAAATAAAGTGAACGAGGCCAAGAAAATAAGAAAAAGATTCAAAATGACGAAAACGAACAAAACGACGAACAAACAATCACAAGGAGCTCAAAATGAAATAAAACGAATATATATTGAAAACAAATCCAATATACGGTTCCAAGAAGAGAATCTTTCGCTTTCCAAATCAGTACAAATCTGGTCCGGTTCCATTTCTTGAGCATGCCCTTCAGTCTTCTGATTCTTTCACACCATACTGCAGCCACCTCACAGCCCGTGGTCGGGCAAGACCAACTCTCGTTCACCATGTGGTGGAAGCCTTGGATTTCTAACCATGCTTTCTCGAACCGGAACTTTGAAGGTTTTCTGGGTTGTTCCTCCCCGGAAGATAAGAAAATAGGCACATGATCTGAGGTAGGTTTAGAGAGTAATTTAGCCAAAGGCAGAGGGAATTTGGTCTCCCAGCCCGTGGAGACCAAGATCCTATCTAACTTCGCTAGAATGGGCGCCACTTGTATGTTTGACCAGGTGAAAGGCCTATCAGAGATGGGGATATCAACCAGTTCTAGTTCCGTGATAACCTCATTGAATGCTTCCCTGTCGGCATCACTGGATCCTCTGCCTCTGTGTTCTGAGGCGAATCTAGTGATGTTAAAATCGCCTCCTACCACCCAAGGGTGTGGCCAGTGTGCTTTGACCGCTCTAAGTTTTGCCCAGAAGGTTATTCTAGCGGCAGAATTATGCAGTCCATAGACCACTGTAATCGATTGAGTCCACTGGTCGGATTTTCGTTGGAGCAAAACCGACAGAGAAAATTGCCCGTGGAGCTTGTCTAGACAACAAAAGGAGTTGGGGTTAAAACCTAGAGCGATGCCCCAGACGCCCCAACAGATGGGGGCATTCTCCATTCGGAGACTCAATTTCCCCCAAATCTACTAAGTCTAGACATGTGTTCGTTTGGTCTCTTGGAGACCCACAATGTTAGCCTTTGACCTGACCATGACTTCCTTAACCATTTATCATTTGCCCCCCTACCGAGACCTCTGACATTCCAGAATAAGGCCTCCATTAACTACGGTTAGGGGAGGGATCGCGACTCGTTTTGGGCTTCGAGTTCAAGTTAAGGTTAACCCTATCGGTTCCCCACCCCCTAATCTTATTCAGGAGAAATGCATTCCGATTGGTATCACCTACCGCAAGACCGCAAGTATTGGCTAGACTAAAAATTTTATTATCAGTCATGAAATTAAAAATAGAAGTTAAGAAGGAACGCGTACCTCCATCGCCAGTCTTGGTGGATTTAGCGGCCGTCGCGATCTCTAGATAATCATCTAGGGACTCCTCATTAGTCCTTTTTGCCACTTTCTGAACTTTGAAACCTGTGTCCTACTGGGAAGATGGGTAGGTGGACAGAACAAACTCAAGGGAAATGGTAAGGAAATCAACATCAAAATCATAATCCTCTGACTCCACGGACTCCCCCTCAGAGTAGACAAAATTATCTTCAAGATTCAGCCTGTCTTCACGATCGTCTTCATCGCATTGAATTGCCAGTTGTATAGTAGGCTCTCCTGTCACGGACCCCTCGATGAGCCCACAACTTGTCGTCAAATCTACCAGAATAGTGGGGTTTCCCGTAATGGACCCCTCAATGGGCCCACTTCTCATCGAAATCCGTAGCTCATTGCACAGGTCCGTTGCTTCATTTGGCTCAACTACAATCAAGTGCGTCTTGGGCCCCCTTTTTGGGCCCATTAACGCTCTTATAAAATCCCTCCCGAATACTTTTGTTAACACCATGAGACTCTCTTAAGGGAGATTCTCCTTCGCGAGAGAGCGAAATACCTCTGTCGAGTTCCGTGTCTGTCGCTAGCAGTAGTGGGGCACGTGGCATGAGCAGGAGGGCTTCGATTCTGTCGCCTTCACCACGTGTCTCGATCTGAGCGGAGGGCATTGCGCTCGAGGCTTTATGAGTGGGTTTCGATGGCATTACTAACGAAGTGTTTCCTTTCCCTTCCTCTTCGTTGTAGACACCAACTCCCTTTCCTCCAGAGTTTTCCTTCAGAGCTTTCCTCTTTGAGCTCTCCTCTTCTCTGCCATTACCCACTCCCTTTCCTCTTTGAGCTTTCCCATTTTCCATCGGTTCAGCCCCAACCCTTGTGCCTCTCTCACTTTGGGTGAAATCTCTGTCAAAGGTCCCTCCCTTGCTCATCTTCTTCCCCAAATTGGAAGTCTCCCCTCCGACTCTCGACCCAAAGCCACCAACTCTTGCCCTTTTGGATATCGACTCTGCAAGTCTTGCATGTCGTTTTCCATGGTGCTTTTGCCCTTTTCCCTTTTGCACAGTCTGCCTCTACTCTCTGCCCCTCTCGCGGCTTCCCATCACCAACTCCGAGGTGTTGAATGCCACTTTGAGCTTTCCTTTGCCCCTCCTTTCGAAGAGCCCTTTCATGAGCGACTTTACTACCCAAATCTGGAAATTTTTGTAGATCCATCGCTGGGTCTGTTGGATTTGTTGGATCTGTTGATGCTGGGTCGTTGGATCTGATGGTCAAGCCTCGATCTCGACCACCTTTGATCGGAGACACTCTCCCTGGATCTGATCCCTCCACCATGTGTCCATGGCTTTGCTCCTTCCCTCTCGCCGCTCTGATGAGCTCCTGGTGTGCCCTTTCCACTTCATGGGTCCCATCTATGGTAAGATCCCATTGTGGTGAAACCACCTACTTGTAAGAACGGTTGTCTCTGAGCACCGATGAAGGAGAGGGGGACGTGATGGCCAGGTGCTCTATCTCTAGCTCTGCTCGCTTGTTGAGCACGAACCGAACCAGGTACGACTCTTCAAAAGAGAATATCTTAGAAAACCGTGGCATCAACGAGATACCAATACTCCTAATGAGAATCCTCACCGACATTATCTCTGATCGGCACATTGTCTTTTCGTCAATCTCTTCGATGGAGGCGACTATCTCTTGGAGTGCCTCCCACTTCCAAAAGTGAAGATGCACATTATGGATCCAAATCCAGTACTTGTCGCCTTGTGGGAGCTTCGCTCCGAAGCTGGGTGTCCAAGCAGAGAATTTCAAACTGAAGTGGCCAAAGTCTACTATTCCCATGCCAGTCACCTCGACCACCTTCTTCGATGACGGGAATGAAACAAGGAACTGTAAGTGACAGATTTTCTTTGCCACCCAGTCTCTGTGGGCCCTCATTGGCCACCTTGCGTTAAGAGCTTGGAGAAGGTGCATCTCCGATGGGCTCCCTGTCTTTACTCTAGCAATTGCACACCATTGACGAAGCCATTTCTCTTCGTTTTTGATAGTGTCTAAGCTCTTTGCAAGTCGGATAAAGGTCGGGTTATCAGGAAACCTACCATGGCTCACCGGGCGATCGTTGTCATTGTTACTCTCTACCACATTAGTACACACATATGAAAGGTGACCCCATTTCATACATTTGAGACATCGAACTTCTTTGGTGCACTCCTTCCTGTAATGGCCCAAGTCTCCACAGTTGAAACATTGTACCAGCTTATGCTTCCCTTTCCTTTGTTTCTTTTTGAGTTCGAGTTGAGGGGTGGGGGAATTACTCTGTCTCTTGTTTCTTTTTCCGGTTACTTGCACCCATTGCCCCTCACCTTCGATGGAGTCATCCACTGTAATCTCGTCTTGTGGATCCCCCTCATGGGCCCGCTCGACGAAGGATTTAAGTGCAGGGATAGGGTCCCTTGGGGGTGGAGGTGGAGCGTGATGGTTGTGGTGATGGACATTGGTCAGGAAGGATTGTCGAGGTTGCTGGTATGAAGTATGGTGTTTGTGGTGGTGGATAGAGTCTGGAGTTTTGATGTAAGCTTCTGATCTCTTTTGTATGTACTGGAAGTTGTTATGGGTCTGAGGCTGATACTGACGACGTTGGTCGTAGCCGTAACCCCTTTGGTTGTGTCCGACTCTTTGGGGGAGATGCTGGCCTGTGGGGGGGGTCTTCTTACGCCCATCGAGGCCAGTAGGACAACCCCCTCTTTGGGCCCGTCCCCTGTAATGCTCCTCTTCACGGCGATGATGAATATAGCCCCTCCCCTCATGTCGTTGATGCGTACTGCAGTATGCACGCGGCGGGGAGCATGCTCATCTGAGCTGCTGTCCTTCCTCCTCTGGGGGGGAGTTCAGTTGAGGAGGGGGGTGTTAGGGCGCTGTGGGGGGAGGGGCAAAACAATAGGTGCAGAAGTAGGGGAAGGGTAAGGATGTGGTGGTTGCTGAGGGGGTGGCAGGGGTACAATGGGAACCTCTGAGGGTGAAGGGTCGAGGGGGTGACGGGCCCTCTCTTTGGGCCCGCACCCGCTCAGTTCGAGTTTAGAAACCATTTTGAGGCAGGAGCAGTTGCTGAGGGACGAAGATGAAAGAGGGTTCAGGGAAGATGGTGCAGGTAGAAGAGAGGTTGGGGGTCAAGAATGGTGGACGGTTGGACAGGAGGAAGACGAAGAGGGTTCAGGGATGGGAAGAACGGTATGAAGAGGGTTCAGGGAAGAGGCCAAAGCAGCTATGAAGTTGCCAAGTTCATGCCATGCATTACGACTTATGGATCTTTGAAAAGGCATTCCTCAGAATCTCCATCATAGTTGTTCAAAAACATGAACACATTTTTAACCAAACATATTGTCTTTGCTTCGCATAATAATACAATTCTTTTTCTCTTTGTTTTGGAATAAACCGTGTTGACGCAAACGAAATTTGAGCCCATGTATATTGCCCAACGCCGAGGTGCTGAAAGTTTCAAACAAATGAAACAAATGCTATGTACGTTGTCACGAAATTAAAGGACAAGTAATGAAGTAACGAAGGGGGGTTTTGGCAAAGTGAGCTTCTCAAATTATATTATATCTATATCTTATACTAATAGGAGAGACTCTACTCCCTCCTTTCTTTATTTTGAAATGGACAAATGAGAGAAAAAGTAGGGATTCCTGTTTAATTAACACGTGCACTATGCACGGTTTTATTAAAAAGTCAAAACAAAATAAAAATCTCAATTTCTCAAACATAGCCTATTCCCCTCCCACTTTCTCAATCTCACAAAATCTCAAGTCTCTTCCCAAACTCACCTCCATCCCCTAACTTAGAATTAGATTTTTAAGCAAACAGAATTCATAAAATTATTTTTATATGATTTTCTTAGTCTATCATCTTTGCCCTAACTTGTGCTATAATGCATGGTTTATAATGTATAACCTATTTATTGAATGTTAATGTTGTTATAATATACATGCTAATGTAAATTTGTTGAATTTGCGATATTTTTTTATTGCATTCATTTTTTATCTTTAGTAATATTCAATTGAATAACATTATGGTTTGACAGTGATTCTCTAAATCATATGCTTATAGGAGGATGATAATGAAGATGTCAGTAATTGCAGTTGGGATGATATTCAGAAGTTTCTCCCAATTCTCTCACGTTGTTTTGAGTTCTATATAATTTTATGAGTCCGTCAAAACTATTTTAGGCTGTGCAATTTGCACAAGGTAACACTAGTATACCCTTAACAGTACTTCTCAGATATCTTCATAATTACTTCAAAATAAAGTAAGAGATCGTTTCCATTAATTCTACATCCTCCTCTTCTTCTCTCAGTTTATTTATTTATTTGTTATTTTCATTATTTTCATAATGCAGTTCATATGTTCGATAAAATGCCCCAGTACGACCACTCTAGTTTTTCCGGCCATATGCTTGAAATGGCTTTCTGGGGTTTTACCACGAGGCCCTTGAATACGTCGAGGATGAAATGACATCGGTAAAATTTTGAACTTAATTTAACATATTCAGAAACTTGCAATACTTCGTATGAGAAACTTGTTGTTGGCTTTTAGGTAAAAAACGAGCAATACATGTTATTTGATGAACATGCAAAATTGCAAGATTGAAATGCATGATCAAGAGTATGAAGGATTGTCAGTGCCTTCCACCTACAGGAGTATGATGATCAGAAGATTGAGAATGGTCCGACTCTAGACTAAAAGCCCACCCTCCAGGTTTGTTAGAGGGAGTTTCGTTCTTGTTATCGTTTTGCCATGCTTTCATTTGAAGCCCACCCCCACGGTTGTTGGCAGGGGCCCGAGGCGAAAGACCCAAATAATTATTTCTGGGCCCTAATAATAATATAATTTTTTTACGTGCAAAATACGTGTTTATATTTACACGGGGAATGTAAATTTGGGGGCCACTAAAATTGTAAAAAATTTGGGGGCCTGAGGTGGCCGCCTCACTAGTCTCAAGGTGGGGGCCGGGACTGGTTGTTGGGGTTTATGTTTAGTTATATCTTTGCTCTTTCTTTCTTTCTTGTTGTACTGGCTCCCTGTTCACTTAGTTTTATTTCGTTATTATCTCATTAATGGAATATACGATATTCAACATTATCTGTCAAAAAAGACAAAAGAAAAAAAAGATTGAAATGCATGGTGAAATGTTGTTTCCTTTTCTGGTGTGATTCTAGAATGCTAATGATGTCTTTGTTCTACCTGTGAGACCTACCCCTTCAGTCCCCTTCAGTTTCTCGATCCTTTAGCTTCTGACCCTTCAATTCTCGTAACCCCTCCATTAATGTGGTCAGCACTTTGGTTTCCATTGTATTAGTCACCACTAATCTATTGGGAAGTGGATTAGTTACAAAGAGTAACAACAACATTAACCGGAAGCTTGATGGAAGGCCCGACTATAAATAGCATTTTTGGTCCCCAAACTCAATACACTCAAAAACCTTAAGCTACACCATCAAGAGCAGTGAAAAAGAGTTTGGAAGATCCAGAGATCAGAGGAAAATCGTGGTCGTGCAAATCATCAATGGCGGGAGGTATGATTTTCGGCTCATTTCGTTTTCGATCCATATATCGTTTTTCCGCATTATCGATCGATATTAAGCACTTAAGAATTCTAACATTCGGTATCAGAGCTGAAGAACCTCTACCTTGTTGATTATAGTTCTATTTTTGATAGAAACCAATGAAATTAATTTTTCATTCCAAAGTTTTTTTTATTTTTTTTATTGGAATCATTTGATAAGATTAGAAATCATTGGGCAATTAGATTTCTAACATTTGAATGATTTGAATATCAATTTTGGTGGTCAGAAGCTTTGTAAATTGACGGGTTTGCAACCGGGTCGTACGGGTCAAAATAGACCCGGTTGGAGGTTGAAGATGATGGTTTTAAAATTGTAAGTTTTGGTAATAAGTATCTTCATTTTGCAGTATAGTGCAAGCCCATTAAGTGGCCCAATAGTTAAGGTGCTCTTTTCCTAAGTCTCAGGTTTTATGGGTTCAGATCTTGTTCTCTACAATTAAAAAAAAAGGATAATGCTTTAGCACATATGTTATTATTTAACATGTTAATATAGTCACAATTATTTAGCATATTAAGCTTCATAATGTATATTCATTAAATATGCTATATTAAGTTGAAATAATTATTGTTATTGTTTTGCTAAATAATTGTTATTAGGCATTAAGTAGAAATTAAAATGTCTAGTGAACCATATAATTTTAATTGATCAAGGAATAGCCACAACATGTTTTGATTAAATATAAAATTATATGGATCACATAATGGACATGAATTGTAATTGATTTTATAAATATAATGACTTTCCCCCACAAGGATTTTATTATCTTTATTTAATTAATTAGGATAAGATATCAGTATTAGTTCTTCTTAATTTATCCGCAGAAGTTAGGAAGAAATGATTTTGAATGTTTTATCATAAAGTTTAAAGATAGAAAAATAGCAAACTATAATCATAATATACCCTCAAGAATTATGAATTTAGCAAAATAGTTTGATAAACACTATCATAAAGAATAGTGAATCTTATTGAATTAAAGATTTAGCCCACATGCAATTTTTGATGTCATTAGATTTATTTAAGCATGATTTACATTGGTAAAGCATGATTCTATTTATGCCTCAAATTTAACATAGCATGTAATCTTTATATTGTGCAGTTTTACCTACAAATTTCTTAGATATTGGTTGTGAAGTTTCCGAACTTAAGGGAAATAATTATAAAGTTTGGAAGGAGAGAATACTCCTTCAATTAGGGTATATGGACATAGATTATGCTATTAGGAAAGATGATCAAATTCAGCTTTATGAACTATGGGACCGATCCAATTGGCTGCGTGATGTACATAAAGACCAAAATTGGTGCTGGTATACGTGGTTCAATCGAGCAGCATGAAAAAGTCCGTGAGTTGCTAAAGGCCGTTGACAAGCAATTCGTCACTTCAGATAAGGCGCTAGCAAGCTCCCTAATTATGAAGTTCACATCCTTGAAGCTCACAGGTGTAAAAGGTGTTCGTGAACACATAATGGAAATGAGGGATATCATGGCTCAACTAAAGTACCTCGAGGTTGAAATGTCGGAGTCTTTCCTTGTGCACTTCATCCTTAACACTCTCCCGCATCAGTACGTGCCTTTCAAAATCTCTTATAACACACATAAGGACAAATGGACAATCATTGAATTGATGAACATGTGTGTACAAGAGGAAGGAAGGTTGGTGATGGAGCAAGGAGAAAGTGCAATGCTGGTAATGCACAAGAAAGTAAAATCTCTAGCCAATCAGAAAGAGAAGCATAACATTTCTCCTAAAGCTGATATTAAGAAAGATATAAGTGTTTCTTCTGTAAACAGAAGGGACACCTAAAGAAGGATTGTCCCAAATTTCAAAAATGGCAAGAGAAGAAAGGTAACCCAACCTCATTTGTGCATTATGAATCCAATATGGTTAATGTTAATATCAACACATGGTGGATTGACTCTTGATCTACAATCCACATTTCAAATTCCTTGCAGGGTATGCAAAACCTAAGGAAGCCAGTGGGAAGTGAGCAAAACATCTTATCCAGTCCTTCCATCAAGCTCCCGGTTCAAATTCAAGGAAGTGTTCAACCTAAGGAAGCCAGTGGGAATTGACGATCGCTGATCCTTTGACTAAAGGCATGCTACCATTCAAATTCAAGGATCATGTAGTAAACATAGGACTGGGTTCCCATATGTAGTTCTTATGTTGTACAAATAATGTTATCAATGAAACTCTTATTTGTTCCGATGTTTTCTCATATTTATGTACACCTTAAGTTATTTTGAGAAAACTTATCTTCATTGGACCAAGAATAAACATTGGGTTTATTCATTAAGTTACATTGTCATATAAAGTATAATGTTAAGAAGTAAATGCATTTGTGATACACGGTAGGTAATATTCGTTATTTAGAGAACTTACCACTATGATTCATGTGTTTATTACTTAATTCGGATTATCAATGGACTAAAGAGAGACATTCAGTTTAAAGTGCAGACCAAGTAGGAGAATGTGAGACCTACTCCTTCAGTCCCCTTCAGTTTATCGATCCTTTAGCTTCCGACCCTTCAATTCCCATAACCCCTCCATTAATGTGGTCAGCACTTTGGTTTCCACTACATTAGTCACCACTAATCTATTAGGAAGTGGATTAGCCATAAAGAGTAACAACAACATTAACCGGGAGCTTGATGGAAGGTCCAACTATAAATAGCATTTTTGGTCCCCAAACTCAATACACTCAAAAACCTTAAGCTACTCCATCAAGAGCAATGAATAAGAGTTTGGAAGATCCAAAGATCAGAGGAAAATAGTGGTCGCGCAAATCATCAATGGCTGGAGGTATGATTTTTGGCTCATTTCGTTTTCGATCCATATATCATTTTTCCGCATGATGGATCGATATTAAGCACTTAAGAATTCTAACACTACATGTTAGCACTTTTGTTGTCATTTTCATGAGGAAACATGGAAAGTTTAAAAGTCCCCTTGTGTTCATCTATGGATAACGAACCCTTGACGTGGCTGTGTGAGTTATGAGCTGTTAATTTGTTCTAAATGATTGTTTGATATCAGTTGATCCTTCATTTTGTTCTACTAATATTGTAACTTTGAGCTGGGTGACAAGAGTAAAGTTAATGGCGATGGTTCTTGATGCATTCTGTTGCCGCTGATTTTGGTGTGGGGGCAATCAGATGAACTTGTAGGTTCGTGAAGAATCGAAGAGGTCAAACCTGACCCTTTCCACTGTTGTTGAGCTAGCTCCTTGTAGCTCCCGTTGACCTGCATAAACGTTCGAAACACCGGGGTTGATCCCGATGACGAACCCTCCGACGCTCTTGTCAATACTCAGAAAAGAATATCAAAAAAGCTTTAGGTAGGCAAAGAGTGATCACCTTGTAACGGTAGGAGGTAGGGGGTTTATATAGTCGCCGTGGGGGATCTGCTTCGAGATAAGAACGAATCTCTACTCTCCGGTGTGACTGGATAGAAGTGGTTAGAACCACCTCCTAAGGATGAGGACGGATCAAGATTTCTTCCTATCTTCTTGAACTGCCTCTCAACAGGTTGGGACCCGTTCTTAGTTGAACAGAACCGTTCACGGGTTATTGGGCCCAAGAGAAGAGACCCGGTTCCCATTTCGGACCCGTCTGTAGGTGAAATTACCGTTTTGCTCCTCTGAACTTTAAGATTCGTGCCCGATCTGAACAGTTCCAATTTAACCCCATTTTTAGCCATATCACGAGCCCCCCACTCCCAAAGACTGCGTGCTACAGCCTTTGAGGAGTAGTTTTGTTGTTTCAATGACGTATAGGACTTTATTGGAGTTCTTAAAGGGGGTTCAAATCTTGTTTGAGAGGTAACGGTGTTTTCCTGAGCTGGTAACATGCCCAAGTCTGCTCTTAAGTTATTCTAGATTTTTGGTAATTTTTTTTCTATTTTTACATTATTTTTCGAATCATTTATTCAATTTTACAAAGCGATGATTTGCTTTCAGGAACCGTTAATCAATTATTCTAATTAATAATTATTTACCCAGGGGCTCAAAAACATTTTCCCGAATATGTAATTATTTTTCCAAAATTTTAATCATTTTTTTTGCAATTTTTAAATATATAATTCGAATAAATAAATAAAAAATAGATTTAATCACCGTATTTATGACTTGGCATGATCTGGGACATCCATCAGTCATCGGCGCGCCTATCTGAATGATCAAACAGTGGGTCAGAGCTTGGCGGCATGGTTGAATATGGAGCGTTGAACAGATCGTGATGCGAGTTTGGAAGGAATCTGACGGTTCTTGTGACTCGGAAGCGTTTTCCCCATATGAGCAGCTCGGTGCCTCGGTCACTCGGATTTGAGATCTGAGCGACGTAGCACAATCAGGGTCGTCTGATGGAGATCAGGCACGAATCACGAGGTAAGAGTGATTTCTCTCAAATATGCAGCTCGGTGCCTCAGTTGCTCGGATTTGGGTTCCGAGCGACGTGGCACAATCAAGGCCATCTGATGAAGATCAGGCATGAATCACGATGGAAGAGTGAATTTTCTCCAATACGCAGCTCGGTGCCTCGGTTGCTCAGATTTGGGTTCCGAGCGGCGTGGCACAATCAGGACCGTCTGATGGTGATCAGGCACGAATCACAATGCAAGAGGCATGAATCACAAGAAGAGTGATTTTTTCACAATGTGGCGAGATCTGAGCCATTTGATTGAGATCAGGCGCGAATCATGAGCAGATAGCCATTTCCCCCCAATACGCAGCTCGGTGCCTCGGTTGCTCAGATTTGGGTTCCGAGCGACGTGGCACAATCAGGACCGTCTAATGGAGATTAGGCATGAATCACGATGCAAGATGTGTGAATCATGAGAAAAGAGTGATTTTTCTCGATGCAGCCAGATCTGAGCCGTTTGATTAAGATCAGGCGCGAATCATGAGGAGATAATCCTTTTCCCCCAATACACAGCTCGGTACCCCGATTGCTCGGATTGTGGTTTCGAGTGACGTGGCGCAATCAGGGCTGTCTGATGGAGATCAGGTGTGAATCACGAGTAATTAGGCGTTTAGGCTTCTGGTGGGCCTCTGTAGGGCCCAAAACATCTGAAAGCCCACCCAAATTCTCTTTGGTGTTATAAGGTCTCACTCCCCTCTTACTGCTCCTCCATTCTTCACTTCTCACTTTTGCTTTTCACTTTCTAATGTTTCTTGCTCTCGAGTGGCACTGCTAGCGGTCGCGGCCAGGCGGTCATCTTTTCGGCTAACTATTCCAACCGTAGCCGTCATATCAAGGTAATCAAATATCCTTAACTTGTATTCTAAAGATGTCTAGAGCGTTGTCGGGGAGTGAGACCTCCACCTCGGATCGAGACAGCGACCGACCATTAGTGGTCTCCCCGGTAGTGGGTAAGGGGAAGGAAGTAGCGGGGTTGGCAATCGTGGAGACCATCGTTGAGAATGTGAAGGGGGCTGGCACTTTAGGTCGGCTACCGTTCACACTATCGAACCTCGGTAAGGTTAGGAACTACTCCGAAGACCTTCTGTCCAAGGCGGTATATGGGAGGTCTGCCACCTACGAGGAGAATTGTCCGAGGGATCCTTCTGAGGTAGACAATATCCCCTCGATTCTGACCGAGGCGGATCTTTAGCGTATTAGGAAGGGGTTCCGGATCCCGAAGGAGTACACTTTGCTGCTCCCCGGTCCAGGCTTCCGAGCGTGCATGGAGACTTCGCCCGACACTTGCGTCTTCCCCTACGACGCACTCAATGCCGGCCTTTGGCTGCCTCTGTAGCCGTTCATAGTCGAAGTGCTACAGTGGTATGGCCTGAGCCTGATGCAGTTCATGCCAAATATATGGCGGCACGTCATCGCCTTCATCCTCCAAAGCTAGGCTATAGGCATCGAGCCTCAGCTCGTCTTACTTCGTAGTCTCTACCGGATCTGCCGTATGAGCAAGATGGAGTACCGATACTATCTGTCTCTGAGGAAGGGGGTCAAGTTGATCGAGAATTTGGACTCTATCAAGCACTAGAAGGAGAAGTACTTCTTGATCCGAGGTCCCGAGCCGTGGAGTTTTCCGACGAGTTGGAAGGAGGACGTTCCGAAGTGGGTGAAGGCCAAGCCGGTGCTGACTAAGGAGGAAGAGGGGGTCGTGTCGAAGATCATCGGTCTTTTGACCCTGGGTTGGAAATATATCACCGAGGGGGTCCTCTTTGGTGGGGGTCTCAGTCCGATCGACCCTAATACATTCCGTCTAATTTTGTTTTTTTTCATATACCGTTCTCTTCTGGCGCAAACTCCCTTCGTTTTTCTTTTTCAGAGGCCCCCGGTATGGATTTCAAAGCCTTGTTGGCAAAGCAGAGTGCCGCTACAGTGAAGGGATCGGACAATAAGAAGAGGAAGAGGACGAAGACGGGACCCCTATCCGGCCGAGCAGCTCAGACACCCTTGGCTCCTATGACCATTATAGACTTAGTCTCCAACTCTCCCTCTGCTCCCCAAGCTACACTTCCCTCGACCACGGCTTCCGAGCCTTCTGGCGGGGCATTCTCCGTCAGAGCCGCGCTAGCGCTTGAGGTGCCGCCCCTCACCGCCGAGGCAGAGGCCATTCTGATCGAGGAGCACAAGAAGCTCTTTGCCCCGATTGGAGGGTGATGAAGCTTGACGGTTTCCTCGGCGATGCAGCGATGAGCATGCAGGCCGTGCGCCACCTGTCGACCCCGAAGGACCGAGCGGCACTGAAGGCGGGTACTGTGGGCGACGACACACTAGAGATTTCCCAGGCCACGATGTCGGTAAGTGTTCTTGCTCTGCTCTTTGGTATTTCGAAGTTTGTGGTTTTTGATTCTCACGTCCTTCTTTCTCTCCGGCTTTTGGATACCTGTCACTTCAGCTACATGCTAGAACGGTTCACTGAGCAGGAGAAGGAACTAAAGGCGACAAGCAACAGGGACCGGGCAGAGCGAGCTAAGGCAGTGAAGATGTTCGAGGCCAAGCAACGGCTCTCGAATTCCCAAGCTGCTGAGATCGTCATCCTGGAGGCAGTGCTGGCCAAGGTGAACAAGCGCATTGCGGCCGAAGCGGCGAGGGCTAATGAGTTGGAGAGGGGGAAGACCTGAGCCAAGATGGAGAGGGAAAAGGCCTTAAAGGCTTCGAAGGATATGCAGAAGGGGCTGGATGCAGCGGTGGCCAAGGCGACGACGGCCATCCAAGCCGAGGCGGAGGCCCACATGCTCACCAACATGAAGGAGTTCTACGCTCGGGCCCTCAAGCATGTCGCAGCTCGCATCCCCGACTTCGACAGCTCGGGGTATCACCTATACGACCTGATCGAAGGCGAGGAGATCATACCTTTAGCCAAGGCCAAGCCCGAAGGAGGGGAGGAAGAAGCCGAAAGGGTTAAGGAGGAGGTGGCGAATCCAGAGGGGCGCTCGTGACAATGCCGAGCGAGAGTGCCTCGGAGTAGCACCTCGAGGTGGCTCCCTGACTTTGTTCACTCTTTTTTTTCTTTTGATTTTGTATTGCCTTGTTGCGGACTGGCCACCGCATTTTGCATTCAATGAAATGAGAAACTTTTTTGACCAAGTGTTGTATTTGCGTCGAACTTTGCCTCTGAGTTGTCTCGTACGAGCCGTTTAAACTTAGTACCTTCATGTTCTGGTTTTTTTTTTTTTCAGATCAGCGAAGCATCACAAATTGTTGAAGTGCCTCCGATGGCCAAAGTAGCATGCCTCAGGTCTGGTCTAGGGGTAACGAGGTTGGGCCTCGCTCGGACTCGAGAGAGGCTTTTCAAAGCCGAGTCGGAGCTGAACCATCTTAAGCTGACGTTGGCTCGTCGTGATTCTGAGCTGAAGCATCTAAAAGAGAAGGCTTGCAAAGTGCTCCCTGATGGAG
Organism: Hemerocallis citrina; assembly: GCA_017893485.1. NCBI lineage: Eukaryota > Viridiplantae > Streptophyta > Magnoliopsida > Asparagales > Asphodelaceae > Hemerocallis > Hemerocallis citrina. The sequence goes on from CM030363.1 coordinate 45,965,085, forward strand.
AGGAGACGTGTCCCTCGATGGCCTTCAGCCAAGGCTTGCGACTCAAGTATCTTCGTCGGTCTTTGTTCGATGTCAGGGCCGAACGAGAGGGGTTAAAGAATGTCGTGCTCGAGAAGAGCTTTGAAGCGGTGCACCTTCGGAGGGCTATTCCTGAGGCTTCTCATCAGGGCAACTCTAGTCGAATGCCTCGACTGAAAATTAGAGTGACGGACGACTCGCTGAAGGAACGGGTCGTGGAGCTAGAGGCAGAGAACGATCAGCTACGACGGCTGTCTGAGGGGAGCAACGTCAGAACCACCTCTTGTCTCCGAGGTGAATACTCCTAAGGATGGTCGTTCCACTAGTTGGCATTATGCTTGCCTCCCGTCTCGAGGTGCCCCGGGGATGCGTAGAGCGGAATGGCCGGCTCGTCGAGTGGAGCATTTGCGGGGGTGACACTTAGGCTTTTTGGTGCCGAAGACGCACTCAGCTCGCCGATCTAGATATCTCCATGGAAGTGAGGCCGCAGCAGCACGACGCACGTCGACCTCTGTTGTCTCTTAATAGAAGTGTCCCACTCCCTATAAGGGGTTAAGGCAGATCTCTGTAATTTTGTAATCTTTGTTTCACGAGTTTTGTATCTCAATGTAAGGATGAGTTGTTGGTCTGTAGCTAGATTTGTACCCCAAACTTTAATAAAATAGTACTTATTTCTTGAACTTGTGTGTTTTGCTGGTGTTTACGAGTGTCAACAGTTGTAGGAGCAATTCTAAATGGTGAGCCACTTTGTACTCACTCATTCGCAAGTAGCAAAAGTTGCGTCGAACCAAGTGTTAGACTCCGAACTTGTCGTTTAGAGATTATCAACAGCTGTGGGAGCAATCCCGAATGGTGAACCACTTCTTACTCGCTTAAAAGTAAGTAGTTGAAGCGGAATCGAACCAAGTGTTGGACTCCGAGCGTATCGTTTAAAGATTATCAACAGCTGTGAGAGCAATTCCGAATGGTGAACCACTTTGTACTTGCTTAGAAGTAGGTAGTTGAAGCGGAATCGAACCAAGTGTTGGATTATCAACAACTGTAGGAGCAATTCCGAATGGTGAACCACTTCGTACTCGCTTAGAAGCAAGTAGTTGAAGCGGAATCGAACCAAGTGTTGGACTTCGAGCCATTGTTCTTAGAGTTTTGCATGTCTCAAAGAAAGCCAACTAGGTTATTATAGACAAAAATTCCTAGGAAGTAACGCATCTTCATTAAAGATGATTTGAGTGACTACTTCTGAATTGCAAGCCACTCTTACATTTTGAAAAGAAAAATAACAAGATAGATAATAACATTGAATAGAAACTGCTCGACTCAAGAATTGTTTGAAGTTGCTTGGAGCGGTGTTACAACACCCTCTTGGTACTTCATTAAGTGGTCAGTATTCCAAGTCCTTGGTATTCTCCTGTCCCCCGGGTCTTCGAGTTGATACGAGCCCAGGCGAATAACTCTGGAGACCCTATACGGTCCTTCCCAATTGGATGCTAACTTACCCTTTTTGCTCATAATGGAGATCGACAACTTCCGGAGTACTAGGTCCCCCTCTTTGAGATTAGCAGGGCAGACCTTTTTGTTGTAAGATTGCATTATCCTATGCCGGTAGGTCTCTTGTCAGATGGAAGCTCTTTTGCGGACCTCATCTATGAGGTCCAAGCTGTTGCGAAGCTGGTTCGCATTCTGCTCTTCTGTGTAGGCGATCAATCTGGGCGAGGGTAGGCCGACCTCCAGGGGGATGATGGCTTCGGAGCCGTATGTGAGGTTGAAGGGAGACTCCCCTGTCTGAGTCCTCTCGGTGGTGTGATAGTTCCAAAGCACGTTGGGCAATTGTTCGACCCATAGCCCCTTGGCAGACTTATCGAGCCTCCTCTTCAGGTCGGAGAGTATCTATCGATTGGCGTTCTCCGCTTGGCCATTGGACTGAGGATGGGATATCGAGGACAACCGCTGCTGGATACCAAGGTCAGTGCAAAAGTTGCGAAACGTCGTCCCTGCGAACTGGGTTCCATTATTGGTTGCGAGGACACGGGGTACACCGAAGCGGCAAATAATGTTCTTCCAAAAGAACTTCTGTACCTTGGTCTCAGTAATCGTTGCAAGGGGTTCGGCCTCGATCCACTTGGAAAAGTAGTCTATCGCCATGACCAGGAACTTCAGTTGGCCCGGTGCCGGAGGGAATGGTCCGAGTAAGTCCATCCCCCACATTGCGATAGGGATGGGACTCAACAAGGAGGCGAGCTGGGCTTGAGGTAGGCGACGGATCAGGGCGAATCTCTGGCAGGAACGTACTCCTCGGAGTCACTAAGTAGTGTGGGCCAGAAGTAGCCATAATTTAAGAGTTTACAGGTGAGGGATCTTGCTCCCAGGTACGTGCCACACATACCGCATAGGCCTCCTTCAGGGCATAGAGCGCTTCCTCGGGGTAGAGACACCTTAGGTAGGTTTGGCCGTCAATCTGAGTGTAGAAGCATTTGTACATGACTCCATCAAGAAGTGTGTACTGCTCGGCTCGAGTCCTGATCCTTCTCGCCTCTCTTGGGTCTTCTGGAAGAACTCTGTCTCTAAGGTACTCGAGTAGGGGCTTCATCCAATTCTCTATTGGCTCTAAGCTGTCTTCCTCAATACTTGGTCTCAGGAGGATCTCGATCAATACGGTTCGCTCCAAAACCTGGAGGGAGGAAGAGGCGAGCCTTGAGAGGGTGTCCGCCTATGCATTTACTTCTCAGGGAACCCGCTGGAGTCAAGCATCTTCAAACAAGGCCAGTAGCCCCTTTACTTTTGCCAAGTACTTGGCCATGCGCTCATCCCTTGCTTCATACTCCCTGGACACCTGATTCACGACCAGCTGTGAATCACTGAAGACCTGGATACGCTTGGCCCCTACTTTGCGGGCGATGCAGAGTCCCGTGATGAGGGCCTCGTACTCGGTCTCGTTGTTCGATGTAGGGAAGTTTAAGCGGAGGGAGTATTGCAGGACGAAGGCGTTCGGGCCGGTTAAGATGATGCCAGTCCCACTTCCATCGGTGCGCTAGGATCCATCGACATAAACAGTCCAGACTGGGGGTTCGGCAGTCGACTCGCAGGGGTCGGGGATACTGCTCTCCACAATGAATTTCGCTAGGGTTTGTACCTTGATAGTGGTTCTGGGTTGGTAACTGATGTCATGCTGGCTCAGCTCTATGGACCACTTCATCAAGCGGCCCAATATTTTGGGCTTATGGAAGACCTATTTCAGCAGTTGGTCGATAAGAACGACCTCCGAATATGACTGAAAGTACGAGCGGAGTTTCCTCGCCGCCATGACCAACGCAAGGGCCATTTTCTCTAGCTTCGGGTAACAGAGCTCAGCATCCCGGAGGACCTTACTCACATAGTAGATGGGCCTCTACATCCTGTCTTCTTCTCTTACCAAGACAGCGCTGAGGGTCTGCTCCGATGCGGTGAGGTATAGGTAGAGGACCTCCCCGGGCCTAGGCTTGCTCAAGAGTGGGGGGTTGGCTAAGTACTCCTTGAGCTGGTCGAAGGACTCTTGTTGCTGTTGCCCCCATTCAAAGCCTTTATCCCCCTTGAGGGTATTGAAGCGCGGGAGGCACTTCTCCCCGGATTTGGAGAGTAAGCGCCCAATTACCGCGAGGCGCACAGTTAGCCTCTGTACATCTTTATCACTGGAGGGGGAGCCATTTTGAGTATGGCCTGGATCTTCTCGGGGTTGGCCTCTGTGCCCCTCTGGTTGACCATGAACCCTAAGAACTTGCCGGATGAGACTCCGAACGCACACTTGTTCGGATTCAGCCTCATGTTGTGCCTCTTCAACACCCCGAAGGCTTCCTGGAGGTCGAGGACATGCTCCTACCCTCGGATGCTCTTGACCAACATGTCGTCCACATAGACTTCCATATTTTGGCCAATCTGATATCGAAAGACCCTATTTACCAGGCGCTGGTATGTGGCTCCCGTATTCTTCAAACCGAACGGCATAACCCAGTAGCAGTACAAGCCTTGATCAGTCACAAATGAGGTCTTCGGGATGTCCAAGGGGAACATCCAGATCTGGTTATACCCTGAGAAGGCATCCATGAAGCTGAGGAGCTTATGGCCAGATGTCACATCGATCAGAGCGTCAATGCTCAGAAGGGGAATAGATCCTTTGGGCATGCCTTGTTAAGGTCGGTAAAATCGATGCGTATCCTCCAACTCCCGTTGGCTTTTTTAACCATCACCACATTGAATAGCCATTCGGGGTAGTTCACCTCTTGGATGAACCGGGCATTCAGGAGCTTCTTGACCTCTTCCTTGATTGCCTGCTGGCGCTCATGAGCAAACTTACGTTGCTTCTGCTGAACAGGCTTAACTCCCGAGGCGACACTAAGGTGGTGCATCAAGTGCTCCTCTGAGATCCCCAACATATCCGCCGCAGTCCAAGCGAAGAGATCGCGGTTCTCCCTTATGCATTGGGAGATGTCTTTCTTGATGGAGGGGGAAAGAGCCTTGCTGATCTGGAAGGTCTTGGTGGCATCTTCTTCGGAGAAGGCTACTTCCTCCAGCTCGTCCACAGGCTCGAAGATAGTTTGGCTACTTTCCCGGGGGAGTTCGATGGCTGACAGGGAGAGGACTGGGCCTCCCATAGAGTTCATGTAGCACTTGCGAGCCGCCTCTTGGCTTCCTCTCACTTCTCCCACTCCCACAGGGGTGGGGAACTTCGTCTTCATGTGATAGGCCGAAGGGATAGCCTGGAGTGCGGCCAAACCTGGTCGACCCAGGATAACATTATAGGCGGCTTTCACATCCACCATCATGAAGTCCATCGGCTCTGTGCGAGTGACCGGGGTTTTACCAGCGGTTACATCGAGGCTTATAACTCCCTCGATTGTTACCAGCACCCCGGTGAATCCATGAAGAGTGTAGCCCGTAGGCTTGAGCCGATCTCTCGACAACTAGAGGCCCTTGAATGCCTCTAAGAAAAGGATATTATCCGAGCTGCCATTGTCCACCAAGACCCTTCGTACGTCGAAGTTGTCCATTAGGAGATTAATAATGAAGGCATCGCAATGGGGCATGCGGATGCCCTCCAAGTCTCTTTCGGAGAACGTCACAGGGACCCCAAGACCCTTCGGAGGGGGATGGCTCTGCACGGCGTTCACATCCCGAACGAAGGCTTTTAGGGAGGAGTTAGAATCTCCCCCCATTGGACCTCCATGTATAAGGTGTAGGATGGCCACTACATCGACATCCGGAGTCTCTGCGTGTTGCTCGGTTCGTCTGTTAGCCCCCCTGGGGGTGGAGGTTGATCAGCTTTGTCCCTCCTCACAAAACGAGCGAGCTGTCCTATCTGAATAAGGGCTTCAATCTCGTTCTTTAGGGCCCGACAGTCGTCTGTGTCGTGCCCATGGTCTCGGTAGAAACGACACCACTTATCCCGATTTCTCTTCTTTCCAGGGGTGTTCATCTTTGGAGGCAGCAGTAGGAAACCCTCGTTTTCAATTTCCATCAAGATGGCAGATACACTCGCATTGAGCGGAGTGAATTTTTTGAAACGGGGGAGAGGGCAACGTTGACCTCTGTTGTTCTTTTGGAGCTTCTTAGCTCCTTCTTCTTCAGCACTATTTCGTTTGTTACCGAAAGATGACCCCTCCAGAGTGGGGTGATTGAAAGCCTCTTCAGCTTGGATATACTTCTCGCTCCTGAGAAGGAGCTCTGAGAAGTCCCGAGGAGGCTTCTTAGCCAGGGACACCCTGAGGTCAGGTTGATGACATTGGATTGGAAAGCAGCCGATGCCACCGACTGATCCAGGGAAGCGATAGACCGGGCCTCTGCGGTGAACCGCTTAACATAATCCCACAGCCGTTCGCCCTTCCTTTGGCTGAGGAAGAGCAATGAGGTGCTCATCTTTTCGGAGCGGCGGCTGCTTACGAAATGTGTAAGGAAGAGTCCCTCGAACTGGTCGAAGGAGAAAATATAGGCCAGCGCAAGGCTGGAATACCACTCCTGAGCGGGCCCCTTAAGCATGGCTGATGTTGATTATTTGCAAGTGTACAAAACCGCACAAGTAATATATTTAAATGAGTAGAGTGTCGAACCCACAGGGACAAGATATTTTACTGAGTACCGATATCACTAGATTAATCACTATTTGGAAGATCGAAATTTATAAATGATAAAGAAACTAAATTAAATTAATCTAACTAAAATTAACTAAATTGGTGAAAAGGGAGAGGGCTGTGAAACTATGAAGCACTTGTACTTTGTTTAATGGTAAAATTAGTTCTAGGGCTCTTGGTTCACCTCGTTTATCATACACACAAATTATAACTCCTTATGAATTAAAGATATTATCTTTCCAAATTGTAGACCAAAATCCTAAAGATATTAACCACTCTATCCACGTAGTCTAAAAATTATTCTCAACTAATTCTTCGCCTATCCATCAAATTATTAATTGAAAATTTGGATTTCTTAACGGTCACGTCCTCCAATATATGGTGTTAATTTTTATTAATCACAAATTACCTGTTCGGTCTCTTCATGATTTAAAAGATCATACAAATGTCTATCCACCATTTTGTACGCATAAATAATAAAAATTAAAACACAACCAGAAAAAATAGAGTAATAATAAGGAATTAAAATTTATGTTCTACAAAACTTGGCTACATCTTAGCCTCTAGAACAATAAATTCAGTTCATGTTCAATTTGCAATTAATAATAATGTTTGGATTGCATCTAAAAAATATAGAGAAGAAGAAATACAAAAAGAATACAAAATTTAAAGCAAACCCCTCTTCTGTCTCAAAATCTGAAGCCAAAAGCGTCGCCACGTCAGCTGTAGTCAACCGAGTCAACACCTCTGTCACAAGTGCTGTCGTGTCGAGCGGTCGCTGTCGTCTGCGTCATTTTTTGCGTCGTCAGCAGAGAAGACAGCTCTGAGCTGTTGTCAGCATGTGGGGCCCAGCCGATGTCCAAGTCAGCTCGCCTCGAAAACCGTGCGCGTCAGGAGGGGGCCGCACGTGTCGTCGCGTCAAAAAGAGCAGAAGAAGAAGGGCCACGTCTGTACCCTCTGGGTCCCGCGCCGAGTCAGAGATAGCACAGGTGCTCTCTTGGTGCTTGTCTGCTTCGAAGACCGCGCCTGTGACTGTGCGCCTGCTTCTTCCTTTCCCTTCGATCCGTGCGGCAAAAGAGAGAGAGAGTTCTGAGTTCTCTCTCTTACTTTTTCTCTGTGTTCTTTTATTTGTATTTTTTTTATTTTTAGCCATCACCTCCTGCCCTTCTTCCTCTTCTTTGCTTGTACTTATAGAGAACGAGAGAGGAGTTTAGGGTTTGCACTTTTTGCAGAAAAGTCATTTCTTTTCATTTATTTCCTTCCTTTTTAATCCAGAATTTTATTTCTTTCTCTTTTCTTCCTTTATTTACTTTTCTGCCAACCACGTGCTGCTGCATACACAAAATAATAGCAGAAATTAGGATTTTTAAATAAAATAAAATTAATTATTTTAAAATTAATTAAACTAACTACAAATCATATTAGCTAATAAAAATCCTTTTAAAATTATTTGTCGCACTTTTAACTCAACAAAACAAAAAAAATTGATAAATCCATTATTTTACTTTGTTTGTTGATTTTTTTCCACAAATCTTTACTTTTTACATCAAAAATATTATTTCTTCAAAAATAATTAATTAAATGAAATCTTATAGAAATAAGATGAATTATAGACAATATCAACGAAAACAAGCAATTTTAATTGGTAAATGAGTATAAATATTTGTATATAAATTAGACACATCAAATACCCCCAAACTTAAGATTTTGCTTGTCCTCAAGCAAAAAGTAGAATCATGAACAAGGGAATAATAATAGTAGAGTAGGCTCAACCCATCACACTAAGAATTCTCATCATGCAAGCATCAAAACTTCAATTAAAATATAAACAATAGCAAATAAAGTAAAATCAAGCATACCCACTTTCTCCAGTGCAATTATTTATTCATAATTCCCAACCCAATCATATTTGTCATGCAATTAATGTAATTGTAGTATGTAACAACTCGATCTATGATTATCCCTTCTCACTACTAAAAACCGAGTAGCAAACTAGAGTTTTTTTTTTATTATTTTTTTTATTTTTTAGTCACTTCTTTAAGTTGTTACTTGCCTTTTGACGCGAATGCAAAACATTTGTGATGAATTCACCCGGTTACTCAACAAGTCACAAACTTAAATTGCTTTGCATACTCATATTTCAAGTTGCTGTTTTACGTAAGTGTAAACATTTGTGATGAATACCCCTAGTTACTAAGCAACTCAAAACATTGGAGTAGATTGACTTTATTCATATTTTTTTTTTCTTCCATTATTACTCTATTTACTTAAACCCTGTTTAGGACTAGATCAAAGGGGATAATCACAAGAAAAAGCATCACATTTGTTTTTTATGTATAATAGCATGACTCACACAATTTTGTAAGGAATTTTGAAACTCAATAATTCTAAAGTAAATAAGTATGCTTACTCTTGCTTTATAAGAAATTTTCTATCCCAAAAAAAAATTATTTCTATTCTTATCACAATAAAGAACTCAAAAGTGTAATGGTGAGCTTAATTGAAATCCTTTTAAAATTTTGTTTTTTTCTTTTCTAAAAAAATAAATCATAAATTTGTAGACCTTCCCCCCAAACTTGAATATCACATTGTCCTCAATGGGAAAGAAGAAGAAAAACAAAAAGAATGTAAAAAGTTTAGAATTTCTCCCCTGATTCGTCTTTAAATTTCTGCACGCACAGCGTTCAGTATTTTGGCGATATCTGGAGCTGTAGATGTCTAAATGGGCTTTTTTTTTTAATGGAAAGCTAAAACAATTTTCTACAATTTCTCTTTGAATCACTTTTTCAGATTCTGACTACATACTGCTCAAAAACAGCCATCAATGAAGGTGTTCAAAACAGCTCCGCCCGGTGACTTCCAAAATTTATGCAATCCTACAGGATAAAATCAAAAATTAAAATAAAATAAACTAAAAGATAAATCAAAACTAAATGCAATAAAAGAAAACATGTGTTGCCTCCCAAGAAGCGCTAAGTTTTAAGTCTTCAGCTAGACATGGGGGTGAGATGGTTAAGTAATGCCAAGATCCAACAACATTAAAACATCCTTTCTAATTTTTCTCTTCAGATGTGGATCAGGTTCAAGCTCCAGTTTGAGGCGTTTCCTTTTAGATGATGATGTCTTTGATTCCCCCACCTCTTTGAATTTATGCTGCAAAAATGAATAAATAGAAGCTTCAACATCCAAATACATGACATGTTCAAAAATATTTTCTTTCTTAGTTTCAAAAATTTCTGCATTTGTTGGACATACTTCAATTGGTGATTTTTCATTTTCAGCCTTATGTTTCTCGCCCACAATTAAATGAGTTTTACTTACATGAATAGATGACTGTTCTTCAGGAGGAATCTTTATGGAATTAAAAACATTATACATTACTTGCTCACGCTGAATTTGTTTCTCCACAGTTTGTTCAATCTCACTTTGCTTTTCAACCACATTCTGTTCGCCATTTTCTTCTTGTGGTTGATCAATTGTCCCCCCGCTGCTTAGTATTATTGCCTTGAAATCTTCCATCGGGTTGACAACTGTGTTTCTTGGTAATGTTCCTGCAGTTTTGTAATTAAGAATATTTGAAATTTGACTAATTTGTACCTCAAGATTTTGGATGGAAGCCAAAGTTGAATTTGCAACATTTTGAATTGCCAAATCTGTCTTTTGTATGTAGTGCATAAATATGTTTTCAAGTGTCGGCTTCTTTTCTTGCTGTGAAAAATTTTGAGGTGGTACAACTGCTCCTTGATTGTTGTTCCATGGAAAATTGGGGGTGTTTCTCCATTCTTGATTGTATGTGTTTGCATAATGATTGTTTTGTATTTGAAAGTTTGACACAAAATTCTCATGTTCGGCATTTGATGGAGCAAAATGGTTCCCCACTTGACAATCTAAACTTGAATGATTTCCTGCACAAAGATCACAAATCATATTAGAATGAATAGCATGAAAATTCATATTTTCTACTTGTTTAGATAAAATATCATTTTTTGTATTTAAAGTAGAAAAAGGATCAAGTTCAAAAATTCCAGCCACTTTTCTTGGCATTGCTCTCTCTGAAGACCACTGGTAATGATTTGATGCCATCTCCTCTAAAAAATCATAGGCTGCTGTGTAAGTTTTGCTCATAAGTGCACCACTAGTTGCTGCGTCAACGATAGATCTATGTGTAACTCCCAAACCATTATAGAATGTTTGCATTTGCAGCCATTTTGATAGTTCATTATTAGGACACTTTCTCAATAACTCTTTATACCTTTCCCATGCATCATACAAAGACTCAGTCTCAAATTGCATAAATGTGATAATATCATTCCTTAGTTTTGCTGTCTTTGCTGGAGGATTATACTTGGCTAGAAATTTTTTTGCAAGTCCTTCCCAAGTAGTAATATTACTTGGTGGTAGATAATGTAGCCAAGCCTTCGCCTTATCTCGTAATGAAAAAGGAAAGAGTCTCAATCTGATTGCATCATCTGATACTCCACTGTGCTTGAAAGTGTCAAAAATTTCTAGAAAATTTGAAATGTGAGCATAAGGATCTTCGTGCGGTAGTCGCCAAAATTGAAAAGTCTGATGAATCATTAGAATTATCTCCGGTTCAATCTCAAAATCGTTAGCTTCAATAACCGGCTTCTTTATGCTTGATTCATAAATCGAGGGCATAGCATAGTCTCTCAAAGGCCTATTTTCATCGTTCCCCATGATAATGTATGTGTATGTCCTGAAATATATGTATCGAAAAAGAAAAAAAAATAGAAAAACTAAAAAAAATAAATAAAAGCAAAAGTTAGTCAAAAGAAAATAAAAGATGTAAAATAATAATAAAATAAAAATAATTACAAAAAATCCAAACTAGCAATAATATAGCAATTTTCAATATCAATAAAAGAATAACTAGTCCCCGGCAACGGCGCCAAAAACTTGGTGTGAATTTTTGCAAGTGTACAAAATCGCACAAGTAATATAGTTAAATGAGTAGAGTGTCGAACCCACAGGGACTAGATATTTTACTGAGTACCGATATCACTAGATTAATCACTATTTGGAAGATCGAAATTTATAAATGATAAAGCAACTAAATTAAATTAATTTAACTAAAATTAACTAAATTGGTGAAAAGGGAGAGGGCTGTGAAACTATGAAGCACTTGTACTTTGTTTAATGGTAAAATTAGTTCTAGGGCTCTTGGTTCACCTCGTTTATCATACACACAAATTATAACTCCTTATGAATTAAAGATATTATCTTTCCAAATTGTAGACCAAAATCCTAAAGATATTAACCACTCTATCCACGTAGTCTAAAAATTATTCTCAACTAATTCTTCGCCTATCCATCAAATTATTAATTGAAAATTTGGATTTCTTAACGGTCACACCCTCCAATATACGGTGTTAATTTTTATTAATCACAAATTACCTGTTCGGTCTCTTCATGATTTAAAAGATCATACAAATATCTATCCACCATTTTGTACGCATAAATAATAAAAATTAAAACACAACCAGGAAAAATAGAGTAATAATAAGGAATTAAAATTTGTGTTCTACAAAACTCGGCTACATCTTAGCCTCTAGAACAATAAATTCAGTTCATGTTCAATTTGCAATTAATAAAAATGTTTGGATTGCATCTAAAAAATATAGAGAAGAAGAGATAGAAAAAGAATAAAAAATTTAAAGCAAACCCCTCTTCTGTCTCAAAATCTGAAACCAAAAGCGTCGCCACGTCAGCTGTAGTCAACCGAGTCAACACCTCTATCACAAGTGCTGTCGTGTCGAGCGGTCGCTGTCGTCTGCTTCGTTTTTTGCACCGTCAGTAGAGAAGACAGCTCTGAGCCGCTGTCAGCGTGTGGGTCCCAGCCGATGTCCAAGTCAGCTCGCCTCGAAAACCGTGCGCATCAAGAGGGGGCTACATGTGTCGTCGCATCAAAAACAGCAGAAGAAGAAGGGCCACGTCAGTACCCTCTGGGTCCCGCGCCGAGTCAGAGATAGCACAGGTGCTGTATTGGTGCTTGTCTGCTTCGAAGACCGCGCCTGTGACTGTGCACCTGCTGCTTCCTTTCCTTTCGATCCGTGCGGCAAAAGAGAGAGAGTTCTGAGTTCTCTCTCTTACTTTTTCTCTGTGTTCTTTTATTTGTATTTTTTTTTATTTTTAGCCGTCACCTCCTACCCTTCTCTCTCTTCTTTGCTTGTACTTATAAAGAACGGGAGAGGAGTTTAGGGTTTGCACTTTTTGCAGAAAAGTCATTTCTTTTCATTTATTTCCTTCCTTTTTAATCCAGAATTTTATTTCTTTCTCTTTTCTCCCTTTATTTACTTTTCTGCCAACCACGTGTTGCTGCATACACAAAATAATAGCAGAAATTAGGATTTTTAAATAAAATAAAATTAATTAGTTTAAAATTAATTAAACTAACTACAAATCATATTAGCTTATAAAAATCCTTTTAAAATTATTTGTCACACTTTTAACTCAACAAAACAATAAAAATTGATAAATCCATTATTTTACTTTGTTTGTTGATTTTTTTCCACAAATCTTTACTTTTTGCATCAAAAATATTATTTCTTCAAAAATAATTAATTAAATGAAATCTTATAGAAATAAGATGAATTATAGACAATATCAACGAAAACAAGCAATTTTAATTGGTAAATGAGTACAAATATTTGTATATAAATTAGACACATCAGTGGCCGGGAAGCTCTTGCACAGAACGGCGTTGAAGGCCTGATGGATCATCATTAGAGTTTTGAAACTCTCAATGTGATCAGCGGGGTCTGACTCCCCAGTGTAAGACTCAAAGTGTGGAGGCTTGAAGTTCTCGGGAACGGGCGCCTCCATGATAGATCGAGAGAAAGGGGGCTGGCTCGAGCGAAGGTTCCTCACTTGTTGTTCTTCATCTCTATCGAGCTGGCCGAGGTGCCTCTCCATCTCGTGGAGACGACGGTAGACTGAGGTCTCCCTTCGGTCATGCCTCGCTGAGCCCCGAGACTCATCTTCATATGGAGGAGGGCTGGGACTACGGTGGTGATAGCTTTGAGTAGGACGAGGACTGGGTGAGGGACGGCGATGGCTCGGAGCCGGCCTAGGACTCGGAGAGGGACGGCTACAGCTAGGAGCCGGCCGAGGACTGAGGGAACGACGATGGTTAGGAGCCAAACGAGGACTGGGAGGCCGTTGGTCATTGTTGGGGGAGACATTGAGTTCCCGTAGGACCGCCTCCTGGAATTGTTGGAACTTTGCCCTCGTCACGGGGGCCTCCTTCTCCCGATGGGCTCGGGATACAGAACGGGTAGCAGGGGAGTGACTTCTTCTCTAGCGATGCTGGGGTGACTCTCCTCATCTCCGAGGAGAGTTGGACCCTCTGCGGTCTGTCCGGCGGGGTGACCGGTCCCTCTGGTGCTCCCAGCGAAGGTTCCCATTGTGGGTCTGCCTCTCATCCAAACGGATCCGAAGATCGGGCTCGGGCTCATTCTACCGGTTATTGAGAACTTCTCACAGATCTCTAGGTGTTGGAGGGCTATGGGAGGCCATGGAATCTGTGGAGGCGTTGTGGATGGAGACATGGACCTGGTGCAGGGGTTTCTTCTGAAGGTTTCGTCGAGAGGGCTCCCCTACGACCACTTGGGGCCCTAGAGGCTGCTGAACGGACTGTGGAATGGGTTGTTCAAGCTGCAGGGCCGGTTGGACGGGCAGAAGGAGACCCTCCGGAGGCGGAGGGAGAGTGGAGGTTGTTCAACGGTTAGAGGCCGCGGACTTTCCTTTCTTAGGAGGCATGGCGAGGAGTGGCTTTTGTTGAGGGAGGAGGGTCGGATTGCTATATTTGAGGTTCCCACAGACGGCGCCAATCTGTTGCCGCTAATTTCGGTGTGGGGGCAATCAGATGAACTTGTAGGTTCGTGAGGAATCGAAGAGGTCAAACCTGATCTTTCCACGGTTGTTGAGCTGGCTCCTTGCTGCTCCCGTTGACCTACACAAACATTCGAAACACCGGGGATGATCCCGGCGACGAACCCTCCGATGCTCTTGTCAATACTCAGAAAAGAATATCAAAAAAGCTTTAGGTGGGAAAAGACGTGCTTTACTATTGTGACCACTAACCTCACTTTGCATCATGAGCTTGGTGTGAGAATTAAGAAGCTAAAGGAAAGGTTGGAAGAGATCTCGATGGATAGGCTAGTATTTAGTCTACACCATGACAACAACTCAGGAACGGTTGTCAGCAAAGTGAATTGTAATACCATGAATTCCATAGTATGAATGAATATAGAATATGTTGAACACATGTGTGTGGCTATGTGAATTGTAAGGTAGATGAGTGTGAACCTTAGGGTGGAAAAATTGAATTCTAGCCCTACTATTAGGCCACCATATTTGACAACCAAGACTATGAAAAACTTGAGGGGAGAAGCTTCTTCCCTCAGCTAAAAAACTTAACTGGTGAGGGTATCTTGTTTCAAATGTCCGAGAGTCTAGGTTAGGCCTTTAGGGAGGAAGAAATTGGAGAGATAATCAATGAAAAGGGTTAGAATGAGAGCTATATAAATCCAACAATTGTGGTGTTTACAGAGACAAGATAGAAGATACAAGAAAAATCAAAAAGGTTGTAAAGGTAATTGTCTTAAAACCTATCAAATCTTCAGTTATAATATCAAACATGTTTAGGAGCTTATTGTACTTAAAATCCATAGTAAACCTTATTATTGGAGATGATATGCTGAATTAAGGCGTGATTCCATTGCTGTTTTTTTAGGTTTAGAAAGAAAGAATGAAGGAGAATGGGGAAGAAGATGAAGTAGTTAATTGGGTTTGGAGGAAGTTTCGGTTCGAACTCGGATGGGAAAACCCAAACTTCAAAGCCATTAGTTGCAAATCCAGGAAGTAAATAAGAGAAATGAAGAATTTCTATTATACCCAATCTTGTAGACATATTATTATCTAGTTCATTTCTTCTGTAAAGACCTTATAAGTTATAAAAAAATTATGGTAAAATTCCTAATAATATCATAAGCTTATTGATAGTATTTAACTCTTTTAAAGGCATAGAATAAAGTCCTAAAGGATTTTAGTTTGTTTTGACTTTAATATAATATTGTTATTATTATTGAAAAAATTATTGAAGCTAATTGGAATAGAAGATTTGGATATCCAAGTGAGTATAATGGCTTCTTCTCATTAGTATTTTTGATACTATATTATATAAAATATTTATCGTACGATCTACTTGTGACAACTATAAAGTATGATATTTTAGCCATATAAAATAGGATCAGACATGTTGAGATTTTTGTTTGACTATACTATTGGAATACGATTATGCAAATTAGATGAAAGGCTTGCTTATGAAAATACAAGGTATTTTAACTACCTTAAAAGATTCTGATTTATGCATAATGAGCTTTCAAAAGATGATTTGAATTATGATTTAGCAGAAATTCAGGTAACACAGAGAGAAAATATTGTTTGCTTTCTCTACCATATTGTTATGCAAACGAAAATAAATATGATTTATTGAAAATTTTGAAACAAAATAGGAATATTTATGAAATGATAGATAAACTCTCATGAGTCCGACTATGTTATTGTTACTGTTATTGTGAGCCTGCCATATGGTTATTGTGAGTGCACGTTTACTAGCATTCGGGCAAATCTATGACAATGTTGTGCACTCATCCCCGATGGACCTTTATTCTTATTGTGTCCATGCTATTGGGCTATAATTTGTAGCCATATGAAAGACAAGTTGAGGGGTATTTCAGAACCGAACTATAATGGTTTTCAGAATTGTTTCTGTTTTGTTACTATATGAACTAGCACCATATTTTATTTCTTAAATTAGTAAAGTGGGAACTTGCATTATTATAGATGCATTCCGAGGTACTGTTATCACCTAAATCAATTATTGCTTTGAAATCATGTTATATTGCATAATTCTATAACGACATAACAACTTTCTAATAATATTGCCATTCACTTATTTATATCTGTTAAAGTAGTTGTAGTATTAGTCCCACATCTGAAATAAACTTAGATTGCTCTTTATTATCTCTTATTTATAGGAGGCCATGTATTCAGTTATAAGCATCTCTCAATAAAAGTATTCCTTTTAGTCTCTATATTGTTACATGGTATCAGAGCTTACAAAAAATTAAGGTTTTCTCTTTCTCTCTAAAAAAAAAACCCGCTTAATCTCCCCCCTTCCTTCCTCCGAAACCTTAACCCTAGTCTGTCAACAACAACCCAACCAACACCCCCTCTTGCGGTCGCCACCGCCTCCTCCGTCTCCGACTCCTTTCCCTGAACCCACCGCTGTCACATCCTCCTGTCTCTGAACCCACTGCCGTCTCTTCTTTCTCTCCCGCAACATGACCCGCACCCAACCGCCGCCGTCACATCCTCCTCTACCGTACCCGCCTCCTTCAGCCTCCTCTACCGTACCCTCCTCCTTCAGCCTCCACCTCCTCTCCTACAACCCGACTCGCAACCAGTCGCCACCGTTGCTCCTATAGCTGGCCTTTCTCCTCCCTTCTCTCTGTAACTTCTTCTTCTTCTTCTTCTTCTTCTTCTTCTTCTTCTTCTTCTTTTCCTTTTTTTTTCTCTTCCAGTTTCAAATAAAAAAGAAAAAAAAACCAAAAAACCAAAAAATCAAAAAAAAAACATCCTCGTGATGTGTGTTGTTTTAGATTGTGTGCCAGTTGTTGATGCCCTCTTCAATCATACCTCTCACTCGTTTTCTCTTTCAGATCTAATCTAGATCTGCTCCTATGACGACTTCCGATAATTCAACGGTGACATATCCTCCTCCTCCTCCCATGACAACAGATTCTCCTTTTCTCTTGAAGGCCAAATGTATGACCACAGAGAACCTCTCATGTAGCAGCAATTTTATGACATGGTCTTGCTTTGTCATGCGCTTCCTCAAAGGGCGCGAGATGTACCATCACCTCATTGACCAAGCTTCTCTACCTACAGATCTTACATTCAAAGTATGGGATCGTGATGATAACTTGATTGTTAATATGGTGACCACTTATATGGATCGGGACATCTACGCCTCCATCACTTTTCTCGACACAGCTAAAGAGATCTGGGATACCCTTCATAACATGTACTCCTCTTCCAATAACATGCAACGTCTGTATGATATCTTTTGTGATGCCATCGAGACCAAGCAAGGTGATGACATTCATGCCTATCTATCCCGCTTCAATCAGTTCTTAGAAGAATGGAAGATTTATCACACATACTCTGCCAATTTCGCTGTCCAGCAGCAGCAACGTGAGGCCCTCCTTGTCGTTCTTTCCTTGGGTAATATTCATCCATATCTTGAAGATGTGCGCTCGCATATCCTCACTACCAATGTCACTCCCTCTCTACATAATCTCCATGTTCAGCTACCACGAGTACCCCCTCATACTCTCATTGAAACCCCAACACCATCTGCACTCGTATCCAGCCGTGGCATGATTTTTCTGATCCTTCACAGCAGTTTCCATCATCCTCTCGCGTCATGGTCTTATCCTTCACGCGGCTATAATGATCGTGGTCGTGACCGTGGTGAAAGTCATCGCAACACTATGTGTTGTACCTATTGTCAGGGCCAGTCTCATGAGTATGTGACCTGTTGAAAACTCATTAATCATCCTCCTGCTGCTCATCAGTCTTTCCCTATGGACTCTTCTTCTTTCATTACTACTCTTACAGATGTGGTAACCTCCTCCCAGTTTACCTTATCTGCTGAAGACTATCAGGCATTCTATAATTTGTTGTCTCCTCTTCCTGATAATCTTGTTCATTCAGGTACTGCTTATCATGTTTCTTCTCATCAATAGATTATTGATTCAGGTGCTTTTGAACATATGTCTCCTTTACCCTTTTTTTTTACTTTCCAATTGTCATGTGCGTGTTGCTGATGGTTCCCATGTCCCTGTTGAAGGGAAGGGCAATATCTCTCTTTCTCCAGTTCTATCTCTTACATCTATTTTACGTGTTCCTACATATGCTAACAGCCTATTATCAGTTTCTAAAATTTCTAATGATTTAATTTGTTCAGTAACATTTTTCCTTCTCACTGTGTATTTCAGGATATTACAACGAGGAAGGTGATTGGCACCGGTCGTAAACAACAAGGATTTTACATATTGAATTCTCCAATCTCAGTTTTTAATGCTTCTACTGAGCCTGCCTTGTGGCACCGGCGACTGGGGCATCCCTCCCTTCCCACTCTCAAGCATTTAATTTCTGATTGTGAGTCTTCTTTTCAGTTATCTTGTGAGTCATGTGAGTTGGGTAAACATTATCGAGTTCCCTACCCAGGACGCGTCAATAAACGTAGTGAACATTTATTTGATTTAGTGCATTCTGATGTTTGGGAACCTATTGGTTTTCCCATGTTTAATAAATATCGATATTTTGTTACGTTTATTAATGATTTTTCTCGTATGACATGCTTGTTTCTCTTAAAAGATCATGCTGACGTGTTTAAAGTTTTTCAAGAACTTTTTTTGAAATACAAACCCAATTTGGTATTACTCTCAAATGTTATCGTTCTGATAATGCTAAAGAATATGTGAGTTTTTGATTTTCAAAAATTCTTTTCTCATCATGGAATTCTACACCAAACCTCATGCACATATACTCCTTAACAAAATGGAATGGCAGAACGCAAAAATCAACATTTACATAGCACTGCTTGCTCTTTAATATTTGAAATAAAAGTTCATAGGAGATAATGTAAAACCCCACAAAATAAAATGATTTATTTTGCATTATTAAATAATATTAAATTGATAAAGTCGACTATTTTCTTGAAATTACAATTTTGCACGTGCAACACACATGCAAAGTTAGGAAGTTTTAAATTCTTAAAATTTTATGGTTAATGATTGATTTTTCTCGTTTATTTATGATATTTTAAATTTTTAGATTTATTTGAATTAATTTGACTATTTTACAAATTTGTCAATTTTACACGTGCAAAACACATGCAAATATTTTTGAGGTAAAAATCTCCACTTTTAGATTTCTGAGTAAATTCTCCTATTTATAATTAAGTATATCCTAAATTTTAGGATTTTTCTAAATCAAGAAACTATTTTTATAAATATTTCGAAAGAGAGAGACTTTTATGTACAAAGCCGATTTGGATCTCAAACAAATAATGAAAATTTGTTTTTACTAATTTTTGGGCTGGCCATGATCATCATTGAAAATAAAATCTATTTAAATTTTATTTAGAGTTGATTTGGTAAAGATTTAAACAAATATGGTAATTTAGCAAATATGAAATTTAGGTTGGATCTTGTGCAAATATTTTCTTGGAAAGTAAAAGTCAGAAATTTTAATTGGAAAACCTAATATGTATTAGTAGATATTATTTCTGAATTTTCTAGATTTTTACGAATCTTTTATGACATATTTACAAATATTACAAAGAGATTGTCTTTTGTGCAAAATTACCACTTTAAGTGCAAATCCGAAATTTTAATTTCTGGGCTATGCTTGATGGTTGGATAACTTAGTAGTAAAGGGATTTGGTTTTATTTTAATTTATTTAACTTATTTAACTACTTTATTAAAGAAAAGTTTATATATGTAAAATAATAATTTGTTAAGGGATGTTTCCATAAACTTGTAAAACCCTAAAAACTCCAAATTTTGGCCTATTAAAGAGCCACTACAGCTTCCCCCTCTGCAAAAACAAAATATTATTTTACTATTAATTTCTTGGAGTTTCAAAGCGATGATCGTGGATTTTGCAAAAGAAGGGCTTTTTCTCATTCTTTATTAATTCGATTGATTTCTTCATTGAGGTGAGTGACATATGTTTGTTTTCTTATTGTTCCAAGCATGTTGTATGTGATGGTTGTGTATTAGAAAGCATGATTAGGGATTGTCTGAAGATGTAATGAATTTTGATGGATTGATGAATTAAAAATTGAATCTTTTAATGAAAGCTACGCTATTGATGATTTAAAATCCTAATTGATGAATTGGGATTGTTAAGAACTTGATAGAAATCATGAGTAGTTTGCTTTCCTTCATATACTTGTTGTTTTGATTGACTATATTGAGATCGTATGTTGTTTAATGCAAAAGTGAACAAAAACTTCACCTTTACTGTTGAGCATATATACTCTATTTTGATGATTTGATAAAGTATAACTTGATTATATACTTGTTATAATTGCATATATTCATGGGTAAATTATTGTGAATGATGTGTATGATTTTATTGGATTACAAGATGAGTTTTTGAATCAAAAGAATGAAATTTTGAAGTAGGGTTAAGTAATCAAAATTTGGGTCTGAAGGGTATGGCCGAAAATTGAGTCTTTTTGTGTTTTGCGAAGTTTTTCAATTGGATCTTGATTGTTTTATTACTGGGATGGTTTTGGACATTACACTATTCATATACGATGTTTTCTTGATGATTAAACTGATGCTTAACTCACCAACATACACCTATATATATATGTACACTATTTGAAAGATTGTCGATAATTTCGTGTTTTGTGAAGTTTTCAAATGGAACTAAGTTGTTTTGATACTGAGGCTGATTAGAACTATGTACTACTCCTACTTGGTGAATTTTAATGCCATAGCTGATACCAAAACACTTATAGGAACATATACATATACATAGAGTGTTTTTGAGAAGTTTTAATGAGAATTTGCTATTTTGTAATCTTAATGAAGTTTTGATGTGTTTTATAAACTCCTATATGTTATACAAGTCATATTTGATCATCTCAGGAAATTGGTTTTGCAAATTTGTGATTTTTCAAAGTGTTATCGATGTATCAGTCAAAACATGCACAAACTTCAAACCTTGCTGTATGGTAGCTAGCAGTCGACTGTCACAACGGTTGACTGCAAGATCGACCGGTCCTGCTATTTTGGGTTGTTTTATTGAGTTTTTCTTCGTTTATTTAAATGGTTAATTCTTCGAACTTATGGATTATTGATCTACTGTTTTAAGTGATGTTTTTACTACAGATTACAGTATTTTATAGAAAGTTGTATTTTGTTTATAATAGATTTTAAATTACATTTCTATGACTTTATAAAGAGAGATATATGTGGTTTTCAAAGGAATTGGTGTTTTGTGATATTCTACGACTTCAAAATATGATTTTTTTGCTATTTAATGGATTTAATATTTTATTTGAATTCTGGAATTTTTTAGCACATTAAATGAATTTGGATTTTGTTGATTTAAGAAGTTTTATTCATATAAATGTTTTGAAGATGAAATTAAGAGTTTTAATGAAAGATTTTGTGTTGATATTCGATTTGTGAATCTCTAGGAGTTGAGTGGGAGTCCTGTGAACCGGCAGATGTGATTTTGTGAATTATGACCAGTCGGGTCTTGGGGGTGTTGTAAAATTAAGTCCGACAGAATACACTAACTCTAGAGAGAGGGAATTTATGTTTTAATAACAATCAACTTAAGGACAGGCACTAATAGAGATGTGATGAAACTTGGAAAACGTGAGAATATACTCTTAGGGTCCAGTCCAACGGATGCGTTCCAGGACTGTGTGTGTTCTGTCTCGAGAGGACTATTTAGTATGTTCGCGTGTCAAAGGTCTGCAGGCCTATTCACAAGACAAACAGGTACATTCGCGTGTCGAGGATCGACGGGCCTATTCACGGGATGTGCTTGTGTACTTGCACGTCGAGGGGCGGCGGTGGGGTACACGGCAGGGAGGTGATTCTCCAATTTTTGAGCTATTCTGACATGATGCTTGCGCATTGAGGGTTGTGTGATACCGATTCGCGAAGTATTCTGGATCTTGTTTCCGTCACCGTAGTAGGATTAGTTGCATAACGAGGGATTAAACCCTATCAAGTGGAGAACGTTAAGGACTTGCACCGGACCTATGCAGAGTGGGATGCATAGAATCCGACAAGTATGCATTAGAGAGTCAGCATATAGTATTGGTATTTCTTGACTTCATTTTATGTATGTTTTCTTGTTTTTCTACACTTGACACTTAGTCTTGTTTCACTCGATGTTTTCATGTTTTATTTACCGTTATTTCTTATTCCATTTGTTACTACTATTAATATATGTTGTTTATGACTTTATTCCTTATATTTTATTTTTTTTGCATTTATTTTTTTGTGTCACTCACACCGTTATGGCTGATCCTTATAGTTTTGGGGGTTAGGGTTATCTCTAGCCTCATGTCTTATAGGTAGGTACCGTTAGCTTGGAATTTGGATGAATGTGGTAGAATGATAATGTGACTTATGTAAATTATAAAAGAATGTGTTGTAAAAGAAAAGAAAATATAATTCAAGGTGTTTAATTTTTTGCTATGCTTTGTAAACAATGTTGGATCCTGTAGGCAAGGCAAGAAACACTATAGGGGGGTGAATAGTGTTTTACAAAAAATAATTGCGGAATTAAACTTTTCTTCTGACCAGTCGACTTGAAAAGATAAACCAGTCAACTGGGCCGACAATTAAGAAGAGTATTTTAAAGCGAGTCTGATCAGCTGACTTATAGAAGAGCCAGTCGACTTATCACACAAGTTTTCAGAGAGAAAGTAGTACAAGTCTGACCATTCGACTTACAAATAGACACAGTCGACTGTCCAGACAAGTTTCACAGAGAACTTAAAAGGCAAGAAAATGAAATGCAAGTTCAAAGAGATACAACCACAGAGTACACACGATGTATTCTGATTCGGTCCTCCCGACCTACATCCAGTCTCCATGCAACCCACCTGAGATTTTCCATTATTCTTGAAATAATTACAAGAACACCCTACGGCGTTAGACAACAACCTTGTCCAACCCGTAGTCCTTTCTCACAACTAGAGAAAGCAACCCACTCTTCCACCAAGAGTGAAAACCTGACTCTACACCCTAAAGCCCTACTCTCCAACCGAGAGGAACCACTCTCACAACCCGAGAGTGAAGAAAAACAACAAAAAATTTACAATCAACCTACAGCCTTGTTGTGGATGTGATTTTATGAGTAGCTATTAGGTCAACTTCCGAAATCAGTCTAAAACGAAATCACTGTTATGCTAGACTAATTTCAGAGAACCAAGACTTAGAAAGTGAATGCTTTTGAATGCTTTTTCTTGTTAAAACCAAAAGCTTGAGAACTTAAGAAACAAAAGCTTGGAAAATAAGTTGTTAACCTCTTCCAAGTGATTTCTTATACTCTATTTATAGAGTTAGAATCACTGGACGTTAAGAAGCAGTTGTACCAACTGTTAATCAACGGAAATAAAACTTTTGAATTCGAAAAATCAAGTTTTGAAATCAGTAAACTGTCGAAACGACTTGAACAGTCGACTGAGTTTCTGTTATGAGTCGACTGGTCAGAGTTTGAATAAGTTCAGTTAGTTTCGTACTAGAACAGTCGACTGATGCCTTATGGCGGTTGACTAGTACTTAACAGCTGAGCTTTTTCAATCTTGTTTCGATTTTTTTAAGTTTGAAAAACACTCAATTATTTTAAAGATAATGTGTGAGTGTGTGTGACAAGGATTTTACAGAATTTCTAAGACTCAAAGAAAATAAAAAAGTTACAATTGTTACAAGACACGTAATATAATAAATTGAAGCATAGGTCTTGTCTTGAGTCTTGAGATGGAGCTTTTAGCCTTCGTCTTTTTCTTGTAAGCTGGCAACCTTGTAGCTTTCTTGATCAATTAGCTATAAGAGCTTTGTTTGTAGCTTTGCTTGATCAACTTGCTTTAAGAACCTTGTAAAGCTTGTTAGAACATTTTGCCTTTGTATATCCTGTAATATTTAAGAAGTAGAACAGCAACTTTGCATTGTGTTGCAATCATCAAAATCAAAAATCAACAAACAATTGATATAATAAAAAGTTTTAAATTTCTCTGTATTTTGGTTGCTATGTTTATGATTACATTGAAGTTGATTTTGGAATCGTGCCACGTATTTCTGAGATATTATATTGAAAATTCGCGGCACTACAGATAATAAAGAGAAATCTAAGTTTATTTCAGATGTGGGACTAATACTACGACTACTTTAACACTCTCTCCCTCAAGTTGGTGTGTAGATATTATCGAAGCCAAGCTTGCTCAAGAGCAATCTAAAGTTATTTCAGATGTGGGACTAATACTACGACTACTTTAACAATATCAAATTTATGTTTATAGCTATTGTACATTCTAAACTGCTATAAAATTATGAATTATTTTTATACAATTTGTCTGATCCACTAGTGAGGTGTTGCCATACTCATTGAGCCTGTAGCTCATTTTGTTGTTTTCATCATTTTTCAGATACCAATTAGAGTTATGGTTCATATTTCTGGAGTACCATATTAAAGGTGAAGTTATTAATTTTTCAGATACCAATTAGAGTTATGGTTCATATTTCTGGAGTACCATATTAAAGGTGAATGTTATTATTATTTGCCTTCTAATTCAACAACAACAACAACAACAACAACAACAACAACAACAACAACAACAACAACAACAACAACAACAACAACAACAACAACAACAACAACAACAACAACAACAACAACAACAACAACAACAACAACAACAACAACAACAACAACAACAACAACAACAACAACAACAACAAAGCCTTTTCCCCAACTAGTTGGGGTCGGCTACAACAACAACAAAGCCTTTTTCCCAACTAGTTGGGGTCGGCTACATGAACCTTGATATTCCATTTGAATGGGCTACATGAACCTTGATATTCCATTTGAAAGTAAGGTCACAAGCTATCATCTTTTTTCTTACCGTTTCCACCCAAGTTAGTTTAAGTCTTCCTCTACCCCTAACTTTACCCTCAATACTTATCAAATCACTTTTTCTAATGGGGGCACTACTAGGTCTACGTGTGACAAGTCTAAACCACCTGAGGTGATTCTCTCTTAACTTATCTTGGATTGGAGCTACCTTTAGCATGTCTTGTATATGCTCGTTTAAATTCTATCCTTCCTTGTTTTACCACACATCCATCTGAGCATCCTCATCTCCGCTACACTTATTTTTTGGACATATTGTTTCATTGTTGCCCGCACTCTGCTCCATACATCATTGCTGGTCTAAAAGCCGACCTGTAAAAATTTTTCTTCAACTTCAAAGGTATGTATACCTTTGTCACACAAAACACCACTGGCACTTCTCTACTTAAGGTACCCTACTTAGATCCTATGTATAACATCTTCACATATCTCCCCATCTCTTTGTATAATTGAGCCTAAATATTGGAAACAGTCTCTCTTAGGTATCTCTTGACCATGAAACTTCACTACTTCCTCAGTTGTGTTCCGAATATCACTAAAATTTACACTCCATATACTCTGTTTTAGTTATGCTTATCTTAAAGTCTCTAGTTTCCAAAGTTTCTCTCCACAATTTCATCTTAGCATTGATTCCTGCTCTAGTCTCGTCCACTAAGATGACGTCATTGGCAAAAAACAGACACCAGGGCACCTCATCTTCTATTCCTCGCGATAATTCATCCATAACCAAAGTAAAGAGGTAGGAGCTTAAAGCCGAACCTTGGTGTAAACCTACTGTAATAGAAAAATCACTGGTCTCTCCTCTGGTAGTTCTAATTGTGGTCGTTGCCCCTTCATACTACATATCCTTAATTACCTCAACATACTGAATAGTTACTCTTTTATTATTCAATACCCACCAGACTATGTCTCTAGAGACTTTATCATATGCTTTTTCTAGTTCTATAAAAACCATATGTAGATCTTTCTTATTCTCCCTATATTTTTCCA
The DNA here is from genome assembly GCA_017893485.1 of Hemerocallis citrina. Taxonomy (NCBI): domain Eukaryota; kingdom Viridiplantae; phylum Streptophyta; class Magnoliopsida; order Asparagales; family Asphodelaceae; genus Hemerocallis; species Hemerocallis citrina. The sequence goes on from CM030363.1 coordinate 45,990,957, forward strand.
TAAGTCTCTTCAGTACATAAATTGCTTTCATTATTGACCTCCCAGGCATAAATCCAAATTGATTCTCAGACACAGTAGTTTCTAATCACAGTCTATGTTCGATCACTCTCTCCCAAATTTTTATCGTATGAGTCATTAAATTAATCCCTCGGTAGATGTAGCAACTTTGTATATCTCCTTTATTTTTATATATAGGTACTAAAATACTCTTTCTCCATTCACCGGGCATCTTCTTAGTCCTCAAAATTCTATTAAATAATTTTGTTAGCCAACTCACTCCTACATACCCAAGACACTTTCAAACTTCAATGAGTATATCATCTGGTCCTAAAGCTTTTCCTATTTTCATCTTTCCTAGAGCATTTCGAACCTCCGAGGTCCTAATTCTATGAAAAATATATGCTCTCGACTCTCCCTCGAGTCCTCTATATTTAAGTTGCCCACAACCTTTTCATTTAATAATTTCTCAAAGTAATTTCGTCTTCTTTCCTTAGTTTCCTCAACTTTTACTAAGACTCTTAAATCCTCGCTCTTAATACACCTAATTGTATCTAGATCTTTTATTTTTCCATCCCTTTGTTTAGCAAGCTTATAAATGTTTTTACTCATTTTGTTCCTAATTTTGTGTATAAATCATCATAAGCCTTTTCTTTTGCATCTCTTACCGCTTTCTTAATTTCTTTTCTAACGGTCTATATCTCTCCAAATCCTCTTCATTTCTACTCTTTTGCTATATTTTGAAGGTTGTTATTTTTTTCTCTCACAATATTTTGGATTTCTTCTTACCACCACCATGTTTCTTTATTTAGCAACCATCTACCCTTAAATTCTCCAAGTACCTCCTTTGAAATTTTTCTTATGTATGTAGCCCATTTTAGTTCACATCATATTTATCTTCCTTTCCTAATTTCATGATCTTTCTTTAAGGACTTTATCTCTAAAAACTTCTAGTTTCTCTTCCTTCAAGTTCCACCACCTAATTATTGGGTTCCTAGTTTCCTTCCTTACATATATGTCTTTTTCAATCTTAACATTCAATACCATTAATCTATGTTGTGAGGTTAGACACTCTCCCGATATAACTTTACAATCTTTACATGTCAAACGATCTACCTTTCTAATAATGAAAAATCAATCTGGCTCTTATTTGCCCAACTTTTAAAGGTTATCAAATGTTCCTCCCTCTTCATAAAATAAGTATTTGTTAGTATAAGATCATACGAAGCCGCAAAATCTAATAGAGCTTCTCCACCATGGTTCTTATTTTCAAACCCATGTCCTCCATGCACCCTCTTATATCTCATGTTATCTTCTCCTACATGTCCATTAAAATCTTCTCCTATAAATAGTTTATCACCTAAGGGTACTCCTTGAATTATCTCATCCATATATTCCAAAAATTTATTTTGAGCTTGTGCATTTAATCCTACTTCACGTGCATAAGCACTAACGATATTAATTATGTTTCCTCTAATACAAGCTTAATTTATATTATTCTATCCCTTTTGCTATTAATACCTACTACATCTGTTTTGAATTTCTTATCTACTAATATTCCTACTCCATTTTTATTTCTAATTTTATCAGTATAATATAATTTAAAACCATCTATCTCTTTAGTTTTCTCCCTTACCCACTTTGTTTATTGTAAACAAGCTATATTAATATTCCTTCTAGTTATGGTATCTACTAGTTCTATACATTTTTATGTTAATGTTCTTATATTCCAAGTCGCTAACCTAAGCCTATTTTTCTGGACTAGTTTCTTTACCCGCACATATCCAGATTGGTGCACGAATTCTTGCCCATTTTTTACCGCACCCGGGCACCGGTGCGACGCCCCTTGCGCATTTTTTGAAGCACCCGGAGGCAGGCACAATGCATCGCTTCCAGGGAATGTCCTAACATTTGCGCGTATATTATTAGGATTCATGTTCATAGGATTTGACAAAGTTTTGTGCTGGCTGTCAACTACCTAACGTAACCCTCCTCCTTACCCGAATTGTGGCCGGATTCCTGGTTGGGGACACACAATGGCGGAGTAAGAATAAGTTGGAAGATATTTGACAATATTGTATTATTCAGCGTGACTGATTTAGCTAATGACATTAGTGTTATGTATTAAGTTGAATATGAAGCTTTAGTTATTAACTTATTTTAAATATTATATTTTGTACTGTACTATTGAAAGGTTTAGCATGGGTATGAGATACCATCTTGTGCACGTGTTGTCGCTGGTGCGTTTCCAATTTAAGCTGTGTGGTTTGGGGGCATGACATGAACACTCGCGTGATGTCTCCTTTACCTAGTTTGTATTATGTTGGAAAACAGATCAAAGTGGCTGGAAACATGCATGCTAGTGGACTCCCCGATAAAATCTGATGGCGAAGGCTTGCTTGTCTTTGCAATTGTTGGGTTGGGAGGAATTGGTAGGACGACACTTGCTAAGAAAATATACAACCATTGGAAAGTGCTGAACGCTTTTGAGAAGAAAATGTGGGCTTATGTCTCCCAAAATTATTCAGAAACGGAGTTTGGTGAACCAAGTGATACGGGTTGCAGGTGGTGACCACGTTACCTATGCTCAAACCAAGTCAGAGCCCCAGCCCCTTCTCAGCTCGACCGTTTTTGGTAATAGGTTTCTTCTTGTGTTGGATGATGTATGGTGTGAAGATGTATGGGAGGATTTACTACGCATTCCTTTAGAGCTTGCAGGTAAGACTGCTAGTAGAGTTGTCAGTACTACAAGAAATGAAGACGTTGCTAGAAGCATGCTAGCAATTCGGATCCACCAAATGAAAAAACTTCCTACCAATGATGGATGGACTTTGCTCTGCAAAAGTGTATTGATAATGAGAGTGCACAGGATCTGAAGGAGATTGGGATGCAAATTGTTGAAAGATGCGACGGTCTTCCTCTAGCTATCAAAGACATTACTGGAGTTTTGAAAACAAAGGGTAGAAGAAGGGGAGAATGGGAAAAAGTCCATACAAGTCATGCATGGTTAGCAAGTAGAGATCTTCCGGAATCAGTAGGAGGAGCTCTCTACTTGAGAATGAAGACTTGAACTCTCAGCTCAGGCAGTGCTTCCTTTATTGTTCACTCTTTTCCTGAAGACCATGTTTTTATCGACAATATCTTATCCGGTATTGGCTGGCAGAAGGGTTCATAACCGAACAAGGGGATTCTCTGTCGGAGGATATAGCAGAAGAATGCTACAATGATCTAGCCAGTAGAAGCCTTCTACATCCACATAATGTGCGTGATGGGAGTCAATGCATAATGCATGATTTAACAAGATCGCTGGCTTTATTTCTAACGCAGGATGAGGGCTATTCTACAGTCAAGAACGGGTCATCTATCATTAACTCGAAGGCTTCCTCAGTGGCAGATATCGCAGATCAGACTTTATTGAACATCGAGATAATCAAACAAATTTATGAAGACCTCAGCTCTCCACCTAGCCTGGAAAAACTTGAAGTTATATATATACTAGGTATGCCCGTGGCACGTGCCTACGGCACGTATTCGGAACTGCATATAAATTTATTTGGAGTTATTTGGTTGGATGAACTGTATATAAATTTATGCATTATATATTCATGCTAAGATCAAAAGTCATTCACTATACCTCTTTATATATCTTTAACAATTATTCGTTAAATTGTTTCAGTTTTTTAGGAATTTATCTTTATTGCCCTTAAATATCTAAATATTGACTTATCTAATTCTTCAAAAAGCTAGATTTTTTTAAAGAAATGTGAGAACATTAATTAAAAATATGCACCATGACAGGAAAAAAAAAAACTGATTGTAAACAAATACAACTACCTTTCTAATACAATCATCTACTATATACAGGCATCCTTTGAAATTATATTGTTGATTCTCATTTAAGACTTTTGGTGGTTGATTCTCTCCTTTGGTGTGTTGGTGTAGGCAGTGATGCAAAACACTATATGATCTGAATAATTATTTCAAACTTGTTGTATTTATTCTTGATTATATATCTATCATATCCTAGTTGGTGCGGCACCCCAATGCAGCCCTAGTTATGAATAGTGTGTTCTGAGCCTACTGGTTTTTTTTAAACCACATGTTCAGTGTCTGTTGTTCTGAGCTTACAAAATTTGAAACTTCATGTTCAACTTCTGTTTGTCTTGAGCGTACACAATTTGATACTTCATGTTCAGTTTCTGCTGTTCATTTTCTGTTTGTTCTGAGTTAACAAAATTTGATACTTCATGATGTGTTTCTGTTTGTTCTGGGTTTACCAAATTTGATACTACATGCTCTGTTTGTGTTTGTTACGAGCTTACAAAATTTGATACATCAGGCTCTGTTTGTGTTATTTATGAGCTTACAAAATTACACATTTCATGCTCTGTTTCTGTTTGTTCTGAGCTAACAAAATTTGACGCTACATGCTCGGTTTGTGTTTGTTCTGAGCTTACAAAATTTGATACTTCATGATCTGTTTGTGTTAGTTCTGAGCTTACAAACTTTGACACTTCATGCTCTGTCTCTGTTTGACACTTCATTTGTAAAAAAAAAATATTAGCCATTTTACATGTCGCTAGCCAAATGACCAAGATATAGTTTGGAATCATAATAGATTTTAGGAAATTTTCTGAAAATTTCGACAGAACCTCCCTTAAAATATTAGCCATTTTACAGCAATTCCTTACGGAATTCTGCTCACAATTAAAAATTTATCATCACAGTCAAGAAATATAAATCCTCCCCAGGCCAATCCAAGCAACATCACACAGACATTATATATATAGGGCTCTGGGAAGAAAAAATCTTCATATGACTAAGATACAAAATAAAAACCAAGATATTGTATGAAAACATAATAGATTTTAGAAAATTTAGTAAAAATTTTGACAGAACCTCCCCTAAAATATTAGCCCTTTTACAGAAATTCCTTACGGAATTCTGCTAACAATTAAATATATGACATCACAGGCAATAAATATCAATCCTCCCCAGCCGAAACCGAGCAACATCACACAGGCATCATATATATAAGGCTCTGGAGGAAAAAATCAGAATATAATGCAAGATACAAAATAAAAACCAAAATTTCGTTTGAAAATGTAATGATTTTTTTGAAAAACCTTCGAAAAACCTTTAAAAAACCAAACACAGAACCCAATACTCCACAAAATTGCGGGTACGGGTATTAACATAACTATATTATATCATCATTATATACAGTTACTTACATCATCTCCCAAAATGCTAAATATTACAATTATTACAACTATTACATCCTTCACCATACTAAACACCAACCAACTGAATGGAAAAAAAAATTACATGGTTGTAGGAGAACACAATGGTTGAAGTCTTCAAAAATAGGACCAAACAGTGAGCCTAAAAAAACAGTTAGAGTTTTGAATCAAATAGTAAGAGTTTACAATAAACAATCAAAACAATAGTAATAGTTTTGAAACCATTACCTTTCAAACAGAACAATGGCTTCAACCAAACATGTTCCTCATCACCCTACAAAAAGTTAAACTGTCAATATGTACATGACGGTTTTGAGTGTGGACGACAATCTGGGGAAAAAAGAAGAAGCATTAAATTAGCAGCAATTAACGGTTAACATAGGGTGTAGTTGTAGTAAATATAAATTTACCTTACTGCAACCCCAATTCATCAATGTAGTTGCATTTATAAATTTGAGGTCCATGTCAGCTGCTTCCCAGTTCTATTAAAGTTCAAAAGTAAAACAACAATGAAAATAAGTTTTGGTAAGGTAAATCTATCATATATAAATGGATTTTTTTTATTTTGTCTTCTTGTTTCATTAAAGAAAAAAATAATAAGTTAATAGACAACCCTCTTTCTATTTTTTTCTTCTTATATATGGTGTCAATATTTCATTACTAATAAGTTAATTGATTTGAAGAGTTTACTGGCTCATTATTGATTTAATGTTTGCCATCAAATAATAGAAAGGGTGATACTTGTTTTTGCTAAAATAATTGTTTGTTATTGCAACTCCAATTGCTATATAGTTGAAAAATAAAGAGAGATTCAATATATATATGCTTGTGTTTAAGATAACCCTAGTTATATTTAATATCCATCTCTATGAAATAAGTAAAGAAGTTAATCTATTACAGATTTCAACATATGAGTAATGTAACTGTGAAGTGTGAATTGAAAAAAAGATGATCACACTAAAGGCTTGATAGTGTAGCTGTGAAGTGTGAATTGATAAACAGATGATCACACTAAAGGCCTGATAAGATACTAATTGTCATTCATATTTGAAGAATTTGTTTAATAACTACTAATGTATATACTTTTCTTTTACAATCATTGTTATACATCATCTCCCAAAATAATAACTGTTAAGATCATTGTTGCCATGCATACTAAAATATATAGTTAATAAGATTATCTGTATACTTGAGAGGACAAAACTTTATAAAATGTGGGCCAGGTCTAGTTAGTGGGTTTAAACTAAACCACTAAAAAATTACAGCCCAAACTCACCTCAACTATCATAAAATTCATACAGTTGACTAAATTAATTATACCATTATCTCTATCCTTGCTCAACCCCATCGCTAAATCTTTGCCTTTCTCTCTCAGGCCTGCTTCACATATCACTCTCTTCGTTCTTGTAATTTCCTTTTAAACCTCCAACAACACCAGCCTATGGTTCTCTAATTTCCATGAAGCTCATCACCAGTTTTTTTCTTTCAAATTGATTGTGTTTTGGGTTAAACATAGCAGTTTTGATGTGCTTGTGGTATAATAGAATTGCCTTCAATTTTTTTTTTAAAAAACTGATCTTTTTTATTATTCCTCAATCAAGATTGAAACCTTTTTCATGGGTTTTGTTTATTTCTGTGTTTTGTGATTATGTTGAATTTTGGGAGGTTGAGATTTGGGCACTTTTTTATTTATTTATAAACTAACCATAGGTTGTATCAAGTTTGTTTCAAAATATACCCTAAAGTTGGTTGATTCAGTTTTCTCTTATGAATTGTTTTTCGAATCTGTCTGATGGAGTAACGGGTAGTATTAGAATTCTTGTTTAGTAGATAATTATGTACTCAAATTGGAAATAGATCTTATTCACGAAGCTTTTTTAATCATCCCGTATTATTCTCTGTTATAATAAATTAATTATGTTAATATTAGTTGGTTTAAATTTCTTTTCTTTAAAGTATGCTAATTGTGATCATTTATCTTTTGCAGCTAATTAAATCTTTTCATGATAACTGTGTATATTGCTGGTAAATGGAGATGAATTTCAGTTGGTGCTTTCGGACCGCCCGAGTTGATTATCTTGTTTTCTATAGATGATATTAGTTGTAGTTGGCACTTGAAGGTTGGATTAGAAGCATGTCTATAATGTTCTTGGTGATGCCCAATCACTCATGCCATGAGAGTACAACTTTCCTCAATTTAGTACTTCCTTTCCTCTCATCTGACTACGTCCAAGTTAGTAAAAGACACTGCATAGCTGGTGTGGAGGTTAATGTTACAAGTTTGTTCGTCGTCCAGTGAAAGGAAGCAGAAGTAGTGTTCTACAAATCCAACAATGGAGAAGTTTGTGGTAATTTAATCCTCTGATATCTGGAATTTGTGTAGGTCAGCTAATTTGTGTAGGTATAGACTTGTAAAGAAAATTGGAGACGGAACATGCGGGAATGTCTATAGGGCAGTAAATGTGGAAACAAATGAGATAGTAAGTATTTGCTACTTAGAAGACAGGGTTTTGTGTAATATCTGGTTTATGCTTGGCTTCTTTTCGCTTGTTTCTTAGGCGTAACAGATTTGAGTGCTTACTTAGTTACTTTATTTAATATGAAACTGGCATAGTAAATCATTCTGTCGGTGATCAGGCTTAGGGAATGTAATTTAAGTTGAAAATTATCCATTCAATATGCTACTACTGATGGTCGGTGATCAGGCTTAGGGAATGTAATTTAAGCTGATAAAATCTCAACTATGCAAATTGAATTCTGAAGAGAACTATGGTATAAGAAAATTAACTGAAAGAAATATTAGCAGATAACATGCTGATCAAGCAATACAATTCGGGCTTGTTTTTGTATAGCTTACAAAATAAGTGTGTTATACAAAATAAGAGCAAGTAAATGTTTTCAGGATGAATTTACCTGAATGTCCAGAAAGAGCCGCAGTGTCCCTGACCTTTTACGGGGCTCACTATTCCGGCATCCCTCCAATCTTTCTGCAATGCCAAACACATCATCAAAAGATATGGTTTAGCTTAAAATAAATTAAGTTAATAACCTTGCACTTTAACATATAACCATATATTTTTGGATCAATTTGCTAATTGATTATGTTTCACAAAATATATTGCAAAATAGACTTCAACTTTGTGTTCTGCAATGTGTTCCCCATCATATACCCACTGTTTCAGTTATTGCATCAGTTCAAATATTACAAATAGTTCCACACCATGTTTATTTATATTTTAAGTGTGTAGATATAAAATATCTACAATAGTCAAAGATACCTAATCATAAATCCATGTAATCAAAGTACAACGATTCTTTAAAAAAAAGCACCTCTTATATAAATAAAATTAAACAATAATGAACATAAGCAACTTGATAAGAATGCAAAAAAAGAAATACTTGAAGTTAACATACAATTCGTGCTGTCCAAACCCAAATATTCCATCAACAGCCCTGTCAAGTTTCATCAAATTCCCAGACTGTGAATTGCTACAGTTGTTTCGCAAGGCAAACGCAATACCAATGAATAAGCCCAAACAACTAAAGCTCATCTTTAGTTTGAAAAAGGGAAACTATTGTAATTACAATATTAAAAAAACTGTACTAATCTAAATGGGTAGCTTCATTACAGGCACACCTTAAGATAGCCAACTGAATTTAAGTACCATGCTTGTATCTTAGAAGCACAGTTTGGATACTTAAATCCAACCTTCTTAATCAATATTTTCAGTTAATAATGTAGCTTCTCAGTTATTACAAAACAAATATTTGGGAAAATTTTGAGAAACACCTAGGTATCCAATTCAGAAAAATTACCTAGGCATTGGAAAACTTATAGATATAATGGCAAATTTGTCTCCTCTTATGTTTTGTTAGTTTGTTTTTAGATGGCTGGGGACTTGCATAAAATCTCAATATGAAAGGATAGGAGATCTAGGTTTTTTTTGGGGTTTCAAGTCTAATCTTGGTGAGTGTCGCTCTCTTTTTCTTGTAGATGGGAAACTCAAAATAAATACGAATTACTGTGTTCTCTTAACTAACATAAATACGAATTACTACATCATTTCATTTTAGCAGTTTGAGCATATATTGGTTTCTGTTCTTCTCAAAATCTAGTTGATTTTTTAGTATATGACTGGCATAAGACTTGTATAGCTAAACTGCATAACTCATACAACTTTTTCTTTATATGGAATAAATTGATAAAACCAATGAATTATCTTGCATAATCTATGCAAGTCAGGTCCTGAAGGGCTTATCTAATTGATGTTGAAGTAGTCTTTGTTGACAACCAGTATAAGCCTTCTGCTTAATTACTGTCAATTAACATCAAGTTGAGACCTTACACTTACAGTGACAAATTTAAAACTCGGAGACACTGGAAATTTACACTTATTGTTGTTGCCTATCTGTTTATGATAGATGAATCTCATCATCAGAATTTTATCCCATCTATGGAATTATCTATAAAGCACCAATCACAACAAAGGGTTCTAAAAATATATGGAATTTTTCATTGAGAAATAGCATCTACAAATCAAATAAATTGTAACAAAATATGAAAATGAACTAAAAAAACATATGCAGTTCTAGATTTTTCCCATCTGGAAAATTAATTTAAGAAAAGAACAATTACAATGGTAATAAATCACAGGAAATGAAGAATGGATACCTCCAATGGAGTAAGAGGGCATTTTCCATTGATCCTAATTAGACCTGGCTGTATAACACGGCCAGGTTTGGTAAACTTCCCTCTCCAACCTTTTTCTCTTTCTACATCCATGTCCACCTTCTCTTTCTCCCCACCATCAAATACACAACATGGAAAGGAAACCATATCCTAAAGAAAAAGGGAACACATTTCCAATTAAACTCTGATAAATCGCTGATCAGAAGAGCTTGAGTTATAATTTGACTGAAAGAAAATTAACCTGTTCAAAATGGAGATGCACTGCAATGTATTTCCCTTTATTATCTACACTACGTTCTTTCATTCGAGAAACCAGATTATCAGCTAGAGTTGCTATAGGATTTGAAAATTTCAAAGCCTCAAAATTTGCTAAGCATCTTAGCCTTTGAACAGCCGGCGGGGCATCAAATGACAACCGGTTCGCAAAAGGAGAAATCCTTATAAACCTGCAAAATTTTGAAAACAATGTATAGGCATTATTATCATTGGTTTAATTTAAACAAAAAAGGTTATAAAGAATAGTAGACATAAGTAAATGCTATAGAAGTTTGTCATACTGTGAAAACTACTTCTCTTCAGCAATACTAAAAGTAAAATTTATTTTCTAAGTGTCCATAAATCACGTTTAATTGTTCGTCTAAGGTTATCCTTATGCAATTACAGATACCTGAATCATGTAAGATTCAGATGCAAATTTATAGCTACGGGATAAAGATAAATAGGCAGGAGCGATTTACTCACTTCTCTTCACCCAGCTTCGGTAGTACCTGATTCCTGTAATATTCAATAGAGGCCCATGCCTTTATCTTTAAGTTCATCACATTACTCATATTGTAACCAAATCTTTACATTATGAAATCAGGCACCTTATTGACCACGCGGACATCATTTTTCAGAGAAGTAATGAAGTGGGCTTCATCATAGATATCCTTAAATTTACTGCAACATAGATGCCAAACAGTACATATCAACTTTAGATGATCGCCAGTGGTGAATAACATATCTTTCAACTTTAGATGATCACCAGTGGTGAATAACATAACTTAAACAATTTAGTAACAGAAAAATATATTATCAACTGGATCTAGATTAAGGAGTAAATAATTGTAGTTTGTCTAGATTATCAACTGGATCTATAAAAAAACTTTACAATTAATTTATTTTGCTCTCTTTTGGTGAAAACCCTCAAACATGCTAATTTGAGCTTTCAAGATTTTGGGTATGCAACAAATTAATTGAGTAAGCTTTTGGCTATACAACAAATTTATTTTGCTCTCTATTGTTATTCACTCAATCTGACATTTGGGGTATGGCTTTTTCTGCTTGACTTGGAATTAAGTAAGCTTTACCCTCTACCAACTGGAGAGAGACTGGACATAAAAAGCAACTAATTCCCCTACGCATGCGAGATTGGTGACGTAGTATAGTAGGCAAATGCATTATTCATGTTGGGCATAAAATAAGCCAGAAAGGTAAGCTAAGCACATTTACTTATGACTGTAGTGCACGATATAGGTTTCTTTTTCTTTCTTTCTTATTTTTTCTTTCTTTTTTTGTGTGAAAAAACAATCCAAAATCACAAAAACAAATTCATGCAAATCATTTAGAGCCGAAAAGGATGGTAGCCGATGAGTTCACAGTCTGCTCATTGTCAGTAACCGTATCAAAATACATAGCATCAGAAACATAGTACTCTGATGTGCCACATAAATCCAGATCACTTTGTTTTGTAAAAATAAAAGTACAAACTAAAACAAAAAAAAAATCCTATTATCTTTCTTTAGTTTTTCTTTCCCTACATTTCTTATGCTATAGAAATCAAGAATTCAAAAATGAATGGCACTGGCTGAATTTGCATCATCATTTGCATAAGCTTACAACCTACCTGTTTATATGCAGAATTCCAATAAACATAGTACCCTTTATCTTTTCTGAGAACAATTCAAAAATTCAGTTCTAGGGTGCTATTTTAAACATAGTACCCATTGATTTTGGGGGAGATTGAATGAGAGCCACTTTGATAGCTTTATTATATAGATATCAAGTCCATTCATCTACAGCCAAGAGCCTAATAAATTCTCCATGCACATTTCAAATTTTATCAAGTTTCCTAATATATTTTTACCACGTAATACACAAACACATTCACAAAACATTCATGAGAGAGAGAGAGAGAGCTTACCCTAAAAGCCGAAATCATACCTGAAATCAAAAGAAAATGCTTTTAAAATATGTGCAAAAATAAAAATTAAGGGAAGGAGAATCCTCCACTTCTAGTCAATATTTAGACATACCTCTCTTTCCCAATTCAATTCTGCCGGAAACTTGTCCCAACAGCCCCTTCTTTTTATCTTCATACCTGAAATCAAATCAAATAATAAAGAAAGAGCTTCAAAATCCGAGCTTAAAAAAATTATAACAAAAATGAAAGAAAAGAGAGGATCCTTTACCTCTAATTTGACGGCAATGAGAAATCATTTTTCACTTTTCGCCAACTTAACATTCCTTCTTCAAAACTAACAAAAAATTTTGGCAGTCGATTGCAAACTATGGTGAAAGAGGACGATTGGGGTTTCCGACCAATCCAAGTGGGCATACCTGAAAATAAATTTGTTGGCAGTATAAACTTTCTATTTCAGACCAATCCTTTCTATTTCAGACCAATCCAAGTAACATAGTATAAACTTATTTTACATTTTTAATTTGTGTGTGACAACTAACTACTAACTACATTTGGAAGTTAATTATTTGCATATTGTATTCACATCGTATTCTCGTCTCGATGTGTCCATATCAGTTCCTTAGATAAAAAGGGAATGAAATTACAGAGGAACAATAATGAGTTCCACACTTCTAAGCAATATATTAATATGATTTGGTGATTATAACTTCTCAATGACATTGAGAAGGCTAAGCCAAAAGTTGCATCCAAAACTGTGATAGTGCGCAAACCTCTTAATGGCAATTTGTCAAACACTTATCATGTACAAATTCAATTCGCAAAGCAACCATCTGGTTATCCTGCTAAGAGTCATAATTAAACTACTACAACTATGGACGATACATAACAACAACATTATGATTGTCTAAAATTTTGAGACAAAAACAAAAATCAAAGCATAAAGTATTTTACCAGGAAATAAGTAGCCGCGCGTAACAATCCAGAGCGCATCTTGTTCCGCTCCAAACCCAAATAAGTTCCACACCCAACTTCATATGCCCCAACGCCATTACCTACAATTAATATGTTGTAGTTCATATTCGCTTTTTATCGAACAGGTTGAGTGCATAAACTAAAAGCAAGATGAAAGTTATCTCAGAATTTAGAGGAGTTGTTGTTTGTTGTTGACGTTAGCATCGAGGATGGGCGTGATCTCATTCCCTTTTTCAAGAAATATAAAACTTAATCACCAAAATACGAAGCTTTTTTTGAAGAAAAAAAAAAGAAAATTGGTGGTCGGGATCAACTCAGTTAACTACATTTGGGACCCAAAATCTAAGTTTATACCTGAGGCGAAATTAGTGGTCGGGATACACTCAAGCTGTGGGGGGGTCGGTGGTTCGATGGGGTTGCAGTGGAGCGGCATCGTTGTTGGCGGTGGTGGTCGCTGAGAGTGGAAGGGTGTATCAGCTGGGGGGTTGGCAACTGGAGGTGGGGGGGTCGCTGAAGAGGCGCCGGAGGTTGGGGGGCGCTGAAGAGGCGCCGTAGATGGCCGGCGGAGAGATAGGTGGTGGTCGCTGATGGATGAGAGCGGAAGGGGTCCGGAGGGGGTTAGGGTCCGGAGGTGGGGAGGGTGCTGAAGGCGTGCCGGAGGTGGGGGAGGGAGAGGGAGACTGAGAGAGAGCGGGGAGATAGAGAGAGGGAGACAGTGAGAGAGAGAGTGGGCGGGATAGAGAGCGGGGAGAAAGAGAGAGAGAGAACGGGTATATTTTGGGGGGGGAGAGAGAGAGTGTGTGTGTGGGTTTTGAATTTGTGGAGTTTCAAATTTTGGGCGGGAAAATATGTTTTGTGAGAGTAGATCTGGTCCATTGATTTCGGGATAGATTGAATGTGAGCCACTTGATAGCTTTCTTTGTGTTTTATTATATAGATGACAAAATGTTAATGGAAGAAATAGAGATGCATAACTAGGGAACGATAGCAAAGTCAGCATTGATATGATAATCGTTTTAGATAATGCATTCTGATGAGAAAGAGCAACCTTCAAATTCACAACTGTAAAGTTAGCTTAAGTCTCCTTCATATATCAACCTTACAAATGTATTATACTACCCAATATAAAATCATTTTCATAAATAACTTTAACACCAAGTATAGGCACATAATTTTATGCAAATTATTTCATTAGAAGGTGTCTTCCAAATCATACATTATGTTCAATCCATTCGCTTTAAAAGAAATTCTGAGTTAGTATACAAATAAAAACTATCAGTAAAGTAGACATGAATAGGAATCATTCATAAGCCATCATGCATAATATCATGCAGAGTGTATAGATTAGGTAAGTTGTGTGATATTGTTAACTTGTTATTTTTATTGGTACTGATATTTGCTAAGGTATTTGTTGGGTCGTATTTGGTATAACACCAATACCGAACCGTACCAACCGAAGTAGTCGGTATACCGAAATTTTGGTATACCGAACTTTTTGGTTGGTAACGGTTTGTATATTTTCAAACTGAACTAGTTTGGTATGGTAATGGTACAATGTCAAAAAATCCGGTACCGTACCGAGCCCACCCCTTATTTAAGGTAGTATATCATCTCAAATATTTATTAGTTATGAATTCAAATATTCCCACTATTAAAATATCTTAGATAGAGGATATTCATCATTTAATTATGATGAACAAAATTTATTTATCTCATAACCAAATTGAGAACCATATGACATTCCGTGCTAGCAGAACTATTTATCGTATTTAATATATTTTTATATATCAAATTGTTCGATTCTAAATTGAATTTCTAAGAAAAATGCTTGTATTGCGTGTGACCCATTTGGCCTCACATTAAGCCGGTATTGAAGATATTAAACTTCTTTATTTCTCTACAACTCAAGAGTGGCGTCTAGTAGAGTGTCATGACTACCCAGATAATGTGAGTTTGATTATTGAAATCAATTGTACCCTTTAGTGATCAGTTCCCGTACAATTAAATCCTTCGTTCAAACAATGTCCCGAAAAGCTTAGGGTACGGATTAACATCAAACCCTAACTACTTAATCATGTGTCTGATACGTTAGTGATTGACTCAAATGAATACTTGGAAACTCCTTTCTAAAATTCATTTAGCTACAGCCGTAGACTTTCCGAGTCAACACTTTATAGAATCACTGATGAGGACATCAGTTCTATTTAATTTAGTATTTTATTCCAGTACCATATTTGTTTTTGGCAATTATAGCCATATGTAATTTTTCTTTTATGCATTAGAATATTTCTGGGATTTTAGAATATTTTGAGATTTGTATCAAGATTTTTTTTGAGCCTATATATAGGCCTTGAGATTAATGAGAAGTTATGCTATTCTTGATTTTAAAAAAATGATTGTGTCGAGTTTTGCTCTTCATCTCTCCTTTGTATGATACAATTGAGATCCAACTTATCAGGGTTGTGATAAATCCTAATAAAATTTTAGGGTTTGTGATAAATCCTAATAAAATTTTAGGGTTTGTGATAAACTCTAAAACTACCCCAAATTCCCAAATTAATTAAATCAAAATCCAAACCCTAATCCTTCTTCTTCTTCCTCCAACTCCCGACCAAACCCAACCTCCTCACTGTCGCTCGACCTCCAACATCGCCAGCACCATCTCCACACTGTCGACCTCCTCCACCATCTCCATAACCCCACCTTCTCTTCTTCTTCTTCTTCCGCCAAGCTCCAACCGAAACCCTAGCCTCCATCTCCAACCTCGCCACCATCGTCGCATCCACCTCGAACACCCCACCGACAGTACTGCACCACCTCCTGAAAACCACAAATCCCTCGCCTTCATCACGATGCCTGCAACCCCATCGTAGCCTCGATGCCCGCACCTCGCCACCGTGTGCGCAACCTCAACCCCCGCTTCCTGCCTCCAGCCACCGTTGAGTCCCCTCAGCTGCCCTCTCGCTGGCCCCCATCGACCGCTGTGCTGCTCCTTGCTCCTTCTGCCAAGCTGAGATCTAACACTAGTTGCTTCGAACCCTGATATACTCTTTCAACTTTTCAAATATTTGTGTTATATTGCATTATCATCTCTATTATATTATTTAATTTAACTGTCGACCACAAATATCGAGATTGAGTGTTCTACTTGCCTAATTGGAGTACGAATAAATATTGCATCTTTTACTTGCTAAGAATGCTTATGGATTTAATTGTTGATTGTTAGAATTGAATTATTAATTGGGCTTGTTAAACTTAATTCAATTATTGAAAATCCATCAAATCGATTAATTGTTTAAAATTCTAACTTTGATCCGCACTATATGTTGGTAAAATTAATCCTTTAAGACTCTTAAAAATTTTCTATTTAGGATTACGTTTTACATCAATCACATAGTATTCTCTTGTTCTAGTAGAAGTGATCGATTCCTTATTGATTGCTCACCCACTTCCATGAAAACTTCACAATACCCAGAATACCCTGCACATGTCTTAGAAAATCCTGCTATGAAATAAACAAAAACATAGCTTGACAGACACAGAATGCTATGACAATTTCAAATTTTAGGATTACTTGTACCCATTATCACCTAAGGAATTATCTATTGACATTCATTTAGACTTTCCATAGATTTTTCTTTTAGTGAGTGAGTTCAGTGAACTAAACCGTTTAGTACATACTCTTATATTAATGTCTCTGCATAAATAAATCTGAGATTAATTATCCTTTACTCTAGAGCATACAATGAGTGTACTAGTCTTACCGAAATTACCGATGTCCAATCTTGGTAAGCATACGACTAGGAACATTTTAGATTAATTATATTAAGTTTAGGTCTTACTGGTATGATCTCATCATGGCCCTATACACATTTAATTAATCCATGGACTTCATAATAACAGTAAATACAACAACAACAACAACAACAACAAAGCCTTTTTCCCAACCAGTTGGGGTCGACTACATAATTCCTGGTTTTTCATTCTGTTCGGTTTAGCGCAATATCAAAGGTCACAAACTATGATACCTTTTCTCACCGTTTCCACCCAAGTAAGTTTAGGTCTTTCCTTACCTGTAACTCTACCCTCAATACTTATCAAATCACTATTTCTAATGGGGGCACTATTAGGTCTATGTGTGATATGTCCAAACTACCTGAGGTGATTCTCTCTTAACTTTTCTTGGAAAGGAGCTACCTTTAGCATGTCTCGTATATGCTCGTTTCTAATTCTTTCCTTCTTGGTTTTACCACACATTCATCTTAGCATCTTCATCTCCGCTACACTCATTTTTTGGACATGTTTTTTTGTGGTCCAACACTCTACTCCATACATCATTGATGATCCAACAGCCGTCCTATAAAATGATTCTTTCAACTTCAAAGGTATACGTTTGTCACAAAACATACCACTGACACTTCTCCACTTAAGTCACCCTGCTTGGATCCGATGTATAACATCTTCACAAATCTTCCAATCTCTTTGTATAATCGAGTCTAAATATCGGAAACGGTCTCTCTTAGGTATCTCTTGACCATCAAGCTTCACTACTACCGCTGTTGTATTTCGAATATCACTAAAATTACACTCCATATACTTTGTTTTAGTTATACTTATTCTAAAGCCTCTAGCTTCCAAAGTTTCTCTCCACAATTCTAATTTAGCATTGACTCATACTCTACTCTCGTCCACTAAGACAACATCATCTGCAAAAAGCATACACTAAGGCACCTCATCTTGTATTTCTTGCGCCAATTCATCCATAACCAAAGCGAAGAGGTAGGGACTTAAAGCCGAACCTTGGTGTAAACCTACATTAATAGAGAAACCACTGGTCTCTATTATGGTTGTTCTAATTGTGGTCTTTGTCCCTTCATACATATCCCCAATTACCTCAATATACCGAATAATTACGTCCATAATAACAGTAAATCAATTACATAAATAATAAAAAATAACATATGATGAATAAAATGTCTTAAACAACTTTTAATCATGAATAATGTTTCTTAGAGAATTGCCAATTTCATCTGATGTGATTGACTGTAGGGCACATTCCTAACACCAAGAGCCAAGGAAAAACGGATGATTGCAGGAACTCTATCTCTATTGCAATCAGGAGCTAAAGGAACAATGTATTGAAGGTGGTCAATATTGGCCCCTACTCAGCCTCATTGCCTCATTGTAGATGTTACAGTGAGTTCATTATCTTTTAGGTCTAGTCTTTACACACTACAACCGGCGAAGGCTTCACCGGCGGTTTCTTATGGCTTTACCGGCGTTTATAAACGCCGATAAAAACCCTACCGGCGCGTTGAGCAGCGCCGCACCAACCGCCGGTGGTGCGCGTGCCGGGCTTTCATGGGCAGCCTTCCCCGGCGCTTCCACAACCGCCGGTAGATTTTATTTAATGGTCGGCGCTTTTTAAAGCGTCAGTGCATTTAGTTTTTTTTTAAAAAAGAACTGCATTTTTACCTACCCCGGCGGTTCGGAAATGCCGGAGTATATATAAATAAATAATATTATTCTTTTTAAAAATTTGAAATAATTTAATTTTAGAAATTTCCACCGGCGTGTTGTAAAACGCCGGGGTTTTTTTAAATTAAAAAAAAAAATCCAATTCAAAATTTGTATATATATGCAGATTTTTTAATATATGCAGATGTTGCTAATAAACCCAAATTTATATCAAAATCAGTATATATTTTATACTGATTTGTTATTTTAATAAACCCAAATTTATATTCAAAATTTTACATGCACACCCATGGAAATGAAAAATAAAAAATTTAGCTGACAAAATTCATTATATTTTATATTGATCAACATACACAACTTAGGAAGTTTAAAGTTCTGTAAAATTCATACTCGTCGATAACAATAACACAAGTATCAAGTTATACATATATCCTGTTTACATCAATAAAGGTCTAACAAGTTTGATCATACAAACTGATTGCAACACAAAAAAAGACCAAAAATGACTTGCAATTAGTAGATTTTTTTAATTGGTACGTCTCCTTAAGTCGTTGCTTCCATCATGCTCGCTTTGGTTCTCTGGATTTGCCCGACTTGAATTAGTTGGAACTCTATTCTGAAACTGTGTAAGTCACATTGTAAAAAAAAAATTGGGTTATAATTTGCAGGGATAAAGAGCAACTAGCTAAGTCTAATAAAGCAACCACATCCAAATGGAAGAACACTAAATGTATGACATGCTTATGGAATAAAGAAATCATGTCCTCAAAGAGCAAAGTTCAAGTTTTTAACCAATTCATTATCAAATGATGAAATGATATTTCTAGCAGAACTAAAAGCAATCTTCATCCTGCCCTCAGTCCTCCATAGACAAGAAGCAGAAATTAGCTGACAATAATAACCACTTCCTCTACAGTACTCCAATAACTTCTAAATCTAATAATACTCATGATTATTATATGGCCAGTAGTATAAGCACACTGGAACAACTCCATAGAGTCTACAACCAGAGCTATGTATTGCCCAGCATCTCAGCACAGAATCAAGAACTGCTCATTCCTTCCATTAACCCAGAAGAAAAGTTATGGGAGGACTTGAATCATCTCATGCCAGAAGCTCTTAAGGACTACAGTACTGCTGCTTCCAAAATAAAATAATTGTTGACATTTTATGCATGTACTGTATTATATATAGTTGCATTGTGTTTTAGTTGTAAATATTGTGAAGTCATCGGTACTAACAGGGTAGACAGATAATTGCCAAATTTTCCTAAGATTTTAATAGTTAGTAGCTTGAACTATGTGGGTTTGCCCATCACCGAAGATAGCACAGGAGGGTTAAGTATCCTGATAAGTATTTTTGTTGAGTGTAAAGCATCCTGAAAAATAGAGAACGGTCAACTAACATTAAAATTTCAATTGCAACAATTGTAGTTTCCTGTTATCCTGTAAATTTATCTTTTTGAATTAAACAATCAGAGAATATGTTGATACCCGAAAATCTGTAAATCCAAACAAACACTTTTGACCAAAGAAAATGGCACTTTTCTTAAGCGATATATTTCGGAGTGACCTGAACTAATCAACTGTCTGTGTATCATCTACTTAATTCTTGGGTTGTATTTATTTGTACAGGGGCACCTTCACACCTACAGGTTCTGCGACAATGTATGAACCTTCATCTTACAGGATGCGAATTTCAAGAACGAGGACATTCAAAATTGGTTTGAATGCTTTTCTGATTTAACTGTTAAATCAGAGTCTAGCCATCAGTATGGGTAGATGTATGGTTAATATTAACACATTGTTTGCTTGAGAGCTTGGGTTTAAAATTCAACTAATTCATAAGATCATGTGAACTAGTAGTAGACATTGTGATATATTCTGCTGAATGTATATTCTAAGTTACAATTTCTAACCTGTGTCGGAATGGCTGGTTTGGGATTTTGTTGCCTCACCAAAGCTGCAACTATCTCTTGAAGCTGTGACAACCCTGACCTTAGAGAGCGTATCTCCTTGTCTCTCGGATCCTCAGCACTAGACGCACGAGCCTCGAAGACTTCAGTAGGCATTGGGCCTAAACCCATTCCACGCACACGGCCAGGGTGCTCTGGGCCTCTTGTTTCGATCAAAGCATGACGCTGAAGTGATAATGCGTCAAAGTCAGATGTGGTAGAGTCGGGGGCCATTGTGGAAGACAGTTCAGCATACTTGACTCTGGCAGTGCTCTGTTAAATTACAAATTGGCATAAAATTATATAAGTTACTTACTTCTATAAGCGACTTAACAAATCAAAGAATGCATACATCATGAAGAAAAATTACCGATATCATCGCAGCTGTTGTGGAAACAAATTGGCCATCTGATTTCTTGTGGGTAGCGTCGAAAAAATCTAGATCGCCGAACTTGTCTGCACCGTGTTCCTCCACCTTTATATTAATAAATCACAGCTATAAGAAACTTTATAATCTTTGTTGGAACATTAGTGAAAAAAAACACTTAACGCATACCAATCTCTCACGAACTATAGCGAAGCTACTAGTTCCAGCAGTGTGCAATACATCCTGTTTTCCTCGACTTGCTGAACCAATTTCAGACCTTTTCTGCACATTTCAGATAATTTCAACTCAATCAAAATTAGTTTAAATAATCAAATGCAATAATAGTTTAAATAATCAAATGCAATAAGGTTAAAGAGAAAGCAGAGAAGCACTTTAAAGAGACTGGCAGAATAGTTTGAATACAAAAAAAGGCACAGAGAGAGAAATATAAATAGTTTGAATACCTTTCCCTCTAGAGAACTCCAAAAATGAACAAGGTAGTGCCAATCGGAAGGATCAACATTGGGGGGGGGGGGGGGACAACCCTTGCATTCTCGGCTGCGGACTTATTTTCATCGAAAAATGCCGCTTTCAGTTCACATTTCCAGTCTCTCCACTTCTTTCCCATAGACTTATTCAACCATTTCTTATCAAGATTGTCGGGGTATTGAAATTTTTGCTGTATAATATGATTGATTAGCAAATATATAGGATTAGGAACAAGTAATATAGCAAAACATATAGATGTTAATCTTAACAAGTAACACAAGTAACATAAGTTCCTCTTTCATGTATAGACTAACATTAGACATCATAAATCATTATTGTCCTGGGTTTTGCACTTACATACTAATGTCTTTTTTTATTGCAAGCAATACTTCATCGTCTCATTACAATATACAAAATAATGTAATACTCTTCAATCGTACAACCTCGGCATAGTTCATTCCTGCATCGTGAACTCAAAATAATGGTTCCATAGAAGCAAACAGGAAGGCTATTTGTGACAAAGTTTTAAAAAGATGTCTTGAATACATCCGACGAAGTTTACACATTCCTCCAACAAATTAGATGAATTTCTGTATCTTCTTTCTGTTAAACTCACATACAGAACACCTTAACTATGTAATTTTGTGATCTTGTCCTCGTGCATAGCACTATTTTAAGTTAACCAAACTTCCCTACTAAGTTTTCCTAAACTTGGTGCCCAGGATCATAGAGATCAGATCAATGAGTGTTGAGAAAAGCACTGGGAATCTGAGACAGCTACATTGTTTAATAAACTTGATTACCATTTGTTTATTCATTCATCTTGCCTACAATCACATGATGAAATTCTTAAAACTTTTTAGTTTGTAGAATTTCATCATGTAATTCTAGGACCTTTGTAGAAGACACCTACAATCACATAATAAAACTAAAGCATTGTCCATAGTTAAGGTGCCTACAATCACATAATAAAACTGATGCAGATGTAGTTAAAGCATTGTAGTTAAAGCATTGTCCATAGTTAAAGCATTGTAGAAGACACCTACAATCACATAATAAAACTGATACAGACGATAAATGCTACCCAACAAAACAAAGAACAAGAAACTCAAACAAAAAGGTGCATCTTAGGAAAGCTCTAATTCTGATTATGACCCTTTTGGTTTAACACTAAAACTGATTAGTAAAAAAACAAAATGAAGATGTATATAATTTATTTTTTGGGCAGAGTCAGCAGCAACATGAACTAGGCATCGCTGCGCTGGCCCCTTTCATAGGCAAGACTACGACAATGTGGAAATCATATTGATATCAAAGTAAAGCATAATACCTTGATTGTATTGATGGCAATTGTCTTAGACGTCGCCGGAATTTTTGACCATCTGTCGTAAGACAATGGTAGTATTTGACCATTTCTTGCAATTACCCCTATAAAATTAGCAAATGTAGATGCTTCCTTGCCCACAGGTTGGTTTGCATGGTTGACGGTCACCACAATTTTGTCGTTCGGCTGACGCTTCCAGACATCTGCCATCCTCGTCGGTCCCCTATTTTTTTTATTGCCGATGCACTCCCCTCACTGATCTCAAACTGAGTGTCAATCTCCATCTCTTCTGGAGACTATCCCTGCACATCCCCCGTGATTGGTGTTGGCGAGGGAGCCCTTTTTGTAGGTCGTCAAGGCATTTTTCACTAACAACAAAAAATATCATATTAATTGCAATGTGGGGAAAACCACTTTCATAAACAAACATCAATTATTGATGTGCTAATTAAACAAATAAATTCATCAACATAACCTGTCAGTTTGATCTTCTGTATCTAAGGTAGTGACTGATAGCAATATTCTAAAAGTTTGTAATTGTTTCTGTAAGTGCCCCCATTTTTCACCTTCTTAGTTACTCTACTTCTGGATATTTCTAATTGAGTTACAGCCTCTGCTTATGAAACAACTATGAATTACCTTTACATATTGAATTATCATTTAGATAAAATTTCTATATGAAGTGGATTTATCAATCCTCAGATTTTACATATATATTCTTATTATTGTTTCCTTCTTCAGTGCAGCTCCTCATTTGAACATCAATCTGCAAATGAATTATTGGCCATCCCTATCCTGCAATATTAAAGAATGCCAGTATCCACTATTTGATTATATTGCATCTCTTTCGGTGAATGGAGCTAAAACAGCAAAGGTAAGATCCATTTTGGTTTTCATTGTAAACTGTTAAGCTGATGTCTATACTATGCCTTATAAAGTTTGAATATGAAGCCAAAAAAATAAAAAGGTCAAATGTGTCAAGACTTAGTAAAAACTTGTATTTCGAACATGTTAATGGAAGCATGATACTTGGATTTCTATTTATTTTGTTTTTCAAAGATTACTCTTTCATTAATACTTTCCTGAAAAGTTAAAATGAGTGTGGAATGTCATATAACATACTAGAATAAAGTTATGAAGTCCCGGCAAAACACTTATTCCCAATATGTGATTGTACTACTTTGCCTAAACAAAGTTGTAGATTGACGAAAATCTACACTATTATCCAACTACACACAATAACATAACTATCAAATGGGGACTAGAACAACAATAAACCATCATGCTACATAACTTCTAGTCTTTTATGTTTGGATATTTGATTGGAAACTCTGATATTCAAACTGAAATTTTTGATATACAAAATTTTCTATGATAGATATAGTCACATATACTTGTTCATAAAGATTGTAACAAAAAAGAAAAAGAAAAACCAAATACACATGTAAATTACCACATCTTTGAATCTAAGAACAGAACAGAGAATGTTTATTATAAATCAAATATCATCTAAGACATCTCCTGGCTCTCCATCCGTACGGAGCCAATTAGGACTACTGTTGTCATCTGTTATGTTTACATCTAATATTGGAAACTCATTAGCAATATAATTGTTCATGGGGTTATCATTCTCATCATCTGCAGTCTCGCCCAACTGAAATACATCTCTTGGTTGCATAATAAGTGCAATGTAAGTTTTGGGGCAAACTAGATCTTCAACATAGAACACTTGAAGGACTTGGGATGGAAACACAAATGGCTCATGACTAATGTGTATACCTGTGTGAATCAAATTTGAGAAGTTTACAATTGTAAAACCTAATTTATCCTTGTTATTTGGATAATTCTTATCCAAACCAGCCCATTCCCTGCGAAATAAGACTACCCGGAATTGACCGTAATAATCCAACTCGATGATATCCGTGAGCACGCCATAATAGTCAACATCTACATCTATAGGATTTGCGTCTTCCCTAGTAGCATAACTTCTAGTTTTTGACGTGACTACAATTCCACTGTTCTGGGACTTCAAATAACGTTCACGATCTTTAGTATGAAATCTGAAGCCATTGTGTATATATCCCCTGAATCTTCTAACCATTTTATGGGGACCTTTCGCCAGAATCTTTATTTCAGATGATAGATCCTCATCATGCAATTTAGAGACCTACATATGTGATGGTTAATCGTTTAAGTACAGTGACGGATATAGATATAAAATATTTGCTAATAAGTTGGAATTTCACTTACATGAGATTGAAACCAAGTATGAAAATTTTCATTCATTATCTTACTTTGATCACGTGGTCTCAATCTTCTCGGTCTAGCTGTTCTTTTAATCTCACGGATAAATTCACTATACATTATAAAATGATAGAAATGATAGTTAAAATTATGTCTTGATTTTAATGCAATATAAACGACTACAAAATTGATTTACGTTCGAAATAGCTCAACTGCTGCATGGTGATCTAGTACATATCGGTGTGCTTGTTCCCATGTTAAGTTATCTAACTCAAATGCGTCAACTTTACCAATAGTAGTGCCAGTAGTCTGAAAGAGATACTTAGCCCCGCCAAGGTTTGACATGTCTGGATTTCTCCTTGGCCTATTCAGACTTGTCTCTACACCCATAAGATATCTTGAACAAAAATTAGAGCACTCTTCCGATAGATAGCCTTCAGCTATCGAGCCTTCTGGATATGCTCTATTTTTAACATATCCCTTAAGACGATAAAGGTACCTATATAGTTAAATATTTTGGTCATAAAAAATAAATAAATACATCACATAAAGTAAAGAAACTAGATAGATATTTAATGAGGCATGAATATTACCTCTCAATGGGATACATCCACCGATAATGTACGGGTCCCCCGAGTCTAGCTTCACCGGCCAGGTGGATTATCAAGTGAATCATTATAGTAAAAAACGATGGAGGAAATATCCTCTCCATTTGACAAAGTACCACTGCAGCACGTTGCTCCAATTGGTCAAGATCTTCAATACGTATAACTCTTGAACAAAGTCCTTTATAAATACTACAAAGATCCTTGATCACGGCAGTGACTTGCTCACACATCGAAAATCTTAGAGCCACGGGAAGGAGATCTTGCATCAATATGTGGTAGTCATGTGACTTTGGACCCTGAAGCTTCTTCTCCTTAGAGTTGACGCATCGTGCTATGTTAGATGAATAACCATCAGGGACTTTAATCTCCTGTAACACCTTGCAAAATAATCCCAACTCTTTTTTGGACATTGAATAAATTGCTGGAGGGAGACGGACTCTGCCATTGGGTAAATACTCTGGGTGCAACTCATGTTGTATGTCCATCGCAACTAAATCAAGGCGACACTTAAGATTATCTTTGGTCTTCCGATCATTCCCCATGACAGTTCCTATACAATTTTCGCCGATATTTTTTCCAATGTGCATCACATCTAAATTATGACGTAATGAGTTGAATTCCCAATACGGAAACTCAAAAAAATGCTCTTCTTCTTCCATGACCCTAAATCAACCATGTTGTCACATTCATCTGCATCACATAAGTCGGTTTCCTCATCCCTTGCTTTTCTCTTGCCTTTCTTGATGACTTCTGGTTCTTTGCCGTAATTGAAGTTATGACCTTGTAATCGCCTAGACACATCTGACCCTATCAAAATTTCAAGCGCATGTCCCCACTCCCGCAACCCATCAAATGTTGAAGTTTCTGACCTGAATATGTGTGTGTCATGCAACCATCTTCGATGACCCATGTAACAAAATTTTCTACCATTATACAACCATTTTGAAACAGTGTGATCAGCACAACAAGGACATGCATAACGCCCTTTGGTACTATAACCGGATAAATTTGCATATGCAGGAAAATCATTGATTGTCCAAGTCAACGCAACCTGAGACGAAAAGTTTCTTTAGCTGTTGCATCATAGGTTGGAACACCCTCCCATAATTTTTGAAGTTCATCTATTAATGGTTGAAGGTACACGTCTATTTCATTTCCTGGACTTTTTGGTCCAGAAATTATCATTGACAACATAAACGATGAAGATTTCATACATTTCCAAGGGGGCAAATTGTACGGAATTAACACAACGGGCCATATGCTATATGTATTGCTCATTTGCCTGAATGGGTTAAAACCATCACTGGCTAATCCAAGTATCACACTTCGAGGATCTTCAGCAAAATCAGGATATCTTTCATCAAATTTTTTTGAAGATTGAGAATCAGCCGGGTGTCTGAGAATCCCGTCATCCTTGCGACATTCTGCATGCCATCTCATATCCGAAGAAGTTTTAGATGACATAAACATTCTTTTCACCCTAGGAATAAGAGGAAAATATCGCAAAATTTTTGTAGGCCTCTTTTTCCTACTTGTTTTAACTGAGTCACCAGCTTCTTGGCCTTCATTTGGTTTTCCTTTCCATTTTGACGTTCCGCATATTTCACAATTCTGTAGTCTTACCTTATCCCCCCTGAACAGCATACAATCAAATGGACAAGCTAAAATCTTCTCATACCCTAAATCAAAAGACTTCAAAAAATTTTTGGTAGCATGGGATGATTCTGGAATACAAATTTCGGGAAATGCTTCATTCAACAACTGAAGTAGCATGTTGAAGGACTTAGCAGACCACCCGTTTAAAGTTTTAATCTGAAATAATCTAACAATGAATGCAAATTTCGTAAATTTTGAGCAATCATGGTACAAAGGTGTACTAGCATCTTCCATTAACTTAGTAAAGGCTTCATATTCTTTATTTACTTCAGAATCTTGTCTTTCCTCTTCCAATCCTCCACTAATATCTACAGTTACTGTTGGCTCGTTATGGACTTGTGTTGTTAGACTATTGGAGTGTGTTGGATTGTTACGAATTCCAAATGCATCCCGCAATAAATCTTGCATCTCATCGGCCACATTTAAGTCGTCATCTGATATGGGCTCGTCTTCATCTTCTAACACACCCGATTCAACCGGAATTGCCTGGGCATGCTCTCCATGGCAAAACCATTGTGTGTACCCTTGGAGAAAACCATTGATCACCAAATGTGTTTCAACTTCGACGCATGTCTTCAGATGACAGTTAGTACACTGCCGGCATGGACAAAGAATCAAATTTGGATCACGAGAATTTTTCTTGGCGAAAATAATGAAATCTTTAACGTCGTCCCGATACTACTTTGATAATCGTGATTTGCTCATCCAGCTTTTATCCATTTCAACAATATCACTAAATCTGAAATTAAAATTTCATATATTTAAATATTAATAACATCTACCTTACTATGTTGATTGGTCTTGAACAGTGTGAAATAATTATTATTACACCTATTAATGGTGGAGTGTCATTTGCAATGTTAATATGAATTGTTCAATTATGTTATTGTATAAGAAGAATTAATTCATATGAATTAAATGAGTAAAGAGTTGACAGAAAGGAAAAAAAAAGATTAACTAATTTTCATGAACAATTGACACTAATTTAGCTATATATTAGTGGGCATGACTAAATTTAAAAAAATCACACTATGTTTTGGACCAGTTTAAAAAAATTACACTAATATTTTTTTTCTTTTTCAGAAAGATACAAAATTTCAAAAAACTCCACTGGGTTAGTTAGGGTTAGGGTTAGGGTTAGGGTTAGGGATATATATTTCAAAACTATATATCACCACATATACACAATTCTACAGAGGAGATGAAAAACAGAACTTTGTAATTTTACTTTTAACCAACAAAAAAAAATTCTAATAACACATGATTATTTGTGGTTATTCAAAGGTTCTTCTAAGAGGACCCAGTTTCTTTCCTGATACAACTACATAACTGCGATTTCATGTTAGATTTGATCCTGCCACCTCATTACCAAAGAGGTGCACTCTCTGTATCTATGTGTTTCTAAATTTTTGCCTAGTTTCTGCTCTCAGCATCACTTTGTTTGCTGCTAAAAGCTAGACATATAGTAATAAAGCATTATATATATGTGCTGACTGAGTTAGAATTTATTTTGAAATCAAGTTAAACAAAGTTAAGATGAAGTAATGTGAAAGTGAACATATGTTTTTGAAGGATGGAATATTATTACATTAACTATTCATTTAGTCTAACCTAATATGATGGTCGTTCATTCAAAAACTTCTCTAAATGCTGCAAATTTTCTGAAAGGCTCTTCATTTTATTTTGAGTGTTTATGTTTCCAGTAGAAAATCCAACATTCCTACTGAAAAGCCTGATACTACCAATAGATAAAAACAATACCAATACCAAGAATTTAACTGCTACTCAAAGCTCCCAGCATGTGCCGGAGAGCGCTTGTCAGGGGTTCGATAGATTATCATGATAGATAGTGGGGTTAGCATTGTTTGATTGAAAACATTCTTTCAAGAATGTGGATGGTTTTACTGGTTTCCTGAGAAGCATAAATTGTCTACATAAATTTTGGTTACATTTTTAATTTGTAGTGATAAGTTATGAAGCACAAGCCCCTGCTTTCAATGATGTATACGGCACGAAAGTTTTATCACCATTTGAATATTATCATTAGATTTCTTAGACAGTGGGGAGTACATAATTGTATTGTCAACATGTGTGCAGATTATGGGATTGTTAGCATCCACCATATTGGGATCTTACTTATGACCTTGAAAAGTCACTTGATTTCTATCAGAACCTTTTGGGTATGTCTCCGTCAATTTCTGATGATTTACATAAACTTTGTGTTTTTTTTCTTCTTCTTTTTAACAAATTGATTAAATTATGTACTACTCCAGGTCTTAAAATAAATGAAGCAAGGCCAAATGGTAAGCTACCATATGTTTATAATGAAACTGAAGTTGTACAATACTTACCTTTGAAAGCTTATAGTATGAACAAATATAAATAAAAAGTGGAACGCAGACAACACCCAGATAGATTGAATAACTTAAGGAATACACTAAATTAAACTCAATTTCTTTTCATAGTTTGACAGATCCAATAATACCCGTTAATTTTGGTCACAAAACATGGATATCTATATGCACATAATATCAACATTTGCTTATGAAATACACAAATTCACTCCATTTACATCAACATCCCTAATATCAAGCAGTTTTCTTAGCAGGCTTTAGGCTTTAGATCTGAATTAGGTGAATAACAACTGATGAGTCTTTAGGCTTTAGGCTTTAGATCTGAATTAGGTGCATCCTTCTAATTAATTTGTAGTGACACTAGGAACCAATTCCTCCCTTTATATAGTAAATTGCATATTTACATGTCACTATAGCCTCAGACACATCCTTACGTTAAGTACAAGCTGTTGTTTATTTATTTATATTACTGTTTCTTTCTATATAAAACATAATTTCACCTTATACAATCATATTTTCTCATGAGACTCACAAGAAAATCAGTTGGTACAGATTAATCTGGATGCTTGAGTCTGCACTGTTTTCTGTGTCCTTCAGTTACAATTTCAAAATATTATCCACTCCATCTCCATAAGAATCCACTTCTCATACTACGATCTATGTCAACTTAGTTCATTACTTAGAGATGAAAAAAAATGAAAATGTCCAGTCCTTCATAGTTTTCTAGTTTGAACAATACCCAGGCAGTTTATAGACTATTTCATCTCTTAATTTTCCTTTATAGACTATTCTTTCATCTCTTAGAGCATCTGTAGTCGTGGGCTAAAAACCCAAAATTTGGAAAAATTTAGAAAAAACGAGTTGTAGTCGTCGTCCAAATACCCAAAATTTGGATGTACAAGGAACAGTTCGTGGCCAAATATAGCAGACGATTTGGCCAAATGCAAAATATAGCGAACGAACTATATTCTTTCGTCCGTCAGAATTGACGAATGATTAATTTTCGTGTCGTAGGTGAGACGAAGGATTAAATATAAAAAAAAAGAAGGGACGGACGATTATACATCGTCAATCTTAACGGACAAATCATAATGTCTCGTCCCAGGTATTTTTCCAGTTTTTTTTTTTGTCTTTTAGTGCTTTCAAAAAAAAAAAATTTTTTTTAAAAAATGGGACGGTTGATTATACCCCGTCAATTTCATTGGACGGGGCATAATCTCCCGTCCATGTATTTTTCCCAATTTTTTTTTTTTTCTTTTAGTGCTTTAAAAAAAAAAAATTTTAAAAAAAATGGGACGGTTGATTATACCCCGTCAATTTCATTGGACAGGGCATAATCTCCCGTCCAGGAACTTTTCCATTTTTTTTTTTGTCTTTTAGTGTAAAAAAAAAAAAAAAAATTTAAAAAACTTAGGGACGGACGATTATACCTCGTCATTCTTAATGGACGAGTGATAATCTCTCGTTCGGCGATTTTTTAACTTCAAACGACTGCAGCAACATTCTCTTTTTCCTATTTCCTATTTGCTATTTATCCAAAATTTGGCAAGATCGATTACAGATGCTCTTAGTTTCCCTCTTTGCAAATGTGGGAGCCAAAAAAAATTTCCCGCCAGTTGAAGGGAAGGAGGTTTCACTTACATTCTGTGAAGCACACGCTTCTTATTTAGTAGCCTTGTCGTATCGGTCACGTTTTACATACTTGAGTTGGATACCTGAGTCGACATGACATTTCCAGTTTTAATGTAGTTTTTCAAAAAATTTCTTAGCTTACATGAGTTACAACTGAATTTTTTCCCAAACTATCCCAGTTTTTGAAAGTTTTTTTCCAAACTGCCCTACTTTTTTAAAAATTTTCAAACTGCCTCACTCGGTCTTTAAAAGACCGAGTTTAGTTAAAACTAATACGGTTTTTCGAAGGCCGAGTGTTAGTCTTTGATTTTTCGAAGTCTAACACTCGGTCTTTCAAAGACCGGGTTAGTTTTAACTAAACTCGGACTTTCAAAA
Source organism: Hemerocallis citrina (assembly GCA_017893485.1). Taxonomy (NCBI): domain Eukaryota; kingdom Viridiplantae; phylum Streptophyta; class Magnoliopsida; order Asparagales; family Asphodelaceae; genus Hemerocallis; species Hemerocallis citrina. Next base: position 46,022,522 of record CM030363.1, read on the forward strand.
ATCGAGTGTGTCATTTTGATAAATACTTATGAAAGTGGGTTAGTTTGGTAAATACTTTTAAAAAGTAGATCATTTTGGTAATGAAAATAACTGATTGAGCATTAAAATTGAAAATTCAACCTTAGATGTCATCAACATCATGAGAATTAATCAAAAATAAATGTTCATAACTTTGTCAAACCATAAATTCAACGCTCAACATATAAATCGATCCAAAATTACATAATTTGCTATCACTTGTATAAAATTCTCAAATTTTTATATGGAAATAGATTTTGCGGAGCATATCACATTAAACAATTGGATTTTTAGGAAAATTTTGGGTCATGATGAGGCAGGTCTGAAAGGATTTTAAGTGAGTTATTAACTCTATATTTACGAGTTAGGTTCCAGTAAAATCCAACTCCATGAATAACCTATAGCAAAATGTAAGATTCTAGTTTTTTTTTTTTGGTGAAAATATTAAGGTTAGAGTTGCATCCTAAAGATCGCTTATAGATCTACTAATATAGCTGTCTGGGATGTCTGGGGAGTTCAGACTGTCCTATGTCGTGTTCAGATGTCTGGGGAGTTTACAGAATAAATAAAATTAAGAAAGAGAATAGAGAATCGTGGGATATTACTGTAGCTGCAATCTTGTGGGGATTGTGGCTTGATCGTAATGAATTTTGCTTTAATAAGATTGATCATAGATTTCCATTTTTGATGCATATTTAGTAAGATTGATCGTATGAAAGAGAATCCTAAACAATGGTTTTCCAGTGTCTGATATCCAAACAATATTTTCTATCTTAAGGTTATTGTCGTGTTAACTGGATAAAAAAAAACTACAAAAAGTGAAAAACGCAGCTATAAATAAAAGGGAACGTCCTTGAAAAATACATGGATTTCATGATAATCCCGAAGGCCATAAAGAGATTATGAGAAGCTCTGCATGCATGACCAGATTGAACGATAATGCCATATTGTCATATATAATACAAAATTTAAACAGTTTTGTGGATCTGTTGACGAGCTATGATGTGACGGCTATCACTCCAAAGAAGGCAATTGCATTGGCATTGCTGAGAACGTGGATTATTTGGTCAAGCAACGAAACATATATCCTATTCATTATATCATTATTATTTATTTATTTTTGTTGTGTAAAGATGACTTCTAGTTTTGTATTATTGCTTTTAACATCTATATTGTTTAGAGGCAAACCTCCACTAACAAATGGAGTAACATTATAGGGAACAAGTGAGTCATACAATCATGAATTTTAAGGAGATAATACGTGGAGGGATATTATTTGATCATGGTTCATTGAATTATTTGTCCAAACCTATTTTGAAATTTTTCAGGTACTCCACAGAAGGAAGAAGAGTGGCTTACAATTGTAATTCTTGATGGGCCAAGCCATCTCAAAAGTGCTGATGTAGATGTGTTATTATTACTCTTTGTAGAACTTGTTACCAAAATGACCCACTTTTTGAAAGTATATACCAAACTGACCCACTTTCGAAAGTATTTACCAATACAATACACTCGGTCTTTGAAAGACCGAGTTTAGTTAAAACTAACTCGGTTTTTGAAAGACCGAGTGTTAGACTTCGAAAAATCAAAGACTAATACTCGGTCTTCGAAAAACCGTGTTAGTTTTAACTAAACTCGGTCTTTCAAAGACCGAGTAAGACAGTTTGGAAATTTTTAAAAAAAAAGTAAGACAGTTTGGATAAAACTTTCAAAAAGTGAGATAGTTTGGAAAAAAAATTCAGTTAGAGCATCCACAGTCGTTTGCTATATTTCCCATATTCTTATTTTATGAGAATTTTATAAGAATGCAGCGCTGCAGTCGTTTGCTATTTTCTTATAAAATAGCAAACGAGCTACAGTGACTTCTCAAATATGAGAAACGAAGTTGTGAATCTCAAATTATAGAAGACGAGACATCATGTATCGTCTTAATATTTTTAACTTTTTTTAATATAATTGGACGAGACAAGTTGTCTCATCCCGTATTTTTTATTTTTTTTTAATATTTTAAATAGGGTCGGACGATACATGTTGTATCGTCCTTCCCAAAAAAAAAATTTTTTTGTTTAAAACCCCTCGGCCGGGACATGATGTCCCGTCTCATGACTTTTGTAATTTTTTTTTTCATGATCCAACGGATCAGATTAGCCGGGAAAAAAAATCAAAAAAACACCTCGGACGGGACAACATGTCTCGTCCAGGTATTCAGGAAGTATTAGAATTAGGTTTAGTTGGTTTAATTTAGGTTAAGTAGGTGATTAAATAGGTTTAGGTTATATTTTAATAATTAATTTATTTAATTAATATATTTTAATAGTTAATCGGTAATTAATTAAATCTTAAAAAAAAAATTAACGGACGAAACAAGTTGTCTCGTCCTATCCAAATTTTAGCAAAATATAGTAAATAACCACTGCACACCTTTCGATATATTCCATTTCTATACTTTCCATTTGCTAAAAAAAATAAGAAACTCCATTGTAGATGCTCTTACAACTCTATCATGGAATGGAACAAAATTTGTAACTAGGTTTTATTCTGAATTGCTCTTTTTTTTTGCTTTTTTCTTTCTTCAACTTCAAAAAGTATGTCTGACACGAGAATTGACTTTTTTGCTATATCCATTAGTTTCATTAATGAGAAACATTTTCTTTGATAAAATATTTCTTTGTTATTTTTCTCTTTAAATTTCATTAGGACCTGTGATCGAAAAGATGGTGATGGATGCATTCTTTTAAGGCCAATGACGGATTAGTTCTTTAATGTCCACAATCTCTTATTTCTTTTCCTTCTTGTTGACAGATCCACTTAGAGCATCCACAGTTGTGGGCTAAATACCTAAAATTTAGAAAAATATCAAAAAAACGAGCTGCAGTCGTCGTCTAAATACTCAAAATTTGGGTGTACGATGAATAGTGCCTTGCCAAATATAGCAGACGATCTGGCCAAATGCAAAATATAGCTAACGGACTATTATCTTCCGTCCGAACCAATTGACGGGAGATTATCTCCCGTCCGAACGATTTTAAAAAAAAAAAAAAAATTAAACAAAGTCAACCAACGGCCTATTATACACCGTCCAAGGAGATTGACGGTAGATTATATCCCGTCCGAACCAATTAAAAAAAAAAAATTTCAAAAAACGATCCGATTGGCCGACGGGAGATTATATACACCGTCTTTTGAAAATTGCGGACGATTATCTCCCGTCCCAGGCCATCTTTTGAATTTTTTTTTTTTTTTTTTTTTTGTCGTTTAGTGCATTAAAAAAAAAATTAAAAAAGCAACTTTTTTGTACACGTCATTGCAAAATGACGGGAGTTTATCTCCCGTCCCAGGCCTTTTCTTGATTTTTTTTTTAATTTTATTTTTATTTTTTGTCTTCTAGTGCATAAAAAAAAAAAATTTAAAAAAAAATTGGAACGGACGATTATACTCCGTCATTCTTAATGGACGGATAATAATCTCCCGTCCGGCTATATTTTAGCAACCAACGACTGCAGCAACATTCTTTTTTCCCTATTTTCTAATTGCTATTTACCCAAAATTTGGCAAGAACGACTGTGGATGCTCTTATCTGAGTGAGTTGGCCGCATTTTGGTACTGATAGCTTCATCATGACGAGGGGCAAACAATGACTAGTTCTCTTGCTAGGTGAATATTATGTTACTATAATCTAAGTTACTTTAAATGTTGGGATTTGTGGATCCAATACACGATAATGAGTTGAAGAAGATAGATGGGACAGAGAGTCGAAGTGGAAGCAATAGGTCAAGAGTAGCAAGTGGCTACAGCAGAGTTGCGGTCGACCGCACCCCTCGACCGTCCAGGCAAGACGACCGGTCGACCGCGTAATCAACCGTCTCGCTCTCTAACTCAACTCTGTACCTTAAAGGAATGACCGGTCGACCGCGCAGTCGACCGACCCGCTCTCTGTTGGATTTCATGCAGTCGAGGAAGAAGACCGGTCGACCGTCAAGATGGTGCAATCGACCGTCCCGACGCTAATTGATGAGCAGCTGAGATGAAAAGTTATGGAATTCTATATATATTGTATTGTGTACGATTTTAGGGTTAAGCCAAGAGAAAAGAGAGATCTACAGCCGTCATTAAGAGAGAGGGAGATAGAGAGTAACCTTACACCTTGGTAGTGAGTTCTTGAGAGATTTGTAAAACCTAATCTTCATATTTCTAGTGAAAATCGCAGGAGTGCCTCTGCGCGGGGAAGTAGACATTGTTTGGGTGAACTTCGATAAAAATCTTATGTGTTACTTTTGGTTGTTCTTTGTTCTCTTGTTTTGATTCTATAGTTCTTGCATCTCGTCGTCGTTGTTGAGTTTATTCCGCAGTTAGAATTCAACAAAGTAGTATCAGAGTTACAGGTTGGTAGTATTGATTGAGATGAGGGACAAGAGTAGAGTCAAAGAGTTCGATGGAACGGATTTCACAATGTGGATGATCCAAATGATTGCATATCTCCGACAGAAGGATCTAGATGATCCGTTGTTTGGTGTGAAGCCAGAAGGGGCGGAGGTCGATCCAGTTGCTTTGGCGGGCTGGAATAGATTGGATCAGAAAGTGCTTGGGCAGATTCAGTTATCGTTGAGTAGAAAGGCGCAATTTCATATTGAGAAAGCAAGAGCCGCAAAGGAGACAATGGAGATATTGACGGACATGTTTGAGAAGCCGAATGCAGCAAATCAGATCTTATATCTAAAGAAGTTGGTTAACTTGAAGTTGTCAGAAAGGGGTTCGGTTGCTGAGCACATCAACAATTTCTATATGGTTTACAATCAAATGGAATCATCGGGTTTAAAGTTTGAGGAGAGGGCACAATCATTGTTATTGCTATCCAGTCTTCGCAGTTATGGCACAGTAGAACAGACTATTACTAGCACCATGACTGATACGACAACCCTAAAGGATGTTACAGCATCATGAATAAAGATGCAAGGAGGAAGAGACATGGAGAGACTTCGGTGTCATATCCTAGCAATACCGCGCTGTCAGTTGATAACCGTGATAGAAGTAACAACAGAGGGAGGTTGCAAAGTAGGAATCACAGGTCCAAATCAAGAACAGGAAATCACAAAGGTGAGTGTTGGTACTGCAAGAAGCCAGGACACAAGAGAGACCAATGCGAGGAGTATAAGAAAGCACAAGCAGGATCACAGATAGCCAATATGGTAAGTATTGAACCCCTCGAAGCGATCTCTCACTCAGCTCCGCCCGAGGAGAATCCCCGGGATCCCGAATAGCCAGAGATCTTATCCCCCCTCGCTCTCTAAGATCCCCCACTCAGAGATGCTTCAGCAGTCGAAGTCATTTCCCTTTTCTTTCCCTTATCCTCGGCAGCTCGCTGTCCCACAAGGTCAGCCAGGAGGATATCAATATCATCGTCTTCCACGGCAGTAAATGAAGCACATCAGAACAGGGTTGGACAATACTTCAAAGGAAACAACGATGAAATTTAGGGACTCACTAGGTATACAAGGGATCAAGACGCAGACCGCGAGCAACATCTCTGTCACCCTGAGCCAATTGATACTTTTACCATCCCCAAACAGCCGATCGAGCTCCGCTCGCTCCTCTTTGGTGAGATCATCAAGCTTCAAGGTCTTCCTCGGAGGAGGTTGGTAAGACCATGCAGTCGGTATGTCATAGGGCTCGGGACTGTAGACGATGAAGTACTTCAACTTTCAACCCTTTATGGAGTTCGGCTAGTTATGCACCACACATAGTATAGGTCGGGGAGAGATGTATCATAAGTGGGGACTGCCCAGAAGCGCACTCAACCCTAGACATGCTTGGAAGTATTTGAGCTTCAGAGGGACGTTCTTAATGAAGCTTGTCAGTTGCTTCCATGAGTTTGGTCTGTACTGCATTAGACTCATCCTCGCCCAATTCAACACCTGTTTGATAAATGGGTGAAGGGGAAGGCACAAGACCAAAGCAAAATCATCCGGGGGAAACATATAGAACCACTGAAAACCTATCAGTTAGGCGAATCCCTGGTTTCGGAAGCATCAGGACATACTCCGAAGGTATATAGAACTAGTCCCGAATATTGTCAAGATCGCTCTCCCCCATGGTATTTTGTATTTCGTTCGCCTCTATCCACGACCTGTTTGGAGAAGATAAGGGCTCCCCGAACCGAAGCAAGCTTTACAACTCTTTCGGATACACCCGAGAGGATTTCACACCTGCTGGCTCATTTTGATATGCCATCGGCTAGAACTCCTTATCGGAAGAAAGGTTTTGCCTCCTCCTCTTGGCAGGGTGGTGACCACGAGGGGGCAGGATGCACGCCTATAATGTGTCCAACGATGAGGCTCCCGTTCCTCGCACAGAAGAGGTCCCTGCAACCCGCCTTTGTCCCAGCTCACGTTGTTATAACTCTACTCCCATTCTTTCTTAGTCTTCACTGGTAATAGGGGACTCTTCTCCTGGGTCTTAATCTCCACGAGCTCTGGGCCTCCGCTCATCACCTCGATGGCAGTTCCCTCTACCCGTAGCTCGGGCCCGGTTTCTCCTGTACTCACCCTTTCAATATCAATGTCCTCCGATGAGCGATCCCGCGAGAGTTGCTGCTCGGTCTCACTAGCCCTCGATGATGATTAAGAAGAAGCCCCAGAGGAGGGCCTATTGCTTACCAAGGATGAAGACGAAGCCAAGCTATTAGATTGGTCGGCCGACATATTTGCTGGAATGGTCAAAAAACTTTTGTAGGGACATAGAAAATATAACCCCTGTTTTTCATTATCTGTATTTTTGGGATGTATTTTCTCTTTGAGTATTTATTCATCTTGTATCTTTTGAACCGTATATTGGATCCTTCTTTTTTTTTTCAATATAATCGTCTATTTGATTTGTCGTCTTTTATTTGATCTTCTTGATTCAATTGTTCATGTACTATTTCATCCCTGTTTGATCGAGCCATTATTTTGATTCTCATTATAATTATTCATGCCCAATTCTATTTATTTATTTTGTTACTATTTCATTTATTGGATCATCCTATAATCTCTTGGATATTTTATAACCCAATTACATCCACTCTATTTCTTAATGGATTATACCCAATAACCCTATTAAAGCTTCTACCCACAAATCCCTTACAACCCGAAACCCAAAAACCAGTAACACCTTAACCCTAACTTCATCTTATATATATATACATTCTATACTGTTATATTTTTTCCCAAAACTCTAACCCTCCCGCTACTTGCATCTCCCCCTTCAAACCACCTCCCAATAACCCCCCCTGCTCTCCCGATCACCCTCCAAACCCTCTTCCGGTACCCCCCTCCCAACCTGCGGCCGACGCCACCACCTCAGCGTCAGCCCCAGCCACAAGTGCTCCCCCAGCGATGCAGTAGATCCCCGACGACCAGCCCCCCCCGGTCCTCTCTCCCAGCTGGAGCCAGCATCCCCTGCACTCATCCTCCCGTCGCATCGCTCGACAGCAGTAACAGGGGTGCCCTGTAGTGCCGCAACTCCCCCTGGTCGACCCCCGCTGTGCTGCCTCCCTCCCGATCGCAGACAGTAGCGGCAGCATCCACAGTACAGCCCCCTGCGTACTGTGTTTTGTTCCTCCGCCGTTAGCAATAGTCGGTAGCAGCGAGCGCTGCCACCACCTCGTCCGCCGCAGTTTGCCGTTCACTCTCGCTCTCTCCTTGTTTGCACGTGTGTGAGAATTTCATGTGTATTCCGCGTGTGAAGTCGTGATTGATTGGTTCGCGGTTCGTGAGTCGCTGTTCGTTGAGTTCGTGTCTGGGAATCTGTTCTCGTTATTCTTGCTCTTGTTTTGTCGTTTTCGTCGTTGATAATAAGGCAAGTAACTTGTATTTCTTTTTGTTGTATATTACAAGTACTAAATACCGTCTATAGCGTAGTTACTTCAAGATCTATTCCCATGAAATACCTTGTTTGATCTTGTCTCTAGTTGTTGATCTATCCGTAGTTGTCTCGTACACACATGACATCAAATAACTTATATCTACTAAATTCATGATGTATACATGCATGTTGTTCGTGATTTATAAGGTGTTGTATGATCTTATATGCTTGATGTGTTAGTAGTAGTATAACTTATTGTAGAAGTGTTAAATACCCTATACCATGTTGCTTGGAAATCTAGTATACCATATTTCGCATTTCATTATGATTTGGATGAGTTTCATATGATCTAGTTGATTTTACGCATAAAGAATGTTTCTGTATTTGTTGTTACCCCATTTCTTTTCAGTATTTTAAGGTCAGTAAATAAAAATTATTTGTCAATATAAATTATAGAGAATTCTGTCTACTTTCCAGAATTTCTGACAGATCTCATTTTCGATTTATGAGTTGCAAGTTATGGCTATTTTACTACAGAGGTGTAGAAAAATTACAGATTTGGGTTCATGTGAATTCTGTATGGTTATTTATTTTTATACTGATGTTAAAAATAATATTTTGAACCAATATTTTGCTGAGTACAACTAGACATGGTTGGGATTAACCCCTAATTTTTGTGGATTTAATTGATAACTTTTATAAATTATTCTATGCTTACAGACAACTACTATACTTACAGAATTTTCGCTTCGTTCTGTAAAGAACCTAAATGTCGACCTGATTCTATTTGCTGTTTATAAAAACTTCGTGAATATGAATTGTAGCCTGCTGTATCTGAATTTCTATTTGTATTTTGTAATCTATTGTTGTTTTAGCACTACTGTGTTTATGATTTTAGATTTACAAAATTGCTACATCTTGCTGTCTTCTGATTTTGTTAGACTAAACTATTTATGTTGGAAAACTATGAAATTATATTTTCCGATACTAAACATACTAGGGAATGCCCCATATTTTTCGTGGATTTAACCAGTAAGTTTTTATACCGTTTTCCTGTTTATGAATACAAACTTCTGATTTCTGGCTGAACAAGTTTTCGGGATACAATTCTGTTTTGAGTCCAATTTTTAGGAAATACCATATGACTTATATATATTTTCTGGATTCGACCGAGAGTCTATTTTCCAGATTTTCTGACGGATCCATATTTGCATGTCCGTAGCTACGAGAATCCCAGATTTGGTGCAGTACTGTCTTACTGTCTAGAACTAGAATTTTCGTTGTCTTAGTCTATTTTGAGTCTCTTGTCACCCGTTCGTGTCCTTTATTCAATTTTTACTTGTCCCTTGTTGTCTCTCCATTTTTCTTAACTTATTTTTGCACGTCCATGCTTGCTTGAATAATAATAACAAGAAACTAAGCTGGGGTTTAAAGGAAAAGATCTAATAGTAAAAAATACAGAAACGTGTACTCGGAAGAGGATTCATAAATCCTACTTAGTTATTTGGAGCTTGATACATGGTTATTTGGAGCTTGACACGTGATTACTTGACACTTGCACACTTGACACGTTATACTTGGTTACTTGGAGCTTGATACTTGATACTTATAGCTTGTTCCTGAGTACACTGTCCTCTATGATTCACTATAAAATCTAAAACGTAACTTGGATGAATGTAGCAACCATGTGGTAAAAATATGGGACGCATGAACTTCTACCTAGATAGATTTAATATAAGACTTGAAAACAACATGATCACTTGACTCTTATTAGTACATGATACTTGATCACTTGTTACCTGATACGCGTTTACTTGATTATTTGACACTTGTTACATGCCGCTTGCACCCGTTCATCTTGCCATGCTAGTTGTTTCTGTTCTTGATTAGAGTTAGTCCTCTATTTTGTTGTTACATTATTTCAATGCTATACTTGCTTTCGCTGTCACTCTATTCTTGTCTATTTTTCTTTTCCTGGACTTATGCCTGCACTACAAGCGGCCCGTAACTTGCATTGATGAGCATTTTGTTTCTCTTTCCTTTTTCCTACAATTTGTTTGATTGCAGATTATGGTGATCAGCTGCCTGATAGAGTAGGTGATCTGAGATTCTAGTTGGCTAGAGATTTTTGCTATATCTATTTATTTTCTTGTTGCTTATCTTGAATAATTATACTTGGTTACATGGATATTTGTATTGGGCTTTTGTCCCAGACTGGTGATTTGTTCCAGACATGATTATTTGAAATTCAGTATTCTTATTTCTTTTCAAGTAATCTTGTTGACTATATTAATTCAGTTATGCATGCATGGTTGACTATTTTTCTTGTATATCTCTTGTTTATACTTGTGCTTGTTGTAAAGATCCTGACAGCTTATGAATGGTAAAAGTCATTCGCTGGACTTAGTCACGTATCTGTATTCCGTATCTCCTTTTTAGGAAGCAGGGTGTGAAAAGGTTTTTAGTGGTATCAGAACCCAGGTTTGGCTAATGTATTAGTTTGACTGATATATTAGAGAAGCTTGGCTCGATTTAGGATTGGCTCAACAATGTACATACCATGCAATAACATGAATGAATTATAATCAACTTTGATCTGGATTCTAACTGTTTTGATTCTTGTGCAGACCATGGCTCACAGAGATTCCACTTCCTGCCCTCAGGAAGATCAGTTTGGGCTTGAGGCCGTTGCCAATGTGTTGGAACGGTTGGTCATCATGCAGCAAAACCACAGTGACCTTGTGATGGCTACTTTGGAAGCTTCCCGGGTTTTGCCTCCCGCTGTGCCTATGCAGGAAAATCTCCCTCCTTATTTGGGTACAGTTACAGATTTTATGAGGCTGTATCTTGATAGATTCTCAGGCACTGAGACGCCTTTGGAGGCAGAACAGTGGCTGATAAGGACAAAGCAATTGCTTTTGGTAGCACGAGTTGCCGATGCTGATTGAGTGGATGTGGTACCCATCCAGCTGGTGGATCTGGCCCACATATGGTGGAGGTCTGAGTCCAAAAGGCTCGTATGGCCTATTTCTTGGGCCACATTCACTAGGAGCTTCTTGGAAAAGTTCTTCCCCAGCAGCACTCGAGTTGAAATGGAGCAACAGTTCTTGGTCTTGAAATATGTTGGTCGTTGTTCTATTATTGGAATTTTGTTCCATATTGTCCATGTAATGTTGTAACATTAGACTTTCTTTTAACAGGGCTCCAAGTCTGTGGATGAGTATGCAGCAGAATTTACCAGACTTAGCCATTTTGCAGTCGTTCTTGTGGCGAACGAAGAGGACAGGACTCATAGATTCACACTAGGACTTGAGCGAGATATTCGGGTGTAGCTCGTCTCCCTTCGCTTGCATACTTGTGCTAAGGCTCTTGAGGCAGCTCGAGCTCAAGAGCAGGCTCGTGGCAGGTTGACTCCTCCCGAGCAGACTGTTCCGCACTCTGTTGTTGCTCGGCCTTCTGGTGGGCCTATTCGGAGGCCTGTCCCAGCCCATCCAGTCAGGATAGCTCCTTACTCTTCTGCGGTCCTCAGAGGGTTAGTTTTTACGACTTTTGCCGACTTAGTATGCATGAGCGCAAGGACTGCAGGCGTGCCAATCACCGCTATTTTGGTTGTGGTTCTCCTGATCATACATTGCGAGATTGTCTACAGCAGAGGACGGCTCTTCCAGCCAGGGGTCTAGTTCAGCAGGTAGCCGCAGCTCGTGGTCCAGTCAGGCAACCGCTTTCTCCTCAGCACCAGATTGTCGGTCAGAGGACTGCTGCCCCCAGAAGAGGTCAGGCTTACAACCTGACTGTTGCAGATGCTAAGACAGCAGAAGGTGTTGTTACAGGTATATTTTGCTTTTGTTGTTTTGTTGTTTCCCTTTTGCTTCTTTCATTTCTCCTGCATTATTCTTTCATTTTATCTTTCTGCACTGTGTTTTCCTCACCCTTGATCATCAATTCTTTTCCTCTTGTCTTTTGATTCTATCTTAGGTATTATCCTTGTTTGCTCCTTCCTTGCTCATTTTTTTTATTTCGGGGCAACCCATTCCTTCGTCTCTTCTCGTTTTGTGGCTCGCCATCAGTTGGAGTGCAGCATCATGTCAAAGATTTGGAACATTGTGACAGGTGGTTGTGTTGTCATTTGTTTCCCGAAGTGCAGGCAGAGTTCCGTAGTTATTGGCAGCACAGATTTCAAGGCTGGCCTTATTATAATTGGGAATTCAGGATTCAACATCATTCTCGGTATGGATTGGTTCGGTGAGTCCCTCGCCATCATTGATTACCGTGCCAAAAAAGTAGTATTCCAAATCCCAGGTCGCACGGAGTTTGAGTTCCATACCGGGGAGATGCCCCTTGGCCGAGCTAAGACGGCAGTTGAACAGGAGAATTGTGTGATGGAATTGCACTCAGGCTGTGAGGCTGCGCCTCTAGTTGTGCGGGAATTCCTGGATATTTTTCCAGAGATTTCCTTGGCTTACCCCCAGATAGGGATGTGGAGTTCGGTATTGAAGTTTAGCCTAGTACGACGCTAATATCGAAAATTCCCTACAGGATGGCACCAGTTGAGTTAGCAGAGCTTAAGGTGCAGATTCAGGAGTTGCTTGATTGGGGTTCATCAGACCCGGTGTTTCGCCGTGGGGTGCTCTAGTTCTTTTTATCAACAAGAAGGATGGTAGTCATCGACTGTGCATCGATTATCGGAAATTGAACAGTGTGACTGTGAAGAACCAGTATTCGCTGCCCAGGATCGATGACTTATTTGATCAGTTGGGCGGAGCAGCTATTTTCTCGAAGTTGGATCTCTGTTCAGGGTATCATCAGGTCAAGGTGAAGGCGACTGATGTGCAGAAGACTGCATTTAGGACCAGATATGTGCACTATGAGTATCTTGTGATGGCATTCGGGGTCACGAATGTGAGCTGTATTTATGAGCCTTATGAACAGGGTCTTTTTCCAGTTTCTGGATAGATTTGTGGTGGTCTTCATTGATGACATTCTGGTGTATTCACGGAACCGGGAGGATCATGCTGAGCATCCTAGATTGGTTTTGTAGACCTTGAGAAAGAATCAGCTCTATGGGAAACTCAGCAAGTGTGAGTTTTGGCTCGACAGAGTTACCTTCTTGGGGCACACTATCTCGGGCGATGGTATTTCAGTGGATCCGTACAAGGTTGAAGCTGTGAAGGATTGGCCAGTTCCTAAGTCAGTTTCAAAGGTGATGAGCTTCCTTGGTCTAGCTGGCTATTATCGAAAATTCATCCAAGATTTTTCGATGATAGAGGGACCATTGACTAAGCTGACAGAGAAGGATCAGAAGTTCTGTTGGTCTGAAGCTTGCAGCGAGGTTTTTGCTGAGTTGAAGAGCAGGTTGATGTCATCGCCAGTGTTGACTATTCCAGATGGTTCAGGCAGATTCGTAGTTTACTATAACACTTCTGGCAAGGGTCTTGGAGCAGTTCTGATGCAGAAGGGCCAAGTCGTTTCTTATGCATCGAGGCAGTTGAAGCCACATAAGAAGAACTATCCGACTCATGATTTGGAGTTAGCAGCAGTAATCTTTGCTTTGAAGCTGTGAAGACATTATTTACTTGGGGACCGAGTGGAGATCTTTATAGACCACAAAAGTCTCAAGTACGTCTTCACCCAGTAGGAATTGAACATGAGGCAAAGGCGTTGGTTAGAACTTATGGCCGATTATGATATCAATTTGCAATACCATCCTAGTAGAGTGAACTTGGTGCCAGATGCTTTGAGCAGGAGACCGACAGCTATGTTCCTGACTCAGCAGAGAGATTTGGTTGAGCAGATGCGGGGGTTGGAGTTGGATGTGTTGTTGTCGAGTTATGATCAAAGTTGTTTGGTGCTCCAGCTTCAGTCGTCTCTTGTTGATCAGATCAAAGAGGTTCAGGCAGGTGATGAGTAGTTGCAGGGTTTCAGAGCAGAGGTTGAGGTTGGTTCCTGAACGGATATGGTTATTCATACTGATGGATCGCTTCGTTTTGGGTTCAGGTTGTGTGTCCCAAAGGATGAAATTCGTCAGAGGTTGCTTGAGGAAGCCCACCAGTCATCGTATTCTATTCATCCTGGAGGTACTAAGATGTACCGAGACTTGAAGCTTGATTTCTGGTGGCATGGTATGAAGAGGGTTGTGGCTCGGTTTGTGTCTTAGTGTTTGATCTGCCAGCAGGTGAAGACGGAGCATTAGAGAACCGCCGAACTTCTTCAACCACTTTCCATTCCGGAATGGAAGTGGGAACACATCACTATGGATTTTGTGATTGCTTTGCCGAGGAGTCCTAAGGATCATAATGTCATTTGGGTGATTGTCGACTGACTGACGAAGAGTGCTCACTTCATTCCCTTTCGATTCGGACAGTCTACTAAGAGCCTAGCTAAGAAGTACATGCAAGAGATATTCAGACTTCATGGGGTTCTAGTCAGTATTGTATCCGACAGGGATACGAGATTCAGGTCTCACTTTTGGGAGAGTCTTCAGAGTAGTTTGGGGAGTAAATTGAAGTACAGTACAGCTTTTCATCCCCAGACAGATGGAAAGTTAGAAAAGACCATCCAGACTCTTGAGGACATGTTGAGGTCTTGTATACTACAGTTCGGTGGATCGTGGGAGGACCATCTGCATCTCGTAGAGTTCTCGTACAATAACAGCTTTTAGGCCAGTCTTAAAGCTGCACCGTTCGAGGCACTTTATGGGCGGAAGTGCAGATCACCAGTGTGCTGGGATGACATTGGTAAGAGAAAGTTGTTGGGTCCGGAGTTGATCACCAGGACAGTTGATGTGGTGACTCTGATTAGGAAGACTTTGCAGACAGCTCAGGATAGGTAGAGGCGATGGGATGATGTCCATCGGAGAGCCTTGGAGTTTAAGGTTGGTGACCATGTTTTTCTTAAGGTATCGCATTGGCGAGGTGTCATTCGGTTTGGCGGTGGGGGCAAGCTCAACCCTAGGTTTATCGGACCGTTTGATATTGTGGAACGAGTAGGCAAGGTGGCCTATCGTCTTGCATTGCTGCCAGCTTTATCAGGAGTGCACGATGTTTTTCATGTCTCACAACTCGGGAGATATATCCGCGATGAGAGCCACGTGATCGACTATTCTGAGTTGACCGTTCGGCCGGATTTGACTTGTGATATTCCGCCAGTTGCTATTCTGGATCGGCGGGAGAAAGTGCTTAAGAACAAGGTCATCAAGCTGGTTCGTGTTTCTTGGAATTCTCACTCACCGGGTGAGTCGACTTGGGAGTTGGATGAGGAGGTCTAGCAGAAGTTTCCTCATCTGTTTGAGTAGCTTTTTTTTTTGTTCTTTCTTTTCTTTCCGGGATTACCCTATGCACCTCTTGTTTGAATTTCGATGACGAAATTCTTCTTGTTAGGTGGGTAGGATTTGTAATCCCTGTTTTTCATTTTCTGTATTTTTGGGATGTATTTTCTCTTTGAGTATTTATTCATCTTGTATCTTTTGAACCATATATTGGATCCTTCTTTTTTTCAATATAATCGTCTATTTGATTTATCGTGTTTTATTTGGTCTTCTTCATTCAATTGTTCATGTACTATTTCATCCCTGTTTGATCGAGCCATTATTTTGATTCTCATTATAATTGTTCATGCCCCATTCTATTTACTTATTTTGTTACTAACTCATTTATTGGTTCATCCTATAATTCTCTTGGATATTTTATAACCCAATTAAATCCACTCTATTTCTTAATGGATTATACCTTATAACCCTATTAAAGCTTCTACCCACAAATCGCCTACAACTCGAAACCCAAATACCAGCAGCACCCTAACCCTAACGTCATCTTATATATATATATATATATATATATATATATATATATATATATATATATATATATATATTCTATATATATAACAGTATAGAATATATATATATATATAGAATATATATATATATATAGAATATATATATATATATATTCTATACTGTTATATATATATATCTATATATATAACAGTATATATATATATATACTGTTGATTATGTATGCCACATCATCAATTGCTTATTTACTAAATGAGCAAGTTGCTCATACCCCTTTTTCCCTATATATATATATATATATATATATATATAACAGTATAGAATATATATATAGATAGCAGACAATAGAGGCATCATCCACAGT
Organism: Hemerocallis citrina; assembly: GCA_017893485.1. Classification (NCBI taxonomy): domain Eukaryota; kingdom Viridiplantae; phylum Streptophyta; class Magnoliopsida; order Asparagales; family Asphodelaceae; genus Hemerocallis; species Hemerocallis citrina. The sequence goes on from CM030363.1 coordinate 46,038,535, forward strand.
ACAGCCCCCTGCGTGCTGTGTTTTGTTCCTCCGTTGATAGCAATAGCCGGCAACAGCAAGCGCTGCCACCGCCTCGTCCGCCGTTCCCTCTCGCTCTCTCCTTGTTTGCGCGTGCGTGAGATTTGCACGTGTATTCCGCGTGTGAAGTCGTGATTGATTTGTTCGCGGTTCATGAGTCGTCGTTCATCGAGTTCATACCCGGGAATCCATTCCCTTTATTCTTGCTCTTGCTTCATCGTTTTCGTCATCGATAATAAGACAAGTAACTTGTATTTTTTTGTTGTTGTATAATACAAGTACTAAATACCACCTGTAGCGTAGTTGCTTTAAGATCTATTCTCATAAAATCCCTTGTTTGATCTTGTCTCTAGTTGTTGATCTATCCGTAGTTGTCTCGTACACACACGACATGAAATAACTTAGATCTAATAAATTCTTGATGTATACATGCATGTTGTTCGTGATTTATAAGGTGTTGTATGATCTTGTATGCTTGATGTGTTAGTAATAGTATAACTTATTGTAGACGTGTTAAATACCCTATACCATGTTGCTTGGACATCTAGTACACCATGTTTCGCATTTCGTTATGATTTGGATGAGTTTCATATGATCTAGTTGATTTTACGCATAAATAATGTTTCTGTATTTGTTGTTACCCCATTTCTTTTCAGTATTTTAGACCCTATTAAGGCCAGTAAATGAAAATTATTTGTAAATATGAATTATAGATAATTCTGTCTACTTTCCAGAATTTCTGACAGATCTTAGTTTTCGATTTGTGAGTTGCAAGTTATGGCTATTTTATTACAGAGGTGTAGAAAAATTACAGATTTTGGTTCATGTGAATTCTGTTTGGTTATTTATTTTTATACTGATGTTAAAGATAATATTTTGATCCAATATTTTGCTGAGTACAACTAGATTTGGTTGGGATTAATCCCTAATTTTTGTGGATTTAATTGATAACTTTTATAAACTATTCTATGCTTGCAAACAACTACTATACTTGCAGATTTTTCGCGCTGTTTTGTAAAGAACCTGAATTTCGACCTAATTTTATTTGCTTTTTATAAAAACTTTGTGAATATGAATTGTAGCCTGCTGTACCTATTTTATCACCCTTTTGACAGATCTGGATTTCGATTTGTATTTTGTAATCTGTTGGTGTTTTAGTACTGCTGTGTATATGATTTCAGATTTACAAAATTGCTGCATCTTGCTGTCTTCTAATTTTATTTGACTATGCTATCTATGTTGGAAAGTTGTGAAATTATATTTTCTGATGCTAAACATATTAGGGAATACCCCAGATTTTTCGTAGATTTAATCAGTAAGTTTTTATGCCGTTTTCCTGTTTATGAATACAATCTTCTGATTTCTGGGCTGAACAAGTTTTCGGGATACAATTCTGTTTTGAGTCCAGTTTTTGTGAAATACCATATGACTTATATTTTTTGCTAGATACGGCTGAAAGTCTATTTTCCATATTTTCTGACGGATCCAGATTTGTATGTCCGTAGCAACAGGAATCCCAGATTTAGTGTAGTACTGTCTTGCTCTCCAGAACTAAAATTTTCATTGTCTTAGTCTATTAAGAGTCTCTGTCACCCGTTCGTGTCCTTTATTCAACTTGTACTTGTCACTTGTTGCTTCTTCATGTTTCTTGACTTTTTTGTACACGTCCATGCTTGCTTGAATAATAATAACAAGAAACTAAGCCGGGATTTAAAGGAAAAGATCTAATGATGGAAAATACAGAAACGTGTACTCGGAAGATGATTCATAAATTCTACTTGGTTATTTGGAGCTTGACACGTGATTACTTGACACTTGCACACTTGACACGTAATAGTTGGTTACTTGGAGCTTGATACTTGATACTTGGAGCTTGTCCCTGAGTACACTGCCCTCTATGATCCACTATGAAATCTAAAACGTAACTTGCATGAATGTAGCAACCATGTGGTAAAAATCTGGGACGCATGAAGTGCTACCTAGATAGATTTAATACAAGACTTGAAAACAACATGATCACTTGACACTTGTTACTTGTACATGATACTTGATCACTTGTTACCTGTTACTCGTTTACTTGATTATTTAACACTTGTTACTTGCCACTTGCACCCGTTCATCTTGCCATGCTAGTTGTTTCTGTTCTTGATTAGAGTTAGTCTTCTATTTTGTTGTTATATTCTTTCCATACTATACTTGCTTTCGTTGTCACTCTATTCTTGTCTAATTTTCTTTTTCTGTACTTGTGCCTACACTACAAGCGGCCCGTAACTTGCATTGACGGGCATTTTGTTCATCTTTCATTTTTTCTGCAATTTATTAAATTGCAGATTATGGTGATCAGCTGCCCAATGGAGTAGGTGATTTGAGATTCTAGTTGGCTAGAGATTTTTGCTATATCTATTTATTTTCCTGTTGATTATCTTGAATAATTCTACTTGGTTACATGGATATTTGTATTGGGCTTTTTGTCCTAGACTGGTGTTTTGTTTCAAACATGATTATTTGAAATTCAGTATTCTAGTTTCTTTTCAAGTAATCTTGTTGACTATATTGATTCAGCTATGCATGCGCGGTTGACTATTTCTCTTGTATATCTCTTGTTTATACTTATGCTTGTTGTAAAGATCCTGACAGCTTATGAATGGTGAAAGCCATTCGCTAGACTTAGTCACGTATCCGTATTCCGTATCTTCTTTTTGGGAAGTGGGGTGCGACAGAAAAAGTGGTCTAAGAAGAAGTGGGGTAGGGGAACTTATTCAGAAGAGAAGCGACCTCTCGAATAACAGGTCACGTGACGCCCCTCGATAACCACAAATAGAGACGAAAGGGCGCCCTATAGACACGATGTCACGTGATGACCAGACTCAAGCCCATGCCTCACGAGGAAACCATTACCAGCCTTCACCTCTCCGTGCCTTCGGCATGGCGTCTGAGACCGACCCTCATGACGAGCCTTTACCAGACTTCAACTTTCTGCTCCTTCGGTGTGGCATCCGAGACCGACCCTCATGAGGAGCCTTCACTGGGCTTCGACTCTCATGCCTTCGACGTGGCGTTCGAGGCTAACTATCATGAGGAGCCCTCACAAGGCTTCCACTCTCCGCGCCGAAGTCCGAGACTGACCCTCATGAGGAGCCCTCACAGGTTTCGACTCTCTGCGCCTTCGGTGTGGCGTCTGAGGCCGACCCTCATGAGGAGCCCTCACCAGACTTCGACTCTCCGCGCCTTCGGTGTGGCGTATGAGGCCAACCCTCATGAGGAACCCTCACCAGACTTCCACTCTCCGCGCATTCAGCGTGGCATCCGAGGTTGACCCTCATGAGGAGCCCTCACCAGGCTTCCACTCACTGTGCCTTCGGCGTGACATCCAAGGCCGACCCTCATGAGTACTCTCAAATAGATGGCCTTGCCTCGACCGCAGCATGGGTGTTGACCCCGGGTTCATTGTGCCCTCAGCATGGTACCCGAGGCCGACCCTTACGAGAAAAACTCTCAGAGGGCTTCGCCCCGACCTCGGCTTGGCAGCCGACCCCGAGCTTCCTGTAGATTCACCGAATCATAGGGCATTCTCAATATCGACGCGTGCAGATCTCCTTCGCCTATGTGATCCCTTCGACAAGTCAACTACTCCTCGAAGAAGACCGAAAGGTCATCTCCGAGAGTGGGGGCTTATGATGAGGGTAAAAATGGTAGAAAATCTGCACTGTAGGATCCTCGCACGAATCTCAAAGGGACCTTACAATAGCTCGTGGGCCGCTCACGGGCCCCACACCCGAATCCAGCCCATCACGAATCGATTTCCTCGTGATCATGGAATTAACGAGTGGATTAGATTTGGGAAATCTTCCCTAAATAGACCCCCACTAGCCTATAAATACAGCCCTACCTCTACAGTAACCAGGTAAGCACAATTTCATCACACAATCACATTTTAAACCACTGGTTATTGACTTGAGCGTCAGAGGGTCTGTCGCCGAGAATTCTCCCGGTGTTTCAGACTTATTTGCAAGTACCCAGCGACAGTCATCCATCAACTTCCTTCGGTTATGCAAGCAGCTCGCTGAGGGGGTCTGGGCTGTTATCTAAAGTTGCCTGAAGCTTAATTCTGATGGGAACATGAGTTCCCAATCATTATTGTAACTAGCTTTTTGCTCTGTGCTAAGGAGTTATATTTCTGGTGTTAAACAAAGTGAATTTTATTTTGTAATTTGACATGCTTGTAATACTTCATTAATTTTTAATATGATTGAAGTTTAATTTTATTTAATTTTGTTTCATAAACACATTTATTTATTTTATTGTGTATTTAGTTTATAATTGGATTAGTATTATAAAAGAAAATATTAAATTATTATAAGCGTAATTAATAAGAAAAAATTGTGTATAGAGCGATGAGTATATATTCAAATATTTGGATGCGAAAACCATCACTAAAACCTATAGCAATAGAGTTTCAACAGTGGGTATAGGAAAGCAAGAGGTGACGTTAAAACCTATACCAACGGATACGAAACCGAGGGTATAACACCGAGGTTTTTTCCAACGGATGAAAAAACCGTCGCTATAAGCTATAGTGACAGCATTCTGCCGTGGGTATAGCGAATCATTGACTACGGAAAAATATACCCGTCGGTATAGGTTTTACGGGCTATACCTACGGTTTTCCGCTTTTTACTTACGGATTTTTGCTGTCACTATATGTCAAATTTCTTGTAGTGAATCCATCAAATCGAACCACTCATCAGCTTAACAGCAGGGCCAAGTTGATGGTGGAGAGCCGAGTTTCCAAATCACCAAAAGAACTCACTGTATGTTGACAAGCAGCATCAAAGGGAAATTTGGAAGTACAGTTATTTTATTTCTTTCGGTACACAAAATTTATAGCGCCAGACTCCAAGACTTCACTCAAGTCCCAAGAGTTTCGACAAATTTGAAAGCAATTGAATTTACACGTTGTGATATACTTTATGAAGGCAATTCCTGTGAACCCTACTATAAAAGATTTTCTGTAAGACATCCTTTGGGTCGAAGAAAATCACGTAGAGACTTTGGAATGTGTGAAAATCACGAAGAGAGACACTTTGGAATGCATGCGATCTTTGCATGCAAACTCTGCTGAAAAAGGCAAGGTTATGCATGCCCAAGTTCATAGGACCTTTTTTCTTCTAGCCAAATTGAATCTGAGTTCGAAGAAAATGTTCAGTAAAGATTATTCTTGTTGTGTTGTAGAATTTTGTACCTGACTCATTACTTTGAGTTTATTTTATTAACTAGTTATTAATGAAACAGGATAGTGTAGGATAGTGTATCTTTTCCTTCGGAAAAAAAAGTTCAGTAAAGACGAAGAGGCCACAAATCACTAATAACCAAGAGTCAACATTTAAAAGAAAGACATCGTATTGTCACCTCCAATATTTCGCACTCAGAAAGAAATACAATATTTGAGTAATACATAAAACTCCCATTGATAAGAGCTAGAAATAGAAGCTCCATATTCAAGAATATAAAATGACAATAAAAAGTCAAAAAAAAAAAAATCATTGGTCTACCTTGTATTAGCACCTCTATCCCTTTTGTTACTAGTATAAAGTGCATAATCTGTAAATATGCCCAAAAAACCAAAGATCATGTACAGGGACACTGCATCCAGTCATTGCTGAAATCTATGCCTAGCACCTTTTACATATTCATCACTAGCAAGCTCACTTCCCTCCTTGACACTTTCATAAACTTTAACAGAAGCTTCAGAAAACTTGGTCAATTGGTCGAAGAAACTTGTTAAACTTGTCTGTAATATCAAAAAATCCGAATCCCTCTCTTGCTTCTCTTCTTCCTCACCTTCTTCAGGCTTTGTTTCTTCTTTTTTCTCTTCTCCTTTCTGCTCAGAGAAGTCGCAATGCTTTGACACTAAGCCTTTTAAAGAATCAGTCACTTCTTTTGAGGGGAGTGAGTTGATTCCGGTCAACCAATCACCAGAAAGAGCAAATATAGGAGGAGCAATTGCCTGGCGAGGAGAGAAGGGTATTTTCCTCTTCCAAGCACGACCTTGAGGGGGTATAATGCACTTTTGGAGCCAGGAATCTAGAGCTAGGAAATAGGAATTTTGGGTGCTGACCCAACTCAAGAAGCTGGAGTTGAAGCATTCAATCACATTTCGGAGGTGAGAGATAGACTGCTTGTACAGTTCACCTTGTTGGTGTGAAGTTGAGGGTTTAGGGTTGTAGGCTAATGAAATGGTGATATATTGAGCATGGTGGCATTCAAGCATGACTTTCCACATCCGGATTAACCTGTGGAAAGGAGATACATAATATTTTTTTTGAGGGAAATGAGATGCATAATATTACAAAATGAATATGAAGAAATGAAATTAAGGGGGGAAAGGGACAATAATTCAACTATTCTACTGGTGCAAATTTTAATGCTGCAAAAAACAAAAAGTTGAGCAATGGTCAATAATGTCACCTTAGACAACTGCTTTATGATTTTAATTGTTATTGAGTTCAAAAGGAGCACTCATCAGTGGGTGTGGTACTGTGGTTGACAGTATGGTTATCAATTGTTGTCACATAACATGAGCATGCTAAAGAACCAAAGTCAAAAAATTTGGAATCCCTTCTATCAATAAGAACCTCAATCCAATTTTAGAGATTAAAATGATAGTCAACACTTTCACATCTAAAGCATAAAATTTCAATCAAAATCCAACATCCAACATGAACATGGTATTGTCAACTAAAACCCGGGAAGAAAAAACAGGACTCCAATGCGAGAATGATCTGGGTCAATGTAAACAGTCATGTATGCAATGCACATGCACAAAATTGTGGGGGGAATATACAGTGATGGCTGCTTCCCATCAAAACTACTGAGTACGGACAACTCGCACTTCAGGAATAATCAATCAAAGTTGCCACTAATCGCGAAGCATAAACTCCTTTTATTTTGAAGGCATGCTGTATCACACCATATATATCTGACACGACATTTACCATTTGTGTGTAGTATTTAGAATATGCCAAGTGCTAGTGTGTCGTGTAGCATGGTCTCTGTGTCTACACCTCATAGGTAGCAATTTAATTTTCATATATTAATGAAAACTTGCATCTATAACGGAAGAAATTCCAGTTACTTCATTTACCTAATGACCACAGTATCGGCTATTAGTTAACATCAGTAAACACAACATAGCTTTGTTCACTAAATGTTTAGAAGTAACATATATGCTACTTTAAAGGCCCAGCAGCTATGAGCAAACATTCAGTATTCCTCTTTTTGATTTTTATTTTTTTAAATGAAAACAATAAGCAATCAGCTATGAAAAAAGCACAAAAGTAATAACAACAACATACCCTTGTACCAGTTCTAGAAGCTGAGGGTATAATTCTTCATCTCTCAACCTCTCAATTCGCCTAGATATTGAATTAACTGCTTGAATAGCAACCATAACTCGTGAGTGCAGGTCCTTCACAATTGCTCGTGTTTTGTCAATCACTTGGGGCTTGGAATCCTTGGCAAATTGGTGCCTTAGTTGTGCACATCTATGATCATATGCTCTCCGTATTGACTCACTTGCCTGAAAGATTCAGCGAATAAATTAATTCAGTTGGAAGTTATTTTTCGAGTGTAAAACAAAGCTAGTATACTGTCAAATTCAAACCTTTATTTATTTATTTTTGTGAAATGTGAAATAAATTCATTAACAAAAAACTCCTTATAACAACATAAGCCTGGCCTTTAGAAGGAAGAGAGGACCTATGCCCGTCAGTCATCCATATCTTGAGACCATAATATATGGCATATGAGTCGAATACAACCAAAACCATCACAACAAATCCCAATTATCGATAGAATGGTTTAGAATTTCTATAAATAAAATAACAATCTATTCTGGTCATATTTTTGGATCACATATTCTGGTTCATTGTATGTTTTTGTTTAGTCTATAAAAGCATGTGAGTGGTTAATTGCCGGACAAGTGAATGACAGCCTCTAATGTACATATTGTATCAAATAGATCATAATCAAAGTATTAAAAAATTAATTATATATTTAAATACCAACAATAGGTGGATGCATGGTTGGGTAATGTAAAATTTACATCAACATAGAATACAGTTTGTGCAGTGCCGTCAAATTCAACAAGGTTTGTCTGGCTAACTCTCTTAATCATGTATGACACATGCTAACCACTACTAGCACACCAAAATGGGCATGATGAGACCCAACACGCCCACAACTGAAGTTTATAAATAATTACATTGAAATATGCAGTGTTATATATATATATATATATATATATATATATATATATATATATATAGGGTCATGATCTAGTGAGAACTCCTTCGGTGAGAACCACGCGAGAACTTTTGTTTGAGACATTAGTTGAAAGATCTGAATCGTTAACTTTGATCTACATGACTAAATTAGTCTATGAATGAGAAATCAAGTCATTTGAGATTCGTTTGCCCATGCATTAAAGTGTTACAAATTGTATTGCTGAAAATTGTTATTTTTATAATGACATGATGCATGGACAAATATATTTCAAATGACTTGATTTTATAATTCTAGACTAATTAGTCATGTTAAACAATGTGTCATCTATATGATGGATATGCGTGGAGTTCTCACGAAGCTTATCGTGAGAACGGTTATATATATATATATATATATATATAGGGAGATATATATATATATATATATATTGTTGACATGTGACCGACTTGAGCTTCTAAATCGAATTGTTCAATTGAAATGTACCATATTGTATACCCATAAACAAATCCAACCATTTATATAAAAAGTATAAGAAAATAGCCATGAACAAGTTGTATTAAACAGAATAATTCTTTAAGTACTAAATCATTTCTATCAAACGGAGTAATTCTTTAAGCACTAAATGATTTCTATCTTTAAGTACTGGCACACCAAATTTATAGAAACTTTTGGGTCCGCCAAAAACAGTAATTGGTCTAGTAATAAACATTAACACTGTCAAACCATGATGCAACTAACAGACACTAAAGCTTATGTGTAAAACAAGTGGTAGTAAAGCTTATGTGTAAAACAAGTGATAGCTAACAACAGGAAATTTTTTCTCTTAGGTTGACAAGAAATATTCAGATGATGTAGTACACTAGTTTACTAAAGATGATAAAGAATGAGAAATATGCACATAACGATTTAAATGAAAATACCTTCACTTCATCATATAGTTTCCTTTCCCATGCGTACAATCTATCCAAAGTAGATGAGTGGCTCCCTGATATCATACAAAACTCTTCGATAAAATCACTACCACTTTCGCTGCCATCACATTTCACTGCTGATGTGAGAGGGTTTCTAGATGATGATGAACACGACGAGACTGAACGGTTCCAAGTAATAACTTTCGTCACATTATAAGCAGTTCCTACAGATTTACAAAAAAAAAAATTTGAAATAATATACCTCATGTATCAACAAACCACTCGGGATAACATCTATAATGGGTCCAAATTTATTTTCTAAACTTTTTGAGGGTTCAACGATAAACCTACCATGTTCAACAACATTCCCTGCACTGCAACAAGATAGATGAAGGGCCGAAAGGAATAGAGAAGTAGACGTTTTTCCTGCACATGGAAGATGTCAGTTAATATATATGTATACCAATCATAAAAAAGAATATAAAGAAAATATAAATTCTTATACATTACATAATTCACCTGTAAGCTCTGAAGAATTGTTTAGTTGGATCTTCTTTGTCTCAAGCATCCTTGAAACCTCATGCCCAGATTCTGATGCCTTGGTGAAACGGTGTTCAATGTCTTTTATACTGGCAATGAAGTCTTTGGCTTTATGAGTAATGAACTTAGAAGCATCCTCCACATTATATTGTTCTTTGCCTATGTCATCTTTCTCTTTCTTTGATCTACTTAGCACAATAGACCCATTATTCACATTACCATTTACACTCTTTATCTCGCTACCATCAACAACTTGTGCATCTTCCAAGATATTACCATTAGTAGACTGAGAACTGCCCATTGTTTTCCCCTCATTGATTTGAGATGGCCTCAATTCCTCTTCAATCAAAGGAACCATACCCTCTTCCTTAAACCTATTCAAACCAACCAACCTACTAAATGTTTGGTTAATGCTGCTTCCTCCATTAGGTACACTGGCATTGTCAGTTGAACTAGTAGGATCAAAGAAATCCCACGAGAAACCACTCTCCGGTGGTGGAGGGGGTGGAGGGAAGGGAAATGTGAGGGACTCTTCTTCAACGTAACGATTTGAAGAAGTATCCACCATGAATTTCAGCGGCAAACTAGAAGTTGCTTTCATATAATTTGTGTTCGAGAGCTGAGGAGATAGAGGGCTTCCACTATGCCTTGGTGAGCCAACATGTTCAACAACTCTAGTAGGAGACGGGGAGGCAAAGGACGAGCGGGATGGAGTCTTGTCGGGCTCCGAAGTTGAGAGTGATGACTCTACTAAAGTTTCGGACTCAGCAAATTGCCTCAGAGCAACCCCTAGGTCAAGCAGGGATTGGGTGTAAGATTTCTGGGCTGCCGATAAAGCATACCTTGAATCCATAGCTTGTTTTATGAACCGAACTCGATCTTTGCAGAGAAATAGTGCCTCATCCCTATCATGTTTTGAGCCAGCACAACCCATTCTCTCTAATTGGAAGAGGAACAATAATCAGGTTCTCATTCACCAAGTTATCAAATTTCACTAGGATATAGTCTACAATTCAATGGGTTTATCACAATGCACTTAAAGATACATAATTCCTTTCTAGAATTGAAAAAATATGAACTTTAAGTACTAAACTAACCAAGGGGAAAAAAACGCGGGGGGGGGGGGGGGGGGGGGGGGGGGGGGTTAAATTCTACAAAATCCACACAAATCTAAGAAAACAAAACAAGATTTCCTAAAATCTTAATGAAAACATTATCAACAGTAAGATGCTCAAATGACCCAATTTCTTACTCAACCTCATTGAGACTCACAAAACCCACAAAGCATCAAGAGAGAACAAACAAAATTGAACATTAAAAAAATGATTTTTTTTTTCTCATTATTTCTTTCTTATCTTTGCTATGAGCTTTCTCAACAAGATGAGCAGTTGGGCAAACATTAAGACTCCTCTCTAAAAATGAATGCAGTTCAAAGAAAGTAAAGGATTAATACTAGTGAGGTAAAAGAGACAAACAAGGAAAAAGAGGGTGACCTGCACCAAAAGTTAATCTCTTTCTTGCTCCCCTACTTCCAATGCTAATCTATGGCATCAGGGTTCTCTCTTCTTCTTCTTCTTCTTCTCCTCCCTCAGTTTCTCTCTCTATTTCTCTCTCCTTCTCTCTTCGTTTGAGAGTATATTTAGGTTTATACTTCTCTTCTTCAGTGCTCTGTTTCTTCTCACTCGCTTTAATGGTTTTAGGAAGTTTTGTTTTCATTTATTTTTTGGGCTGTAAGCATTTGAGTGTCAGAAAAAAGGTAAAGGACCCCAGAGTAAGGAACCCCAATTAGGACCAACTCAAATAATGTTTACGGGTAATGTCGAAATAATGTTTACGGGTAACGTCTTTTTTTTTCTTTTTTTCTTTTTTTCTTTTTTTTTTCCCTCTCTACAATACATTGTCAATCAAATTGATACCCCAAGAAAAGAGGAAAAAAAGAAGGGTAATGCTAGAGCCACTACTTGGTTCACTACCAGATTCTTCACTACCTGATGTGGCAGTCTAGTCATCAATACCACATCAGCATTCCCACTTAAATTACATTTTGGGTTAATTAATTCTAAACAGTTAATTGTTGAACTCTTCATCTTCCCCCAACGATCCTTTCTCCTTCCCATCTGCAGTCTCCCGTTCTCAACCCTCCGCCATCGTCGCCGCTGCCCCACGCGCCGTCGTCGCCGCTGCCTCCGCCCCACGCGACGTCGCCGCTACCTCCGCCCCACAAGCCGTTGCCGCTGCCTCCGCCCCACAAGCCGTCGTCGCCGCTGCCTCCGCACACGCGCCGTCACCGCTGCTTCTCACCGTCTCTTCATCTCTTTTGAAGGTAATATCAAAGATTTAATTTTTGATATTAGATTCATATCACCGCTGCTTCTCACCGTCTCTTCATCTTCATTCTTTCAAGAACTGCAGTAATCCTGACCTTGGCTTGCTTTATGATTCAAATATACTTTGACACTTATAATTTTTGGATTCAAAACAAGATCCCGGAAGCTGAGAGAAAGAGTAGAGTAAATAGATAAGAACCATCCTACCATTTACCTTCCACAAATAACTGACAGTACAAATTACCAATCTAATACACGCTTCTCATCACATATATTCCTACTAAAAACTGAAAATAACATGATACTTGAACCATCAACTAAAAACACCAGAAATCTCTTCATCTTCCTTTGCCTCATCATCTGAGTATGAGTTTATCACATTTTTCAGAAATCTGCTTGCATAATATTCACATCGGACATATAGAACATGATATGTATCTTGCCCATAATTAGTTTAATTGCAATCAAATTGGGTAATTTTTTACAACTTTGACTGTCCCAGTATTTGGCATGTGTTGTAGATGAATCGTGGTTGGTCGTATCTCTCCAAAAAGAGTATGAGTTTGCTCTTTTATTCAGAAGTTTGTGTTCTTTCTAGCCTAATATATACAACAATTTGTGTTCTCAAAGAGTTTATTTAATCATATAGTCTGAACTATTATTATACTAAAGTATGATATCCTTGATATTTAACAGGCATGGAGAACCCTCCCAATGTTTTACCTTCAATTCAAAATTCAAGTGAGCATGGTCACAATGAAATAGAGAGTGTAGAAAAAAAGGGAAAGGAAATGGTTGAGGAACCTAAACATAATATGGTATTCAATTCAAATGAAGAGGCGTTTGAATATTATGTAACATATGCTAATCATTTGGGGTTTGAAATAAGCATAAAAACATCTAGAAAGAATGAAGATGGTGAGTTGTGTTTTGTCACATTTGCATGACATCGATATGGTTTTCCCAAACGTACTTCTCAAAATACCTTGAAGCCACATCCAGTACAGAAGACTAATTGTGAGGCAAAAATGAACATTGTGTTGTGTATAAATAAGAAGTGGCGAGTGAGCCACTATGTGCCACATCACAATCATCCACTTGCTAGCCCAAGTCACACTCGTTACTTTCAATTCAATAGGGTAATAAAGCCACATGTGAGAAGAAAGCTTGAAATTAATGATAAAGCTGGAATTAGAATGAACAAAAGCTATAATTCTTTTGTAGTTGAAGCAGGTGGATATGATCATGTGACTTTTCTAGAAAAAGATTGCAGAAATTATATTGAGAAAGTAAGACGGTTGAAGCTCGAGAAAGGTGATGCTATTGCAGTTCAAAACTATTTCATAAAAATGCAAGGAAAAAATTCAAATTTCTTTTATAGTATGGATATGGATGATGAAGGTCGTCTACGGAATATTTTTTGGGCAGATGGTCGATGTAGAGAGGCATACAAAGAATTTGGAGATGTCATTACGTTTTGTTGCCGCTAAATTTGGTGTGGGGGCAAACAGATAGAACTTGTGGATTCTTGGGGAAACTGAATAGGAAAACCTGCGTACCTGTTCCGTCGGGCCTCGTTCGTCGTTCCTGCCGTGCACCTGCAAAAAGTGCGAGACACCGGGGTTGTTCCCGGCGACGCACCCTCCGACGCTCAAGTCAGTAATCTGGCAGACTATGAAAGAGCGTAAAAAACTGGTGAAAGATTGATTACCTCTTAATGGAGATGGATGGGGGGTATTTATAGGCGTCTTAGGGAACGGATTAGGAATGTAATCCCCGTGATCTGATAAGGAATGTCCTCCATAATCAGATGAGGAAGGTAATCTGATAGGATATATTCCCTGTAATCAGATAAGGAATTTAATCCCTAATCCCCCGTGAAAAGGTAGATGTCCATCAGGGCCGTTGATCGTGTTTAATCAGGGACCCTGACTCTATCTTGATGGATTGGGTGCGCAGCGGGTTGAGACCCGCACCCTCTTGGTGGTGGATCCATTCGCGGATTATTGGGCCCTAGGAGGGCAGATCCAATATCCGTTTTGGTCCTTTTGTGGGTGAAATTACTGTTCTACCCTCAGGTCTCAAGATTCGCGCCTGATTTGGACGGTTCCGATTAAACCCCATTTTTAGCCATATCACGAGCCCCCCACTCCTAAAGGCTGAGCTTGATCGGCCTTTGAGGAGTAGTTTAGCTATTTTTAATGGCTGGTAGAGTTGTATCGGGGCCCAAACGGAAGGTTTTGAATCTTGAAGGAGGTAGTTTGGTGATTTTTCAAGCGGATTGAACTCTGAGTTGCTCCTGAACTCTTATGGTCATGTGATGTTCTTGCAGGGATATCCTATTAACTTCGCAAAGTGTCAATTCGTCATTCGGGGGTCTTGTATGCTTGGAGCACGCTTTAGACCCCCCTAGAGTTCGCTGGCGAAGGGGCCGAAGTCCATGTGCAGTTCGGCGAGTTTTTCCAGAGAGGGAAGCGAGTTCGGCAGGGCTGCGAGCGTCAGGAGCGAGTTCGGCGATCCGCCGAACCTGTTTTTTCCCTATAACAGGGCCGGTGCCACGAACGATCGGCAGCGGTGCCGAACCTGTTTTTTCCCTATAAGAGGGTCGGTGCCACGAACGCTCGGCAGCGGTGCCGAACCTGTTTTTTCCATATAACAGAGTCGGTGCCACGAACGCTCGGCAGCAGTGCCGAACCTGTTTTTTCCATATAACAGGGTCGGTGCCACGAGCGCTCGGCAGCGGTGCCGAACCTGTTTTTTCCCTATAGGAGGGTCGGTGCCACGAACGCTCGGCAGCGGTGTCGAACCTGTTTTTTCCATATAACAGGGTCGGTGCCACGAACGCTCGGCAGCGGTGCCGAACCTGTTTTTTCCATATAACAGGGTCGGTGCCACGAACGCTCGGCAGCGGTGCCGAACCTGTTTTTTCCCTATAACAGGGTCGGTGTCACGAATGCTCGGCAGTGGGTGCCGAACGTGACTTTTTCCCTATAACAGGGTCGGTGTCACGAATGCTCGGCGATGGGTGCCGAACGTGACTTTTTCCCTATAACAGGGTCGGTGTCACGAATGCTCGGCAGTGGGTGCCGAGCGTGACTTTTTCCCCTATAACAGGGTCGGTGTCACGAATGCTCGGCAGTGGGTGCCGAACGTGACTTTTTCCCCATAACAGGGTCGGTGTCACGAATGCTCGGCAGTGGGTGCCGAACGTGACTTTTTCCCCTATAACAGGGTCGGTGTCACGAATGCTCGGCAGTGGGTGCCGAGCGTGACTTTTTCCCCTATAACAGGGTCGGTGTCACGAATGCTCGGCAGTGGGTGCCGAGCGTGACTTTTTCCCCTATAACAGGGTCGGTGTCACGAATGCTCGGCAGTGGGTGCCGAACGTGACTTTTTCCCCTATAACAGGGTCGGTGTCACGAATGCTCGGCAGTGGGTGCCGAGCGTGACTTTTTCCCCTATAACAGGGTCGGTGTCACGAATGCTCGGCAGTGGGTGCCGAGCGTGACTTTTTCCCCTATAACAGGATCGGTGTCACGAATGCTCGGCAGTGGGTGCCGAACGCCCAGACTTTGTCTTTTCTGTGCGCCATTTGAACGTCTGACAATTCTGACACTTCTGACAACCCTGACAGATGGGACGCCCATTAAATGCTGTGACCTCTGGGGTTCCATCAGATGGGATAGCATTAAATGCATCTCATGATTCGCTGCGGTTAACGAGGTGTCGATTGGGATCGTTCCGCCGCTTGGTTTAGATGGGCCGGTCGTACAAGCCCATTAGCCTCGTGGGGAGTGCCCCCTTCTATAAATCCTCACCCCCCCTCTCATTTCTCACTTCTCCTCTCATCTGCTCAGGCGTTCTCTAGCGTTTCAGGCGAGTTTTTCCGGCACCGGTGTTAGCTCAGGCGAAGTTTTTCGGAAGCTCTTTCTCTCGAGGTAATTTATAAACTATGTCTGTAGCTTCTGTCTCAGATGAAGTCTCTGGGTCCGAGTCCTCCCCTATAGGCGCCGAAGCCTCGACTCCGACTCCAACCAAGGGCAAGGTGTTCGGCAAGGATTCGATTGTCGAGGATCCGAAGAGGATGGGAGAGTTCGGACAGCTGCCGGGTCCGCTGACTGGACTACACAGGGTCCGGGAGCTCCCGAAGGACCAGGCCGAGCGAATCATCCATGGGAGGGAGAGGACCTTCGAGGAGAATGAAGCGAGGGAGACGACGGAGGCGGACGATGCGGCGTCGATCTTGCGCGAGGAGGAGTTGGTGGCGATCCGGGACGCTTTTTTCATCCCGGAGGAGTACGAAATCATGCTGCCGGGCCCCGGGGTTAGGGCCAATTCGCCGCTGCCAGTGACCATGTGTTGCTGGCCGGTTGATGACTTTATCGCCGGTGCCCGGCTACCTCTCCACGCGTTCGCAATTACCGTGGTGAGCTGGTACGGGGTCTGCCCTATTCAGCTCATGCCGAACGCGTGGCGAGTGATTAATGGCTTCGTTCTCCATTGCCAGGCCGCGGGGATCGAACCGCAGCTGAACGTGCTTCGGACGATATACCGGCTCCATCAAGGGAACAAGTCGGAGTACCGGTATTATCTGACTCCGAGGCACGGCGGCAGGCTCGTGGTTTGCCCAGACTCTATCAAGCACTGGCGAGAGAAGTGGGTCGTCGTGCGGAGTCGAGAGGCCTGGCCGATCCCCACCAATTGGGCAGAAGGGGTGACCAAGAGGGCGACGGCGCTGCCGAGACTCTCAGTAGAAGAAGAAGGGGCGGTCCGGACCCTTCTCGACCGGCCGAAGTACGACTGGAAGGATTTGACGGAAGACGTTCTTTACAGGGGAGGGCTCGGCCGCGTAGATCCTAGTACGCGGCTCTCGTCAAATTCTTCTTTCCGTACTTGCTGCCTTATTGTTTTTTGTGTTAATCATTTTTTGTTCCCGATGCAGAATCTATGGACTACGAGGCGGTGTTGGCGCTCAGGGCGGGGCTCGCCAGTAAGGCGCCGAGGAAGCGCAAGAGGGTTGCGTCGAAGCTGCCCTCGACCTCGAAGGTGCCGAGGATTGCGGCCCCCGACCAGGTGGTGGAGGTTGCTGACGACCCGGTCGTCACCGTGGCGGGGCCTTCGGCTACTGCTCTTGTGGGGGATTTCCCCATTGCCGCCGCGCTCGCCATGCCGACCCCGCCGCTAACCGTAGCAGGCGAGGAGCTCCTGACGGAGGAGCACAAGCGGATCCACATTCCGGACTGGCAGGTCCGGAGGCACGATGGGTTCCTCGGGAACTCGTTGGCGAGTATGCAGGCCGTCAAGCATCTCGCCACCCCGAAGGACCGCGCCGCCATGGACGCGGGGAGGCAAGGCGACGACGTGATCGAGATCGCTCGTTCGGCGGTATCGGTAAGTTTCGAGTTCCCTTCATTCGTTTCATCTTGAATCACAAAATTTTTCTAACTCTCTGAGCTCTTCCTCTTTCCCTTGCAGATCGTCGTCCACTTCGGTCACCTCACCGAAAGGCTGACCGCCCTCGAGAAGGAGCTGAAGCAAGAGTCCGACCAGGCTCGGAACGAGAAGGCTCGGATGTCGAACCAGCTCGACAAGCTCCGAGTCGAGCATGAAGGTCGGTCTGCGAGGATCCAGCACCTCGAGGCTGAAGTGAAGAGGCTGGAGGATGAGCTGCGTCGGGAGAAGGAGGGGTCGGCCAATCAGTTGGTCGAGGCCGAGGCGAAGCAGGCGGCGGCTGTGAAGGAGGTGGAGGACGCCACCTTGAAGAAGGCCCAGGGGTACCTCGCACAGAATATGGCGAAGGCTTTCGCCACTGCCCTCGACCGGGTGCGAGAGGCATACCCCGGGGTGGACGTCTCGGGATGGCGACTCTTCCCCGGACACGTCGAGGGCTTCGACCCCGAGTCCGAAGGGGAAGAGGAAGAGGAGGAGGAGGGCGACGCTGATGCCGATGCCGGGGTTACTGGCGAGGTCCCGAGCACCACGACCACTCCGTTGGCGGCGGCGTCTCCTTCGGGGAAGTCGACGCCTACTCCGTCTCGTCGCCCGGGGAAAGAGGTCGGGCCCTGAATCCGCCTTTCGTTTTGTTGTTTTTGATTGTTTCTGCTCCCCCCTTTTTTTTTGTTTTTCCTTTCGAACTTTGTAACGCCTAATAGCGGACTGGCCACCGCTTCTTTTGATGTTAATGAAAGGAAAATTTTTGCAAGTGTCGGTGCTCGGAAGTTTTTGTCTTGTGCCCCCTCTTTTGCCGAACTGTTAATCCTTGTTTTTAAAGATGAAAATTTTTCCAAGTGCGGTGCTTCGGCCACGCTCAACGTTTTTGCTGATTGCTCCGATTTCTTTGCAGCTTATGGTGATCCCCCAAGACGTCGAGCTTTCCCGCCCGGACGAAGAGGTTAGAGCCGAGGCTAGACTAGGGGCGACGAGGCTGTGTCTGGCTAGGTGTAGGGAGAAACTTTATGAGGTCGAGCTCGGATTGCGTCGAGCCGAGAGCGAGAGGAAGCATCTCCAGCTCGTCCTTGGCCGGCGTGATATCGAGATTCGTCGTTTGGAAAGCCGAATCGCCGAGCTCATACCCGAAGGTGAACACTTGCCCACTGATTTCAGTAATGAGATTCGTGTTCAGTGCATTCGTCATAATTTGTCCAAAATAACAGCGGAGAAGGACGAGTTGCTTTCCGAGATACAGCATCTGCAGTCCGTAAAGGCGAAGCTCCGGAGTGAGGGCGAGGGGCTGACGGCCGAGGTGGCCAAGTTGACGACTGAACGAGTCGAGTTGACTGCCGAAGTCGAAGCGCTCAAGAGGGCGACGGTGGATAAAAGCATCGAAGTCACCCACCTTCGGCGCCTCGTCGCTAGTCGATCTGGGGTGCCGGACTTCGCGATACCCCCACGTTTCGAAGTCGACGTTAAAGACGACTCGTTGCGGGACAGGATCTCAGAGTTGGAGGCGGAAGTGGCTCGTCTGAAGCCACATTCAGGGCCGATCAACGTTCGAAGCACGTCATGCACTCGCGCTGAGAGTGAGCGGGGCATTACTTTCTATGAGATGGCGACCCGTCAGCGGATCGGCCAACCAAGCCCGGGGGACGCACAGAGCTCGGTGGCAATCTCCTCGAGCGGGGCGTCCGTCGGCGTAGCTGCCAGGAGCGGTGCCGAAGATACGTCCCAGTTTGCCGGCTTGGGGTCGCGCTCCGGGGACAAGCGTCGTCACTCTCGAGTGTCCTTGAAGCGGAATGCTCCAGCTCCGAAGAAGCGCTGAAGTGGTCGGTTCCGCGAGTTCTTTGCTCTCTTTTTTTTTTCGCTTTTCGTTAAGTGTGACGAGTCGGTATTGTAAATTCCCTTTGTTGAGTCGTGCTCCTGTTTGTGTTCGCCTTTGTATCACATCTGTTTCATCAATAAATGCGTTATTGCCGAACTTGCGTGTTTTATTGCTGTGAATGTTGTCTGTCATGGGGTAACTTCTGAACTGTCGAACTCCGAATGGCGAGCTTCTTTTAGGTCGATCATGAGTGAAATCGCGAAGTAACGTTGAGCCAAGTTGTGCACTTGCTTGATTAGGTTAACGTCGTCGGAGCGTTTTTTAGGACGGTGAGCTATCCCTGACTCCGGAACCATTGTCGGTTTAAGGGGTGTAGGAGCAATTTCGAATGGCGAACTACCCCTAGCTCGCTTAGGAGCGAGCTTGCGGAGTAGGGTCGAACCAAGTGTTGGACTCCGTACCATTCAACGGCTGTGGGAGCATTTTCGAATGGCGAGCTACTTCTAGCTCGCTTAGGAGCGAGTTCGCGAAGTAGAATCGAGCCAAGTGTTGGACTCCGGAACCATTGTCAGTTTAAGGGGTGTAGGAGCAATTTCGAATGGCGAACTACCCCTAGCTCGCTTAGGAGCGAGCTTGCGGAGTAGGTTCGAACCAAGTGTTGGACTCCGTACCATTCAACGGCTGTGGGAGCATTTTCGAATGGCGAGCTACTTCTAGCTCGCTTAGGAGCGAGTTCGCGAAGTAGAATCGAGCCAAGTGTTGGACTCCGGAACCATTGTCAGTTTAAGGGGTGTAGGAGCAATTTCGAATGGCGAACTACCCCTAGCTCGCTTAGGAGCGAGCTTGCGGAGTAGGTTCGAACCAAGTGTTGGACTCCGTACCATTCAACGGTTGTGGGAGCATTTTCGAATGGCGAGCTACTTCTAGCTCGCTTAGGAGCGAGCTCGCGAAGTAGAATCGAGCCAAGTGTTGGACTCCGGAACCATTGTCAGTTTAAGGGGTGTAGGAGCAATTTCGAATGGCGAACTACCCCTAGCTCGCTTAGGAGCGAGCTTGCGGAGTAGGTTCGAACCAAGTGTTGGACTCCATACCATTCAACGGCTGTGGGAGCATTTTCGAATGGCGAGCTACTTCTAGCTCGCTTAGGAGCGAGTTCGCGAAGTAGAATCGAGCCAAGTGTTGGACTCCGGAACCATTGTCAGTTTAAGGGGTTACAAGCAGAGGGATGTAATAGTAGTGAAAACATGAAGAAACTTCATTTATTAACATCTAATGATGGGCTGCTTCTAAAGTTGCTAGCCGTTATTACAATAATAAAAGAAAGCACAAAAGGACAAATTATGACTAGAGAGAGGTGGGGAACGGTTCGACATCTCGAGTTACTTGGAGAGACGTAGTTGCCTTCTCTTGGTATTTCAAAAGATGGTCGGCGTTCCAAGTCCGGGGAATTTCTCTGCCTTCGAGATCCTCTAGCTTGTACGTACCGGGGCGGATTACTTTCGAGATCTTGTACGGTCCCTCCCAGTTCGGGGCCAGCTTGCTTTTCTGCCCGGGGAACGAGATGGCCAACTTCCGAAGGGCTAAATCCCCTTCTTTGAGGTCCGTTGGGCGGACCCTTTTGTTGTATGCCAGCTCGATCCTTCTTCGGTAAGCTTGCTGGCGTATGGCAGCTCTCTCTCGGATTTCGTCTATCAGATCTAGGCTTGTTCTGAGTTCTCTAGCATTCTGCTCTTCTTCATAAGCGATCAGGCGAGGAGAGGGTATCCCGACTTCTAGGGGGATGATGGCTTCGGCCCCATAGGTGAGATTAAATGGGCTCTCGCCTGTTGGGGTCCGCTTGGTGGTGCGGTGATTCCAGAGTACGTTCGGCAGCTGATCGACCCATAGTCCCTTGGAACACTTATCTAACCTCTTCTTGATTCCCGCAAGAATCTGTCGGTTGGCATTCTCAGCCTGGCCGTTCGACTGGGGATGGGAGACGGAGGAGAATCGGTGTTGTATGGAAAGGTCTTCACACAAGGCTCGGAAGGCGGCCCCAGTAAACTGTGTCCCGTTATCTGTGACTATGACTCGGGGAACGCCGAACCGGCAAATCACATTTTTCCAGAAGAATTGAACGACCCTATGTTCGGTGATCGTAGCCAGGGGCTCGGCTTCTATCCACTTAGAGAAATAGTCGACTGCCACGACTAGGAACTTTAGCTGTCCGGGGGCTGGAGGAAATGGTCCCAGTAGATCCATCCCCCACATAGCGAAGGGAACGGGACTTGATAGGGAGGTTAGCGGTGCCTGTGGAAGGCGTCGATGTCTGCATGCTTTTGGCAGGAGCTGCACTGCCGAACGTGTCGTTCGGCGTCCCGTAGGAGAGTGGGCCAGTAATATCCATAGTTCAATACCTTGCGCGCTAGAGCCCTGGATCCAGAATGGGCTCCGCCGATCCCCTCATGGAGCTCTTGCAGGGCATAGTCGGCTTGCTCGGGGGAGAGGCACCTTAGATACGGTCGACCATCCGCTTGGGTGAAGGAGCGTTTGTATAAGATGCCTTCGAGTAGAGTAAAACGCTCGGCTCGGGCCCTGATTCTTCGTGCTTCCCTCGGATCTTCAGGGAGGAGTCCGTTCCTCAGGAATTCGACAATGGGTTTCATCCAGTTGTCTTCGAGGAGGACGGGCAATGCTTCAACGGAGTCTGGCGCTTCGTCCTCTATGCTCGGCTTCAGGAGGACTTCTATCAAAACGGTCTGTTCCAGACCTTGAAGGGAGGAGGAGGCTAACTTGGATAAGGCGTCGGCCTGAGCATTTTCTTCTCGAGGGATCCTTTGGATGAGAGCCTCGTCGAACAGCGCCATGAGGCTTTTTACTTTGGACAAGTATTTAGCCATTCTATCGTCGCGGGCTTCATACTCGCCGAGGACCTGGTTAACAATCAACTGGGAGTCGCTAAAAATCTGTAGCCGATGTGCCCCAGCATTTCGGGCCATTCGAAGCCCGGCTATTAGTGCTTCATATTCGGCCTCGTTGTTCGAGGCTTTGAAATTTATCCGGAGGGAGTATTGGAGGATGAAGCCATCTGGCCCTGCCAGGATGACTCCTGCCCCGCTTCCCTCATTACAAGAGGACCCGTCAACGTAGACCGACCAGACGGGGGGTCCCTTTGTTGCTTGGCCAGACTCGGGGATTGTAGTCTCAACTATGAATTCGGCCAGTGCCTGTGCCTTGATTGCAGTCCGAGGCTGATAAGTTATATCGTGCTGGCTCAGCTCGATCGACCACTTCATGAGGCGACCAGAAGTCTCGGGTTTGTGAAGAATCTGTTTCAGTGGCTGGTCGGTAAGGACGACCACCGAATGAGACTGAAAGTAGGGTCTAAGTTTTCTCGCGGCCATTACCAGGGCATACGCCATTTTCTCAATTTTCGGGTACCGAAGTTCGGCATCCCGGAGCACCTTGCTGACGTAGTATATGGGCTTCTGAGCCCTTTCTTCTTCTCTGACTAAGACCGCACTGAGCGTCTGTTCGGAAGCTGCAAGGTAGAGGTAGAGCGGTTCGCCGGGTACTGGTTTGCTAAGGAGAGGGGGATTGACGAGGTAGGCTTTAAGCTGGTCAAAGGAGTCTTGTTGCTGCTGCCCCCACTCGAATCCCTTAGCCCCCCTGAGGGCTTTGAAGAACGGGAGGCACTTCTCCCCGGACTTCGACAGGAAGCGCCCTATGGCGGCTAGGCGACCGGTCAACCTCTGAACTTCTTTGACATTTCTAGGGGGGCCATGTCCAGTATTGCCTTGATCTTCTCCGGATTCGCCTCTATTCCTCGTTGGCTAACCATGAAGCCGAGGAACTTGCCTGATGAGACGCCGAACGCACACTTGTTCGGGTTGAGTCTCATATTGTGCCTTCTTAAAACATCAAATGCTTCTTGGAGGTCGGTCACATGATCAACACCTCGGATGCTTTTCACCAGCATGTCATCGACGTACACTTCCATGTTTCTGCCGATCTGAGCCTGAAACACTTTGTTGACGAGGCGCTGGTATGTTGCCCCTGCGTTCTTTAGGCCGAATGGCATGACTCTGTAGCAATAAAGGCCTTGGTCGGTCACAAAAGATGTCTTTGGGATATCCGGTGGGAACATCCTTATCTGATTGTAACCCGAGAAAGCGTCCATGAAGCGTAGAAGCTCATGTTCCGAGGTTGCGTCAATCAGAGTGTCGATGCTCGGTAGAGGGAAGGGATCTTTGGGACAGGCTTTGTTGAGGTCGGTGAAATCAATGCAAATTCTCCATGTTCCATTGGACTTCTTCACCATTACTACGTTCGATAACCATTCAGGATAGTTTACTTCCTGTATGAATCGGGCCTTCAGCAATTTATCTACCTCTTCTTTAATAGCGAGCTGTCGCTCGGGGGCGAACTTACGCCTCTTCTGCTGAACCGGTTTGGACCCCGGATCAACACTCAGGCGGTGGACTAAGAGTTCTTCGGAGATACCGGGCATGTCAGCTGCGGACCATGCGAAGAGGTCTTGATTGGCTCGGATGCATTCCACAATATCTGAGTATAGGGCGGACGGGAGGGTCTTGCTTACGAAGAACTTGCGGGTCGGCTCTTGTTCGGAGAAGAGCACCTCCTCCAGTTCGTCCGCTGGCTCGGAGGTCGGTCTTGTGGAATCTTGGGGAATCTCCAGGGTCTCTAAAGAGAGGACGGGCCCAAGGGTCGAAGTCATGTAGCATTTCCGGGCCTGCTCCTGATTTCCCCTTACTTCTCCGACCCCGGATCGGGTGGGAAACTTCATCTTCAGCTGATATGCCGAGGGAACTGCTTCCAGAGCCGCGAGGCCGGGCCTGCCCAAAATGACGTTGTAGGCGGCGGGAACGTCCACTACCATGAAGTCCATCGGCTCCGTCCTGGTGGTAGGGGTTTGGCCGGCAGTTACATCGAGGGTGATCACCCCTTCTATAGTTACCGGAACCCCCGTGAACCCATGGAGAGTGTAACCGGCGGGCTTGAGTCTGTCTCTGGAGAGCTTTAGGCCTTTGAAAGCAGAGAGGAATAGGATGTTGACGGAGCTGCCGTTGTCAACTAAGATCCTCTCCACTTTGAAATTTGCCATGTGGAGGCTGATGACGAGAGCGTCACAATGTGGGATGCGAACTCCCTCGAGATCTTCGTCGGAGAAGGTAACTGGGACTCCGAGGCCCTTGGGAGGAGGCGTGGTTCGGACTGAATTGACCTCTCTGATAAACGCTTTTCGGGAGGAGTTCGAGGAGCCTCCCATCGGACCCCCATGGATGAGGTGGAGGACTCTCTCTTCCTCGAAGTCTGGCGTCTCTTCTCTTTCCGGACGCTTGTTAGCCCCCCGAGGCGGGGGAGGGAGCTCGGCTCGGTCCTTTTTTACAAACTTCGTTAGCTGTCCCCTTTGGATAAGGGCTTCGATCTCGTTCCTCAGGGCACGGCAGTCGTTGGTGTCATGCCCGTGGTCCCGGTGATAGCGGCACCATTTCTCTTTATCTCTTCTCTTGGCGGGAGTATTCATTTTGGGAGCCGGAGGCAAGACCCCGTCTTTTTCGACCTCCATGAAGATGGCTGAGAGGTTAGCGTTGAGGGGAGTGAACTTCTCAAATCTAGGGGGAGGTCGGCGCTGGCCGGCATTATCCTTCTGGAGCTTCTTGGCTCCTTCTTCCTCTGCCCCCTTCCTTTTAAGCCCGGAGGCGGGCACTTCCCAGTTGGGTTGTTGCTCGGCCTCTTCGGCCCGAATGTATTTTTCGGTGCGAAGGAGAAGGTCGGAAAAGTCATGTGGGGGTTTCTTGGCGAGGGAGGAGCGGAGGTTGGAATTGAGAATGTTGGATTGGAATGCTGCGGTAGCGACCGATTGGTCGAGGGAGGCAATTGTTCTAGCTTCAGCTGTGAACCTCTTCACGTAGTCCCTCAGTTTTTCCCTCTTTTGCTGACGGAGATGCAATAGTGAGATGCTGGTTTTCTCGGTCCTTCGGCTGCTGACAAAGTGGGTGATGAAGAGGGTTTCGAATTGTTCGAAGGAGAATATCGACGCCGGGGCAAGACGAGAGTACCATTCTCGAGCCGGGCCTTTGAGTGTCGCGGGGAATGTTTTGCAGAGGAGGGCATCGGAAGCTTGGTGGAGGAGCATTAAAGTCTTAAAGCCTTCGATGTGATCAACTGGATCGGTCTCGCCGGTGTAATTCTCAAATTGGGGAGGTTTGAAACCGAACGGTATAGGGGCATCCACTATGGTTCGGGAGAACGGGGGCCGGCTAGGACGTAGGGTCCTCCCCCTGAGTTCCTCTTCTCGGTTTATCTGACCCAGGAGCTTTTCCACCTTGTTGAGACGGCGGTCCATGATGTCATCCCTCCGACGGTAATTCGCCGGGCCACGGGACTCGTCTTCGTATGAGGGGGAGCGAGGGCTACGGCGGCGGTTACTTCGGGAGCGACGAGGACTCGGGGTGCGTCGGGAGTTGGTTGGTGCAGGACGAGGAGAGGGGGACCGTTGGCGAGGGCTTCGGACCGGAGGAGGGGATAGGGCCCTCGGCTCGTTGGGATTTTGACGGAGGTTGAGGGCCTGTTGTACCATTGCTTGGAACTGCTGGAACTCGGCACGGGTGATGGGTGCCTCATTGTTCCTAGGCTGCTGCCGACCTGCGGGAGAGTGCCTTCTTCGGTAATAATCGGGGGAGTCCTTTCTCCCTCTTCGGATGGGGGACCTCCTGTGCTCTCGGTGACGGGGGGATCGCTCTTGCTGGCGGGAGGTTTCCCCCCGAGCCCGCTTTTCGTCCAGATGGCGACGAAGGTCATCATCTTCCGGGCGTTTGGGAGGGGCATTGTGGCGACCAGAGGCCCGGGGATGATGGGAGGCCATGGAAGCACTGGAGGCGTTGTGGATGGAGATGTTCTCTTGGTGAAGGGGCTGTTTCTGGGGGTTAGGCCCCTTTGGATCAGGAGGTGGAGGGTTCCGTTGGAGCGGCTCCTCTATGGTAGGAGGGAGTTGCCCTTGTTGCTGAGCGGGATCAGGAAGGACTTCTTGCTGGTCAGGGTTGGGCGCTCGGTTGGAGCCCCTAGATCTAACTTTGCGTGGCGGCATGGCAGGAGAAGACCTGTTCACCGGGAAGGGGAGAGGTCTCAATTCGTTTGTTTCCCACAGACGGCGCCAATCTGTTGCCGCTAAATTTGGTGTGGGGGCAAACAGATAGAACTTGTGGATTCTTGGGGAAACTGAATAGGAAAACCTGCGTACCTGTTCCGTCGGGCCTCGTTCGTCGTTCCTGCCGTGCACCTGCAAAAAGTGCGAGACACCGGGGTTGTTCCCGGCGACGCACCCTCCGATGCTCAAGTCAGTAATCTGGCAGACTATGAAAGAGCGTAAAAAACTGGTGAAAGATTGATTACCTCTTAATGGAGATGGATGGGGGGTATTTATAGGCGTCTTAGGGAACGGATTAGGAATGTAATCCCCGTG
The DNA here is from genome assembly GCA_017893485.1 of Hemerocallis citrina. Lineage (NCBI taxonomy): Eukaryota > Viridiplantae > Streptophyta > Magnoliopsida > Asparagales > Asphodelaceae > Hemerocallis > Hemerocallis citrina. The sequence goes on from CM030363.1 coordinate 46,065,340, forward strand.
ATCTGATAAGGAATGTCCTCCATAATCAGATGAGGAAGGTAATCTGATAGGATATATTCCCTGTAATCAGATAAGGAATTTAATCCCTAATCCCCCGTGAAAAGGTAGATGTCCATCAGGGCCGTTGATCGTGTTTAATCAGGGACCCTGACTCTATCTTGATGGATTGGGTGCGCAGCGGGTTGAGACCCGCACCCTCTTGGTGGTGGATCCATTTGCGGATTATTGGGCCCTAGGAGGGCAGATCCAATATCCGTTTTGGTCCTTTTGTGGGTGAAATTACTGTTCTACCCTCAGGTCTCAAGATTCGCGCCTGATTTGGACGGTTCCGATTAAACCCCATTTTTAGCCATATCACGTTTGATACAACGTATCTGACAAATAAATATAAAATGTCATTTGCTCCATTTGTTGGTGTCAACCACCATGGGCAATCTATTCTTCTTGGATGTGGACTAATTTCAGGTGAAGATACAAAGACGTTTGTCTGGTTGTTTAGAACCTGGCTCACGTGTATGTTGGAACGTGCTCCTGAAGGTATAATTACTGATCAAGATAAAGCAATGAAAAATGCTATTGAAATAGTTTTTCCAAATACTCGTCATAGATGGTGCTTATGGCATATCATGAAGAAACTTCCAGAGAAGTTGAAAGGTTACAACAATTATGAATCGATAAAGAGTTCCCTCCAAAATGCAGTGTACGATTCCTTAAGTCCAATTGAATTTGAGGCAAATTGGTTTCAAATGATTAAGCAGCATAAGCTTAATAAAAATGATTGGTTACGTGAGCTGTATGATTCCAGACATCGTTGGGTTCCTGCTTTTGTAAGAAATAGTTTTTGGGCGGGTATGTCTACTACCCAACGAAGTGAAAGTATGAATGCGTTCTTTGATAGGTATGTCAATATTCGTACTACCTTAAAGAATTTTGTTGATCAATATGAAAATGCCTTGAAAGACAAAGCTGAGAAAGAAAAATATGCAGATTATAAGTCTTTTAATTCAAGGGTGCCATGTATTACTCATTATAAGATGGAAGAACAGCTTCAGAAAGTGTACACTACTGCAAAGTTTCAAGAGTTCCAACAGGAGTTGACAGGGAAAATGTACTGTGAGATATCTTCATCCAATGCAGATGGTATAGTTTCAGAATATGAAGTGTATGAGGATGTCAAAGTTGGAGAGGGGTCAAAGCGTGTGACTTTTAAAGTTGAAATAAATGAAATACATTCTAATGAAGATTGTGAAGTCAAATGCAACTGTTGTTTATTTGAGTTTAGGGGCATCTTATGCAGGTGAGCAATTTAATTTCTCATATCAATGTTACCATTTATTAGTTGCGTACTTCTTTATTATATCATAACTAAACCATTTTTACATGTTTCTTCTTTTTCCTTATACAGACATGCAGTTATGGTTCTTATCCATAAAAAAATATTCCAAATTCCGAAAACATACATAATATCAAGATGGAGGAAAGATATAAAACGTCAACATACAAGAGTTGTTGTCAGTTATGATGACTGGAGTTGCAAGCCTGAAGGAAAGAGATTTGACAAGATGTGCAGTGCATTTCATGAAGTTGCAGATTTAGCTATCGAGTCTGATGAGAAATGCAATATGGTTGTTGACTGGATAAAAGACTTTAAGGAAAAACTGTTGGTGACTACAGATATTGTTAACGGTTCTCAACCTACACAAGAATCCAACCTTAGCGATGCAAATGGAGCCGACAATAAATGTACGATAAAGGAGAGGCAAAAACCACATGACCCATTCACAATTCCATGTAAGGGCCGTCCACCTACTAAACGAAAAGAATCTACAATGGAGAAAATTGTGAAAAAGAAAGCAACAAAGAATAAGGTTGCAAAAGGACAAACAAGTCCAGGTAATTAAGGCTTCACTTCATATATTCAAATATTTAACATTGTAGGTTTTTAAGTAGAAGAAACATTGATACCAATTGTTGTTGTCCTAGCTAATGCATTGATTCAACAACCACCAAACAATAATTTGGCATGCTTTAGTTCACCATTTGATCATTTCTCAGTTGACGGAGTGCAAGTTCACAATTCTTTCCTCCATATCAGGTACACCATGTCAATCAGTTATTGTAAGCTATGTTATTTAGTATTCTTTCATTCAATTCTAATAGTTTGTATTTTTTACATTAATTGTTTTAGGTAGTCCCTAAGTCTGGTGGCCAAAGCATTGTTTCAGTAAATCAATTTGGTGGAGAAAACGTATCGGTTAGGAACGATATTAGTACCTCTACATGGCAGCAACCTAGTCAAATAGTAGGATTTTCATATGGTAGTGGAATACCCAACCTAAGAACACCTACATTTCAGGTTAGCATTATTCACACTTCGAATGACTTTAACAAGTTGTATTTTGATTTAAAATGTGTGCTAATTGAGCACAAGATTATTTCCTGAGTTCATTGCTATTAATTGTGTATATAGGTCGCTTCCGCCAACGTGAGGTCATCCGTGATGAGCACTCATTTGATACCCAACCAAAATGCTTCAAATGCAACTAATCATGATGGTCAATAAGGCTGCAAATGAGGTTACATTTTGCATGTAATTGCTGAGAATACAGATGATGGGTTATTAGCTGATGAAACAAGAGTTTGTGCAGTTTATAATTGTTGAAACGTTAAGAAACTTAAGTTTTTATTGTTACAAAATTGTTCGTTCTGAAACTGTGTAACTCTGGGTTGTGGTTTTTGTGAAGTATCATACTGCTGCTACAAAATTGTGGTTTTTCTGAAACTGTGTAACTCTGGGCTGCAAGTGAAGTTTTTATTTTCATGTGAAGTATCATACTGCTGCTATATTTTGAGGCTAAATTATCATGTGAAGGATCATCTTCTAACTCAAAAGAAAAAGTACCTGTATTATCATACTGCTGCTATATTTTGAGGCTAAATTATCGTGTGAAGGATCATCTTCTAACTCAAAAGAAAAAGAACCTGTATTATCATACTGCTGTTATATTTGAGGCTAAAATTACAGAAAAAGAACCTGTATTATCATACTGCTGTGTACTTTTTGCGAAAAAAATTCTCTGTGAACTGTGTTTACAAAAATCCTAAGACAAGTTTTGTTATTGATCAGGTTTTTTTCTGTTTTTGTCATTCCTGTTAGTTCTTCAGCAAAGACCTGCATTTCATTTTCTGGATTCTACACCAAATATCTGATCAGTACCTGTATCTCATCATGTACAGCAAAGACTATGAATTCTTTAAATTAATTAACTTCATTTCTGAAAACAAAAACAGGAACCATCAAATTAATTAACTTCAGCAAAGACCTGCATTTCATGGCATTGTTTTTCTACAAATGACTTGAGCCTTCTGATATAGTCCACATCAGTCTTTCCATCTTTCTGCTCAAGTTCAGCAGGCACAGTAGCAACCTTGTTCTTCGTACAACTGAAGATCTCCACAATTCTCTCTCTGATTTCTACTTCAAGTCTTGTAATGAAATTAACAAATAAGGGGTCAAAAATAGCTCGTAGAATTGGGTGATACTCATGCTTCTGCTGAGTGCTGCTGCTATGCTCAATATCTTCCATGTCCAACATACTAGCTGAACTCGATCTTGTTTGCAACTTATGATATGGGATTGCTGATGTAATAGAGGAGATTGAGATAGACATCTTGTTCAACTCATCAAAATTCAGAAAGAATGAAGTAAGACCAATCTTCTGGCTAATTGCATCGACTACAGCAAAGACATCTCTAGTGTTCTCACTCGAATTGTTGTAAAGAACACACTCTCCAAGAACAACAGCAGCAAAGCCTCTAATGCTTCATTGCTAAAAGAGAACCATATGCACTCAAGTACTACACCACACTCCTCATTACATGAAACAAACCTCTTTTTTTCCCTTTACAAATTAGATCTAGCTTCAGAGGTTATCAACTATCAAATTAACAATATTCTAAAGCACACAAAGAAACTCGGAAAAAGATTAGAAACTTGTTCATGTAAGAAAAAAGATTAGAAACTAATAGCAATCTAAGGAACTGCCAATTACAGTATGCCAACATCCAATTTCTTATCAACAGTATGCCAATTACAGTAGCTACATTCCTGGCTTAATTAACAGACTAGACATTGAAAAGGAAGAGAACTCAATTCTAGGTGCTGAGAGGCAGCGGCGACGATGGCGCGTGGGGCGGAGGCAGCGGCGACGGCTTGTGGGGCGGAGGCAGCAGCGACGACGCGTGGGGCGGAGGCAGCGGCGACGACGGCGGAGGGTTGAGAACGGGAGACTGCAGATGGGAAGGAGAAAGGTGAGAGGGGGAAGATGAAGAGCTGAGAGGCAGCGGCGACGACGGCTTGTGGGGCGGAGGCAGCGGCAACGGCTTGTGGGGCAGAGGCAGCGGCGACGTCGCGTGGGGCGAAGGCAGCGGCGACGACGGCGTGTGGGGCAGCGGCGACAACGGCGGAGGGTTGAGAACGGGAGACTGCAGATGGGAAGGAGAAAGGATCGTTGGGGGAAGATGAAGAGTTCAACAATTAACTGTTTAGAATTAATTAACCCAAAATGTAATTTAAGTGGGAATGCTGATGTGGCATTGATGACTAGACTGCCACATCAGGTAGTGAAGAATCTGGTAGTGAACCAAGTAGCGGCTCTAGCATTACCCAAAAAAAAAAAATGTTTCTATTTTATGATCCCTAAAATCCATCACCTTGGTATGACATTATTATCACATCATCATGAAAAACAAACTGTAAATCATATTCAATAAAAATTGGAAGGATTCTAAAGATCATGATAGCAATGATTGGTTAATACCAGTTAAGATAAATTAGAGAGATGAAAATAATACTGAATATGGAATTGAGTTCAACCAAGTACAATATCACCTATATATAGGAGGAGAACAAATATCAAAACAACTCTACAACCAATATGGGATTATAATAATATCTAACACGCCCACTCAAACTCACGATCAGTCAAACAGTGTGAGTTTGCCTACTAAGTATCTAAATCTCTGAACAGTATGAGATTTGGTGAAAAAATATGTAGTCTGATGGGAAGAGGTAACAGAATGGAGAGAAATGGTCCCTGCTTCAAAGCGCTCATGAACACATTGACAATCAATCCCTATATGCTTCGTTCGCTCATGAAAGACCGGATTGCTTGGAATGTGTAATGCACTCCGGTTATCACAATGAAGAGGAGTAGCTTCTGTAAGAGTGACACCTATATTTAATAACAGCCAACGAATATTAACAATCTCTTTAGTAGTAGCTGACATTGCTCTGTACTCAGCCTCAGTAGAGGAACATGCAAAAACTGCCTGTTTCTTGCTTCGCCATGAGACCAACGAATCACCAAGAAATAGACAGAAATCTGTGGTAGACCTTCTGGTAGTAGGATCACCTGCCCAATCTGAATCAGAATATGTACTGAGCTCTAGTTTGGATATAAAAGGCATGAATAATGAGCGAGTGATAGTGTCCCGAAGATATCTGAGGATCCGAAGAAGAGTACCGTAGTGAACTGATGTAGGAGCGGAAACAAACTGACTGACAACACTAACTGCGTGAGCAATATCGGATCTGATCATGCATAAGTAGACAAACTGTCTAGCAATCTGCCTGTATCTAGTGGGATCAGGAAGAAGCTCACCATCTGTGGGACGAAGCTTCATATGAAGCTCTAAGGGTGTATCGGTTGATCGACTATCAGAGAGACATGCAGCGGAAATAATATCTGATGTGTATTTCTGTTGAGAAATGAGTATCCCCTGAAACCCATGAGCAATCTCTAAACCCAGAAAGTAACGTAACTTACCAAGATCTTTCATATGGAACTGCTGGTAAAGGTATTTCTAGGTGGATACAATGCCAGCAGAGTCATCCCCAGTAATGATCATATCATCAACATATAGTAGTAGAAGTACCATCCCCTGCGATGATGACCGCATAAACATGGAATGGTCCTGGGAACTTTGACGAAAGCCAGCCTTGGTGATGATAAACCGAAAACACTCAAACCAGGCTCGAGGGGCCTGTTTCAGACCATATATAGTACGGCGTAGCCTGCAAACATGACGAGGAGGAGTAGTAAGACCGGGAGGAGGATGCACATAAATCACCTCAGATAAGGTACCATGAAGAAAAGCATTCTTCACGTCCATCTGGTATAACGGCCATTGACGGATAGTTGCAACAGCAAGAAGAGTGCAAACAGTAGTCATCTGTGCAACGAGAGCAAGGGTCTCATCATAATCAATGTCATGCTCCTGAGTAAATTCTCGGGCTACTAGATGAGCCTTGTGCCGCTCAATCGATCCATCAGGTTGATATTTGACCTTGAAGATCCACTTGCAGCTAATAGGCTGAACGCCCTCTGGCAGAGGAATAACATCCCAAGTGCTAGTCTGATCAAATGCACTAAATTTTTCTGCATTATCTTTTCTCCATTCAGAATATTGAATTGCGTCTTGATAGGTTCTGGGCTCACGTGAAGAGTATATAGCAGTGAGATATGCATGAAACTATGGTGAGTAGGAAGCTAGGGTAGTATAACCAAACTGGTCAGAAGAACCAGTGGCATTAGGTTTATAACGTGCCGGAGGAATACCAGATGTGGAACTGGTAGACTGATGAAGAGGTGGTGGACTGGCAGGGTGTGGGGGGGAAGACGGTGGAGTAGGTGCATGTGTTGGTAGGTAAGTAGGTAGGGTGGGTGCTGGCTGATGTGGGGATGTAGGTGGTGTTTCGGTAGGGGGAACAATAGGTGTAAGGACGGCAGGAGATGGGAATGGAGTTAGAGGAGTGGGATCAAAAGGAATGCGGGAAGATGAAGTCGGGGGGCTAGCAACAACTGGAGATTCGAGAAATCTAGTATCCTCGGAGGGAGTCAGGTAGTAAGAGGAGTTTTCTACAAATGTTACATGTCGAGAAATGCGGACACGACCCGCTGATGGATCAAAACAATGATAACCTTTGCGTTCGGGACTAAAACCTAGGTGAACGCACTTAGCAGCACAAGCGAAGAGCTTCGTGTGCTCAGTAAGAGGAAGAAAGACGTAACAGGTGTACCCAAAGGTACGGAGCATACTGTAGTCAGGAGGTGAGTGATAAAAAGCCTTATAAGGCGTCGTACCAGCTAGGGCAGACGAGGGAGTAATGTTGATGAGACTAATAGAGGTCATGATAGCTTCAGTCCAGAAAGAACGAGGAGCAGAAGAGGAGAGTAAAAGAGCACGAGCCGTCTCAAGGATGTGACGATGCTTGCGTTCAGCTACACCATTCTGCTCATGTGTGTGAAAACATGATTGCTAAAAAAGGGTGCTGTAAGACTGAAGGATCGATCTCATAATGGTGGAAGTGTACTCACGTGCACCGTATAATCGAAAATTCTTAATGTGCACACCGAACTGAGTGTGAATCATAGTTGTAAAGAACCGATAAATATCAGGTATCTCAAATCGCTGACGCATAAGAAAAACCCATGTATGTCTAGTGAAGTCATCAATGAAGGCAACATAATAGAGGTAGCATTTCTACGAAGGTACCGGAGAGGGTCCCCATATGTCAGAATGAACAAATTGAAAAGAATGAGTGGTTTCAGAAGTTCTTTTGTGACTAAAGGGTATGACAATGTGTTTGGCCAAATGACAACCCTGACAATCAGATAAATGTTTAAAGGTGAGAGAACCAAGGACACCACTACGAGCTATAGTCAGGAGTCGTGATGCGCTAATATTACCTAAACGTCTGTGTCACAGATCATCATCAGAGAAAACAATACTGGCAAAACTAGAAGAAGAGTGATGTGCACGAAGAAAATCTATATAATATAGACGATCATGACAACTAGCACGCCCAAACTCCTCACCGGTGGAGGAATCAGTAATAGAACAACCTAAAGAGTCAAAAGTAATGACAAGACCACTATCATACAACGCACTAATAGAAATAAGGTTTGGTGATAAATGAGGAGCATAAAGAACATATGGTAATGTGAGAGTGGGAGAGCTAATTGTCCCTGAGTGTGTAATAAGAAGTGGTGAGCCATCAGTTGTGTGTAGAGATGGAGAGTGAGAGGGAAGTATTGTGCAGGTGGTGAATAGTGTCTGATTACTAGTGAGATGATGTGATGCACCAGAATCTAAATTCCAGAACGAATTCATAGTGGGAGTGGTAGAAAGTGCAGGAGCAGAGGAGCCAGCATTGATAGACTGACCCATGAGCTGTAGTTCTAGCTGAGTAAGGCGTTGTTGAAGATTAGCCCAATCAGCAGGAAAATGGCAAGGCTGGAGTGACGGGCATGGCCGAGGATGTGAAGGAAGAAGCACTGTGAGGAGAAATAAGACTAGCGCTGCTGTAACTAAGAGCACAATGTGGAGGGAGATGTTGCTGGTGTCTGCATCGGGGTAGGAAGTAGGACAGTGCTACCGGTGTCGGAAGTATAGGTGGGATCGGGTGAAGAATGATGTTAGGAGAAGGTAGGAGGCCGAAGGCAGACTGAAAGTGGTGCTGCTGCTGTTTGAATCTAGAGGAGGAATAAGAGGCGGTTGCATAAGGGAAGTCAGTGGAGGCGGAAATATGTGGGAGAGACTGAGATTCAATCAAGTAAAAGGATCTATAATAACAGAAATAATATTTTTTTTCATTTTTTTTTTGATTTTTGATTTTTTGATTTTTTTGATTTTTTTTTTAACAGGAAAAAAAATATGGTATTGGGTTTGTGGGTTTATAGGATTAGGGTTTGTGGGTTTATGGGTTTCGGGTTAAAAAAAAGGGTTTCAGGTGTTGGGTAGCAGAAGGATAAGAAAGAAGAAATTAGGTTTTTTGTGTGTGTGTGTGTAGGGGGGGCAACGGGATTGGGGCGGTGGAGATTGGAGGAGGTCGAGGAGGAGGGGGCGGGATAAGGGGGAGGGGCTCCGTCAATGTCGAAGACAGAGAAGAGGAGGGAAGAGGATTCTGTCAATGTCGAAGACAGACGTTTAGGCTCGCTGTAAATGTCGAAGAGAGGGAAGAGGGAGAACGGGGTTCGGTGTGGTGGCGCTAGGGCTGGGCGACGGGAGAGGCGATGAGGGGGGGTGTCGCCGGAGGATGGGGTGGACGAAGATGAGCGGATTTGCCTTTGGGATTTGAAAAGACGAGCGGATTTGCCGGAGAGGACGAGTGGATTTTTTTTATTTATTATTATTTTTTTTGCTGTTGAGATTTGAGAATTTTTGTAGAGAAAATTTAAGAAGGGAAAATTTGGATATTGGCTCTGATACCATGTTAAGATAAATCAGAGAGATGAAAACAATACTGAATATTGAATTGAGTTCAACCAAGTACAATACCACCTATATATAAGAGGAGAACAAATATCAAAACAACTCTACAACCAATATGAGACTATAATAATATCTAACAATACCAAATTTTATTTATGATAAGTCTGAATTCAATAAGTTCATAACGTTTAGATTATGTTTTCTGTCTCTCAAAACAAAACTGATTACATTAGGATCAAATGACTTGATATGATGTATTTCAATTATATTAAGAAATCTAAGAGCATCCACAGTTGTTCAATGGAAAAAATGGCAAAATGCATATTTTGACAATGCATTTCGAAGAAACGCTGCAGTCGTCCAATGGTAAAAAAATGCATAAGTCGTTAAAAAAGGAACAAACGAAACATCATGTTTCGTCTGTAAATAAGTAATAATTTATACTGGCCGAAACTTAGAAAATAATAATAAAAAATACGGGACGAAACCCAAAGAAGAAAAAAATTTCAAAATAATGTTTCGTCCGGGTTTTAAGAAGGTTTTTTTTTGCAAATTTTTTTTTAAAAAATAGTTTGTAAAATATATTTGCAAAAACAATTTAAAAATTTACGAAATTATTTTTTTTAAAAATGGATTAGGACGAAACATCATCGTCCCACATGGGACGAAACATGATGTTCATTCCCACTCTTAAATTCATTTAACTAGTTAATTTATTTGGTTTTTAATTTTTTTTTTAATTCGGACGAAACATCATGTTTTTTTTTAATTTTTTAAATTCATGTTTCGTCCGAACAATTAAAAATATAATTAAATAATTCTTTCGTCAGCTATAATATGCATTTTGCTATTTCGAATACTATTTCTCCCTTTCTACTGTAGATGAATTGCCAAAAAATGGCAAAATAGCAAACGACTGTGTGCGATACTGTACACAAAAAATGACAAAAGGCAAAAAAGCAAACGACTGTGGATGCTAGGGGTGGGTATCGGTCGGTATCCAACCTAATATGGACCATCCACCACCGATCCAAAGAAGATCGATTTTTCAATTTTCTCGTCCGCAACCAATCCGAACCTTAATTGGATCGGTTTCCATCCAAGCCGATTAAGCTCGGTTTGGATTGGATTGGATGGTCGGTTTGGCGTGCTACTTTTTACCTTCAACATCATTCATAATTTTGTTGAAATTTAAAAGATCAACTTCAATCAAACTTAAGAAACAACATGCTATTTGTTATTTAGAAATAAATTTAAAATGAAGATTCATAAAACGACAAGTTAATGAATTTTGCACTAATTGTTTGAGATTATGACATTTAAATGGGTGAGATAAACTATTTTTTCACTTATATACTTCTGTAATCTTAGTTTATTATCATAAAAGAAACATTAATAACCATAGCTAATTGAATTTCGGGTACAATAAAAAAAGATTTAGAAAACAATTTGCTTGACTTGATTAAAGTAACTATTAAATGTTACATCTACTTCATGATTCTATTAAGTTTGGCCACACTGTAAATCGAGCATTTTTCAACAACATAACACATAAGATTATAAAAAATCAAAACATAGGTAGAACAATTGCTCGGTTTGTATTAAAAAAAAATAAAAAAGACTGTTTGTATCTCCAAGAAAATGAGAAAAGACTATTTTTATATTCAAGAAATTAAAGAAGAACTATATTTTAAATGGACTTATGCACAGAGGTACAGTCGGTTCAGTTTCATCGGTTATCTGAAAGCCCCATCCAACAACCGAACCGGTCATGTTGGTTATTGAAGATCAAGAACCGAGCCAATCTAAACCCCCAATTGGTTCGGTTAAAAACCGATCGGTTCGGATTGGATTAATTTGAATTGGTCGGTTCGGATAATTGTTGTCCACTCCTAGTGGATGCTCTAACCAATTTACTTAATAAGGAATAGAAATTCTGATGTGATTATGGTGCAACATTTACTGTATAGTATGTAGTTCATTTGCTTTAAGCCGTGACTTCCGTAATTTATTATGCTTCTAGCTATTTTTGCTAAGGGCACATTTTGGTCATATCATAATTTTTTTTGTTCCTCTTATCTTAAGATATAATTTCTAGTTATGAAATTATATATAGATCCCTATGTGGTGTTTAATGGGATTTAAAATAGTGAAAAGTTAGTATTTGAAAAAGTGAAAAGGAGATCAATGGAGAAGAAAATGGAGGCCAGAGGTATAGATAACTAGGGCTGCAAATGAATCGAGCTATTCGTAAGCTATTCGGCTCGAGCTCGGTCAAAGTTCGGTCAAAGCTTGGCTTGAACTGAGCTCGAGCCGAGCTCGAGCTCAAAACTGAGCTCGTTTCGTAAACGAGCCGAGCTCGAGCTTGGATTTTTTTTTTTAAGGCTAACCTCGCGAGCTATTCGACTTGAATACGGTCAAAGTTCGGTCAAAGCTCGGCTCGAACCGAGCTCGAGCCGAGTTCGAGCTCAAAACTGAGCTCGTTTTGTAAACGTGCCGAACTCGAGGCTGAAGGTATTCGGCTCGGCTCGATTGCAGCCCTATAGATAACTATTAGACCTAGAAAAATATCTCTAAATTATTCTTGAAGAAACCATGGAACTTGTTCTCCTAAACTATTTTCATAATTACACAAGGAAACAAAACAGTAAAAAATGACTTTGTTTTCTTAGAGCATCTGTAGTTGTTGAGACCCATTTTTTCGGTATTTGGCAAATGGAAATGAGAAAAATAGATTTATGCTGCAGTTGTAGACTGCCTTTTTTTTTGAAATTTTTTTAAAAAATTTGCACAAATGGGAAATCATATCCCGTTTGATGATTTTTTTTTTGTTGGTTTCTGAAAAAATGGACAGGTCGGGACCAATTTATAAAAAAAAAATCAAAGGGACGGGGAATAATCCCTCGTCCGTTAGAGTTGAATGAAAAAAAACCTCTCCAACGACAGATAATCTTTCGTCCAATCAAACGGACGAAAATTATCTTTCGTTAGCTATATTTTGGCAATTGTCATTTCGTCTGCAAAATCTAGCCGACTACTGTAGCCCCAAAACCCATTTTTGGGTAAATGACCAACGACTGCAGCGCTATTTTCTCCAAAATTTGGAAAATTTGGGTAAATGGCAAACGACTCTTAGAGCATCTGTAGTCGTTGGCCATTTTGCTAAACTTTTTAACATTTGGCAAAAAAGTGCTGTAGTCGTTGGCCAAAGACCCAAAATTTGGGTTTCGTCGCTACAGTAGTCGGCTATTTTTAGCAGACGAAATGACAATTGCCAAAATATAGCTAACGAAAAATGATTTTTCGTCGGAGATATGAGACGAAATATTATCTTTCGCCGAAGAGATTTTTTTTTTTTTTTCAAACTTATCGGACGAGGGATTATTCCTCGTCCTTTGTATTTTTTTTTTAATTTTAAAAAAGGCCAGAAGGGATATTATTTCCCGTCCCGTCCATTTTTCAAATAGTGCCAAAATTTTCATTTCGCCGGACGAGAGATGATTTCCCGTCCGGCGGAAGAATTTTTTTTTTTTTTTTTCCGACGGACAGGAGATCATTTCCCGTCTGTCCTTTAATTTCAAAAGAAAAAAAAATTGGCTTTCGAACGACTAAAGCACAAAGCTATATCTCTCATTTCTATTTGTCAAATACCTAAAAATTGGGTCTCAACGAATGCAAATGCTCTTATCCTCTTTTTATTGCTTTTCTATTATTTTTTACATCTAAACAAATAGAGCACAACTTTTATAATTTTGTAATTACTAAATAGGTGCTTTTAGTAACACCAAAAAGCACTGTAGGTGGGGCTATTTTACGACATGGTTGTAAAATCAAATCTAGTTGAAATATTTAGGTAAACAACTTTGAAGTTAAACTAAAATGTAAATTGTGCTTTAGTGGCGGAAGGTAGTTCACTTACAACGTTCAACTTCAACTTATATCGAGTGCAAATAGTATTTGAAAGAACGTTTTTTTATTACTTGCACTTACAGTATTTTTCAAAATTTTTGTACTTATTACTGCAGTCACACCTCCACCCGTAATTATTACAATACTGTAGTGCAATTGATGTTTACTTATACACCATAAATACTGGTATCCGGTTATATTATCCCTCAACGATAAAAAGTAATTTAGTGTGAATAAAAATTATGATATATTGGAATTACTATCAAGTTTTCTACCACGCTAGAATAATGCACGTGCAATGCACGTCAATAAAAAATATAGTCGCCATCTTCGATATCGTCCTTGATTAGAATATAAGATGATGATTTTGCAATCTAAAGAGAAATAGAGTTTAACAAAGATTTGAAATGATTTTTACAAAGATTTGAAATGATTTCTACAAGACCATAACTAAAAACACTCAAATTTCACATAAACTAACTCATTTACTTTGTCTCTAAATACGAAGGCTAAATTTATTTTTTTGATGAAACGGATAGAGTCAATGAACTCCAGCCTGACAATCAATTAATAATAGTATATATTATACGAAGGGTTTTACCAGAGGTAAAACAAAAGACGATAAAGAAAGGCCCTACTACAGAGAGAGAAAATCTAAGCATAAATAGAACAAGTGATATAACACAACGCTAAATAATAACGATGGAGACAAGGCTACAGCTTAGCAATCGAGACACTCCAGCTTAAGGACCCGGCTGCTCGAGGAGGAACCAGCTGAGTCGGATAGTGCTCGGAAAGGGCGCGCGCGCCGGGCAACCCAACGCGGATCCACACAAGAAGAGAATGTGTGATAACTCGCACCAGACTCAAAGGAGACTACATACATCCCGTAGGAGCTGATAAGCTGGACGAGAGAGATCGCTTCCGCTGAAAAAAACTGAGCAAAGATGCGCTGACACGCCGAAAGCTCTACAGCAAAAGTCAGTCCACCTCAAAGAACGCCACACTGATCGAGAAACTAAAACAATGCAACACAGCCATCCCGTTGCCAAAACATCACAAACCATTCATGAAAGAAACAAAAGACATGCCTCAAACTAGTCACAAGAGAAAGGGCATGGCCCTGTAGATAGATACGAGAGCAAGAAAAACTCCCTGAAAGGAGAAAGTAGTCACATAATCATCAAGAGCAGCGTACATAAATCGCAGCTAACCACTGCAGTAACCGAGAAGAAATATACACAAAAAATCACCCTCCAGGCAGCACAGACAGTTAGAGGAAATGCAGCTAACCGCATTCCAATCCAAAAGAGAAGAGCTAAGGCCAACAGCGTAAAGCATCATAATACTATAAGCAGCACGCACAGTATCGCTATAAAACAGTTCAAAAGAAAGAAGAAACACTACCAAAAAAATTACGCAGCTAGAATCAATCCAGCGACAGCGAACAAAGCAGTAAGTAGCAGTCAGAAACGACAATAAGTAGAGATAAAATCAGGCCACCAATAATCTTAACTAGTTAAATGTGCGAGGGAGCACAATTCAGCTGACCATCCAGAATAAGATATAGAGAAGTCAGATACTAACATAAGAGACCAAAATATACAAGAGAAGCAGTCCAAGAAAAGAAACTGAACATAAGTCTCTTAGTCAGCAAACACAACCAAACAGCTGCACAACACAAGCTGAACATTACCACTCAAAAGCCCAGGAGATCAAAAAGAGTGAGAGACATCTGAATCAAAAGATTCAAATTAAACCGCCCAGCCTGTGAAACCCTTACAGGGAGTTCAAACCTGCAAGATACGAAGCAGAGAAGAGGAAAACAATGTGAGTTAAAAAGAGTTACTAAACAGTCGCTATAAAGCATGAAGATTTCTAAGACAATGAAAAGAGTCAAGTAATTTTTGAAAAGCCAGTGAAACACTGTCTTTGAACTTTGGGCTCGAAGCCCAGAGTTTAAAAAGAAAAAAGAAATCATCAGTCATGGACGCGATCGAGTTGCGTTGATGCCGGAATAACCTAGTGTTCCTTTCCTTCCAAATTATCCAAATGATGGTATGAATAGCTAACATCCACGCACTTCGAAACATCGCGTTCGAAGGCGTATAAGACCAAACGGAAGCTAATAGAGGGGGAATCAAGCCAGTATCCCAAGCCAAAGTGCTAATCTTCCAAAGAGGGAGGATGAAAAGGCATTGAATGAAAAGATGGTTGACGTCTTCCAGTTCCTGATCGCACAACGGGCATAGTTGCCCCCAAGCCATGTTCCTTTTGTTCAGAACCTCAACAGTGAGAAGTTTGTTATTAAACGCAAGCCAAGAGGTAATTTTAACCTTAAGAGGGGCACAGGAGTCCCAGATGAAATGTGCAGTCGAAGATCGAATACCTCTGGAATTGAGGAAGTGGTAAAAAGATTTAACCGAGAAAATGCCTGAAGGCGACCAGCGCCAAGAGATACCCTCGCTAGGATACCAGACGTAGCCATTGAGGAAGGTTAATAGGTTATTAAAAATTTCAAAGAGCGATGGGGGGAGCTCGATCACAAGGGATGCACCAATGTCTCACATTATCGATGAAGAAGAAAGAGTTCGCTACCGTAGCTGACGGGGAAGCAGCTAAGCGAAATAAAGAAGAATACGCGGATGACAGTTTGATGTTCCCGATCCACAAATCAGACTAAAATTTAGCTGTGGTTCCGTCAGAGCAAGAACGAGAGATGCTACACTGGAATGCATTAGACGCCTTCCAAATCCCCTTCTAGAAAGGGGAAGCTTGGCGAGAGGTCAGTGGGGGGAAGTCCCACCAGTTGGCGGATGATCGATAATTTTTGACGCATTGAATCCATAGGAGGTGGTCGAGGTTATGGAGTCTCCACAGCCATTTGTCTAAGAGGGCAATATTATGATCTCTAAGATCCAAAACGCCGAGACCCCCTTCATCCTTGGATGAACAGATTAATTTCCAATGGGCTAGGTGCGATCCAGGTTTAAAGGCGGAAGACCCAGACCAGAGGAAATTACTTCTGATCTGATCAATTCTTTTGATCACCCAGGAGGGAATGAAGTAATAATACATCATGTATAGGGGCATGGCCGAGAGGACCGAGTTAATGAGTATCAGTCTTCCTCCTCGGGAGAGGACTTTACCGGACCAAACAGTAAGCCTAGATTCCACTTTATCAATAAGTGGAAACCAATCAGCTCTGAGTAATTTGCCCCATCTCAGGGGGATGCCAAGGTAGGAGATCGGAAAGCTGGCAATAGGGCAATTAAAGAAATTGGATACCTCGACCTGGCGATTGGGGGAACCGCTCAGCCATAGCACGGAGGACTTTTGGAAGTTAATGGCTAAGCTTGATGCCATTTCGAAGCAGTAAAGGAGCAGTTTAAGGTTACGAAGGGAGTGGACATTAGGTTTGGAAAAGATGATAGTGTCATCTGCGTATTGCAGGTAGAGAACCCCCTTAAGATGAGGGGAGGATCCGAGGCCTTCGATCATTTGAATGTTCCAAGCATTCCTGAGAAGTTTGCTAAACACGTCGGCTATAAGGGCGAAAAGAAGAGAGGAAAGGGGGTCTCCTTGACGGAGACCGCACTTAATTTTGAATTTATGCCCCTCCGAGCCGTTGATGTAGATTGAAGAGGTCCTAGAGTATAGGCTGGATTTAATCCAAGCTATCCATTTGGGACCAAAACCCCAGTAGGTAAGGATGACAAGAAGGAAATCCCAATTAACATTATCGTCATCTTTTTGAAAGTCAAGCTTGAGAAGGATACCCTCAGAGTGAGATCTATGACAATGGGATATGATTTCCTGGGCTGAGGCTACACTATCAAGGATAAATCGATCCTTGATGAAATCCGACTGGACTGAGTCGATAAGAGGGGAGATAATGTCGCTCAGCCTGGAAGAGAGAACTTTCATAATAATTTTGAAGGACGTGTTGATCAGACTGATAGGTCTAAAATTAGTCAATAAGTGAGCCCCGCAATCTTGGGAATGAGGACAATGTGCGCATAGTTAATGCGATCAAAAGAGAAATGACCCTGGTGAAGATCCTGAAACAATTTGAGGAGGTCATCCTTAAGCCATTCCCAAAATTTTTGGAAGAAGAAGGCAGGGAAGCCGTCAGGGCCGGGGGCAGAATCACTTTGTAAGGCAAAAACCGCCGATTTGATTTCTTCCATCGTGAAAGGGGATTCGAGAGAGGAGAGATCGTGAGATTGGTTACCACAAAGTTGGAACCAGTTGAGCTCAATGGTGCACTGTTTATGCGAACCAATGAGATTTTTATAGAAATTGAGGAATTCACGATGGATCTCTCCCTCGGAGGAGACATCAACCCCCTGAACCGAGAGAGAGGATATACGGTTGCAACTCTGCCTATGGGAGGCAAAAGTGTGGAAGAACGCGGTGTTGGCATCACCCTCTTTCAACCATTTAATGTGAGCTCTTTGCGCCCATTTGGTATGATCTTGCTGGAGAATATTAGCGTAATCCTGCTTGCAGGAGAGACGCTCTGCACGAGCAGCGTCTGACAAAGGCTGTATTTCTTCCATCTTATCAAGGGATTCAATGGATTGGAGAAGAAAGTTTTTGAGGAAAAAGGTATTATATTGTCTCTCAGAGCGCCAGATTTTGCATCCGTGCTTGATCGCATGAAGTTTAAGGAGGATGTTGCCCAGTCCTGAAGAACCAGTAATCGAGGCTAGACATTCCACCACAAGACTAACGAAAAGTTGGTCTTGTAACCATAATTTTTCAAAGCGAAATTTGTGCTGGTGGTTGAAAGGAAAGTTCGATGTAAGGGCGATCGGGACGTGGTCAGAAGATGTGTTAGGGAGAGCTTGGGCGGAAGATTGAGGGAAACGGTCGATCCAGGGTTGCGAGACTAGGAAGCGATCAAGTTTGGCAAAAATGGGAGGGTCACGCTGGTTTGACCAGGTAAAAGACCTCCCTGAGATCGGTAGATCTGATAATTGCAAATCGCGAATGCAATCATTGAATAGGCAGGATTGTGAGTATGAGAAGACAAGGTTCGATCTTTCGGATACAAAACGCGTGACGTTAAAGTCGCCACACAAGATACAGAGATCAGAGGAGAATTGTTGTAACGAAAGGAATTCGTTCCAGAAAGAAGGTCGCCTCTCGGAGGTAGAGGGGCCGTAAACTGATTTAACGGTAAGAGGACAGTTGAATTGCGTCCAGTTAAGTTGAATAATAAGAAAGTAGTTAAGACGCTGAACCGCGATAAGCGAGAATCGCGATTCTTTGAATCCAAAAAGGATCCCTCCTCTCGATCCGATGGCATCCAGCGAAATCCACTTCGAGATCAAGGATCCGCCTAATGCGCACAAAATCGAATGAGAGGGCGATTCCAATTTGGATTCTTGAATGGAGATCATGTCGCAGCGAGAAGAAGAGATAAGGTCAAAAATCGCCCGTTGCTTAGACGGGCAATTCAGACCATGGATATTCCAAGAGACACTAATCATGGAACTGACTATGCTCCAAAACTCTAATACGTTCCAATTTTCTAATGGCACGAATGTGATGGGAGTCAGAAGGGTTGATCAGGAAACCCATGTCCTGCGCAAGGGTTGCAAGATTGTTATCAGAGAGCGAATCGAAAATAGGGAAGTAAAGGGACCCTAACTGGTGATGGGGAGTCAGTGGGAGGTCGGAGGAAGATGGAGAAAATATTTTATGTTTGTCAGTCCTATAATTAACAGTGGAGAAATGATCGTTGTGGTAAGGAGAAGTTTTCTTTTTATTAGCCAATAGACGAGCGCTAGACCTAATGAAGCGTTGAGGCAATTGCGAGGAAAGATCGCCCTCAGGGTTGGGGCTCTTTGAGGCCAGAATAGGTGAGAGGCGAGTGGATGAGGTGCTGGAGGGGATGGGTGAAAGATGGACTGGAGCCTTATTCGATGCAATGATCTCTGCATCGCAGAGAGAGGAAAACAGAGGAGGGAATGGAATCGGAAGCCTCGAAAAACTCCGAACCTTCGTTTCGGGGGACGGAGAAGTCCAAACTCGTAACGAAGATCTGAGAGTAACAATTTTTAGAGGAGGTCAGCCTCGAAGGGGCACTTTAAAGGCTTGACCCAGCAAAACCAAATGCAACAGCTTAAAAACACAGTTTGCATAGAAAAGAAAGATAAATGAGAAATACTTGGCTGGAGGAAGAGGCAATACCTGCTTGGCTAGGCACTCACGATTAAGATAATCTTCTTCCTCTAAAAGCAGGGGATCCTCGTTAATCCATGAGGCAGCTTTGGAAGATTGCGAGGCCTTAAGAATGGCAGACTCAAAAGCAGGATCAGTGCGCTTGGGAGTGGGAAAATGAGCGAGTTGTTGAAATTGCTCCCAGTCCGACGCAAAGTTCGGGTTGACCTCCCAAGCCGGCCAGGGAGAGGAAATCTGCTTGCTTTTAGACTTAGGAGATAAGATTGCTTTCGGAGAAGCAGGGATGAGAGCTGCCGACTGAGGAGACTTTGGGGGAATTGTAGGGGTACTTGTAGCTTTCACAGGCGTAGAGGGATTAGCGGAGGAAGCGCCCTTTGCTGCGTGAAGGTCAGGATTGATCCATACGAGGTTGGGGGCTTTGGAAGGAGAAATCTTTGGAATGGAAGGGGGAGCTGCAGTTCTAGGGAGAGGAGGGAACTTGCTGCGCGAAGTCCCCCCACGATACACTTTAGCTGCAGAGCTATTGACCTTCGAAGAGGAATCAACTCCAGGATGAAAGGGGGCATTGAGGTCGGCGCCAAATTTCGGAGTAGCAGAACCAGAGGGAGGGAGAGAAGGAGACTCCTTAGCAACAGTGGAATCGTGGTAATGAACAGACACAGAGTAAGAGGATGTACCATCCGATAAGCAGAAAGCCTCAATACGGAGGGGGAGTTTAGGGCAGCGAAAGAGCGCTTCAATTTGAAGGCTGCCCGAGGCAAGCCTAGCTTTAGAGATAATGCTGACGATGTCACCGATGCATTTGGCCATCTCTCCGACCAAGCGGAGAGCGACACAGAAAGGTGGTAGACCGACTAGGGAGACTTTAGACTCAACGGAGTCAACTAACTGAGACTGGGATGGGATCTGCGAACAGCGAGAGAGATAGAGCCAATGGACAGGGAGGGTGATGCAATAAGATCTTCCAATATCTTAGGAGAGGGGCAGCAGATCACCATATCGCCATTGGAGCAGTTGTAGAGAACCCAATCCCAATCCTTAATGTTATAGAAATTACTAAGGAAGGAGTTCAAAGTGAAAAAAGGAATCGCACCTCCAATGAAGGAAATCGCACCGTAGGTGCTGAAGAACTTCAATCAGTCCGTCAGCTCAGTCTTAGGGATAAAAACGTGGGTGGCATGCAGCTTGGGGAGAGGATGGGGAGAAGTAGCTGAGGGCACCGAAGAGGGAAGGGGTTGCTCCGAGATGCGATGATCTGGGGGAGGCGTAGGAAGCAAAGGGGGTTTGGAGGACGAAGGGTGCTTACGAGTTTTAGACGGTTTAGCGGCAGGCAGCTTGCTGCGAAGGGAGGAAAGATCCACGGCACCCAGCACCTGATCAGAGATCGGAGCGCCCATGGGTAACCCTAGAATCTTTTGAAGAGCGTAGCAGCGCTGCTGCGCATGGCCGGATTTGAGGCAGAAAAGACATTTCATTTTGTTGGGTCATTTAAAAAAACTTAAAAAAACTTTACTGAACTTTACTGAACTTTAGGTCATTTAAAAAAAAAGCACTAAGTTTTTATATAAAAAAATCTGCACAAAACTTTAAAAGAACACACACTGACAGAGTTGTGTTAGGATTAGGGTTAGGGTTAGGGTTAGTTCAAGGAGTTTATTTAAATATCTGATTAGTAAAGTGATATTTTTTTAAACACAAATAAAAGATGAAAGTGATTTTTTTAAATTTACCCTAATGGAAATTTAACTCCGTTAAAAGTAAGTTTATTAAACTAAAGTTTTGTTGAGTTAAAATTTAAAAAAAAAAAAAAACTTGTGATTTTTAAAAAATGGCCAAAGTCCAATGGTTTTTTTAAAAATATTGACAAATACAAAATTCAAATTAAAAAGTTGAAGTAAAGGACGAAAATTGAGTGGATATCCAACGTGGACAAATAGTATGTTTGTCGGGTGCAACTGCCATCTAGCTGGAATGGAGTAAATACTTTTGTTTTGCAGTGTTCTTGTAAAAGGACAAAACTACCCCTAAGGTTTCACATGGGCCGAGACCCAACGGCTCTCACTGTTTTTTAGGGAGGTGAGGGCGGTGGGACCCACCAGAAGTTCTCCTATCGAGGAGGGACATCATGGTAATTTGGTAGAGAGTACAAGGTTGGGATGGTCTATTGAATTTGACTGCATGTTGATATGGGAATTGTTTTCCAAAATGACCCACTTTCCGAAAATATTTACCAAACCGATGTATTTTGAAACTAATTACGAACTGACAAGTGTAATTCAATTAGGGTTACTATTTGAAACAACGAGTTTAGTTTTTGTATTTTGAAATTTGACAAAAATTTTTCAAGTGCTGAAGAAAATTCTTATAACTAAACTCACTATTTCAAATGACGACTCTAATTGCAATATACTCACTATTTTAAACAGCAAGTCTAGTTCAATTAGGTTTACTTTTCAAAATAGTGAGTTTAGTTTTAGTATTTTGAGACTTGGCAAGATATCTCTAAGTGTCGATAAAAATTTATATAATTAAATTCACTGTTTTAAATACCAATCATAATTGAACTAGATTCGATGTTTTTTTATAAAAATCTTTCTATGTAAAGTTGTAGGTTAATAAAATGGAGTTGATGTGTGTTAAAATCATAATCATCACACCATTCACCAACAAACAACACAAAAAGATTAAATAAATAATGAAAATAGAAAAAAGCAGCTATAGAGCCACTTTTGCAGCCATGTGATCCGTACCCTTCCATATCAAGATTTTTTTCCAAATGACCCACTTTGCAAAAATATTAAACAAACTGACCCACTCTCAAAACTAATTATCAAATTGACCCACTCACTGGTTTAAACAGCAAGTTTAATTATAGGAATTTACTTGAACACTTAAAAAATCTCGCCAAGTCTCAAAAGACTAAAGCTAAAATCGATATTTCAAATAGCGACAATAATTGAACTCGACTCGTTGTTCTCAAAAAACGAGTCTAGTTTAGTTATGGTCGCTTTTTTTTTTGAAGGAATATGTGGAATCTGGCCACACTGTTTCATTAATAAGAGCTTAACGAAACAAACGCAGAGTACTGAGCCAAAGTACAAACTACAGATAGAAAATAAAACATACATGAAGCAACATGACTTGAACAAACAACAAATCCATCCAACAACCCTGGTGGGTGGGCCGACAAACAAGCTCGGTCCAGCGAAATTGTAAGTACGTCAGTTTAGCTTCGTACAGTACCTCCACGGCACATGCACACCCACCTGAAACAAGTCTGGCAGGATTTTATCACCCGCCGAGCCCTGCCTTCACCTCGTTGGGGGCCCCATTTTTGGGCCTAAGCCCCGCAGATCGAATTCTGACCCCACGGCACATCCACCGCGATCGCACTCTCCCACCATCTCCACCACTCATCCTACAATACGCCAATAGCTCCCATAGCCGCTACCAAAGAGATAGCCGTGAAGATGATACCTTCACCTCTCACACGATAGCACTTTCTCAAGCGATTTCTCACCAACAACTATCTCGCCCACCTCACCAAATACCATGCTCCAGGAGAGAGCCGTGGAGAGGATACTTTCACCTCTCTCACGCTCTAGCTCTCTCCGGCGATTTCTCACCACACAGACTTATCTCGACTCATACTCCCAATCTGAGGGAAGAGGCAACGCTGTCACGAGCCAGTGGCCTAAGCTGAAGGAAGCTCAATAACCTGATAGTAGGCACTGTGAAAACTGCACCGGCGACATCGTAGGACACTCAAATGAACACATCATGGAGGGACCTCATCTTTGGGCCCAAGCTCCACAATCGTGCAAGACAGCGTACTTCGGGAGGGGGGCACACCTCGCCATCGCCCCAATCACACTTGAACCCTAGATCCATGGCGTTCGCGACAACAGGCACGGGAGGATGTTCTGGCGCGACATAGTCGCTCCGCAATAGTTGAGACAAGCACCCCGAAAAGTAGAGACAAGTGAGCGCACACCACGGAGGAACCCTATCTTCGGGCCCAAGCTCCACAATCATGCAAAACATCATAACCCGCTTATCATAGCAACTCGCAGATAGAGAAGTACACTCGGCTTCTTCACACGCACTACCAACCCTCGCAAAAACCAAATCATAGCTGCAGAACGCCGTGATTGGCCCCAAGAGTGTGGACATGGTGTCAAGCGTGAAGAACATCCGGGCAACATCTAGCAAGGCCAACCGACCCCAGTCTAACCCAAACCTCAACCCCAATAAAACCACCCCCAAACCCCAATTCCAAAAGCAACCCAGATCATAGATCTGGAAGCAAAGAGCCAATAGATCTGAAGCGGAAACCTCAACCAACCAACCAACTTACCCGACGGCGTCGGTGTGACTGGGCTTCGAAGGCGGCGTGTTGGAGCATCTGGAGGAGGGGGGAAGGGGACGGACCTTTTGAGCAACGTCGACGACCTCTTGAGCAACGTCGATTTACTCCATCGAATCCCTCGGATCCATGAACAACGACGACCTCTTGAGCAACGTCGAGTCCGACGGCAGCGACAGTGACATGTCAGCGTCGACGATATCGCGCCAAGGAGGCATCGATAAGGCGGTGGATGAAGACTGGAAAGAGATTGATAGCAGCGAGATGACGTTGGAGACATTTCTTGAAAGGGCGGGGGCGGTCGATGTTCGGATGGAGGTGGACGCAGGTGAAGGGCGGCAAGGTAGGGATGACGAACGATGAATGGGGAGGGGGTGGCGAGAGCCCGGCCGCCACCCCCTCCAAACTTTCTAGATCTAGGGTTTTTTGTTTTTGGGTTTATTTGGGGGAGCTTCTTTCTTAGAAAATCTAGAGAGAGAAACTCTTTTTGCAAGTTTAGTTATATGAATTTTCTCCAACACTTGGAGAAATCTCACCAAATCTCAAAACACTATAAACTCGTTGTTTCGAAAATAGACCATAATTGAACTAGACTCGCTGTTTGAGAAAATTAACAAAATAAACATAGAGTACTGGGCCAAAGTACAAATTACAAACAAAAATTAAAATATGAAGCAACATGATCAGTACAGACAATAATAGATCCCTCTAAGAATCCTGAAGGGTGGGCCGACAAACCGATAGTCTTCATCACACAATCGAAGAGGTCAAACCGGTCCCATCTAGGGCCCTAACACCTCTAATATTATAATGAACCCCATCTTGGGCCCAATCACAGTGCTCAGCCCATCATAATTGTTTGTACATCAATTTAGCTTCGTGCACCGCCTTCACGACACGTGCACACCCACCTAAAGAAAGTCAGGTAGGATTTTGTCATCCACCGAACCTAGCATTCTCCTTCTCTTCTCCCACAAACTCGCAAGAAACACTCTCACTCATCCTACCCAAAGCCACATCCAAAGAGAGAGCCGTGAAGATGATACATTCGCCTCTCTCACGCTCTTACTCTCTCAGGCGATTTCACACACACACACACAAATACACACCAAAAAAGAATAGTGGTATTCTCTTGTCAGAAGAGATATTCTCTTTAGATAGAAAGTTAGCTTGTAGTATATCCATTAACGATTCACTTGTCATTCTCTAAATTGGGTTAATTTCATGGAGTTCTAGATCATGTGCTCAGATTATGTGTTAATGGAAGAAAGAAAGAAAAAAGTATGCGAAAAGAAAAAAAGTTTGTAAATTTGGAGGAGAAATATGTTGGGATTGGGACGTCAACCAACGCCCGTTGTTGCAGCGAAACTAAATAGAGCAATGAGAAAGTCGAAGTAGATGAGACGAATAAATTGAGCAAGTAAGTAGATTCACCAAACTAACACAAACACAACGATGACTTATCCCGGTTAGCTTTTGCTTAATCCGGGGGGAAATATAGAGAAATCTAATATTCAACTAGAAGAGATTACAATGAGTTATTGATTCACTCAATACAAGGAATTAAACTCACTCACCAAGAACTATCTCTCTCTCTCGAGCCGCTCTTTGCAATGAAGAAAATAATCTATGAAGTACTCTACACTCATAAAGAAGGAGTTTACAATATATATTGAAGAATAGAGAGAAACCAAGGTCTAATCTTGATTTTTAGTCGTCCAATATAACCTGAAAAAGAAGTAACTGAATAGGAGCCGCACAATCTAACTTAGAGTTGAAGATTGGGCTGAAACGACCTAACAAATCGAAGCCTAAAAACGAACACAGCGCCGCGGTCGGTCGACCGTCCAACAAGACCGGTCGACCGTACCATTCTCTGATAATCCCTGTACTACAAGCGGTCAGGGGGCGCGGTCGGGGGGTGCGGTCGATCGCAACATAGGACAGTCGACCGCAACTATGCCTGCACCTTGCTGCTGCCGTTTTTCCTTCTACTCACTTCGACGCTTCGACCTCCGTGCTTCATCTTACCTTCTTCTAATATGAACAATGAGTATTCAAGACACAATCTTAACAAACTCTACCTTGGATTGCATACAAGTGCTATCACATAATGTGTTACTCATCTCCAAACTTCAATGAATTTCACTTGCAAAGAAAACTTAGAACAATAGTTTTTTCTTCTAGTTGAAATGATTACTACCCAATCTCACCAATTCCAGTATACCCCTTCAAGGGTACACCTCCATAGATGTACTCATGAAGTTGCCAAACTCCGCATGAACTCTACCTACCCTTAGACTTTATCCACTTCTCGACGATATTCGAACTTCGTGGTCTCGTTTCAATGAATCTAGTTACGGCAAACTAGCTAAGTTTGCAGGAATAACGGAAAAAGAGCAACACTTGCGCAAGTATTTTGAATTTTCCAAAGCTTGTAGACATTATTTTGGCTTGGCTCAACCACTCTCATACCTCTAATCACCTTATGACGACCCTGAAAAACAGATAGAACTCCACCTCGAATTGTGTACCTACAATCCCATGCATCAAGAGTTCCTAAGGAAATCAGATTACGTTTCAGCAGAGGAATATGCAAAACATCCCTTAAAGTGAACATGTTTAGACCTGGCATCTTCAACTCAATTGTCCCCTCACTCACTACTTTACAAATCTCCCTAGTTCCCGTTGTCACACAACGCCCTATAGTAGACTTATAAGTAGAAAAATACTTCCTCTCGGAAAAATATGAGAAGAATTCCTTGAGTCAAGAAACCAACTAGAATCCACTTCTAAAGAATTTGAAACATGAAGACACGAACCACCTGAATCAAAGGCACTAACCACATTAGCGGCTGAACTCCCGTTCTTGGCGCTCTCATAATTCTGTAATTTCCAACAGTCTTTCTTGATATGCCCTGACCTCTTGCAATATCGGCAACGGATCGAATCCTTTTGCAAAGCACTTGGTCTTCCCCCTGAAGGACCATCTACAAACTCGCCGCATCAGTTTCTTCAAGAAATCTGCACTTGTCCTCGTCCGTCAAGGATAGTTGGTTCAGACTTATGGCTCTTTCACGAATATCTTCCCAACCGTCATCATTCATATCAGTTGGCTTTTTTTTCTTCTTAATGGCTAACTGCAAACGTTCTTGAACACGAACATCATACATGTCAGTCTTTCAAAGATTGAAATTGATCTTTCCATCGAACCGCTTGATCTTCAAAATACTGTGGCCTGTCATCTTAACTAAGGAACTCGGTAACCTGAAGCTCTGATACTAGTTGTTAGGATTGGGGTGTCAACCAACGCCCGTTGTCGCAGCGGAACTATATAGAGCAATGAGGAAGTCGAAGTAGATGAGACGAATAAATTGAGCAAGCAAGTGAACCACCAAACTAACACAAACACAACGATGACTTATCCCGGTTAGCTTTTGCTTAATCAGGGGAAAATATAAGAAGATCTGATATTCAACTAGAAGAGATTACAAGGAGTTATTGATTCACTCAATACAAGGAATTAAACTCACTCACCAAGAACTATCTCTCTCTCGAGCCTCTCTTTGCAACAGAGAAAATAATCTATAAAGTACTCTACACTCATAAAGGAGGTGTTTACTATATATATAGAAGAATAGAGAGAAACATAGGTCTAATCTTGATTCTCAGCCGTTCGATATAACCTGGAAAAGAAGTAACTGAATAGGAACCGCACGATTTAACTTGGAGTTGAAGATTGGGCTGAAACAACCTAACAAATCGAAGCCCAAAAACGAACACAGCGCCGCGGTCGGTCGACCATCCAACAAGACCGGTCGACCGTATCACTCTCTGACAATCCCTGTACTACGAGCAGTTGGGGGGCGCGGTCGGAGGGTGCGATCGACCGCAACATAGGACAGTCGACCATAACTATGCCTGCACCTTGCTGCTGCTGTTTCTCCTTCTACTCACTTCGACACTTCGACCTCCGTACTTCATCTTACTTTCTTCTAATCTGAACAACGAGTATTTAAGACACAATCCTAACAAAATATATTATTTAACAAGAAATTATACAAGGGATTACAATACCTTATAACAAATAATTTATGTGTCTCTCAAGATTCACTAGAAAAGAATATGTATGCAATTGAAAACTCTTATATTAAGTACTCTTCGCTTGGTGTTCACAATTGATATTTATAAAGATGTAGAAACCTAGGCCGCAGTAGGTCAGTCTTGATTCTCAATCATTCTATAAGTATGGAGAGATAATGTGACTAGAGCCATATAAGAGCATTTGTAGTCATCTGCTAAATATGTATAATATGCATATTTGTCAAAAAAATCACTGCAGTCGTCTGCTAAATATGCATATTTTGCTACAGTAGATTGCTATAAATGAGAGCGGATATGAGAATTATGCATATTATACAGGACGCAACTTCACATTGCGTCCGACGAAAAAAAAATTATTTTTTATTCCTCCGACGCAACTTCACATTGCGTCCCTAAAAAAAATAAAATTAACCGTAATAAAAAAACAACAAAAAACTCAATAAAGCAAAAAAAAAATTCAAAAAAATGTCAGACACAATGTGATGTTGCGTCTGACCAATTTTTTGATTTTTTTTTCCTCTTCCGACGCAACATGAAGTTGCGTCCGTCTATTTTGGGTTTTTTTTTCGTCCGTCTGATCTGATCTGATCTGAGATTTTTATTATTTTAAATTAAATTGATAAAAAAATAGCATTCGACGACTGCAGCACAATAGCCAATTATATGCATTTATCCATATAGACATAATTTACACAATGACGAGATGCTCTAAGGAGAGTAAATTTGGTTCAATGAAACCCTCAAGGTTGGCCTACAACAGCAGTCACCTGCCTTATAGTCAATTATCCAAATTGACGAACGACTGCAATTTGGAAAAATCCAAATCGACAATAATAAAGAAGATTGCAGTCGACTGTCCAGTCTGCTGTGTAGCAGGAACATCATTTTTCTCCTACTTCCGCTTTGCTTCTTCTCACTGCACTTCATCCTCTTCAACCTAATTTGTAATCAAATACGCAATATATAAATCCAACAGCTATCTATGTGCATTATAAGAGATCGATGAATGAAATCAGTTAAAAAAGCTGGCACTTGTTTGGACTTTCTTCCAGTAACTATATTCTTTAGCTTTAGTAAAACGAAGTGTAGTCCATTGTTACTTATTTGGGCCATCAGCCCGTAGGGAACTAGTCAATGTGCTTCACTGAGGCTGTTTGTGAATTGTAATGCAGTATTTTTATTTTTATTTTTTATTTTTATTTTATTTTATTGTATATTTTTTGGGGGAGGGGCTACGTAAATTGTAATTCACTTGCTAATGAAAGAATTCTGACAATATGTTAAACTATAACACAATGATTGACAACTTTATACTTGCAAGCATATTTCTTATTTTATACACAACAAAATAGATTTTTGAAGATTAAACTTGTTTTCGATCACTTGCCAATTATGTACTATCGACAACAATAAACAGTCAAATTAATAGACCATATTTAGATAGGACATAAATATTTTGCTGGTCAAAGAAAAAACAAAACAAATACAAAATATAGTTTTTAGTCATATTCACTTGAACGCAACCCTAACAGTAACTCTCCAATCACCATAATATAATTGTTATTTTTTCTCCACAAAATTGAAAGAAAGAAAACAAATCCTAGACATGCACACAGCACACACACTATACACACATATATCCCAATATCTACCAATATCAATTTCCATTCCCTTCAGTAGAATCAAAACACCAAGCTAGCTTGCCCTCTCACTCTCATATTATCTTTATTAGGATTGTGACTTCAAATACACGTCGATATTGAGTACTTGAAGTTGGAGAAGAAGAGGATAAGACGGAGAAGACGAAGACAATAAGAGACAACAACAATAAGTATAAGATGTGCAGTCTGGAGAGTTGCGGTTAATCGACCGGGGGTGCGGTCGACCGATCTTAACTGTAGGAGGTTCTTGACCGTGCAGTCGACCGGCCATGTCTCGGGTGTGGGCTTTACACGTTGTGGTCGACCGACCTGGGGGTGCGGTCAATCGACAACGGTGTTGAGTGTTACTTGGGCTGATGAGTTTAATGGCCAACAAGCTGATTTTGTATTTATCTTTTAGGATTAACTTGGGGGCTATATATATGGCTGTAGATCTAGAGTTCAGATATAACTGATGAGAGCGAATTGGTGAGCCGTTATCATTGTTCAACTTCAAGACGGAATTGTGCTGAGTGTTTCAATGCACTACAACACAGAACCTATTCGCCGGCATTTTTTTAGACCTTCATCGGCGGTTTTTTACGCCGGTGAAATATTCACCGGCGTTTATAAAAACGCCGGTGCAAATGCCGCCGAATCGAGCGTCGCGGAAAGATAGGCGTATTCACTGGCGTTTTTATTGGACGCCGGTATATCTTTAAAATACACCGGCGGCCAGACAAACGCCGATATATGGTGATTTTTGGGTGCCGTTCTTTCCCCCAATATACATTCACCGGCGGTCACATACCACCGGTATATATCTTTTCACCGGCGATTGTACAAATGCCGGTGAATGTGTAATATTTACCGGCGGTCATAGAACGCCGGTGTATGCTTGTTTCTAAGCGCCCTTCTTTCCCTACTTACAAACACCGACGTGTCGTAAAATGCCGCTATAGAGATATTCACCGGCGTTTTAAAAAACGCCGGTGTATCTTAGGACTGTTGCAACTTACGGGTACACCGGCCTGTGTGGAAATGCCTCTCTAACGAAATTTTCAACTAAACAATTAGATACACCGACGTTCTATGAAACGTCGGTGTATGCCCGTTGGTTTTTTCTGCTCCAATTTTTCATTCGATTTCAATTCACAATTTCATTTAAAAAACCTGTAAACTCATTCACAACTGATTCAACCAATTTCAGGCATATTAATGCGCAAATCACAACCAAACACAAGAATTAATTAAGATAATAAAGTTTTACACATAGTCCATTAATCGTTCAAATTCACCGCTTAATTAACACAGTGTCATAATTAACAAATATAGTAATTAACATCCCAAATATCTCAACAACTACTAAAAACAACAATCCAGAACATAACAACAACAAGAACAACATAACAACAACAACTAGAGTAGGCCGACCACAGATCCATACCCCTCGAGTAGTTTCAGTGCTGATCATCAGAATTTTCTTCATCTGGGTGACCGCTCTATGAAAAAAAAACAATAATTTAGTTCAACAGGAAACCAAATATAAGAAAAATAAGTAAAATAAAAAGGGGCTCATATCAAGTGTAGTTTTAAGGAACTGTCATCGTGGAAGGAAACCAAATATAGAAGTCAGAAATGGAAACAGAGAATGGTAGAGAATGAGGATACACCAGGCTAACATAGCGGCATTTTCCTCATCTCTCTCTCATCCCTTCTTTCCCTTCAGCACACGCACACAAAGAGACATCAGCAACAACAGCAAGAGCGACAAGAACAACAATAATAATAAATTATTATAAACGAGATGTCTCTATATAGGTTTCCAGATCTCCACTCGAGCCATCTCTTTCTAATCACAGCCCAAATAAGAACATAGACGACATCCACTAAACAATCCAATCACAGCCCAATCAAAATTTGCCATCCTGGATCTTAAATCTTCAGATGCATGAATTCAGCTTCTTTAACACTAAAAGAAAATGAAAATTTCCAGTATCTATGCATATATGTTTCTCTATTAATTCTTCATCCTAACTAAACCATTGATGTTTGTGGCTCCAAAAGTAACCTGCACAAGGTTTGTTCAGCCCAATTCTTGTACAGATTTGGAGGATTTTGGTATACAGCCAGCATCCTTAGTTGACAGTGAACCCATTTTGGTAAAAAAATCATGCTAAGATGATAATCAGATGCATGAATTCAGCATCTTTGACAGTGAAAAGGAAATAAAAATTTCCAGTATCTAAGCATATATGTTTCTCCATTAATTCATCATCCCAACTAAATCATGATGTTTGTGGCTCCAAAAGAAACCTGCACAAGGTTTGTTCAGCTCAATTCTTGTACAGATTTGGAGGATTTTGGAATACATACAGCATCCTTAGTTGACAGTGAACCCATTGTGGTAAAAAAATCATGCTACGATGACAATCAGATGCATGCGATCAGTTTCTTTAACAGTAAAAGGAAATGAAAATTTCCAGTATCTAAGCTTATATGTTTCTCTATTAATTCTTCATCCCAACTAATTCATTGATGTTTGTGGCTCCAAAATAAACCTGCACAAGGTTTGTTCAGCCCAGTTCTTGTACAGATTTGAAGGATTTTGGTATACAGCCAGCATCCTTAGTTGACAGTTAACCCATTTTGGTTAAAAAATCATGCTAAGATGACAATCAGATGCATGAATTCAGCTACTTTGATAGTGAAAGAAAATGAAAATTTCCAATATCTAAGCATATATGTTTCTCCATTAATTCTTCATCCCAACTAAATCATGATGTTTGTGGCTCTAAAAGAAACTCGTACAAGGTTTGTTCAGCCCAATTCTTGTACAGATTTGGAGGATTTTGGTATACAGCTAGCATACTTAGATGATAGTGAACCCATTTTAGTAAAAAAATCATTCTAAGATGGCAATCAGATGCATGAATTCAGTTTCTTCAACAGTAAAAGAAAATAAAAATTTCCAGTATCTAAGCATATATGTTTCTCTATTAATTCTTCATCCCAACTAAATCATGATATTTGTGGCTCCAAAGGTAACCTGCACAAGGTTTGTTCAGCCCAATTCTTATACAGATTTGGAGGATTTTGGTATACAGCAAGCATCCTTAGTTGACAGTTAACCCATTTTGGTAAAAAAATCATGCTAAGATGACAATCAGATGCATGAATTCAGCATCTTTGACAGTGAAAAGGAAATGAAAATTTCTAGTATCTAAGCATATATGTTTCTCCATTAATTCATCATCCCAACTAACTCATGATGTTTGTGGCACCAAAAGAAACTCGCACAAGGTTTGTTCAGCCCAATTCTTGTACAGATTTGGAGGATTTTGGTATACAGCTAGCATACTTAGATGACAGTCAACCCATTTTGGTAAAAAAATCATGCTAAGATGGCAATCAGATGCATGAATTCAGTTTCTTCAACAGTAAAAGAAAATAAAAATTTCCAGTATCTAAGCATATATGTTTCTCTATTAATTCTTCATACCAACTAAATCATGATGTTTGTGGCTCAAAAATAAACCTGTACAAGGTTTGTTCAGTCCAATTCTTGTACAGATTTGGAGGATTTTGGTATACAGCCAGCATCCTTAGTTGACAGTCAACCCATTTTGATAAAAAAATCATGCTAAGATGACAATCAGATGCATGAATTCAGCTTCTTTAACAGTAAAAGAAAATGAAAATTTCCAGTATCTAAGCATATATGTTTCTCCATTAATTCTTCATCCCAACTAAATCATGATGTTTGTGGCTCCAAAAGAAACCTGCACAAGGTTTGTTCAGCCCAATTCTTGTACAGATTTGGAGGATTTTGGTATACATACAGCATCCTTAGTTGACAGTGAACCCATTTTGGTAAAAAAAAACATGCTAAGAAGGCAATCAGATGCATGAACTCAGATTCTTTAACAGTACAAGAAAATGAAAATTTCCAGTATCTAAGCATATATGTTTCTCCATTAATTCATCATCCCAACTAAATCATGATGTTTGTGGATCCAAAAGAAACCTGCACAAGGTTTGTTCAGCCCAATTCTTGTACAGATTTGGAGGATTTTGGTATACATACAGCATCTTTAGTTGACAGTGAACCCATTTTGGTAAAAAAAACATGCTAAGAAGGCAATCAGATGCATGAACTCAGATTCTTTAACAGTAAAAGAAAATGAAAATTTCCAGTATCCAAGCATATATGTTTGTCTATTAATTCTTCATCCCAACTAAACCATTGATGTTTATGGCTCCAAAATAAACCTGCACAAGGTTTGTTCCACCCAATTCTTGTACAGATTTGGAGGATTTTGGTATACATACAGCATCCTTAGTTGACAGTGAACCCATTTTGGTAAAAAAAACATGCTAAGAAGGCAATCAGATGCATGAACTCAGATTCTTTAACAGTAAAAGAAAATGAAAATTTCTAGTATCTAAGCAGATATGTTTGTCTATTAATTCTTCATCCCAACTAATCCATTGATGTTTGTGGCTCCAAAATAAACCTGCACAAGGTTTGTTCCGCCCAATTCTTGTACAGATTTGGAAGTTTTTGGTATACATACAGCATCCTTAGTTGACAGTGAACCCATTTTGGTAAAAAAAACATGCTAAGAAGGCAATCAGATGCATGAACTCAGATTCTTTAACAGTAAAAGAAAATGAAAATTTCCTTTATCTAAGCATATATGTTTCTCTATTAATTCTTCATCCCAACTAACCATTGATGTTTGTGCCTCAAAGAAGATTTTAGATCCAGGATGACAAATTTTGATTGGGCTTTGAATGGAGATTCTTGTCATAGATCGATTCTTCGGAGCCCGACTTTCTAAAGAAAATGCCATTTGGAAGTATGCAGGTACATATTTGTTGGATAACCAAAACTCCCATTTTTATTGATGAAAAATAAGAATAGGGGCTCATATCAAGTGTAGTTTTAAGGACCTGTCATCGTGGAAGGAAACCAAATATAGAAGCCAGAAAGAGGAATGGTAGAGAATGAAGATACACCAGGCTAACATAGCGGCATTTTCCTCATCTCTCTCTCATCCCTGCTTTCTCTTCAGCAAACGCATATAAAGAGACATCAGCAACAACAGCAAGAGTGACAAGAACAACAATAATAATAAATTATTATGAACGAGATGTCCTTATATGGATTTCCAGATCTCCACTCGAGCCTTCTCTTTCTAATCACAGCCCAATTAAGAACACTTGTTGATAGTCACTAAAAAAATCCAATCACAGCCCAATCAAAATTTGTGGTCCTGGATCTAGAAACATATATGCTTAGATACTGCAAATTTTCATTTTCTTTTACTGTTAAAGAAGCTGAATTCATGCATCTGATTGTCATCTTGGCATGATTTTTTACCAAAATGGGTTCACTGTCAACTAAGGATGCTAGCTGTATACCAAAATCCTCCAAATCTGTACAAGAATTAGACGGAACAAACATGTGTGCAGGTCATAGAATGTCATCTAAGCATGCTATATGCCAAAGTGGGGTTGGTCATAGAATGCATGAACGACATGTATTAGTGTTTGTGAGTATGCAGTGGGTGCAGCTATGATCACTAGTTGGATCACCAAAACTCCCAATTTTATTGAAGAACAATAAGAACATGGCTCATATCAAGTGTAGTTTTACGGAACTGTCATCGTGGAAGGAAACCAATTTAATATAGAAGCCATAAATGGAGCCAGAAAGAGGAACAGTAGAGAATGAGGATACACCAGGCTAACATAGCGACATTTTCTTCAACTCTTTCTCATCCCTTCTTTCTCTGCAACACATGCACACAGCAAGAGGGGGTTGGTCTAATAATAATAATAGATTATAATAAACGAGATGTCTCTATATGGGTTTTCAGATCTCCACTCGAGTCCTTTCTTTCTAATCACAGCCCAATTAAGAAACATAGACGACAGCCACAATGCAGACTCACAAACACTAATACGTGTCTTTCATGCATTCAAAATTATAATATCTTCAAAATTACCAATTTAAAGACTTACCGGTAGAATTATCCGTGGGTTCCTTGCTATTACCCCAATAAAGGATGAGAATTTGCTTGCATTATCACCAACTGGTTGCCCGACACCGTTTTCCTCCACCACAATCCTTTCGTCATTCTTAAGTTTCCATATGCCTGTCATCTTAGTTCGCCCTCTATGTTTTTTGACAGTGGGCGGCGTACTAGCCTCCCCCTCCTTTGTTTGACTGCCACTATTATCTAGGATTAACAAACCAACATAATTACAAAAAATTTAAAAAGTGAGATTTGTAACAAATTCAACTACAATGATAGTTTGATGCAAATGACACTAAACATTGTTTAATGTAAATGACACCAAGCAGTAGAAAATAGAAAGATAATTAAACCAATTATTAAATTCACATACAACATGTTCGGAATTACAAGATATAATATTACAACAAGATTTAAGACACGAAAATTACAGGACATATAATATTAAGCTATGAAAATCAAGTAAACTACAATACGACATCTTCCAATACATCGCCCTCTTCTCCATCCTTGCGGAGCCAAGTCCCGCAAATTCTACCGTCGGTTGTGTTTACATCAAACATAGGAAACTCAGAAGCAATGTAACTGTTCATGGCTTCACTGTCTTCATCGTCTGAAGTATCGCCTAGTTGGAATACATCTCTTGGTTGCATCTCAAGAGCCACATACGATTTTGGCAGGGCTGGATCTTCAATGTAGAACACTTGTTGCACTTGGGATGGGAACACAAATGGTTCGTGGCTAATGTGTGTATCGATGTGAATCAATTTTGAGAAGTTTATAACTGTGAAACCTAACTTATCCTTGTTATTAGCAAAATTTCTATCAAACTCAGCCCAATCCCCACGAAATAAGACAACACGAAAATGACCAAAATAGTTCAACTCAATGATATCCGTGAGCACTCTATAGTAGTCGAGATTTCCATCTACCGGCCTCGTGTCCGACTTGGAAGCATAACTTCTAGTCTTAGAAGTCACTACCATTCCACTATTTTGAGACTTCAAATTACATTCACGATCTTTAGTACGAAATCTAAAGCCATTGAATATGTATCCTCCGTATCTTTTGGCCATCTTATAGGGACCCTTGGCAAGTACTTGTATTTCAGATGATACACCTTCAGGACCCAACGAATGTACCTATTAATTTTGCGCAAATCATATCAGCACCATGGATAATGTAGATATAACGAAGATTAACTTGCATTTTCTTAATTCACCTACATGAGATTCAAAGCACTTATGAAAATTTTCATTCATCAACTTGTTTTGTTCACGTGGTGGTAGTCTTCTTGGTCTAGCCCTTCGTTTGATGTCCCTGATAAATTCGCTAAAATACAAGCAATTGAAATAAGGAATAACAAAAGTAAGTTAATATCGAACTCTGCGGTTTTCACTATATTCGATTTAAATTCAAAAGAAACTTACTTTCAAAATGGTTCCACTGATGCATGGTGGTCTAGCACATATCGATGTACCTGTTCCCATATTATGTTATCTAGCTCAAATGCATCAACTTTACCAACAGTAGTGCCAGCGGTATCAAAAAGATATTTAGCACCATCAAGATTGGAAATGTCTGGATTTCTTCTTGGTCTTGTCAAAGATGTCTCTACACCCTGCAGATACCTGGAACAAAAATGTGAACACTCCTCTGATAGATAACCCTGAACTATTGACCCTTCAGGATATGTTCTATTTTTAACATAACCCTTGAGCCGGTATAGGTACCTGAACATGTATAATTAATGAATTAGAGCGAAGTAGGGGATTAAAAGAAATAAGCTTTTGAAAATTCTGTTTTGTAAGATGCATGAATTCTTTTACCTCTCAATGGGGTACATCTACCGATAGTGAACAGGATCGCCGATTCTGGCTTCACCAGCAAGGTGGATTATCAAGTGAATCATTATAGTGAAGAACGATGGCGGAAATATCATCTCCATTTTACTAAGTGTCAATGCCGCTCGTTGCTCCAATTGGTCAATATCTTCAACACGAAGCATTCTTGAGCAAATACATTTATATATGCTACAAAGATCTTTCAGGACAGTAGTGATTTGCTCACACATTAAAGACCTTAGGGCCACAGGAAGGAGATCCTGCATTAGGACGTGGTAGTCATGTGACTTTAGACCCTGAAGCCTCTTCTCTTTAAAGTTGACACATCTTGCTATGTTAGAAGAATAGCCATCAGGAACTTTAAGTTCCAGTAGAACTTTGCAAAACAATTCCAACTCCGATTTTGACATTGAATAGATTGCAGGAGGTAGGATTACTTTCCCGTTCGGTAATTTCTCTGGGTGCAACTCATGTCGGATGCCCATTGACTTCAAATCAAGTCGGCTCTTGAGATTGTCCTTTGTCTTCCGGTCATCTCCCATAACTGTTCCTATACAATTTTCACCAATATTTTTTCCGATATGCATCACATCTAAATTATGTCGCAATAAGTTGAATTTCCAATACGGCAACTTGAAGAAAATACTCTTCTTCTTCCATGCACCTAAACTCATCATGTTTTGATCCTCATCTTTGCCACATAGATCAGTCTCCTCACCTTGCTCCGGCCTTGCCATTTTCTTGCCCTTTTTGCTGACTTGTGGTTCTTTTCCATATTTGAACTGATGACCATCTACCCGCCTCAAAATATCTGACCCAGAAGAAGCTCCAGGAGCATGTTCCCACTCGTCGGTACCATCAAATGTCGCTGTCTCTGCCCGAAATATATGTGTGTCAGGCAACCATCTCCTATGACCCATATAGCAAAACTTTCTGCCATTGTAGAACCACCTTGAATTAGTTTGGTCAGCACAAAAAGGACATGCATAATGTCCTTTAGTGCTATATCTAGATAAATTTGCATATGCTGGAAAATCATTGATTGTCCAAGACAATGCGACCCGAAGAGAAAATATTTCTTTAGCCACAGCATCATAGGTTGGAACACCCACCCACAATTTCTGAAGTTCATCTATTAACGGCTGTAGGTACACGTCTATATTATTTCCAGGACCTTTCGGTCCAGGAACTATCATGGACAAAATAAATGAGGACTGCTTCATGCATTTCCAAGGCGGCAAATTGTATGGTATTAACACAACAGGCCATATGCTGTATGTACTACTCACTTGTCTAAAAGGGTTGAAACCATCACTAGCTAGTCCAAGTCTCACATTTCGAGGATCTTCTGCAAAATCGGGATATCTTTCATCAAATTTTTTCCAAGATTGAGAATCAGCAGGATGTCTAAGAATCCCATCATTAGTGCGACCTTCAGCATCCCATTTCATATCAGAAGAAGTTTTCGTAGACATAAACAATCTTTGTAGCCTAGGAATCAGAGGAAAGTAACGCAGTATTTTGGCAGTCTTCTTTCTCCTACTTTGCTTAGTAGATCCACTGGCTTGATCATCTTGATTTGGTGTTTCTGTCCATTTCGAAGAACCACATACTTCGCAATTCTCCAGACTTTCCTTACCTCCCGTGAAAAGCATACAGTCATTTGGACATGCTACTATCTTCTCATACCCTAGATCGAAAGAATTTAGGAATTTTTTGATTTTATAGGCTGAGTTTGGAATACAAATTTCTGGAAATGCTTCATTTAACAGTTCAAGTAGCATATTGAAGGACTTAGCAGACCACCTGTTTAAACATTTAATCTGAAATAGTCTGACAATGAATGAGAATTTAGAGAATTTGGTGCAATCACGGTACAGCGGAGTACTAGCATCTTCAAGCAACTTAGCGAAGGATTCTTGCTGTTTATTATTTTCAGGGACGGGGTCAGGCATTTTCTCGTCCACTCCACCACCAATGTGAGATGTTTCTGTTGACTCATTATGAACTTGGGTTGTTGGATTATTGGTGTGGAAAGAAACATCATGAATCCCCAAGGCGTCTTGCAACAAAGCATGCATCTCATCGGAAACACTTAAGTCTTCGTTCACTAAGGGCTCATCTACATTTTCTAATACAACCGGACGAACAGGAGCTGACGTATGATCCTCTCCATGACAAAACCACCGTGTGTACCCTTGAAGAAAATTGTTGACAACCAAATGTGTATGTACTACGTCACGTGTCCTCAAATTACAATTTGTACACCGGAGGCATGGACAAAGGATTAGGTTGGGATCACGGGAATGTCGTTTGGCAAAGATAATAAAATCTTTAATACCATCACGGTACTCCTTGGATAATCGTGGTTGACTAATCCAACTTCTATCCATTATAACAATAGCACACAATCTGAAATAAAAATTTGACATATTAAATAGTATTGACAGTAAAGGGCATTTTGTATATTTAATTTCACCTTTTTTAAAACCATCCCTAGCTGCAAATAAATAAACGATATAACAATTAACTGTAAAATAAAAAAATTGTGGTTCAAAAAATGTATAAAAAAACAATTAAATCTTAATACAATCTACTCTATTCACATAACCCTAAACTACCTTTGTGGAAATTATCACAACCACATTAGTGGCATTTTATCGCACACCTTGTGTTCGAGTCTAATATCGATTCGACTATAGTCTCTCCTGTATTTGGCTTTCCGTTCAAGGAGATTATGATGGTAAAGGGTATTTGCTGAGGAAGAGGAATCGGACGAATAACGAGGGCGTCGTGCTGTAAATACGGTAATAAGAAGATCTGATGACTCATGAACTATTCTGTTCATGGCTACTAATAATCAGTTACTTATCCCAAAATAATAATAATAATAATAATAATAATAATAATAATAATAATAATAATAATAATAATAATAATAATAATAATAATAATAATAATAATAATAAACCTGCACAAAAGAAACTAATATGGCTACTAATATGTTGCTCTATTAATTCTTCATCCCAACTTAATCATTGATGTTTGTAGCTCCAAAAGAAACCTGCACAAGGTTAGTTCAGCTCAATTCTTGTACAGATTTGGAGGATTTTGGTATACAGCTAGCATCCTTAGATGACAATCAGATGCATGAATTCAGCTTCTTTAACATTAAAAGAAAATGAAAATTTCCAGTATCTAAGCATATATGTTTCTCCTTTAATTCTTCATCCCAACTAAATCATGATGTTTGTGGCTCCAAAAGTAACCTGCACAAGGTTTGTTTAGCCCAATTCTTGTACAGATTTGGAGGATTTTGGTATACATACAACATCTTTAGTTGACAGTGAACCCATTTTGGTAAAAAAATCATGCTAAGATGACAATCAGATGCATGCGATCAGTTTCTTTAACAGTAAAAGGAAATGAAAATTTCCAGTATCTAAGCATATATGTTTGTCTATTAATTCTTCATCCCAACTAAATCATTGATGTTTGTGGCTCTAAAATAAACCTGCACAAGGTTTGTTCCGCCCAATTCTTGTACAGATTTGGAGGATTTTGGTATACATACAACATCCTTAGTTGACAGTGAACCCATTTTGGTAAAAAAATCATGCTAAGATAGCAATCAGATGCATGAATTCAGCTACTTTAATAGTAAAAGAAAATGAAAATTTCCAGTATCTAAGCATATATGTTTCTCTATTAATTTTTCATCCCAACTAAATCATGATGTTTGTGGCTCCAAAAGAAACCTGCACATGGTTTGTTCTGCCCAATTCTTGTACAGATTTGGAGGATTTTGGTATACAGCTAGCATACTTAGATGACAGTCAACCCATTTTGGTAAAAAAATCATGCTAAGATGGCAATCAGATGCATGAATTCAGTTTCTTTAACAGTAAAAGAAAATGAAAATTTCCAGTATCTAAGAATATATGTTTCTCTATTAATTCTTCATCTCAACTAAACCATTGATGTTTGTGGCTCCAAAAGAAACCTGCACAAGATTTGTTCAGCCCAATTTTTGTACAGATTGGGGGATTTTGGTATACATACAGCATCCTTAGTTGACAGTGAACCCATTCTGGTAAAAAAATCATGCCAAGATGACAATAAGATGCATGCGATCAGTTTCTTTAACAGTAAAAGAAAATGAAAATTTTCAGTATCTAAGCATATATGTTTCTCTATTAATTCTTCATCCCAACTAAATCATGATGTTTGTGGCTCCAAAATAAATCTGCACAAGGTTTGTTCAGCCCAATTCTTGTACAGATTTGGAGGATTTTGGTATACAGCCAGTATCGTTAGTTGACAGTTAACCCATTTTGGTAAAAAAGTCATGCTAAGATGCCAATTAGATGCATGAATTCAGCATCTTTGACAGTGAAAAGAAGAGAAATCAAGAGAAATTACCGAAGAGAGAGAGGGGGGCGACGAGCAGTGGCGTAGGAGATAGAGAGAGAGCGGGGCGACGAGCGGTGGTTTTCGATCACAAATTCACCGCGAAATAGAGAGAGGGAGGAGGGAAATCGAATTGGGCTGTCGAAGATGACGAAGGGACGCCGAAGCGCGAGAAATAGAGAGAGGGAGGAGGGAAAACGAAGGCGGCCAATTAGGTTTGGAAAATTAGCGAGCGAAATGTTAGGGTTCGTGGGGATTGATCTCAGTTAATTCACCGGCGTTTGAAATTACGAACGCCAGTGATTGTATCTATATATTTCTCGGCGTTTGTTATTAAAACGCCGGTGAATAATACCATTCACCGGCATTTCTAAATAAAACGCCGGTGAATATCATGATTCCCCGGCATTTTATAGAGGCCGCCGGTGTATAACCATCCAATCTGGCGCCCCATTCCTGGTCACTCCCTACCCCGGTGCGAATGGTAAAATGCTGGGAAATATACGCCGGTAAATCACACATGTTTTGTAGTGATGGTGAGGGAGAGAGATTGAGAGTTGTAATATCTATTGTAATCTTTATATTTCTTGAGGAATAAGAAGTATTGGTTATCTCTGCATATTGATTGTGTTCTTGTGAGATCTTGCATATATCGTGGTGGCTTGTTCTTGGTTTATCCAAGTCTTGGTAGTTTCTA
Organism: Hemerocallis citrina; assembly: GCA_017893485.1. Lineage (NCBI taxonomy): Eukaryota > Viridiplantae > Streptophyta > Magnoliopsida > Asparagales > Asphodelaceae > Hemerocallis > Hemerocallis citrina. The sequence goes on from CM030363.1 coordinate 46,107,822, forward strand.
TTGCTTGTGGTGTACTATCACTATTAGCACTGCGAGTTATGGTAGATTCTTCAACAAGTGGTATGGGAGCTCTTGGTACGAGATGGCCGAGTAAGTCAAAGATCGAGAGGTTCGATGAGAGTGACTTCACGATGTAGAAGATTCAGATGATAGCGTATCTTCGTTAGAAAAATTTTGATGGTCCGTTGTTTGATGAGAACCCGAAAGGTGCAGATAAGGATGTGAATGTCTTGGTGGAGTGGAATCATTTGGATCAAAAGACGCTAGGGTAGATTCAATTGGGACTGAGTAGGAAGACTGATATGGCTAAAAATCGGGTTACATCGGAACCGTCCAAATCAGGCATGAATCTTAAAGCCTGGGGGTAAAATGGTAATTTCACCTACAAACGGGTCTGAAATGGGTTATAGGTCTTTTCCTACAAAGGCTCAATAACCCATGAATGGATCCGCCTCAACTGGGTGCAGGTCCCAACCCGCGAGAAACCCAGTTCAACTGGATAGAATTAGGGTTTCTGATTCTATTTAATCAACGACCCTGATTCGCTCTATCCTTTCACTGGGAATTAGGGATTTCATTCCTAAACTGGTCCTAAAGGCGGCTATAAATACCCCCCATCCACCACCATTAACAGGTAATCAATCTTTTGCCAATTAACGCTCATTCATAATCTTTTCTGATTACTGACTTAAGCATCGGAGGGTGCGTCGCTGGGATCAACCCCGATGTATCGTACTTTTTGCAGGTGAACGGTGGGAGTCAACGGTCAAACTCCGGTGGAAAGGTCTTAGGTTTGACAATTCAGGTTCCTAAGAATCCACAAATTCTATCTGTTTACCCCCACACCCGATTTAGCGGTAACAAATTGGCACCGTCTGTGGGAACCAACGAATAGCGATCCTTCCTCCTCCAATCAGTCAGATCATTTCCTGCCATGGCTCCAAGAAAGCTATGATCCAGAGGGTCCAACCGTGGGCCCACTCGTCCTCAGCCGCAATAGGAGGTTCCCCTCCAAACCGTCCAGCCGCAGGGGTAACTCCCCCCTTAACCAGATTAGCCCCCGCAGCAAGACCAACCTCCTCTTCAAACCTTTAATCCCAAAGGACTCTGCTTGGGCCCCAGAATGCCGGCGCAGGGGCCTCTCGCCCCAACCCTCAAAAGCAACCTCTTCATCGAGACCATGTCTCTGTGCATAACCCTTCTACTGACTCGATGGCATCTTACAACCCCCGGCCTTCCGAAGGCCTCCGTAATACCATCCTTAAGCGGCAGAAAGAAGAGGACCTTCGCCGCCGTTTGGATGAAAGGCGGGCCCGAGAGGGAGCCTCCCGCCAAGAACGTCCAAATGAGCGATCTCCTCATCGCCGAGACTACAGGAGGTCCCCTCCTCACAGAGGACGAAGAGAGTCCCCTGGAAACCATAGGAGAAGCCCTCCCCTGCCGATCGGCAACCCCCGAGAGATGATACCGCACCTATCACCCGTGCCGAATTCCAGCAATTCCAAGCAACCATCTTGCAAGCCCTTAACCACCGACTAGACAACAACAATGCTCAGAGGGTCCCAACTCCTCCTCCGGTCCGAAGTCCTCGCCATCGGTCCTTAACTCCTCCCCCGGCTACTAGCAACTGCCATCATAGTCCTCGTCATTCCCTAAGCTACCGTCGTTGTATCCCCGCTCCCCTTCGTACGAAGACGAGTCCAGAGGCTCATATGGATACCGTCGGAGGGATGATGCCATCTATCGTCGTCTCCATGAGATGGAGAGGCACCTCGGCCATCTGGACAGGGAAGAGGCGCAGAGGGGAAGGACCCTCCGTTCGAGCCGACCCCCCTTCTCCCGAACAATCATGGAGGTGCCCGTTCCAATAGGCTTCAAGCCCCTACAGTTCGAGACTTACTCTGGGGAGTCGGACCCCGTGGACCACATCGAAAGCTTCAAGACCCTTATGTTGATCCACCAAGCTTCCGATGCCCTACTGTGCAAAACCTTTCCAGCTACTCTCAAGGGTCCGGTCCGGGAATGGTACTCTCGCCTTGCTCCATCCTCTATATTCTCCTTTGAATAATTTGAGACCCTCTTCGTCACCCACTTTGTGAGTAGCTGCCGCACTGAGAAGACCAGTATTTCACTACTCTACCTCAGCCAGAAGAAGGGGGAGAAGCTCAGGGACTATGTGAAAAGGTTCACCGTGGAAGCTAGGTCCATTGATTCCCTCGACTAGTCGGTCGCTGCCGCAGCCTTCCAGTCAAATGTTCTTAACTCCAGTCTTCGGTCCTCCCTAGCCAAGAAGCCCCCGCAAAACTTCTCCGACCTCCTTCTCAGAAGCGAGAAGTATATCCAGGCTGAGGAAGCTAAGCATTGCCCCACCTTTGAGGGGTCTTCCTCCGGGACCAAGCAAAAGGCAGCTGAAGAAGAAGGAGCTAAGAAGCTCCAGAAGGACAACGGGGGCCAGCACCGCCCCCCTCCAAGATTCGAGAAATTCACTCCTCTTAATGCCAATATTTCCACCATTCTCATGGAGGTTGAGAAGGAGGTGGTTCTGCCTCCTGCCCCAAAGATGGATACCCCTGGCAAGAAAATAGACAAAGAGAAGTGGTGCCGATATCACCGAAACCACGGTCACGACACCAATGATTGTCGGGCTCTAAACCACGGTTGAGGGGGCAGCTGTCTAAATTTGTGAGAAAGGACCGAACTGGTCTTCATCCTCCCCCCAGGGGGCTAACAAGCGCTCTGAAAGGCGCGATGAGACTCCCGAGTTCGAAGAGGAACGCATCCTGCATCTCAACCATGGAGGCCCCATGGGAGGTACCTCCAACTCTTCTCGAAAGGCTTTCGTCAGGGAGGTCAACTCGGTACATGGCATACCCCTTCCCAAAGGTCTCGGAGTCCCGGTCACTTTTTCAGATGAAGACCTTGAGGGTGTCCGAACTCCCCATTGCGACGCACTAGTTATTAACCTCCATATTGCAAATTTTAAAGTGGAGAGAATTCTAGTGGACAATGGTAGCTCTGTTAACATCCTCTTTCTTGTGGCCTTTCTAGGTTTCAAGCTATCGTGGGACAGGCTCAAGCCCACCGGCTACACGCTCCGTGGGTTCACGGGAGTGCCAGTGACTATCGAAGGGGTAGTCACCCTCAACGTAACCGCTAGCAAAACTCCTACTACCCGAACGGAGCTGATGGACTTTATGGTCGTCGATGTCCCAGCTGCTTATAATGTGATCCTAGGCCGACCTGGCCTAGCTGCTTTAGAGGCCGTCCCGTCGGCTTATCATCTTAAGATGAAGTTCCCTACCAGGGCAGGAGTAGGGGAAGTAAGAGGCAGTCAAGAAATGGCCCGCAAGTGTTACATGACCTCCACCGAGGGTTCGGTCCTCTCCCTCCAAACTCTTGAGATTCCCCAAGGGAACGCCCAACCTATGTCCGAACCGGTGGATGAGCTGGAGGAAGTGCTTTTTTCCGAACAGGATCCGAACCACAAGTTCTTCGTCAGCAAGACCCTCCCATCTGCCCTATGTTCCGACATAGTCCAATGCATTAGAAAGAACCATGACCTCTTTTCCTGGTCAGCAGCTGACGTGCCAGGTATCTTTCGAGGAGCTCTTCGTCCACCACCTAAGCATTGCTCCGGGGTCCAAACCGGTCCAACAGAAATGGCGCAAATTTGCCCCTGAGCGCTAGCAAGCTATAAAGGAAGAAGTGGACAAGCTCCTCAGGGCTCGATTCATACAAGAGGTCAACTATCCCGAATGGCTATCTAATGTTGTCATGGTTAAGAAAGCCAACGGGACTTGGAGAATTTGCATCGACTTCACCGACCTGAACAAAGCATGCCCTAAAGATCCATTCCCTCTCCCCAGCATCGACACCTTGATCGATGCTACTTCGGGTCATGAACTGCTCAGCTTCATGGATGCCTTCTCCGGGTATAATCAGATCAGGATGTTCCCTCTGGATATCCTAAAGACCTCCTTTGTGACCGATCAAGGGCTCTACTATTACAGGGTAATGCCCTTCGGGCTGAAGAATGTCGGTGCGACCTATCAACGCATCGTCAACAAAGTCTTTCAGGAACAGATCGGCCAAAATATGGAAGTATATGTTGATGATATGCTGGTCAAGAGCATCCATGGGGCCGATCATGTGGCCGATCTGCAGGAGGCATTCGATGTATTGAGGAAGCATGATATGAGGCTCAACCCGAACAAGTGTGCGTTCAGAGTCTCGTCCGGAAAGTTCCTAGGCTTCATGGATATCCAAAGAGGAATCAAATCCAACCCCGAAAAAATCAAAGCTATATTGGACATGGCTCCTCCTAAAAGTGTGAAAGAGATTCAGAAAATCACGGGGTGCCTCGCAGCCATAGGGCGCTTCCTGTCTAAGTCGGGAGAGAAGTGTCTTCCCTTCTTCAAGGCACTCAGGGGGGCTAAGGGCTTCGAGTGGGGTCAGCAGCAATAAGAATCATTCGATCAGTTGAAAGCCTATCTAGTCAACCCCCCTCTCCTCAGCAAGCCTATCCCCGAGAAAACACTCTACCTCTACTTAGCTGCCTCCAAACAAACCCTCAGTGCTGTCCTGGTGAGGGAAGAAGACAAGGCTCAGAAGCCCATCTATTACATGAGCAAGGTACTTTGGGATGCCGAGCTCCGCTATCCAAGGTTGGAGAAGATGGCGTACACCTTGGTTATGGAAGCTAGGAAGCTTCGCCCATATTTTTAGTTCCACTCGGTGGTCGTTCTTACCGACCAGCCACTTAAGCAAGTCCTACACAAACCCGAGACTTCCGGCCATCTGATGAAGTGGTCGATCGAGCTGAGCCAGCATGACATATTGTACCAGCCTCGGACCGTGATCAAGGCTCAAGCCTTAGTTGAATTCATTGTTGAGAGCACCATCCCAGAGATCAGCCAAGCAGCAAGCGGGCCTCCTATTTGGATGGTATATGTAGACGGGTCCTCTTTCACCGAAGGAAGCGGAGCCAGGGTCATCCTGGCAGGTCCAGATGACTTTGTTCTCCAATACTCCCTTCACATCAACTTTAAGGCTTCCAACAATGAAGTGGAGTATGAAGCCCTTATAGCCGGCCTCGGTAAGGCTCGCAAAGCAGGGGCACGATGTCTCCGGATATTTAGCGACTCGCAGCTGGTTGTGAATCAAGTCTTAGGTGAGTACGAGGCTCGAGATGACCGAATGGCTAAGTACCTAGCCAAGGTCCAAAATCTCATGGCTTCATTCGAAGAGGCGCTAATTTAGCGGATCCCCAGAGAAGAAAATTACCAAGAAGATGCCCTTTCTAAATTGGCCTCCTCCTCCCTTCAAGGTCTCGAGCAGACCGTCCTGATTGAAGTGCTCCTAAGACCGAGCATAGAAGAAGAAACTCCCAACTCAATGGAGTTGCTGCCCGTCCAACTTCAAGACAACTGGATGAAACCTCTGATAGAATTTCTAAAAGATGGACTCCTCCTTGAAGACCCTAAGGACGCTCTTCGAGTCCGAACGAGAGCGGAGCGGTACACCCTTGTTGAAGGGGTCTTGGACAAACGCTCCTACACCCAACTAGACGGACGACCCTACTTGAGGTGCCTCTCCCCGGAAGAAGCATCATATGCCTTACAAGAGCTCCACGAAGGTATAGGCAGAGCACATTCAGGGTCAAGGTCCCTCGCCAGGAAGGTGTTGAACTATGGGTACTTCTGGCCTACCCTCCTACAAGATGCCGAACGACATGTCCGGCAATGCAGCTCCTGTCAATAGTACTCTAACATTCGTCGTCTGCCCCAAGCACAGCTCACCTCTCTTTCAAGCTCGATCTCCTTCGTAATGTGGGGGATGGACTTGCTAGGACCGTTTCCCCCAGCTCCCGGTCAACTCAAGTTTCTAGTCGGGGCGATCGACTACTTCTCTAAGTGGATAGAGGCTGAGCCATTGGCTACAATCCCTGAGAACAAGGTGCTGTTGTTCTTCTGGAGGAACGTTATTTATAGATTCGGTGTGCCTCAAATCCTCATAACAGATAACGGAACACAGTTTATGGGGGCCGCATTCCGATCTCTGTGCGAAGACCTCGCCATTCAGCAATGCTTCTCCTATATTTTCCACCCTCAATCAAATGGCCAGGTGGAGAATGCCAACCGACAGATCCTCTCCAGTATCAAGAAGAGGCTGGATAAGTCAACCAAAGGTTTATGGGCGGAATAGCTTCCCAACGTACTGTGGAACTACCGCACTACGAAACGGACCCCCACAGGAGAGTCGCTCTTCAATCTCACCTATGGGTCCGATGCTGTGATCCCCTTGGAAGTTGGCCTACCATCTCCTCGCCTTATGGCCTATGAAGAAGAGTAAAATACCAGAGAGCTTCGGGCAAATTTGGACTTGATCGATGAGCTCTGTGAAAGAGCTTCAATTCGCCAGCAAAGTTATCGGAGAACGATCAAGCTGGCCTACAACAAAAGGGTCCGTCCTACCAATCTCAAGGAAGGGGACTTAGTCCTCAGAAAACTAGTTATCTCCTTCCCCAGCCGAAAGAGTAAGCTAGCCCCGAATTAGGAAGGACCCTACAAGATCACCAAAGAAGTTCGCCCCGGAACATATCGTCTTGAAGACCTTGAAGGCAGAGAGATTTCCAGGGCTTGGAATGCCGACCATCTGTTGAAATACCAAGAGAGTGCTTAAACACCTTTCTAAGTACCTTCAGACGTCGAACCATTCCTTTCCTTTCACTTGTATTTTGCTTCTTTATTTTCTCAATGTAATAATGGCTTGCAACTTAGAAGCAGCTAACTAGTAGTTATCAATAAAGAGCTTCTTTCTTCCATATTTTCCTTGTGATTACTTGAATCTCTCTGTTTCTAATTTCTTTTACTCTAACGACGAGTTCGGAGTCCAACACTTGGCTCGATTTCGCTTTGCAAACTCGCTCTTAAGCGAACTAGAAGTGGTTCGCCATTCGGAATTGCTCCCACAATCATTGAAATATACTCAAATGATGAGTTCGGAGTCCAACACTTGGCTCGATTCCGCTTTGCAAACTCGCTCTTAAGCAAGCTAGAAGTGGTTCGCTATTCGGAATTGCTCCCACAACCGTTGAAATATACTCTAACGATGAGTTCGGAGTCCAACATTTGGCTTGATTCTGCTTCGCAAACTCGCTCTTAAGCGAGCTAGAAGTGGTTCGCCATTCGGAATTACTCCCAAAATCGTTGAAATTCACTCAAACGACGAGTTCGGAGTCCAACACTTGGCTCGATTCCGCTTCACAAGTTCGCTCTTAAGCGAGCTAGAAGTGGTTCGCCATTCGGAATTGCTCCCACAACCGTTGAAACTCAAACAAACCACAAGTCCCAGCACACGAATGTAAGAGAGTAAACAAACTTTCATTTCATTAAAAAGGTTCAATATACAAAGGAGCCCAAATTACAAAGCCAAACTGTTCTACTACAGAAGACTACAAAAACTCAAAGAGGCATAATTACACCGACTCATTCAATGCTTCTTCAGAATGGGGACGTTTCGGTTCAGGGACACCCGGGGACGGCGTCACCTAACCTTGGAGCTCGTCTGTAAACCAACGGACCGAGACGCCTCTTCAACGCTGCCTCTAACCGTGGCCCCAACCGAAGCGCCACTAGATGAGGCAGCCGCTCCACTTTAAGCATCAGCCAGGCTCCGCCTAACAACAGGCGAACGAGTTGCAAGCTCGTAAAATGAGATTCCCCTCTCACTCTCTTTGCGAGTACACGACGTGCTCCGAACAATGATCCTTGCTGGCTGAGGTTTGAGTCGAGCAACTTCCTCCTCGAGCTCGACGATCCGACCTTCAAGGAGTCATCCTTCACAGATATCTTAAAACGAGGAAGCCGAGCAGAGCCTCCAGCGCCAGAGCTATCGGCTATGATTCGACGAAGGTGGGTCACTTCGATACTTTTGTCGACTGTAACCCTCCTCAGCTCGTCGATCTTCGCCGTCAACTGATCGCGCTCGGTCATCAACTTAGTCACTGCCGAGGCTAACTCCTCTTCCTTCGCCAAAATTTCTTCTCAGCTATCTTCAAATCTTGAACTTCCGCCACAAGATCGCCTTCCGCTCGTGTAACGCCGAATAACGTCTTCCTAAGCAGCTCCACTTTGCCTTCAAGATGAGTCTCACGAGATCGCTTCCGTAGTTGTTTCAGCTCGGAGTAATACTCTCTCGATGTTGCCTTGAGATCCTCTAGATCTAACTCGCTTTTGAGGAAACACTCTCAACTGCGCGAGAGGGCTCGCTTCGCTGCTTTCAGGTCAGCGCGAAGACGAGAGACTTCGGCTACTGAACTTGGCTCGGCAACCTGAAAAGCAAAGGCATATTAACACGAAGTACAAGAGGCGATGCCCAACACTTAGCCAAATCTCGAAGAAATTTCAAGTCTAAATACTCCCAACATTTAGCCAAATTTTGAAGAAATTTCGAGTCAAAAGTTTCAGAAAGACTTCAAACAAGAGTGGGTCAAAAGACTTCGAACAAAAGTTTCATTCATATCAAAAGAGCGGTGACCAGTCCGCTACAAGGCAGTACAACAAAAAAAAGAGAAAATTTTTACAAGAATAAGAGGATCAAGGATCCACCTGCAGCGGTGCCTCGGCGACAAGCACCTCGGTGGATGGCCCCTCATCCCCCGTCGCTCCGGCTCGGGGGTCGGCCACGACCTCGTCGTCCACATCCGCCGCCGCCACTTCGGCTCGTGGGTCGGCTACCTCAGTCTCAGAATTGGCGGGGGCCCCGTCGCCTTGCTGCTCGTCCTCCTCCCCCTCCTCTTCCTCTTCTTCTTCGCCTTCTTCCTCGCCACCGGGCCACAGCCTGTACCCCAACCTTTGGAAGCCGGGGACTCGAGCCTCGACGTGATCGAGTGCCCTGGCTTAAGACAGCTCCATGTTTGCTGTCATATGCTTCTTGGCCTTTGCCTTGATCTCCGCCCTCGCCTTCTCCACGGCCTCGGCTTGTTGCAGCTTCACCGCCTCCAAAACCTTTGCCGCTATGGTCTTCTCCTCGGCCGCCTTTGCGACCTCTAAAGCAAGCTTTTCCCTCTCTTGCGCCAAGGCCACCTCGAGGTCGGCAACCTGGGCCACCAGAGCGTCCAAGCGATGCTGCTCTGCTTCGAGCTGCTTCACGGCCCTCGCCCTCTCCGCTCGGTCCTTGTCGCTGAGAGCCTTCAGCTCCCTCTCATGCTCGGCATGCTCCTCGAGAAGATGGCCAAAGTGGCAAGTAGTCTGCACGGAGAGGTTGTTAGAACACAACAAAAACCGAGCTAAAGACTTAGAAAATTTTCAAGAAAAATTTGGAGCAGCAAGGGAAACTTACTGACACAAGTGACCGAGCTACCTCGAGAGCATCGTCGCCGGTCGTCCCCGCCTTCAGGGCGGCTCGGTCCTTCGGGGTTGCGAGATGGTGAACCGCCTGCATGCTCATCAGCGAGTCCCCTAAGAAGCCATCGTGGTTCTTCACCTGCCAATCAGGAACGAATAGCTTCTTGTGAGCCTCAGTCAGTATCGCCTCAACCTGCTCGGTTAAGGGCGGGGCCTCAAGCGCCAGCGCCGCCGCGACGGATAAGTCCTCATCTACAGGGGCAGAAGGGGTTGGCTGAACAACAACCGCTGAGGATGGCTCCTGAGGAGTAGTGGTGACGACGACCAAAGGTGCCTTGGTGGGTTGGCCAGACGAGGGACCCGTGCTCGCCCTTTTCCTCTTCTTGCCATCAACAGCCTTGCTTCGTTCAGCCATTATATCCTTGAAGTCCATGTTCGGGGCCTCTGACCAAGTGAAACGGGAATCAAGTTAGATAAAAAAAATGTACAAGGCATTAAAGAAAAGAAATTCACAAAAGTGAGATGTCAGGAGCGTACTCGGGTCGATCGGACTAAGGCGCGACCCGTGCAGCACCTCCTCGGTCATCTCCCTCCAACTCAACATCGGGAGACCGATCAACTTCGCCGCCACCTCTGCCTCGGCCGGAGTCAACACTGGCTCGGCCTTCGCATGCCTCGACACTTTGTCTTTCCACTGGGTCGGGAAGTCCCAGGCCGAGGGCCCTTTTATCAGGAAAAACTTCTCCTTGCACGACTTTATCAAGTCAGGATTCTCGATCAACTTAACTCCCTTCCGAGGCGACAGGTAGTAGCGAGGCTCGAGCTTGCTCATCCTGTTGATTTGGTATTAACTTCGGAGGATAATGAGCTCCGGCTCCACTTTGGCAGTCCGGCATTGGAGCAGAAACCCAAGCACGTGGTGCCAAGTGTTCGGCATGAACTGTATGGGAGCCAGACCGAACCACCGAAGGACTACGATCACGAAGGGGTGAAGGGGGAAGCACAGACCGGCGTTCAACGCATCGTAGGCAAAGACGCAGGTGTCCGGTGGGAAGTCGGTGTTCGCTCGCACTCTGGGGCCGGGGAGAACCAGCGTGTACTCCTTGGGGATGGCGAAACCCTTCCTAGTCCAGAGTAGATCCCGCTCGGTTAGGACCGAGGAGAGGTCGTTCACCTCGGAAATCTCCCTCGGGTCGTTCTGCTCATAGGTCTCCGCGCGACCAACGACAACCTTAGTCAGCAGTTCGCCGCTGTACTGCCTTATCCTGGCATGACCGGACAACACGGTCGGCATCCGACCCAGCTCGCCCGCCTACTTCACTGTCTCCACCACCTCCTCAACTACCGAGGACTTAAAAACTCCCTTCCCCTTCTTGCCGGCAGTGGACGACCCCATTATCTCCTTCCCCTTCCTTCAGCTTACTACTTCTCTCCCCTCTTCGGCATTCCAATCTCCTGAGGACGATGCCTCACTACCCGAGTTTACTCGTGACATCTCGAATAAATATCTAAGGCAAGAAAAACTGACCTTAAAGTGACGTTCACGGTCGGAAAAAGTTCACCGAAAATCGCTTGGCCTTCGCGATAGCTAATGCAACCACCCTTGAGCTCAGATCTCCGCTAGCAGAGCAACTCGAGAGCAAAAGTAAAAACTTGAGAGTAAAAAGTGAAGAATGAGCTAAGGGGTGAGGGGGTGAGAATTTATAGCCAAAAAGGCGATTGTTGGGCTTTTGAAATGCTTAGAGGCCCATTAAGGGAGATGAAATGACAAAGTAGAGAAAGTTGTGACTGTTTAGAGGAAAGACGCGTCGGTTCACTTAACATCACCGCTCGGTGACTGATAACTCGCCGATCCACCGAGGCAGTCCGACGAGCTACCGGGGCACCGACCTCCACATGTGGAGAAAAATGCTACCGAGCCACTTTCACCGTCAGATTGTCCCCAAAATCGTGCCAGAAATGATGGACGGCTCAGATCACGCCACGCCCACAAAATGACAAGATAACGTTTTCTCGTGATCTGAACCTCCAACTTCAAGATCTGCGCCAGGATGAGCGCCCCAGATCCAACCACGTGGCTCGACGACTCGTAACTTTCTGAGCCACCGAGGCACTCTGATGAGCTACCGGGGCACCAACCTCCACATGTGGAGAAAAATGCTGCCGAGCCACTTTCACCGTTAGATTGTCCCCAAAATCGTGCCAGAACATGATGGACGGCTCTGATCATGCCACGCCCATAAAATGACAAGATAACGTTTTCTCGTGATCTGAACCTCCAACTTCGAGATCTGCACCAAGATGAGCGCCCCAGATCCAACCACGTGGCTCGACGACTCATAACTTTCCGAGCCACCGAGGCATTCTTCCGAGCTATCGGGGCACCGACCTTCACATATAGAGAAAAATGCCTCCGAGTCACTTCCACCGTCGGATTGTGTCAAAATTCGTGCCCGGATCTGATGAGCAGCTCAGATCACGCCACGCCTACAAATTAACAAGATAACGTTTTCTCGTGATTTGAGCCCCATCCTCGTGATTTGTACCATGATGAACGTTCCAGATTAAGCCATGTGTCCTAGCGATTCATTCCATGCTACCGAGCCACTAAGGTGCTCAGCCGAGCTACCGAACAGCTTAGCCGAGTCACCGAGCTACTAAGGGGCAGAGGCTGAGCTGCCGACCCACCGGAGGGCTCTGGCGAGCTACCGAACAGCTTAGCCGAGCCACCGAGCTACAAAGGGCAGGGGCCGAGCTGCCGACCCACCGGAGTACTCAGCCGAGCTACCGAACAGCTTAGCCGAGCCACCGAGCTGCTAAGGGGTAGAAGATGAGCTACCGGGCTACCGAAGCGTTCTGACCGAACTACCGAGGTACCGACCCTCACATTTGAAGAAAAATGGCGCTGAACCACCCTAGCCATTGGATCGTGTCAAAATTGCGCCGGAACATGATGGACGGCTCAGATCACGTCACGCCCACAAAATGACAAGATAGCGTTTTTTCATGATCTGAGCTGCCCTCCTCGTGATTCGTGCCGTGATGAGCGATCCAGATCTTGCCACGTAGCTCGGTAGCTCGTTACGTGCCAAGCAACCAAACTACCGAGGACAACGTGCCGAGCCACCGAACTACTGAGGACAATGTGCCGAGGTGCCGAGGCACCGACCTCCGCATGCGGAGAAAGAGCGTGCCGAGCTACTCAGACCGTCCGATCCTCCAAAAATTTGCGCCTAATGCTGATGAAGGGCCCAGATTACGCCACGTCATAATTCGGAATTAAAAATTAATTTTTATTTATTAAAATCGATTTATTTATTTAAAAATTGCGAAAATGATTTAAATTTCAGGAAAATTAATTTAAAAATTCTAAAAAATGATTATAAATTCGGGGAAATATTTCTGAGCCCCTGGGTAAATAATTATTACTTACAATGGTTAATTAAGACCCCCGAACAACGAATCAATACTTCGCAAACTTAAATAAATGGTCCGAAAAATAGATGAAAATTAAGAAAAATCACCAGGAGTTCAAGAGAGCTCAAGAACAACCTTGAGCACACAAATAGCTTCGAAAATCACCATAATACCTCATACAACGATTCAATACCCCTCGTTTGGACTCCGATACAACTCCGAAAGCCATTGAAACAGTAAAACTACTCCTCAAAGGCTGATCAAACTCAGCCTTCGGGAGTGGGGGGCTCGTGATATGGCTAAAATTAGGGTTATATCGGAACCGTCCAAATCAGGCACGAATCTTAAAGCCTGGAGGTAAAATGGTAATTTCACCTACAAACGGGTCTGAAATGGGTTCTGGGTCTTTTCCTACAAAGGCCCAATAACCCACGAACGGATCCGCCTCAACTAGGTGCGGGTCCCAACCCGCGAGAAACTCAGTTCAACTGGATAGAATTATGGTTTCTGATTGTATTTAATCGACGGCCCTGATTTGCTCTATCCTTTCACTGGGAATTAGAGATTTCATTCCTAAACTGGTCCTAAAGGCGGCTATAAATACCCCCCATCCACCACCATTAAGAGGTAATCAATCTTTTTCCAGTTAACGCTCATTCATAATCTTTTCTGATTACTGACTTGAGCGTCGGAGGGTGCGTCACCGGGATCAACCCCGGTGTATCGCACTTTTTGCAGGTAAACGGCGGGAGTCAATGGTCAAACTCCGATGGAAAGGTCTCAGGTTTGACTATTCAGGTTCCTAAGAATCCACAAATTCTATCTGTTTACCCCCACACTAGATTTAGCGGTAACAAAGACATTATTTCATATCTCGAAGGCAAAGACCACAAAGGAGACTATGGAGATTCTCACGGATATGTATGAGAAACTATCTGCATCTAATCAAATTCTTCAACTAAAGAAATTGGTTAATATGAAGTTGAAGGAAGAGGGTTCAGTAGCAGAGCATTTGAACTATTACTGTATGGTTTATAACCAGATGGAAGCTGCTGGTTTGAATTTTTCAGAGAAAGGGTAGTCATTATTACTTTTATCTACTTTACCCAACAGTTATGGTACGGTGGAATAGACTATTATAGACACTATGATAGGTCTGACGATGCTACAAGATGTGGTGGGTAGCATTCTGAACGAGGAGGTGAGAAGGGTGAGAAACAGAGGATATCTCTCATCATCTTCTAGAGATTTTGCAATTTCTATTGAGATGAGACGTGAGAGATCTAAGAGCAGTCGAAGAAGAAAGAATCAGAGTAGTTCATCTGAGAGTGAGTCTGATGCAACGATGGGGGACATGAGCCTGAGTGCTGGTATTGTCACAAGAGATGTCACATGATGTAACACCCATTTTTTATTTTTTATTTCCAAAACTAAACCTCCGAATTCAATTCTTTCAATTTCTATGACACTTTAAACATAAACTAAGATAGTTATATTTCAATTAAAATTTTGGCAGTGTTTCCCCCAAAATTTCTGTCCCGAAACACAAAAAGCTTATGCAATTCTGCTCTAAATTCTGTAGCTCACAACATAAGCAATATATTTACGATTCCCCAGGCCAAAATGAGGAGAAACACACATGCAGTATAAATATTATGCTATGGGAAATCAATGGTCCAGATCTAACCTCACAAAACATATTTTCCCGCCCAAAAGTTTTTTTCCCAAAACTCAAATTCAAATCCCCCCAAAAGAACTCCTTTATTTATTTATCTCTCTCTCTCTCTCTCTCTCTCTCTCTCTATTTACTCAAAAATTTATATTTTTAGATTTCAGGTTTGTAAATTTTCATATTTTTTATGCATTTTTTATTGCTCATGTTACATTGAAAATAGCAAATATCTCATCAGCAGTTAAATTTCATCATTTTCTACACTCAAAGTTCTAAGAAGTTGGATTTTACACCCTCATTTATAATTATTTTTCAACATATACTAATTGAAACATGGACTTTTATCTACAACTAATTTTTTTTTACTATTCAAACTTGAGTTACATAAATATTGTTTTAATGTTTACAAGACTTTCATATGCTGTATCGTTCCAAAGACATGCCGTAGGCACGTGCCCACGGGTAAATCTAGTATATATATATATAACTTCACTCCAGTATTAATAATCATTAAACTGTTAGATATAAAGTTCTGTTATCAAATTCTTATACCATATCAGATTTATATATACATATATTTATCACCATATATTATGTTTTATCATATAAAGATTTAACATTCATAAAAAAAATGCTCCACATTCATTATTTATATCCCCTATTAATTCATCACACACTTATCATTCATTTTCATTTCATTCGTAAATCCATACCAATTCCATACCTATCATTTCACGCATTCTCTTCAATATCACTTACCATTCTCATATCCATTTCCATACACAAACATTTACACGCGGGAAGCTGCTCACACAGAGTCTGACACTCTCGAAGCTATGCCCTCTTCCTGGCCTAGACCAGTAAGGGAAAACACCGCACCCCAGATAAACTGGGTACTTCCTCGCGACATCTTGTCATCGACGGAAATCACACCACACCCCAGTAGAGCTGGGTAATAATCATCACAACTCAAACTGATAGCTTGAAAAATTACATTACTTTATTTCATTTTCAACCTACAATTTGCTTTACTTTTCATTTTTATTTTGCAATACCACAATTATAACAATAACCTGCCAACTCGCCCGAGAAGTTGTGCCAAGGCAGGTTGTTCCCACTATTCCCATGGAAATAGCGGGCGGGTAGTTCATCGACACAATTTCAAGGTGCATCAACTCATATCATGACATATTTTTCGTTTCACAACCATTTTCATATTACATTTTATTTTTACTTTATTTCCATTCATCAAATATTATAACATACATATTATTATTTTACTTTACTTCTCATATTTAATCACATAACACAATACTTTTCATTTCATGAATATCTTCACATCACTATCTATTTAGTTTCATTTATAAGTATATACTGCAATTGCTTCGTTTTTCATACATAATTAACCACATACTTCATTTACCATTCCTTTACACTTGCATACTCATGAATCACATTCTTTCATGCTCATCTTCAAATATACACATTTTCTTCCACTCTACTTATTCATTTCCACTCATACACTTACTTTACTTTCTCATTTCATTTTACATCAATTACTTTCTTCTATTTCTCATTCACATTTCACCTCATATTCATTTTATTAATTAGTCAACCAGTAAGCCACAGTATCCCAATATACTGAATACCGACAGCCGAGTAAAACACGCGATTCGATGCTCACACAGAGTCTTACACATCTGTGGCTACGTCTTCCTCCCAGCCTATGCTAACGAGGGAAAACTGCACCCCAAACATAGTTTGGGTACTTCCTCGTGGCAAAGCCAACGAGGGAAAGAAAACACTGCATCCCAGCGAAGCTGGGTACTTCCTCGTGGCACAACCAATGATGGAAAGAAAACACCGCACCTCTAATTCCACTAAGGTGCTTTCTCGTGACGTCTGTCATTGAGGAAAATTAACCGGGCCTCAAGCCGATAGCTTGGGCGTTAAAACACCGCACCCCAAGTAGAACTTGGGTATTAGGGGGCCTAGCCCGAACCCCCAGGATTTTCTATAGGTACTGATCAACCAAATTTATTTGTTATTATTATTTTCATTTCATGACTTTATCTCATTTCACCACCACACAGTATCTCATCTTTCAATTCAATAGTTAATCACATCTTGAACTTTAACAGCGCGATTTGTGATCACATTATTTCATATGTTCATATGTACCATTGATTATTTCATTTATAAGATTATTACCTCATATTATTCTGTAACGTAAACGCACCAAAGTAATTATTTAATTATTCATATTATAGTATTTTAGGCACATGCTAAACTAAGTAGAAGATTATATCATATGACCGCACATCAGTTTCACTTAAAACATTACTATATTATACACATTCACTCATTAATTTCATCGACTATAATACCTAAAGTCATTATCACCCGTATATAACACAAACATACACCCAATAGATCAACACATTACAACACCATATATATATACTTAATACATCATCATAACACTGAATATTCAAAATCACATCAATTCACCATATACACTCCAGTTTACCATATAACAAAATTTTAACATATGAAAATTTCCGTATTTTCAATAAAAACTTCATTTAGCTTAATCCAACAAAAAAATCACTTCAAAACCGCCTAAATTTCTGTCACAACATAATATGCACATAGTATAATCATACTCACCATATATCGATATCATTATATAAATATATCACATCCCCATATACATAACTAGTCCATCAACTATAAATTTGTACCAATACACAGAGTACACGAGTATTTAATCGTGGTATTTTCACACCAATACTGAGTACTAATTCTCATATATACATACACCTTATACCAATACTTTATCCCAATACACCTTATCCGTAATTCATACCAACAATTCAGATTATTTTAAAATTTTCTTAAAACATCGGATATGTAAAAAAATCATACTCACATAATATCCTGCAAATACTCGAAGCACCACTTCTCCATCCCGCATCCGAAATTGCTACCAACTCGTATGATCAAATCTCAAGTCAATTTAAGGCTCACAACATGCAAACCAGTCAAAGGTAATAATAATATTAATTCTAATGTCACTCAGGCATTTTATTGAATGCCTGACATGCACACGTGCGATGCACGACTTATACGAATTCCTACGGGATTTTATCTCCATAAAATTTACTAAAAACACCCCCAAATTATTCTAATGGTTCCACAAAAATTTTCTACTACTATGAAAGAGATAATTCACACATATATACTTCCCTTTTTATAAACCCAAAACCCTAATTTATATGCAACTTACAAAATCTCTAATAATTTACTAATTTCTTGCCTCTAGAATATCCCACATCACATAATCTCTCTACTACCATATTTCCATTCAATAGAAGTTAAAAACTGTCACGCACCGCTTACCAAAAGAATACGGAATATGGATACGAGACAAAAACCCAGCGAATGATTTTTATCATCCATAAGCTATTCAAAAAATCTTTACAACATTCACAAGCATCATCAGAGTCGGAAGCAAAAGAATCAACCACATGCACATAATGAGCCAAAATACCAACAAGAATACTTGAAACCAAATGTATAAATCTCAAATAGTCATGATCTAAATAAAATAAATATTTTGGGTCATATTGCCCAAATACAAGAGTAAATCCAAGTCTCAAAATATAATATTGTTCAAGCAAGCTACAAAAAAAAAATAATAAAATCCAGCACTAATACTTCATTTCTCCGATACCATCTGGAACCTGTTCTCCAAAGTCTGCAATTCAACGAATGCAGGAAAGAGGAAAAGAGAAAAATAAGTATCCGTCAATTACAAGTTACAGGACACTTATAATGTAGGATACAAGCACATGGGGAAACTAACTAACAACATGGTATAAGTATGATGTCAATATAAATAACTAGTATGACAAAGTGAACAAGTGTAAATGGCATGAATCAAGTGTCAAGTAATCAAGCATCTTGTAAACATGCATCAAGTGTCAAGTATCATCTAATTATGTATCAAGTGTCAAGTTTCAAGTCTCAAGTAAACAAGTCTCATGTATCATGTAGTCAAGTGTCAAGCAAGCATGTGTCATGTTCAAGTATCATATTCAAGTATCATGTATCATGTATCATGTATTAAGTCTTGTAGTGATTACTATCTAGGTAGCACTTCATGCAGCCCATCTTACATGGTTGCTACAATAAACAGTTTTGCGTTAGATTTCATAGTGGACCATAGAGGGCAGTAAACTCGGGGACAAGTTAAGTAATCGAGCTCTAAGCTCCAAGTATTATGTATCATGTAATCACGTGTCGAGTTGTGCAAGTGGCAAGTATCGTGTCTTGCGTGCAAGTATCAAGTAATCACGTGTCAAGTATCATGTCTTAAGTAATCACGTAGGATCAGTGGATTCCCTTCCGAGTACACGTTTCTGAATTATCCACTATTAGATCTATCCCTTAAACCCCGGCTTGGTTATTTATTATTAATGTCAAACAAGCATGTATATGTGCAAAATATATCAAGAATAATATGGCATGATCATGTAGCAAGTTCAAGTTGCAAGATAAATATGTACGAGTGCAAGATATCTCATAAAAGAATAAAACAGACAAAACTCAAGTTCAGGACAGCAAGACCATACTGTAGTAAAACAGTGATTTCCAGTGTTACAAGCATGCAAATCTGAATCCGTCAAAACGTATAGAAAATAGAATCCCAACCAAATCCATCGAGTATAAATAAGTCATATATTAATTCAAAAAAATATAGCTCAAAACTGATTTGAATACAGAAAATAGGTTCAGCCAGAAACCAGGAAAACGAATTCAAGAACAGGAAAATAGCATGAAATCACATTAAATAAATCCACGAAAAATTTAGGGTATTTCTCTATATGTCTAGTATCTAAATATAAAGTTTCATAATTTTCCAATAAAATTAGATCAGTCATTAAAAATATGAAAAAATCAATCAACGAGGGTTTGGCAAATCTGGAAATCCCAACACTGCTGTACGAAAACCATAATATCTCGCAACCAGTGAAACGAAGTCCAATTCCGCCAAAGGGATATGAAAATAGATAAAATATACTAACTCTCATATTTTACAAATATTTTTCATATAGTAAAAGGAATCAGGGTAAAAACACAATTCTTTACAGAACAGCGTGTAAAATATAGCAAGTATAGTTTTCATAAACGATCATGAAATGGCACATAAAACTCATCAATAAAATTTAGCAAAATGCTGGGTAATCCCTAACTAGATAAAGAAATACTGACCAATGTTTTGGTTCAAAATAATATATGTAGCATCAGTATCAAAATCATTTAGTCATCAAAATCATCGAAAAATGAAATCTGGAAAAGATCTTCACCTCTGTAGTAAAATAGTCATAACTCACACATACGAAAACGAAATCAAGTAAGGTTAGAGGGGTTTGAAATTAGACAAAATTCTCTAAAACTCATGTTTTATACCGAAATTAAGATACCGACTTTAAGACAGTCCGAAACCGCAAACAAAACAGATCAGCGACAAAATACAAATTTTTTCCTTTAACAACAACTCAACATATATCATACAAAACTTGTTCGAAACACAACCAAACATGAAATCAAGTCTACCAAGTGTCCAAACATCATATTTTAGGGTATCTAGCATGTCCACACCAAGTATATCACATGGGTCTCAACCAAATCACGAATTCTCACAAAAGTCTCACATACATGATCAAAATTAAGAACGGGTAAAACTTAAGTTATTTCATGTCCATATTGTGTCGTGAGGCAACTATGGTCAAGTTTTCACAATAGAGACAAAACCCATCAAACATAACACAAACAAGAGTCGTCTCTAGATCCAACTACATTATAGGTGGTATTTTTGACGTGTATCAAACAAATGAATTGGAGTACATGTTACTTGCCTTAACCGAAGATGAAGAACGACGAAAATCAAGAGTAATGGGAGTGGATTCCCGACAACGAGCAAAACCCACGAACGAAAATCCACGAACTAATGAATCCAAGCTAACTTGAGCGAAAATCTCCACACGAACGAGTCCACCAAACAAGAGATGATCCAAAAGAGATGATGACAATAGTGACTTGTGGCCATAAGAGAACACCAAGAAAGAGAGACGAGGGATTATGTGGTGGTGTGAGGAGGTTGGCCAAGGGATAGATCGGTCGAGGGAGAGATGAGGGGCTCTGGCTTGGGGTTCTGGGCGTCGGGATGTGCACAGGCCGGAAGGGGGTGGCTCGGCCTGGAGGGGATGGCGTCGGGTTTCGGCTGTGTGCGAGCGGCACAAGGGAAAAGGAGGGCCGGAGGTTGTGTTTGAAGTTACGGTTAGGGTAAGGGAGAGAGAGTAGTATGTATATGAGAGGGATTAGGGTTTAGAATATAAGTTGGGTTAATGGGTAATTGGGTTGTGGGTAATTAGGAGTAGTAATAGGATTTGTTTAATTGGGCTTCAAATAGGATACAATTGTATAGGATATCAAATAGGATTGGAGATAGGATGAGCAACCAAACACCACCACAAGCACTCAAAAACACAAAATAAAAAAAACAAGAACCAAATGAAAGAAAGAACAAAATAATGAAGAACGAAACAAAAAGACAACCAATCAAACAAAAAGAGCGCAAAATGAAATAAAACGAATATATATTGAAAACAACTCCAATATACGGTTCAGCAAAATACAAGAGAGAAAAAATGCACCAAAACGAAAAATACACTAAAAAATACACAAAATGAAAAACAGGGGTTACAAAAACACTTGATTCCATACAAATAAAATAAACTAGGGTATACCTTCCTGCAGTTATTTCTCCAAATTGATGCTACCACGAGCTAGAGCACCCTACACTTGGTCTACCCCACAAATTAATTTAGAAACCATGTAGAAATGGAGTGGATTTGGGCGGGGAAAAAGCATGGCCAAAATGGGTTTTCGATTTCGCTACTTGGTCGGTTGAGAACAGAAGAAGGAGAGGGGAAGGGATGGGGGGGGGGTGTTATGTAAAATTATAAATTAATAAAAAGTGTTATTTACATAATAAACCCCCAACCTTCAAAAATATTTCAAATAAACCACAAACTCTGCACTTTAAAAAATACTAACAATACAAAATACATAAAATTGTCTCATAATAGTCCTCCAAAATTATAAAATATGAATAACAAATATTACTCCACATAAAATTCAACTCATACTCCAATATATCATGTACAACAATCTAACACAAATACCAATATCAAACTCAATATTTAAAATAAAATATACCTAAAATAATTCTCTCCACTCCAGAGATATAAAAATGGGTATTTTCAGTATTTTACAAATTCGAGGTGTTACACATGATGCGTAGTTGCAAGGCTTATATGAAGAGCAAGCAGGAGAAACCGAAGAGAGATATCCCAAAGGAAGCTCAAGTAGGGCTTGTTGAAGAGTTATGCTTATCAGTTCAGGAAGAGTTGGGCATCCAAGATTGGTGTATTGATCCGGGAGCTTCTTTTCATTGTACTCCAAGGAGAGAGGTGTTTGATGACTACGATAAGGGTTCTTTTGGAGATGTGATCCTGGGGGATGGTCACCGGTGTCCTGTACATGGAGTTGGTATTGTTCGCGTGAAAGCCAATGATGATCACAGTGTTGTTTTGCAGGAGACAAGACATATTCCCGACTTGAAGGAAAATCTTATCTCGATTGGAAGGTTAGACAAAGAGGGTTTGTCTATTACAATTGGTAGTAAGGAGTGGTGTATACCTATAGGTTCAAGTGTGATTGCAAAAGAGAAGCATGAGGGAACGTTGTATTTGTTTAGAGACGTAAGGAGCGTTTCTCATGTAGTTGACTCTCAGCCAGAATCGAGTAATATGTCTGGTGTGTAACCGAGTTCTTTCAGTTGTGGAGGAGAGGTTACTTATTTAGTGGGAGCTGCTGGCCATAGAAGTGATCCTAGAGGGCAAGACGTTACTGCGGTGAGAGTACTTTGCGATATGGCAGTTGAAGCTTCAAGTCGCTTTTGTGAGGTGGAGAGCACTGGTATCAATATGCGGGGTGATGTCGATGAGGGTAACCGAAATGGGATTGTAGGAGTTGAACAGTCTGCAGATATTGTGAAGGTGTCGTCCATGGAGGCTTCTAGTGCAGAAGGTGAATTGAGAGTTTTTGAACCATGTCCAGTATTGATGAAGATTCTGCGAGTTGGGGAGTCTTGTAACACGGAATCCGACATGGGAGGTTGTTTTTTCGGTATTCGTGCTCTATGCGATTAGTGGAGCACATCCTTCATGAGGCGATGAGGGGTGGTTGGTGCTCGCCATGTGGTGGAGTGGAGGAGGTGCTCTTCATAAGAGTAGGGAGTACTCGGGTCTTCCTTGAAAGTGGGAGATTGACAGAGATAATGCAAGGTAAAGATTACAATAACTTTGGAGTGTTGTGTATTTGGTCCAAGTGGGAGATTGTTAGGATTATGGCCTCAAATACACGTAGGCACTGAGTACTTGAAGTTTGAGAAGAAGAGGAGAAGACGAACATAGCAAGTGACAATAGCAGCAAGTAGAAGATGTGCAGTCTAGAGAGTTGCGGTCGACCGACCGGGGGTGCGGTCGACCGACCTTGACTGTAGGAGGTTCTTCGAGTGTACACGGTTCAATAGAGATGGGGACAGTCAACCGTGTAGTCGACCGGTCATGTCTCAGGTGTGTTGCGATCGATAGACCTGGGGGTGCGGTCGACCGACAACGGCGTTGAGTGTTATTTGGGCTGACGAGTTTAAGGCCCAATAAGCTGGATTTGTGTTTATCTTTTAGGGTTTACTTGGGAGCTATATATGGCTGTAGACTCTAGGGTTTAGATATAACTGATGAGAGATAATTGGTGAGCCGTTATAATTGTTCAACTTCAAGAGAGGATTGTGTAATGCCCCGATTTTCATTTAATGAAAATTATTTTATTTTGCACGTTGTGTGCACGTGCAATATTTTGGTGATTATTTTCATTATGCTGAGTATAGATATTTAAATACTTGCTTTTAATTATTTTGTATAAAGCTTTTTTTTCAAATAGACCAAAAGCCTTTCTTTTTAAAGCCCAAATTGAATTAATTTATTTTCTTTTATAAATTATTATTTTGGCCCATAAACTAAAGCCCATGAGCTAATTTATTTTTAAATACAACTTTTAATATAGAATACATTTTAAATATTATTTTTATGTAAGATATAATGTACAAAAAAAATGGAGACCAAGTTGCATGCACGTGCACTACACGTACACGTGCAAATTGCACCTTTGGAGTAGGCCGGTTTTAAGCTTTTGGAGGAATTTTTCATGTAGAGTCATGGTGGTAGTGGTTACTTGATCATGGGTAGTTAGTGTAACCCCTCCTTAAATCATAGCCATTTGTTCCTAACTCCTACTTCAAACCTAGCCATCCATTTTCCTAAATTTTTAGTATAAATACCCCCCCTAGCCTAGTTATTCTTGTGCTAATTATTTCCTCCAAACCTATAGTTTAAAATACATTATCTAGTAGTTTATTAAGTGGGCAAAAGATTGAGTTTGTGTGAGAAATTGTACTTGCATCAAGAAGAAGGAAGGCCGGCATCAACAAGGAGCTCTCAGTTTGGCTTGTGGAGTGCTCAGGTTTTGGCTTTGTGGAGGCTCGTGTTCGCGCATCTAGGAGGAGGACCACTCTCGTGGCAAGGACATTCGTTTAGGAGGTTGCTAGTTGTATTTCTCTCCAAATTAAGGTGGGTAAATTTTCTATATTTCTAATTAGGAAGCAAGCTAGATGTGAAATGAAGGAATGATGCATGAAAAAGAGTACACTTTAATTAGAAAAATGACCTATTGATTGATTGAAATGTGAATGTGCAATTGTATGTGGTTCCATTATTTAAATTTAAGTTGTGTACGAATTGATTATAGCCATGGATTGCTTGAAGAAAATTTTATCATCTACATCAAAAATTAGATACAAAAGTTAGTAGAATGACAATGCTACTTTATATGTTTAAATGGATCTTTGTGGTAATGTTGAAATGAATGAATTAAGATATAGATTGTATGTTTGGGAAATGATTAAAAACAGAGAATTAATATGAAGATTGCTATAAAAGAGATTAGTGATGTTAATTGTAAGAAATGTCGAAAAAGAAGAAATATGGTAGTGATAGTTTATAATCCGAATTAATTGTAGGAAAAATATGTTTTAATTATTGAAAAAATTATTTCCTATATACTGGAGTATAATTTATGATGGTATTAGTCAATCTGGAAATTTACAGAAAATCTTATAAAAGCAAAAGGAAATAAGAGTTTGTTGAACATCGAAATGTTTAATAAACAGAGAGAATTGTTTTAAATAAACTTCGAGTTACACTATTGACAACCTGAGCGCATAGCTCAAGTGGTTGGGATGCTTCTATTCGCTATAGTAGGTTTCGGAGTCTCAGGTTGCTGGTTCGAATCCCCGTGGCACCATACTTTTGTTTCCTATTTTTTAAAAAATAATAAAACTGCAGCCGAGAGCATTAAATGCTCTCAGCTCTCTTTCATACCGCTGGCGCAATTGGCCTAGTGGTCTGCGCTGTGGCTTGTTTCCCTCTGGTCGTGGGTTCGAAACCCAGTCTCGGCCTAGGGTTTAATTTGGGAAAAACGTTTTTTTGAGGTAGTTTTTGTTAGTAAAAAATTATGGAAAAAATGTGTTTATTATTCTAAAATTATGTGGGACTTGTGAAAAATGATTTGAGAATTATTTGCATGAAGTAGAGTATATTTTGTGAATAAATGTATAAATAAAACTATGGATTTTACATTTATATTTTTGGGAAGTTATAATTTGCAAAAGAACTTGAAATGAAGTGTTAGAAAAAACAATATAGCAAAGAAAGAAATTATATGAAGTGATGTGAAGTGATTTATTCTCATTGGAGAATAGTATGAAAATTATGAAATGTGAATATTCAATAGTGTTGTGATTATATTGATGAAATACATAGGGAATAATTGAATTCCATGTATGGCTATGGACTTATGAATAAATTAGAGATCATGCTATTGAAAAAGAAAATCCATTATGATTATGAAAATGAACTTATGAGTTGGAAATGCTCAATTTTGGAAATTGTGAATTGGAATTGAAACAAAAGAGTAGCTAAGTCTCCCCCGGCAATTGGAAAGAAATGAAATGAAATTTAAAATGAAAGACCAAGGTTGGTCATGTTTGAATGAATGAATAAGTCCGGTTTAGTGGAGAGGCTAACTCTAGAGCTTTGATTTTGTTCATGATTCTAATAAAAACTAAGGGTTAGTACATAGTGAAGACGTGATGAATGTGAGAGAAAAACACAAGTATGAGAGTTAGAATTTACGGTGCGGGTGTGTGAGCCACAGAATGCATGCTTGATGAGTCAAGACATGGCGTGGGCACAACTCAGTAATGATCGGACTTTAGCAACGCTTGTGGGATGTTTGATGACTGCAAGAGGATCGTGTTCAGGGAGGAGGCTGAATTGCCACAGAATGCATGCTTGATGAGTCAAGACATGGCGTGGGATTCCCCTCCAGGGTCCTGTACACGTGCTTGTACTCATAGATCATCTACGATACTCACCGTAGTTACAGTAGTAGATTAAGTCCTGACGAGGGATTGAACCCTACAAAGATGAAGAACGATTAAGAGGCTTGCCCTCGGACCTATGTAGTATGGGATGCATAGAATCCGAACAAGTGCGCATTAGTGTCATGTAATATAAATAACTGCATTAAGGACTAAGTGCACAATCACAACACGACATCAATAGGGTAGTCCCTTTAGTTTGATATGTGACAAGTTTGTGTTTGTTAAATATGGAAAATGAGTTATACTATTTCCGGCATAGAGAGGATGGCCGTGTATAATGTTCGTCGGTTGAATAAACTGACGTACCCACAGTTTTGTATGCAAGATAAATGACATGGTAATGATTAAAGAGGAACAGATGCTTAGAGATTATTCAATGTTGTTGTACATTTATTTAAATGTTGTAAATTTACTTCCGCTGTGCAATGTAAAGTATAATGTTTTTCATGTAGCTCTGATGTAAAGTGAAAAGTTCAAATTTCCTTGTAAAATTGTACTAAATGAAGTGGAAAGATCCTGTGGAATCTCGAATTCAGTGTATTTTGGAATTCGGGGCGTTACAGATTGTGTTGAGTATTTCAAAGGTGAGGGAGAGAGATTGAGAGTTGTAATCTCTTGTGTAATCTTTGTATTTCTTAGGGAATAAGAAGTATTAGTTATCTCTACATATTGATTGTGTTCTTATGAGATCTTGCATATATCGTGGTGACTTGTTCTTACTTCATCTAAGTCTTGGTAGTTTCTCTTACTTGTGGTGTACTTTCGCTATTAGCACTACTAGATGTGGTAGATTCTTCAACAATCTTCCCAGTAATTCATGATATGATGGTTTCTTTGTTGTGAGATGATGAACCAAATATTATTCACTTTTAGGAGCAATAATCTTAAGGCAATTAGACATTTAAATGCTCTATATGTGGTATTTATGCTTCTTTTCTCTTTTTCCATAGGAAACAACCAAAAGCAGCAAAACGAAGCAGATTCCAGACTAACACAGACTGAGAGGATGACATACAGAAAACAGCAGAGATCAGTCGACTGACTCTTCAACTAGGCGACTGGGCAGAGAGTTTGACAAGGCTCGGCACAGTCGACTGCTCCCCAAGCCAGTCGACTGGTACACGGCGAGTCAGAAGATAAGAACAGATGCATCCTCATCCAAATCCGAATCACAATTAAGTTATCCAAACCCAGGTGTTTTCTGCGAATAACAACTTCTCAAACAATCAGAGCAAGAAGCACGTGGTGAGCAGATAAGGAAGGAAAGAAGAAAAAGAGAAAGAAATAAACGGTTGATGAAGATAAGGAAAGAAATAACAATAGAAGAGGACTTCTCTGCAAAAAGTACAAACCCTAATTCTCTTCTCTTGTTCTATAGATACCAGTCAAGACAGAAGCATAAAGAGGCTCTTCCGCACGCATCCTGAATCACCGAATCACAAAGTTCCAGAGCCATCAACAAGAAACACTTTATCAGCATCAACATAGAAGGAGAAGAAAGGAGATCAAGTATTAAGAAAAGAACTGCCGGTCGACTGTGTGACAGCCAGCCGACCTATTTGACCGAACTACATCAGTTTATTCCTTCTCTTTCTTATTCTTTTATGTTAACCATGTATTCAAACTTGTTGATTAATAAAAGTATTATTATGTGAAACTAATTTCATAGTTGGGTAGATTGAAGCCGTAGTTATGTAATGCTATATTCTTCTGAAATCTTCTATTTTACTTATTGATTGAATCTGATTGAATTGATATAAATTTATGTTAATCAAACTTGTTCTCAAAGCTCTGAGAGCAGTCGACTGAGGTGAGAGCCAGTCGACTGACGTACAGAACTTGAGAATATCAAGTTTGCATTACCATCCATCTGAATTTGTTATATGAGCATATTGAGACGACCCGTATCTCGTGCTCGTAACTTGTAACAAGGGAATCTTTAGGGGTTCTTGGTTCAATCAACTTGAAGGGTCTAGATCTGATACCAATTTCTAGAACTTCAAGTGTTTGTTCGTTTCCACTGATCTTATGTTTTCTTTAAGTACAACTTAGTAGATACCATGCTAAACACTTAATGAAAGAAACAAATTAGAGTAGATACCATGCCTAATTCTTGGCTTAGGGAAACAGTACTTTAAGGAGTAGATACCATGCCCTTGAAGGGAACAAACATGAGTAATAAGAAGAAGTTCAGAAGGTAACTTAGCATTATTGACTATTGGTGGAGATCTAAACCCAACTACTTAATAGATATTTGTGATTCAACACTTCTTAATTTAGTTTTAATCTATTTATTTCTTTTAGACTTTTAAAACAACTCTTTATGATTCTTAGTCTTTTTATTGATTAGTAAGTTAAAGTCTACAATCTCTGTGGGATCGACCCTTGCTATTGCTACGCTTTTATAAACGATTCGTGCACTTGCGAGGTTTTTAATTTGTGTCTAGTTTATCTATATATTTAGGTAGCTAGTTTGGACAACATGAGATTTTGCTCTCCCTTTCACTTATCTTCTCATACATCTCTACTATTTTAATGGGATAGTTTGTAACAAAAGAAAATCATTTGAAACATAACAAACTTCATTTATAACAAGACAAATATGTGCAAAACACGTTCATATTAAATACAACAAAAAAACACATGCACTGCATGTACGCATCTAATCCAAATAGTACAAAAAAACCTTCATCTCCCTCTCTCTCTATCTCGCCAAAATCGTTGCCAGTGCCGCCCACTGTGCCGCCGCCACACCGCCGCAATCCCGTCGATCCCCCAGTAGGACCCCCAATTCCCCGTAGCTCCATCTCCAGCGATCCCCAATGTTCATCTTCCTCCACACTATTCATCTCCCACTCCCTTGCAAAACCATCGCTAGCAACGCCTATCGCATTGCCGTCGCTCCGCCGCAATCCGTCGTCAAGTCGCCAATTCCGCACTGCCCCATCGCCAGCGATGCCTATCGCACCTGTAGAATCGCCAAATCCCCATCGCCTTGTCGCCAGCGATCCCCTTTATTCATCTCCCTTTCTCTCACAAACCCATTGCCAGCGATGCCCATCGCGTCGCCGTCAGACCGCTGCAATCTCGTCGTCAAGCTGCCAATTCCCCGCCGCCCCATTACCAATGATGCCTATCGCGCCTTTGCAACCTCGTCGAGCCACCGTTTTCCCGTTGCTCCGTCGCCAGTGACTCCTATCGCGCCTTCGCAACCCCGTCGATCCGTTGATTTCCTGAAGTTTGAAAAGCTTTCTTCAACAAAATTAAACCAAAATTTTCGAATCCCCAATTCGAGTAGTTTCTTCCACCCCAAATTCAAAAAGACGGTGATAACATCGAATACGACATTTCCCTTCTATCCGCAGAAGGTCATCATTTTCCTTCATCCAATTTATGTGTTAGTAATTTGAATTTGTGTGTATTTGTAGAGTATTTGAATTTGTGTGTATTTGAATTTGAATTAGGTTTATTACAGGATAGGGTATTGAAAAAGGAGTTATCGAAGAAATTGTAGCGTTGCTTGTGTGATTAAATCAAACCAAATTGTCCGAATCCCCAATTCGAATAGTTTCTTCCACTTCAAATTCAAGAAGACATTGGTAATGTTGAATTTAGAAATTTCCTAAAACTCTCTTCACAGGAGTTCGTCATTTTCCTTTCTGTGATATTAATTTGAATTTGTGTGCATTTTTAGGTGTATTACGGTAAGGTGTATTGAAAAAGAAGTGGTTTCGAAGAAGAATAACATAATTGGAAGGTAAATGTCGCTTTTGTGTTCGTTATTGTGGAATCAATGTTTAGATTCGGAGTTAGTGTGATATGTTGATGATAGTTAGGAAGGACTAGCAGCCTCAGTTGAATTGAAGTAATTGATCCTACTAGAGACCTCAGTTTGGATGAATTCTCCTTGCACTCTATTAGCTATGTGAATTTTTGACATGACCGTGGTCGCTCGCTATTCCCAATAGCGACTACATATATATTGTAGTTGCTATTCCCGATAGCGATCTTAGTTGGTGAGGATTTCTCCTTGCTCTCTGTTAGGTTTGAAAAAAAAATCCTCTCAAACTATGGTCACTATTGGGAATAGCAACTACAACTATACTGTAGACGCTTTTCCCCATTAGCAACCTTAGTTTGGGGGGATTTTTTAAACAAATCTAACAGAGAGCAAACAGAACTCCTCCCTAACTAAGGTCACTATTGGGAATAACAACTACAGTATAGTTGTAGTCGCTATTCCCAATAGCGACTGTCCTAATAGCGACTACAATATACAGTTATAGTTGCTATTCCCAATAGCGACCTTAGTTGGAGAAGGTTTCTTCGCAAATCTAACCGATAGCTAACAGAGAGTAATGAGAAATCCCCCCAACTAAGGTCGGTATTGGGAATAGCAACTGCAACCATACTGTAGTCACTTTTCCCAATAACGACCTTAGTTTGGAATGATTTCTTCGCAAATCTAACAGAGAGCTAACAAAGAGTAATCCTAACTAAGGTCGCTATTGGGTATTACGACTACAACTATATTGTAGTCACTTTTCCCAATAGTGTCCTTATTTGTGTGATTTTTTTTGTAAATCGAATAGAGAGCAAGGAGAAATCCTCCCAACTTAGGTTGCTACTGGGATTAGCGATTTTATTTTAACTGAGGTCGCTAGTGAGATTAGCGGCCTCAGCTGAAAGCAGTGATATTTAAAAATTAAATATCACCGCTTCCCAGTTTACATCTTAATTTCATCTCGACAATCAACATCTACATACATCATCACAAAATATCTCAAAATACGTCCATCACAACTTCAAATCTCTATTTCAACAATTTCAACCGTCAACATCTCAAGTTAAAATCTCCATCCACTTCAACACTAGGCCAATATCACAAATATCACAAATTATTATTCTCCATCATATTGTTCACAAAAATAAAGCACATCTACCATCACAACATTAAAAAATATCAAAACAACACAAAATATTACAAAGATCTCTAAAATCAACACTAGACTAATTTCTCAGAGATTACAAAATTACACATCTCCATCTACAACATCACCAAATATCACAAACATCACAAATTATTACAAGATCATAATAATTTTCAGAATTTTAGCAAGAATTGTGTTTATTTAGGAATTTGTGTGTCTGCGCCCTCCACCACTGATATTAGAAGGCTTGATGGAACTTCTCTGGGATCGTCCACTGCGTGTTCATGGTCCCCACCTTCGGCCACTTGTACTAGTAGCTTGATTCATCTCGCCTTGCATAAATAAATGAGTTTTGTTAAAATGCATGAAAATAAAAATATTCTTCAAACATTAAAAAAATCATACAAATTACCTGTGGCATAGTAGTACTACCTGCGGATGGACCACTCTGACAGCGATGCTTGTTGTGTCATCTTTCACCGCATTTTTAAAAGTTAGCCCCGTGCGCGAGCCATCTCTGACGTCCACGTCTTCTCCTACACCATCTATGTATCGCATTAGCTATAACTTTCGGTCCAAGTTGGACATGCCAATTTGCTTGGTCTTGCGTAGGAAAAAATATAGGCATCCTAGTAAGTGCTAAGTAATTGGTAGAATAGAATGGAACAACATAAGGTCGGTAATCAATAGCCCAAGCTGCACAAACTGCCAGTATATAAGAACATGGAATGTGGTAGAGCTGAAAATGTTGACAAGTACAAGTGTGTGCTCCTAGTTCAACGGTATGCAAATTTTCACCATTTTGTTGACCACCTTTAACTCGAATACATGATCTTACTAGAAATATGCCAGGATTATGATGAAACATTATAACTGCATGCATATTAGCTCTCGCACACCGTATATCAAGAATTTCTTGAACTCACGGAGCCTAAATCTTCCTTTTACTTATAAGCTTCTGAATCGATTAACGAAGTTCGGTAAATTAACTATTGAGACGATAGAATATCATCTCCACAATTGCTGTCACAGGTAAACTACGAACCCCCTTCAAAACAGATTTGAAAATTTCTGATAAATTTGTAGTCATCATGCCATATTGACGTCCTCCATCTGCAGCATGTGCCCACTTATCCATTGATTTCTCCTGTAGCCAATTGACAGCTTCGATTTTAACCTTTTCAATCTCTGCCATTTTTTCTCCAACTTCTTCGGCTTATTTAGACATGCTACCACCATCATCTTATTCCTTTAAATGTTGTTACTGAATTTGCTAAAAAAATCGGTAGCAAAATGTTACATACAATAAAGTGGCTCATTCCATAATCGTTTTCCAGCCCTATGCATGACAAGATACCCGCATGACGATATGAAATAACATAAATAGAAATAGCTGACTACAACTCATTAAAAAGTCCAACTTTTTATACTTTCTCCATCTACTGTTGCAAAAGCAAATGGAAATAGCCGATCATTTGTATAGGGTAAAACGACTATCAATAAACAACCCATGTAATTTCCATACAAATGAGTTCTATCAATACAAATAACCTGTATGCAAGATTGAAACTTTCAATCGAAGCCCAAAATGCCCAAAATATGACCTTGAATGTTTCCTCGTCGGGACAGAACGCAACCTTATCCCAATGGGCATAAGTGCTTGTATTTGATACTTGTAGTACTGATAAAAGAGTAGACAACTTTGTATACGCTTCCCCAACCCCTCCGAACAACCTCTCACTAGCTCTCTATTTTTTTCGCCAAGTCTTATAGTAAGAAATCTTATAATTGCATTGAAGCAAGATTATATCAACAATTTCCATCAGTGCTAATCCTAATTGTGCCTTCACAATATTCAAAATCAAATTTGAAACAAGCTTAGAATCAACTTTTCTGTGGTCTTGATTCAATGAGGAATTGAGACATGTATGTGGCTCTTGCAATTTCTTCACCCCGAAATCTCCACAGATAACCTGGCTCTACCACATCGAGATTTGTTGTCTGCTCATTCCTTGTACGAACCTTTGGTGCTAATTTACATTTCACAGAATACAATGTTTTGGTCGATTTCACTATGACGAATTCTAGATGTTCCTTAATAGAGAACATCTTCATAGCATGTTGGTATCTTTTGTTGAAATTTTATGCCCAATATACAATTCACCTGTGTCGGATGAGCCACATGACTCTTGATCAAAGTGATATACCCTCGCACTGTTATCCCTGTCAACCCATTCAAACTTAGGTACAGTTGCACTCAGGAATTGAACTAGGGGGACCGCTCGTTGGACATCATGTTGCAAGTCCTCAACATCATTAACGTTATCATCTAGATGCATATCTTTTTCATCTTCATCGTCTTCTACATCTTCCACATTATCTTTATCTTCTATTAACTCATTGTTAATAGTAGCTTGATCAAAGGATTGAATAATATTTTCATTATCAATAAGAGCGCGTATCAAACTAGAAGGATGTGACAACTCATATTTAGTGAGATTTGGTCTTGTTGGAATTGTAAATATGTCTTCTTGTATAGGAGACAATCTTTCATGTGATTCAGGAGGATGATTGTGGCTTATCTCACTGATCGGCACTTCACGTACATGGCTTGAAATACGAATAACATATGGCCGACCATTAGGAATCTTGACTTTTTCTATATATGACTCCAATGCATTCTAACTGGAGTTCGGATAAAATTGATATTGCAATCATAAAAACAAGAGCATCATCATCAATTATAGGCACCACCATAAAATATTTTCCTTTTCCTTTTCCAGCTGCATCCCGAGTTAGGATTTTAACACTCCATTCACCTCTATCTCAGTTAATTCGTAGACATTCTCTACTAGTTCTTGCTTTGTGATATTACGATGAGCCTAAAAAATTTCCGGTTCAACACCTCTATAACAAGCTCATAGCTTTGAGTCTCGAAGTATATCTCCATTATAATACATCCAATTATGAATTTTGTAGTCCATACATATACATGAAAAGACGAATTTGCGGTTCATTATCCTATCACAAACATAACATTAATTAGACTAATCCTAGCAACCAAATATGAAGTAGGAAAACCTATGTGAATTCTTATGAATCAATCGTTCACAACACCTTAGCTATTTTCGTTAATACATATTCAAACAAGAAATAATGCAATTTCAATATATTGGATATTTATGTTTTCCTCTAACACACATTCAATTTACACCCAACATTCACAAATATAAATCTCAATAAACCAATAATCTTGCCATGAAACAAGCTCAAAAGTTATAAAAGATCAAAATGGTAGAGTAGGGCATACCTGATATGAGGACCCAATTTGGTCCGAGGGCGCCGGAGGCAACAACGAGAGAGAGGATGTGCAGAGGTGGAGGAGCTAAGGGTTTGAAAATTGAGCAAGGTTTTTGGAATTCCGGATTTGGAGGATGGACATGTGGATTGTGAATGCAAGGGTTCTTAGGATTTTGGGATTCGGGGTTGGAGCTGGGGATGAAGAAGAAGAAGATCCAAAATGAAGTGAAGAGAGAGAGAGAGAGAGAGAGAGAGCGAGCCCATAATATTTTATTAGCGATTGGGTCCCACCTGGGGCAGTTAGTTGGAACATCAGTCACAATATACTGAGCTCACTATTCCCACTAGCGGCCTCAGTTTATGATTTTTGTTTGCTTTTTTTTGTTTGCTTTTTTTCTTCAGAGAGCAACAACTATCTGTAACAAGCTAAGTGCTCAATATGATCGAGATAATGTCTTTATTCCCATTAGCGACTTTACATAGGCTGTAGCCGCTGATGGGAATAGCTGCAAAAATTTAAAAACTCAAAAAAAAATATACGAGCGCCCGCTATCCCCATTAGAAGTTTTATAAATGAATATGCCACCGTTGGGAATAACAGCCGATGCTGACGTGGCAACAACTAGCTACAAATGGAAATAGTTTAAGAAGTGTCCTACTTTTGCAAATAGTTTCAAAAAGTGGCTTAGCACGGTAAAAAAATCGTCTTTTGCATGGGTGACCACAAGTGAAAACAGTAAGTGATATGGGTAAAAATAGATCTATATCGGGACCGTTCAAATCGGGCACGAATCCTAAATCTCTAAGGGGTAAAACGATATTTTTTAGTGGATACATGCCTGTAGAAAGAAGTTTGGCCTCTTTAAAGCCCAACAACTCAAAACAGGATTGTCATACTAGGTAGCCGTAGCGGCCCAACATAAAGGAGTTCATAATTATATGAATTGTCATCTTAAACTCTCTATCTCTAAGAGAGTAATTTCTTCTATCTCTCTATCCATAAGATAAGGTTAAAAACTGTATATCTTTATCAAGATAAAAATCATAACTCTATCTTAATAATAACTTCTACCTCTTCATGAAGAGCAAAGTCAACTAACTCTATCTCTTTATTAAGAAAAGAGTAATTGACTTTATCTCTTGATAATGAAGATGCTAACTAATCTTATGAAAATACAGAGAAATAGAGATAAATCAATATGTTGAAACTGACCCTCCTAGCGGCTATAAATACCCCATAATGTGGGTAAAAATAGAACAACAACGAGACCGTTCAAATCAAGCACGAATCCTAAAGCTTTCGAGGGTAAAACAGTAAACTTTAGCAGACACATGCCCGATAGAAGGAGCCAGGTCCCTTTCAGGCCCATCAACCCGATCAGGCTTGCAATAGGGGCCTGCCCAAAGTAGCCCTATCGCAAAGTAGTGTAGTTTCATATGAAGAACCTAGTTTAAACCCCCAATCTCTAGAGGGTAACCACTTCTATCTTTCCATGCATAAGAGAGAGTTGGAAAACTCTATCTCTTTATCAAGAGAAGAGTCTTGTTTCAATCTGTTTACATGGTAGAGGGTAACCAACCTTATCAAAACAACGGGAAGTAGAGATAAATCCAATATCTTGAAACTGACCCCCCAGCGACTATATATACCTCTTGACCACTTCAGAAATCAGGTAATTGCTTCCGCTATCAAAACTCTCATATCTTCTGAGTATTCTGATTTGGGCATCGGAAGGTTATTCGCTGGGGCCAACCCCAGTATTTCAGGCTATTTTGCAGATCCACCGGAACGATCACATCCGTCCCCAACAATCAGATCTCAGAGTCAGCAGCAGTTTGTGATGGTCAACATCAGGGAAAGTCAAAGGGAAAATCTTTATTGTTTTAATTAAAAGTATTCACATATCTATTTGCTCCCACACAGAAATTAGCAGCAACAGATTTGTGTCGTATGTGGAAAAGCAGAAAAGATCTACGAGCCAACTTTGCCAGTAAAAAAACTATATTCTCAGCCATGCCTTCAAAAGGGAAAGGAAATGTGGCGACTACAAGCCACGAGTCAACCATCTTCCTTCACCCCCTTCTCATATGAAGGATTCTCTTCAACCTCCTTAACCAGATCAACATACTTAACTAGAACAGCCCCCTCATCACCAGACTCAGCCTCATTTTAAAAGGGCCACACCGGGGGCTCCCGCCGAAATCATCCTGAACAACACCCTGCGCAGCGGGTGGTTGTAAACAGGGGTTATATTCATACCCCTGCACCAAAAAGTGTTGGGTTTCAAAGTCAATCACAGAGTAAATTCGCAGCAGAATTAAATTAAAAAATTCAAATCCCAGCCACGAATCCATGTGAAAACCATAAAACGTGTTAAAAGTTTTACCTCAATGATGAATCTGTTGTCTCCATAGTATGCCAAACACGAGAACTGCAACGTTGCGGTGCCTCTACGATATCCACACGAACAGATTAAATCGAACAGAAGGGGATGTTCCTCACGATCTCTCTCTCTCCCTCACTTTCTATGACGACTAGGGTTTTCTATTCACAGTTTTACACACACACACACACACACACACACACACATAGCAAACCCTAAGTGAGAAGTGAGATGTGCGGACCTTCTGATTTATGTTGGCCCAATTAATCTAATTAATTCTCCAACCAATTTTAGGAGCCCAAGTCTTACTTGGAATCCGAATTAAATTCATCTAATGAATTTAAATCCAAATTTTTATTTATTCTAAGTGTGTGACCCTATAGGTTCCCATTATATTGACAGTAATACTTAAATTATATTTTAGTGTTACAAACAATGAGCGTATCTAGTAATACATCACTTCTACTCAAGTAACGAAATGCCGGTGATTTGACATAACCTATCCATGACCAATGTCACCATGTAGTTTAATTCTTTTGTGTAGATATCTTAATTAATCACTAGGAATAGAGCGTGTCACCCTTGTATAGTTTAATATTTGGTTTCTTGATGTGCGAGTAGACTTATTAAGACAAATGAGATCAATATATTATATTGACTCATTTGAGTACGGTCATGCATTTTACAGTCTCACTTAATCAAGGGGCCCGTAGATCGCTCCTATTTTGTAGGAGGGACAAATCATATCTAAGTCACTCACATTAGTCCACATGATTTGTAGTATGTCCAATAGTCGGCTTTATAATCACCTTTTTACAGGCGATTGCATTAATACATATAACTTCTCATGTAGGGAACGTATGTATTCAAGTCATAGGACCACGTACACCTTGATCACTGTGACAACCTCTTATGACACTTACGTAACGATCCATGCAGCGTTCTCATGGTGGGTCAGTCCAATATATTGTTACTGTAATATGTAACCATGTGAAAACTTGATATCTCATATCCATGACCCGTGAGATATGATCATCAGTCTGCGAACATACTATTCTCTATGTATTATTGTTATCTTAATTCACAGTAATACTTGACTAGAGACATTTAAGAATAGCATTCTGATTTCAACCAATAGGATCTCACAATCAAGTCATGCACTTGATGTCCCATGGTATTGAACTTACTATTCTAAGAACTTTATTATGTTCATTTAATAACAATAAAAAACAATAACTAAAATGCCTCATATATGAAATAAATGTCATGATACAATGTAACTAGTAAGGTCAATACACAAATGACCTCTAGGGCATACACCAACCGCAAGACCCCCATCAGGTCATTTTCAGCCGATAATAGGGGTTTGATCTCCAAGAGCGCTCGAACCAATGGCGAGTCCATGATGAAATCCCCCATCTAGAACATCAATGAAGCAAGAGGACTGTAACGCCCCGACTTTCCTACACAGGAAAATCGTAGTACACCCGGAAATTTTTTTCTTCAATTGAGTACATAAACATAATATAATACAGGAAAAATGTGGGAATCTTACCATAAATCCAAACCTCTTGGAATGGTAAGATGACGGGCTCAGGATGTCACACCTCTATGTTTAAACTTCATGCACTCTTACGTGCACAACACAATCTGTGGGTTCGTCAGCTTATGAGGCCGACGGTATGAATCGCAATAGATTTAACTAACTCCAAAAATAACATAACAACATACATAAATCAGTCAAATAAATATAAACAGGAAATAGCCAAATATACGATGTCATATGAGTGTGTGTATAAACAATTAATTAAAACATTAAACATATATTTATCATGAAAATATACACAATCCAAATATGCAAATTTAATGCACTCTTGTTTAAAATGATATGCTGCCTATACAACATATTTTCCATATGCAAGCTACTAGCGTTTCTTTTCATTAGAGGGTTCAATCACTCGTTATGCAATACATACTCATGCATTCTACACTGTTTCTGACATTTATCTAGTGATTAGTAAGGTTGCAGTTGTTCGGTCCAATTCCATCCATGCTTTCGGTAGTGGTCATGTCAGGACCCTGTGGTCTTTCTCCACTCCTGAGCATCCATAATGATGCCCAGCCCCAGTGGTCTCTTTCCACTCTCCAGTCTCACATATTCCACTCTGCCCAAACCCCAGTGGTCTCTCTCCACTCACCGGTTCTATGGGGACCCTGTGGTCTCTCTCTGCTTCTGGACCTCACTAAAAGTTATCACGAATATAAGGCGACCCTGCAAGCATTCATGCTTTGCCTAGAGACGCAGAGTTAAACTCTCGCTTCCCATTCGTATCTGATAACATAGAACATCAATATACAGAGAGAATAGACAGAGTGAGAGAGAGATGGTGAAAGGGCATCGGGTGTGGGACGGTGGCGAGGCTGCGGTGAGGAGAGTTGAATGGTGGTGGCTACCGAGGGGAGGTAACTCGAGGTTAGGGAGCTGCAGTGGCTTGCGGGATGGTCGAAGGAGCTCGGCGATGGTGCTGCGAGGTGGAAGAGAGCAGTGACGTGTGCAATGTGGTCGGGGGTGGAGGCAGTGAGCGACGGTCGGGGTGGTTGTGGGTGAGGGTGAGAGCTCGGGATGATGGCGAGGAGTTGGTGCTGTCAATGGTCGGGATGGTGAGACAACGGGGTGGAGCGAGGGTGATAGTGGGTGTCTTGGCCGTGGGTTTCGGTGGAGATTCGGTGGTTGTGTTGATGTTCGAGTAAGAGTAACGAGGAGTGAGGTGAGGGTGGCGGCGATGGTGGAGCTGGTCAACGGTGGTCGAAGGTGGTGCGAGGAAGTGGAGAAGGTGGAGCTCAAGTAGTGGTGGGGTGCGATGGGAAGCGGCAGTGAGGAGGAGTGAGATTGAGATGGTGGTTGTAGCGAAGTGCAGTGGTAGGAGGCAGTGGCGAGGAGGTCGGAATGGAGCTTCGGGTGAGGGTGAAGGTGGAGCTCGGAGGTTGACGGCGAGGTGGAGGAGTTGGCGATCGGAGTTGACGGTGGTGGGGATGAGGAGCAGCGGGGAGGTCGGGGGTGCGTGGGGCTGCAATGGTGAAGGCAGTGGTGGTGGCTGTGGGTTTCGGAGAAGAAAATAATAAGAAGAAGAATAGTGATGGGATTTTGAATGAGTTGTATTATATATATATATATATATATATATATATATATATATATATATATATATATATATATATGAGAGAGAGAGAGAGAGAGAGAGAGAGAGAGAGAGAGACATTGAGTTGTATGCATGAGTGGAGGAATATATATATATATATATATATATATATATATATATATATATATATATATATAGGAGTGAGAGAGGGCTGTAGAATGAGAAGAGTAGTGTATATTAGGTTAGAGTACAGTGGATAGTAGGGGAGTAGGCTAATAAGGTAGGAGTGTATTGTTCTGTGGAGTGAGAAGGTGGAGATGGTTGAGGTAAGAGCATAGTAAAATATTAGGGAGTAGGTAGTAGGTTTAGATGGAGGTTGAATTAAATGGGGTTGAGTTACATAATGAATTTGGGTTAGGGATTAAGCTTTTTGGCAAGCACTTGCTGCAATTGGTCTGATTAATTAGAGTTAAAACTTAAATTTAAACTCCAAAATTCACATTCTTGCTGACTCCCTGTGTCTACTCAGCCTTTAGAACTCAACCATTTGGGATGTCGTACCCAAACCCTCCCCATAGGGTTATTTACGCCCACCCTAAAATAACTCATGGAATCTGCTTGCCTTCCACAATCTCGTTCTACTCATTATTGTCAACTCACATCATCCACAATAATTCTAATCAATCATTAGCGTCTAATGTGCTAATCTTCTACTATGTTTTAGTTCAACTAAGATTACTCACTCTCAACTCGATTATGGTTCTCTACTCAAAGTATTCAATCCGCAGTTTAATTAGCCCCAAACTGTAATTAATTTAATCTTAAAGTAATCCTCAACCCGAAATTAAATAGTCTATAATACAAGAAATTACTAGATCTCCAAAAATCTGAAATAATATACTTCTAAATTTGAATTAATTTATATCTAAGTATGAAATTTATTACCATCTAAATATGAAATTTACTCACTCCAAAATCTGAAAGTGTTAGCATCAAAATCTGAAATAAAATTATCTTTTAAAAATATGACATAAAACAAATTCCAACTTAATCAGAAATTATACTCAATTAAACCAACTTATCAATTCAATTAATCCAAACTCCTAATCTCAAATAAGCTAAATCTCAATTATTTCAGCATGACCCTAGCTAAATCAAACCCCAATCTGATCATTCCAGACCCAAAATCGATATAACCCCCCAAAAAAATCTTGAATAATGAAACAATCCTATTTAATCTAACTACATCCCTGAGTTAATCCCATCTACCCGAGCCCCCAACATGAAAACCACTAAACCCGAATCCCAATCCCTTACTTGGGTCTGAGTCCAGCCCCGCAAGCCAAAATATTTCCCGACCTGGTAACCAAACAGTCCAGTTAACAAAATCAAATACATCCGCAACAATTTAATTCATACCCGCAGCTTTTTCTTTCGATTAAAATCCGAATCCATCACCCAAAATCTGAAATAATAGCATCCAAAATAAATCAAACTCAAGCCCATCAGACTCAGTTTCTGTTGAATCCAGACCCATTAAGAAATACAGACCCGTTAAACAAATTTGGGTTCTTAAACCCTAAACAAAACCCAGCATAAATTAGGGTTTTCAAACCCTAAATCAAGCCATGATTTTTAATTAAAATTTTCTTCAAAAACAACAAAAATAATTCATAAAATTTCTGGAAATAATTCATGGATTTCTCTACATTTTAATGGGTTTTAATTCACAATATGATCATATTAATCATCTACATTTGAAGCCTAAATCTACAACCATAAACACCTCACTTTAAGATCAAAGTTTCTTTCTTTTTGCATAATAGAAATTTTTTAACAACATGGATATCTCTTGCATAAGTAACATCACATAATAAACTTCCTATACATATAGAGAACTACGCTACATCAAAGAAATCATGCATAGCTAGTACTTCTATGCTAAATCATACCATGATAGATCAATGAATAACACAAGCTAAAGTTCAAGAGAAACATCCACTTCAAGATTTTTGATTGTTGAAGAAATACTTAAAACTAGACTTCTCCTCCAAGGTTGGAGCCTCCAAAGTTCAACTAAAAAATAAAATAGCATAACCTATTCCATATAAAAATGGCTGGGCATATGTTAGGGTTTTGGAATTTTACTCATTTAAATCACCCCCCCCCCCCACCCAACCAAATAATAATAATAATAATGATGATTTAAATTTAAATCCACCATAACTATATTATTTTTTCCAAACCAATTAAATTCAACCAAATCCCTACTAACCACCTAACCAATTTGGCTGGCCAAACTCAAACCTCCAACTTGGGTTTATGCATTGTTTGGATCGGGCCTCATAGGTTTTAAAAAAAAATATTTAATCCTTCATTAAATAAACTCTTAAAATAACAAGAGCCCAAAATACTCTTTATTCAAAAATAATAGAATCAAATAAAGGTGAATAAATAAATAATAAGGTGATAGTTGAAGAGTAATACAATTGAAATTTTTACAATTCCATGCATGCGCTGCACGTACCACAGTGGGAAGATAACAAAACAAAATATTATTTTGTTTCTGCAGGATGTTACATCCTCCATTCCCTCTCTTCCTCTCAGATCTACACCCTCATCTAAGTATCTTTTCTTTTCTCATTTTCTCTTCTCTTCTCCTCTACTTCACCTCTTCTCTTCTCCTCTACTGAATGTTTCCCCCTCCGCCACTGGACATGTCTCCCTTTGGTGGCCTCCCTACCTTCTCGTTGCCACTTACGACTCCTTTGCTATGGTGGACTTGTCACGCCCTGCTTCCCAAAAAGAATATGGAATACGGATACACGACTCAACCCAACGAATGATTTGCATCATCCATAAACTGTTCAGGATTCTTTACAATATCTCACAAAATAATCAGAGTCGGAAGCAAAAGAGAATCAACCACACACATGCAAAATTAAATTAATGAACCAATAGAATTTACTTGAAATAAAATGTATTAATTTCAAATAAATCAAAATTTGGATAAGACAAAATTCTAGGTCACATCGCTCAAAATACAAAGTAATCATCCAAGTACTCAAAATATATTTTTCAAAGCAACAATAATAACAATATTAATAAGCAAGAAATCTAGCATTAATATCTCATTTCGCCAATACCGTCGGGCAGCTGACCATCCTGATCTGCAATTAATAATTGCAGGAGAAGGAAAGAGAAAATAAGTATCCGTCAATGTAAGTTACGAGCCACTTATAATGTAGGATACAAGTACATGGAAAAGATAAACAAATAGCATGGAATAATGCATCAACAGTAATAACTAGCATGAATCAGCAAAACAAAATCAACTAGCATGGTACACTAACAGTACAAATGAATGTGTCAAGTATAGTGTCATAAGGCAACTAACAGTGTCCAGTAACAGTAAGTTCAGTATATCAGTGTAACAGTATAGCAGTATCAGTCTAATAGTAAGTCTAACAGTATCAGTCTAACAGTATTAGTCTTATGTTCTTACAGTCTTGTGTGTATTACTAGCTAGGTTGCACTTCATGCGCCCCATATTATAACACATGGTTGCTACAACAAACAGTTTCACTTTTAGATTTCATAGTGGACCGTAATGGGGCAGTGTACTCAGGTATCATTAACAGTAGCAGTAGCAGTTAAAGTAATAGTAACAGTAGCAGTAAAA
Source organism: Hemerocallis citrina (assembly GCA_017893485.1). NCBI lineage: Eukaryota > Viridiplantae > Streptophyta > Magnoliopsida > Asparagales > Asphodelaceae > Hemerocallis > Hemerocallis citrina. Next base: position 46,151,330 of record CM030363.1, read on the forward strand.
GTAACAGTAACAGTAACGGTAACAGTAACAGTAATAGTAACAGTAACAGTAACAGTATGGAACACTAGTTCCCTTCCAAGTACACATTTTCATATTTTCTACTACTAGATCTTCCCTTAAGAAACCCCGGCTTGATCACTTTTATTATGGTTATCAACAGACATGGTAGTGCATGAAATAGTGTCAAAATAACATGGTACAATTAGTATTAGGTTCAGGAAAACAAATAAACATGCATAGATGATATACGGTCATATAAACGAGCAAAACAGTGTATGTTCATATTCAGGATAGTATGACAGTACAGTACTAAAACAGTGATTCCCGTTATTACAGAAATCCAAATCTAAACCCGTTAAGAATATGGAAAATAGACTTTCACACGAATCCAGCAATTATATATAAGCCATATAGTAATTCACGAAATCATAACTCAAAACTGATTTGAATCCAGAAAATACGTTCAGCCAGAAATCAGTAAATCGTATTCAAAGTCAGAAAACAGCATTAAAACTCGTCAAAATATCCAGGAAAAATCTGGGGTAATCCTCTATATGTCTAGTATCAGAATATAAAGTTTCATAATCCAGTAAAAATTAGTTCAATCAACAAAAATCAGAAAACATCAAGAAACGATAGTTTGGCAAATCTGGAATTCCCAACACTGCTGTACGAGAACTGTAATATCTCGCAAACTGTGAAACAAAATTCAAATCCGTCAAAGGGATATGAAAATAAGCTAACTTTCATATTTCATAAATATTTTCCATACAATAAAAGAAAATAGGGTGAAAATACGATTCTTTACAGAACACCGAGCAAAATACAGTAAGTATAGCTTTCATAACCAAGCATGAAACGGCATATAAAACTCATCAATAAAATCCACCAAAATTCTAGATAATCCCTAGATAGATATAGAAATACTGTGCAAAGTTTCAGATCAAAATAATATAATTAGAACTAGTATCAAAATAGTTTAATCATCAAAATCATTAAGAAATGAAATCTGAAAATAGAATACACCTCTGTAGTAAAACAATCATAACTCACTCATACGAAAACGAAATCGATCAAGGTCAGAGAGTGTGGAAAGAAGACAGATTTCTCTACAATTTATGTATAAAACAAAAATTAAGGATTTTGACCTTAATAGGGTCTAAAATATAAATCAAAACTGATCAATGACAAATACAGATTTTCACTTGAAAACAAAACCAACATAAACCACACAAAACTCGTTCCAATCACAATCAAACATGGTATAGAGTCTACTATGAGTCCAAACATCATGAAATATAGTATATAACATATTCACAACCATCATATCACATGGATCTTATCAAACATGATTTTACCTAATTATCTCACATATATGAATAGATCAAGAACGGTCAAACCTAGTTGTTTTCATGTCGATTTTTGTGTCGTGAGACTATGGTCAAATAGCACTATAGAGACAAAATCTATCAAAAATAACACACACACGAGTTGTCTCTAGAACCCAACTATACTATAAGCGGTATTTTTGACTTGTATCATACAAAAAAATTTGAGTACAAGTTACTTGTCTTAACCGAAGATGAAAACGAAGAACACCAAGAATAACGGGAACGGATCCCGACGATGAACAAAACCACGAACCAAAGCAATCATGAACCAAAAACCAACGATCCACACGTGCGAACTACGTGCACGTGCAAACCAAGAGAGAGAGAGAGAGAACGGTCGGGATGCACGGTGGCGCTAGCCGATGCTGGTGCTGGTGCTGTTGCTGTTCCTGGCATCAGTGGACGGCAAGGAGGACAGAAAGAGAGATGGAGTGATGGATGGAGAGGTGCTCGGTGATCGGAATAGGGGATAGGGGTTGCGGTGTGTCGGGTGAGGGATGCAGCGGGGGAGAGGTGGTCGGATGGGGGTGTTGGACGATCGGGAGGAGGCCAGGGGGTGCGGCTTGGTGCTGACGGTGCAAACCAAGGAAAGAGAGATCGGGGTAGGGTTTAGGTATAGGCGGTAGGGTTAGGGAGAGAGAGATGAGAGTATATATATATATATGGGGTTGAATTAGGGTTTTTAGTAGGATTGTAGGTAATGGGTAGTTCAGAAGTAGTAATAGAATTGATCCAATAGGATAAATTTGTATAGGATTAATAATAGGATTGTAGGATTTAATCTGGCATTGGTAATCAATTAGGGATCAGATAATAAGATTGGGAATAGGATGAGCAAGCAAACCACTATGAGCACCCAAAGATACAAATAAAGAGAGCAAGACACAATAAAGAGCGAAAATAACAACAATGATCAAGAACAAATCAAGGAACCGAAAATAAATCAAAAAAGATCAAGATTGAGCCAAAAATGAATATATATTGAAAAAAACTCGAATATACAGTCTAGAAAAATATAAGAGAGTACAAATATTCAAGGAGAAGAAAAGTACATCAAAAATACGAAAAATGAAAAACAGGGGTTACAGGACTGGATCCACCATGATCAGAGCTCCTATCGGGTAATATCCTTATAACTCTGTCATCTTTTCTACTCTTTTCTCGATTCAGAAATGTGGTTTCTGTATTATTTGGTGGTGATTTGGTAGCTGCTTGCCAGTGATTTGTGCATGGTGAGGGTTTATTTCTATCCCTGTGTGGATGCCTGCGATTGATTCCCTTTTCTTATAGTAGATCTCGTCGGTTCTTCCCGATATTAGTGGAATTTAACTTTTGTTTACTGCTAGTTGGTGGTATCGTTCTTCTTGCCTCTTTATATTTGTTTTCTCTACTCTTTATATTCTGATCTGGTTCCGTATTCGGGATTAATTTATTCCCTCTTTCTCTCCAATGTTATTCAGATCATCTTTTCTGGTTTTTTCTACCTTCTCAATTTTGGTTATTATTTCTCCTTTTCGTTATTGCTATAGTGCGTGGTTCCCTTTGGTTTGGGGCCTTTTCTGGGTCCATTTTGTTTTCCCTGTAACCTTCCCTTTGTGTTTGTTTAGAATTCTGCGGTTGGCTTATGTGGGTCTTATCATGGATCTTTCTTGGGTTTAAGTAGTCAAAAAAATATTAAAAAACCCATAAAGCAGAATATGAGGCGTCGTTCCAATTCCTTCTCGGACCCTCTGTATCCTTCTTCACCCTCTACTTCTTCTAATTCTCATAGATCCTCTCAATCACTCTCTCACTGTGCTTCACCTAATTTCGCTCAGCCTATTACTTGCTACCCGTGTCTTCGTCCTAGACATCTCAAATTGTTGTATCCTAACAAAATGCAGTGTTTATTTTGTGATAAACTCGGTTATTTTAGGAACTAATGTTTCTTCCTCCAACAACTTCTTGTTTTGCAACTTAGTATTCCCATTTCTGACCAGGTTATATCAGTTCTTAACTTCCTTGCTCTTAAGATTAAACTGACCAAACACAATGCTGAAAGTGCTATATTAAATGTTACTTCTCGGATCGTTCCCGTTTCTGCCCCCCCCCCGCGCTATGGTTCCTACTGATAATATTGTATCAGAAGTGGTTTCTTCCTCCATTTTTCTACCAACTCTGCCATCGTCTATGTTGTTGTCTCACTCTTCGCTCAAGATGATCGTTCCCATTTCTGCCCCCGCCCCCTCCCCCCCCCCCCCCCCCCCCCCCCCGCGCGCGCTATGGTTCCTACTGATAATATTGTATCAGAAGTGGTTTCTTCCTCCACTTTTCTACCAACTCTGCCATCGTCTATGTTGTTGTCTCACTCTTCGCTCAAGATAACGGATCCACCTAAGGTTCTGCTTTTCTGGGAGCATTTTTATGAAATCGATAGCAAGATCTCTAAGTTGGGTAATGTTGGAGCTATCTCTATGAGCGGCGGGTTGGTAAGAAATTCAACCCTTGATCCTTTCTAAGTAATGTTTCGAGGGTTGATAATTGGACGCGAGGTGTCCATTGTTGCTTAAATGGGGATGTTGTGATTAAATAAATGCCCTTCCTCGAAGGTGCTATCAGAATTGATGTCCAAGGAATCTCTTTATATTGGCCCCGTTCACTTATCTATTAGGAGGTGGCTGTCCTTTAATACTAATCTTCCTATCTCTCTTACTATACCGACTCGTGCGACTATTACTGGTTTACCTACTTATTGTGACTCAATTCGCTTTGTTGCGGCTATGACTCGTTGCATAGGAGACCACATTGGTACTGCTTCTTCTGTTCCTTTGGAAGCTGCTTGCCTCAAGGTTTGCACTGATTTTCTTTGTGGTAACATTGATGATAAGATTTTGGGATATGAACTACGTCTGGGGATATAGATTTACCCTATCTCTGTGTTGTACTCCTCGGTGAGCAGCCTCTAGAACTCCAAGTGCTCCTCCTCAATATTTATCCCTTCTACACCTGCCTCATCTCAGTCTGTTCTGAAGTTTGTTGCAGGTTCTCTTAGAGGTGGTTGTAAACATGGGAGAGGCATACCCACGGGTAGGGCCTCTCACCGGAGGGGATTTGGTGTAAGGAAGAGTTTTTCTTATAAAAAAGATAGCAATGCAGAATCTGCTCCTCTCCCCTTCCTTCCGCCAAAGCCTGCAAGCCTTATTTGGAGAAACCCTACCTTCTCTCTTTCCCCTCATCCGGTTTCTGCCCCTCCGATAGCCTCAGTGTAGGCCAAGATCTTTGATTTGATTCAGGATATCAACAATCTAGCTCTCTCTTTCTACACTTGGTTCTCTACCACAACCGCATCCGACTGCTCCTAGTGTCTCAGATTGGGATCACCTCATCCCTTCTTCTTACTTTCCTGTTCTCGAGACTGGCTTGCATGGTGTCACAACCCTCACTTCTCGTGTAATTGGGAGCTTTACAAAAGTAGTGTTCACTTTTGTTCTCCGTCTACCATGCTTACTTCCCAAAAAGGCATGACTTCAACTTCTTAATCTGTTGTTGGTGCTGGTAATGAGGATTGGGACTCCGAAAATTTGTCGCTTCATGAAAAAGACTCTCCTATCATGTCCTTTTTGGGAAAGGTATGTTCTAATTTGTTTAAGCTGCCTTGCAATTTTACTTTAATGTGGAATGATTTTGCTATGTTCTTGGCTATTTTCCCTAATAGTATTGTTGCCGCTGAATCTGGTGTGGGGGCAATAGACATAATTTGTAGGTTCGTAGGAACTCAAACAGGCTGAATCTGACTTCTTCCTTGTTGACAAATTGACTCCTTGGTTCTCCCGCTGACCTGCACAAACAATCGAAAAATCGGGATGGATCCCGGCGACGAACCCTCCGACGCTCTTGTTAATACCAAAAAAAGTAAAGGAAAAGAGCTCAAGTGGACAAAGAGTGATCACCTGTGACAGTAGGAGGTAGGGGGTATTTATAGTCGCCCTGTGGATATGTTTTAGGATCAGAATGAATCCCTACTTTCCAGTGTGGCTGGATAGGGGTGGTTATAAGCACCTCCTCAGGATAAGGATGAGCTAGGATTTCCTCATATCCTGTTGACCTGGTCCCTAACGGGTTGAGACACGTTCTCAGCTGAACAGATCCGTTCATGGGTTAGCGGATCCAAGAGGAGAGATCCGGTTCCCAATTCGGACCCGTCTATATGTGAAATTACAATGTTACCCCTGTGACTTTAAGATTCGTGCCCACTTTGAACGGTTCCGATGTAACCCCATTTTTAGCTATATCACGAGCCCCCCACTTCCAAAGACTGTGTGTTTCTGCCTTTAGGGAGTAGTTTTGTTGTTTTAATGGCGTATAGGGCTTTATTGGAGCCCTCGAAAGGTGTTCGAATCTCGTTTGAAGGGTGTTCGAATCTCCTAGGCTCTTCTGGATTTTTGGTGATTTTTCCCCATTTTTAATTATTTTTTTGAATTAGTTATTTAATTTTGCATGCGAAGCAACAATCTAATTTCAAGAAGCATCAATTAATTATTCTAACAAATAATTATTTATCCAGGAGCTTCAAAATATTTTTCCCGAATTTATAATTATTTTTTAGAATTTTTAATTAATTTTTCTTAATTTTTAATTTTTAATTTTTTTCTCGCAATTTTAAATAAAAATTCAAATTTTAATCAAAATAAAAGGAATTATCATCGGATTTATGACGTGGTGCAATCTGAACAGTTCATCGTGCATCGGCGCAAAGTTCTGAAAAATCAGACGGTGGGGCGGCGTTGAGCGACGTGGACGAATCTGCGGCCTTGATCGGGTCGTGATGCGAGTTTTGAGGTGATCTGACGGCTCGTGTCGCTCGGCAGAATTTTTCCCGTATGGGCAGCTCGGAATGCCAGTCGCTTGGATTGAGATTCCGAGTGATGTGGCGCAATCTGGGGCCTCCATCTGGCATCGACGCGAATATCTTGACGATCCGATGGTGGATATGTATTCGGCCACGTGGCTGAATCAGGGACGTTCATCAGTTCGTGACACGAATTTTGAGATGATCAGACGGTTCTCATGACTCGAAAGTATTTTCTCCGTATAGGCAGCTTGGTATGCCAGTCGCGCTCGGATTGGGATTCCGAGCAACGTGGCACAATCTGGGGCATCTGATGAAGAGTAGGCGTGAATCACGAGGCAAGAGGCGTGGATCACGAGAAAATGTGATTTCTATTGATGCGGCGAGATCTAAGCCATCTGATTAAGATTAGGCACGAATCACAAGAAGAAAGTTATTTTTCTCTAATACGCAGCTCGAAATGCAGGTTGCCGGATTTGGGTTTCGAGCGATATGGCGCGATCTGGGCCGTCTAATGAAGATCCGGCGTGAATCACAAGGCAAAAAGGCATGGATCAAGAGAAAATGTGATTTCTGTCGATGCAGAGAGATCTGAGCCGTCTGATTAAGATCAGGCACAAATCACGAGGAAAAAGTCGTTTTTCTCCAATACGCAGCTCAGAATGCAAGTTGCCCAGATTTGGGTTTCAAGCGACATGGCACGATCTGGGCCGTCTGATGAAGATCCAGCACGAATCACGAGGCAAAAAGATGGATCACGAGAAAATGTGATTTTTGTCGGTGCGGTGGGATCTAAGCCGCATGATTAAGATCAGGCGCGAATCATGAGGAGAAAGTTGTTTTTCTCCAATACGCAGCTCGGAATGCAAGTTGCTCAAATTTGGGTTCCGAGCGATGTGGCGCGATCTGGGCCGTCTGATGAAGATCCGGTGCGAATCACGAAAAAACATAATTTCTGTCGACGCAGCGAGATCTGAGCCGTCTGATTAAGATCCGGCACGAATCACGAGGAAAAAAGTTGTTTTTCTCCAATATGCAGCTCGGAATGCAAGTCACTCGGATTTGGATTCCGAGTGACGTGGCACGATCTGGACCGTCGAACGAAGATCTGACGCGAATCCTAAGGCAAGAGGCGTGGATCACGAGAATTTTGGTGTTTAGGCTTCTGGTGGGCTGCTGTAGGGGCCCAAAGCATTCGAAAGCCCACCCGATTCTGCCTTAATGCTATAAGTTTTCACCGCCTCTCCATCTCCTCATTTCTTACTTCTCACTTTTCACTCAAGCCATTTTTGCTCTCGAGCGGTGCTGCTAGCGTTTGTGGCCAAGCGATTAACTTTCCGGAAAGCTTTCCGACCGTAGACGTCACTTCAAGGTAAATTATCTTAACCTTAACTTGAGATGTCTAAAGTGTCGTTGGGGAATGAGACCTCCACCTCAGACCAAGAGACCGACCGAGCTTTAGTGGTCCCCCCGAGCAAGGGGAAGGAAATGCCGAGGTCGGCCATCGTCGAGACTATTGTGGAGAAGGTGAGGGGGGAAGGTAAGCTAGGTCGGCTACCGTCGATGCTGTAGAGCCTCGGAATGGTCAGGAGCTACTCCGGAGACATTTTGTTGACGGCGGTGCAAGGAAGATCGGCTGCCTACGAGGAGAACAGTCTGAGAGACCTTTCCGAGGTAGACGAGAACCCTTGGGTTATGACCGAGGCAGATCTTCATCGAATTAGGAAGGGGTTCCGCATCCCGAAGGAGTACACCTTGCTCCTCCCCGGTCCAGGCTTCTGAGCATGCACGGGGACATCGTCAGACACCTGCGTCTTCCTGTACGACGCACTCAATGCCGTCCTTCGGCTACCCCTGCCACCATTCGTAGTTGACGTGCTACAATTGTATGGCTTGAGTCCGGTGCAATTCATGTCGAACATGTGGCAACATGTCATCGCCTTCATCTTTCAGAGTCAGGCGGTAGGCGTCCAGCCTCAGCTCGTCATTCTTCGCAGCCTCTACCGGATTTGCCAAATGAGCAAGATGGAGTACCGATACTACTTGTCGCTGAGGAAGGGGGTCAAGCTGATCGAGAACCCGGACTCCATTAAGCATTGGAAGGAGAAGTATTTTCTGATCCGAGGCCCAGAGTCGTGGAGCTTTCGATGGTGTAGAAGGAGGACGTTCCGAAGTGGGTGAAGGCGGAGCCAGTGCTGATTAAGGAAGAAGAGGAGGTCATGTCGAAGATCCTCGGTCTTCCGACCCTTGGTTGGAAAGATATCACCGAGGAGGTCCTTTTTAGTGGGGGGTCTCAATCCGATCGACCCTAGTACGCTCCGTCTATTTTTACTTCTTTTTGCTTAGCTTATATATGTTTTTTTAATATTGCTAACTCTTTCTCTGATTTTTCTTCTTCAAAAGCACCCGGCATGGACTTCAAGGCTCTTATGGTGAAGAGAAGCGCGGCAGCGGCGAAGGCGATAGACAGAAAAAAGAGGAAGAGGACGACGACGAGGCCCCCTTCCAGCCGAGCAGCTCAGACGCCCTCGGCTCCTACGACTGTCGTTGACTTGGTCAGCGACTCTCCCACGGCTCCACAGGTCACGCTCCCCTCAGCCGTGGCCCCTGAGTCTTCGAGCGAGGCATTCTCGGCCGGAGCCGCACTGGTCCTCGAGGTGCCGCTGCTTACGGCCGAAGCAGAGGTCATCCTCACTGAGGAACACAAGAAGCTCTTTGTCCCGGACTGGAGAGTGATGAAGCTCGACGGCTTCCTCGTTGACAGGACAATGAGCATGCAGGCCGTGCGCCACTTGCCGACCCTGTAGGATTGCACGACATTAAAAGCTGGCACGGTCGGCGACGACGCGTTGGAGATCGCTCGAGCGACGATGTCGGTAAATATTCTTGCTCTGCCCTCCTAAATTTCGGAGTTCAAGGTTGTTGGTTCTCACGTTCTTCTCTTTTTGTTTTCAGACCATCTGTCACTTCAGCCACATGTTCGAATAGTTCGCCAAGCAGGAGAAGGAGCTGAAGGCATCGAACAACCGAGAGCGGGCGGAACGTGCCAAGGTAGTGAAGTTGTTCGAGGCCGAGCAATGGCTCTCGGCATCCCGAGCTACCGAGGTCGGCACCCTAGAGGCTGCTCTTGCCAAGGCGCTCTAGCGCATAGCGGCCGAAGCTGCAAGGTCGAGGAGTTGGTGAAGGAGAAGGCACGAGTTGAGGAGGAGCTAGCGAAGGCCTTGAAGGCGTCAGAGGAGGCGCTGAAGGAGCAGGAGGCAAAGGTGGACGAGGCGAGGAGGGCCATCCAAGACGAGGCGGAGGCCAATATGATGACCAACATGGAGGAGGCCTATGCTTGGGCCCTCAAACATGTTACGGCTCGTCTCCCCGACTTCGACAGCTCGAGGTGCCACCTATACGACCCGGTAGAAGGCGAGGAGATCATTCCCCTAGCCGAGGTCGAGCCCAAAGGGGAAGGTGAAGAAGCCGAAGGCGATGACGAGGAGGTGGCAAATCCCGAAGGGGTGCTCGTGACATTACCAGGCGAGGGCACCTCAGAGCAGCACCTCGAGGTGGCTCCTTGACTTAGTTGCCTCTTTTTTTGTTCTTTTGTTCTGTATGTATTGCCTCGTTGCGGACTGGCCACCGCCTTTTGCTTTGAATGAAAAAAATTCTATCTCTTTTTTTGTCTAAGTGTTGGAGAAGTTTTTTTTCCAAGTGTTGGAGAAGTTTCGAACTTTGTCTAAGTGTACGAGTCGTGTAAACTTAGTTGCTCCGTGCTCTGGCTCTTTTCAGACCGTCGAAGCGCTACAGGTCGCCGAAGTGGCTCGTCTCAAGTCTGGTCTAGGGGCGACGAGATTAGGGCTCGCGAGGAACCAAGAGTGGCTTCGCGAAGTGGAATCGGATCTTCGTAAAGCGAAGTATGAGCTAAATCACCTGAGATAGACCCTAGTTCGTCGAGACATAGAGAGGAGGCGATTGGAAGACATGATTAAAGAGACGACCCCTGAAGGCGATGACGTGGGCTCGTCGGTGGCTGCCAACCTCGGCTTGAAGCTTACGCGCCTTCGCCACTCTCTGTCTCAGGTGACAGCGGAGAGGGATGAGCTGAAGAAGGTGACCTTCGATAAGAGCATGGAGGTTGCTCACCTTCAGCGGATGATCACCGATGGCTCTCAAGGGGCAGGCTCGATGCGACTGCCTTATTTGAAGATAACCATAAAGGATGACTCGCTTAAAGAGTGAATTGTCGAGCTCGAGGCAGAGGTCACTCGTCTTCGACCACGATCTGAGGGAAGCACTATCAGAACTACCTCTTGCACTCGGGAGGAGTATAGCAGGGGGATATCATTCTGCGAGCTCGCACTTCGCTCGTTGCCCATTTATCGAGACCCTGGAGATGCGCAAAGTGGTGTGGCCGCTTCGTCGAGCGGAGCATCTGTTGAAGCCACTGTTAGGTTGGGTGCGGACGATGCTTCTCGGATTGCCGGCCTAGGAACGTCCACCGAGGTATGGCGTCGGCAGTACAACATTCGTCGCCCCCGTGTGTCTCTCAACCGAAGTATCCCCGCCCCTAAGAGGCATTGAAGTAGCTTTCTGTAATCTTGTAATTTTGGTTTCACAAGTTTGGTATCTCGATGTAAAGTTGAGTCGGTCATCTGTAATTAGACTTGTCTCTCAGACTTTAATGAAATAATACTTTTTTGTGAACTTGTGTGCGTTGCTAGCGTTTGCAGTTGTCAATAGTTGTAGGAGCAATTCCGAATGGTGGGACACGTTATACTTACCCGTTCGCGAGTCGCAAAAGTTGCGTCGAACCAAGTGTTGGACTCCGAACTTGTTGTTTAGAGAATACCAACGGCTGTAGGAGCAATTCCGAATGGTGATCCTCTTCGTGCTCGCTTAGAAGCAAGTAGTTGAAGCAGAGTCAAACCAAGTGTTGGACTCCAAGCGCATCATTTAGAAAATATCAACAGCTGTAGGAGCAATTCCGAATGGTAATCTGCTTCGTACTTGCTTAGAAGCAAGTAGTTGAAGCGGAGTCGAACCAAGTGTTGGACTCCAAGCGTGTTGTTTTGAACGTATCAACAGCTGTAGGAGCAATTCCGAATGGTGATCTGCTTCGTACTCGCTTAGAAGCAAGTAGTTGAAGCGGAGCCGAACCAAGTGTTGGACTCCAAGCGTGTCGTTTTAATGCAATTTTTTTTGTAAGTAGAGTTAGACTACCAAAAATAGAGAACTTGCGAAGTAGAGTTAGACTACTCAAAAAGAGAGAACTTGCGGGGAAAGATTGCTTTTATTGAAAACAATTGGGCGGCCGCTTCTAAGTTGCGAGCCGCCTTTACACTTTGATAAAAAGAAAATACAAGTAAGGACTTTAGACATGTCTTATGGAGCGCTCTTAGGGAAGTTGCTTGGAGCGGTGTTTAGACACCCTCTTGGTACTTCATCAAGTGCTATGCGTTCCATGTCCTCGGTATTCTCCTGCCCCCTGGGTCTTCGAGTTGATACGCGCCTAGGCGAATAACTTTGGAGACCCTTTCCCAATTGGGTGCCAACTTGCCTTTTTTGCTCGGATTGGAGATCGACAACTTTCGGAGCACTAGGTCTCTCCTTTTTAAGGTTGGCTGGTCATACCCTATTACTGTAAGACTGAGTGATCCTACGGCAGTAGGTCTCTTATCGAATTGCGGCTCTCTCGCGGACCTTGTCTATGAGGTCCAGGCAGTTGCGAAGCTGGTTCACATTCTGTGCTTCATTGTAGGCTATCAGTCGAGGTGAAGGCAGACCGACCTCTAAGGGTATGAGAGCTTCGGACCCATATGTGAGGTTGAAGGGGGACTCCCCCGTTGGAGGTCTTTTGGTGGTGCGATACTTCCAAAGCACGTTCGGGAGTTGCTCGACCCACAACCCCCTTAGTGGATTTGTCGAGCCTCTTCTTCAGGCTAGAGAGGATTTATAGATTGCGTTCTTTGCTTGGCCATTGGACTGAAGATGAGCTATTAAGGAGAACCGTTACTGGATGCCACGGTCGGCGCAAAAGTTGCAAAAGGTTTCTCCCGCGAATTGAGTCCCGTTGTCGGTTACGAGAATGCGGGGTACCCCGAACCGAAAAACGATGTTCTTCCAAAGGAACTTCTGGACTTTGTGCTCGGTGATTGTCGAAAGAGGTCCAGCCTCGATCTATTTTGAGAAGTAGTCTATTGCTACAACTAAGAACTTCAGCTGGCCCGGCAGTGGAGGGAATGGTCCGAGCAAATCCATCCCCCACATTGCGAAGGGGATTGGACTCGCCAAGGAGGTGAGTTATGCTTGGGGCAGGCGACGGATCGGAGCGAATTTCTGGCAGGAGTCGCACTGGCGGACGTACTTGTCAGAGTCACTCAGTAGTGTGGACCAGAAGTAGCCATAGTTTAAGAGTTTCTGGGCGAGGGATCTCACTCCCAAGTGCGCACCACACAGACCGTCATGGGCCTCCTTTAGGGCATAGAGCCCTTCCTCCGGGGAGAGGCACCTCAGATAGGGTCAACCGTCGATCTGGGTGTTAGAGCGTTTGTACATGACTCCGTCAATGAGTGTGTACCGCTCGGCTCGTGTCCTGATCCTCCTTGCCTCTTTCAGGTCTTCGGGAAGGACTCCGTCTCTGAGGTACTCAAGGAGGGTCTTCATCAAGTTCTCCCCAAGTGTTAGGGATTAGGCTTGCATCGGCTCCGGGCTATCTTTATCAATACTTGGTATGAGGAGGACCTCTATCAAAATGGTCCGCTCTAGACATTGGAGGGACGAGGAGACGAGCTTAGAGAGAGATCCCGCCTGTGCATTTTCCTCTCAAGAAACCCGCTGGAGTTGAACATCTTGGAATAAGGCTAGAAGCTCCCTAACCTTTGCCAAGTACTTGGCCATATGCTCGTCCCTTGCCTTGTATTCCCCCGACACTTGGTTGACGACCAATTGCGAATCACTGAAGAGTCTAACCCGCTTGGCCCCGGCTTTGCGAGCCATGTAGAGCCCCGCTATGAGGGCCTCATACTCTGCTTCGTTGTTTGATGTCAGGAAGTTTAAGCGGAGGGAGTATTGGAGGGCGAAAGCGTCTGGGCCGGCTAAGATAACGCCAGTCCCACTTCCGTCGGTGCAAGAAGATCCATCCACATAAACGGTCCAGACCAAGGGGTCAGCAGATGACTCGTAAGGGTCGGGGATGGTGCTCTCCACAATGAATTCGGCCAGAGCTTGGGCCATGATTGCCGTTCTTGGCTGGTAGCTGATGTCATGTTGGCTTAGCTCGATGGACCATTTTATAAGGCGCCCGGAGGTCTTGGGCTTATGGAGAACTTTCTTAAGCGGCTGGTCGGTAAGGACGACCACCGAATGAGATTGGAAGTAGGGGCGGAGCTTTTGGGCCGCCATGACCAAGGCCAGAGCCATCTTCTCCAGTTTCGGGTAACGGAGTTCGGCATCTCGGAGGACCTTACTCACATAATATATGGGCCTCTGCATTCTATCATCTTCTCTTTCAAGGACCGCGCTGAGGGTTTGCTCCGAAGCAGCGAGATATAGGTAGAGGACCTCTCTAGGCGTTGGCTTGCTCAAAAACGAGGGGTTAGCTAAGTATGCCTTGAGCTGGTCAAAGAATTTTTTTTTTTTGTCCCCCCTATTTGAAGCCCTTAGCCCCTCTGAGAGCCTTGAAGAAGGGGAGGCACTTTTCCCCAGACTTGGAGAGGAACTGCCCAATTGCCGCGAGACGCCCCGTGAGCCTCTGCACATCCTTGACGCTGAAGGGAGGAGCCATTTTGAGAATGACCTGGATCTTCTCGAGGTTGGCCTCTATGCCCCTCTGGCTGACCATAAACCTCAAGAATTTGTCGGATGAGATTCCGAACGCACACTTGTTCGGATTCAGCCTCATATTGTGCCTCCTAAGCACCTCAAAGGCTTCTTGGAGGTCGAGGACATATTTTTACCCTTGGGTGCTCTTGACCAACATGTCGTCCACGTAGACTCCATGTTTCGGCCAATCTGGTCTCGGAAGACTCTATTCATGAGGCGCTGATAAGTAGCTCCCGCGTTCTTCAAGCCGAACGGCATTATTCTGTAGCAGTGCAGGCCCTGGTCCGTCACGAAGGAGGTCTTCGGGATGTCGGGAGGGAACATCCGAATCTGGTTGTAGCTCGAGAAAGCATCCATGATGTAACACCCCGCAAAATTGGAAATTACAATTCTGCCCCCTGTGTGTTACACATGTATATTTTTGTAACGTATTTTGGAATCTGACTATTTATGCACTTCCGTATCAATTTTATTCTATTTTGAGTCAACAAAAATATGATATTTCAATCTATGTATTTTTACTTGCTTTTTACGTGTTTTTGATGCACGTGTCTCCACCGCTACGCACAATATTTTCTATGTGTTTAAATTATTTATTTTTTTAAATCTATTTTATAAAATGGAAATTCATTTCTTTCCCTATTTTGATTAAAATGCATTTTTCAATTTTCTACACATATAATGCACGTGTTTTCTGCGTACGTAGTAATTACGTCATGGAAAATATAAAATTAATAAATATATTTTCCTTATGCTGTTTTTGATTACATTTAATAATTTTTCGTTGATAAAGGTGATTTCGCATTTTGATATTTTACATACGATGCACGTGTTTTCGGTAAACGTATTTGGACAAATTTGCTTTCAAAATAAATTTCGGAGTATATGAAATACCCTGTAACTTCTAAAGTATAACATATAGAGTATAAATATATATATATAAACATATATGTTGAAAAATAAAGTCACTGTTTATATAAACTATGTACATAATAGTAACTATTATAAAATAAAATTGATGTTAGTTTTGTCATGGGGGCCCACGTGAACAGCGGGAGGCTCTTGGAAATGTTTTTTTTTTCTTCCCCTATGCTTGATCAGTTTTTTTTATTATAAAGTGTATGGTGACTTAAGTTAGTGAAATATATTGTGAATTGGAAATGGGGGGCCACCTTTGTTGAACAGCAAAGGCATGTTGTTTACTGTGCATAGCCGGTTTGGTAGATGGAGAGGGAAGGCCGGTAGGTTGGGGAGTTTTAGAAGAGGAAGAGTTTTGGGAGTTTGAGTTTTTAAAGAGTTAGGATGTGAAAGGTTGGGGGTTTTAGGAGTTGAGAAAATGAGAGGTT
The DNA here is from genome assembly GCA_017893485.1 of Hemerocallis citrina. NCBI lineage: Eukaryota > Viridiplantae > Streptophyta > Magnoliopsida > Asparagales > Asphodelaceae > Hemerocallis > Hemerocallis citrina. The sequence continues at coordinate 46,166,704 of CM030363.1, forward strand.
GAAAATTAAATTTAGTAATTTATTAGATGTGAAATTATGCAATTTGAAACCTAGCCTAGACCTATAAATAGCCCACAATTTCTCTTCTCACACCTAAAAACAAAACAAATCAAAAGAAAGAAAGAGAGATAGGAACTTCTTCTCCATTAATGGCGAGATCTGTAGCTGGTCAGAATCCAAGTCCCTGACATTGATGAGTTTAATCGAATGCCGTTGACTAATGAGATCGTTCTCAAAGGGCACACTAAGGTGAGTTTTAAATTTTGGCCTGAATTTGTTTGCTGTAATAACTGAGAGATTCACACTCAATTTTGTGATGATTGGTATTTAGTAGTAGCATGTAAACACTTGAAATTTTAAATTAAAGATGATGTTGTTTAGAGAAAATAGTATTCGACTAGGTAGGAACTCGAGGTTCTAAGTACTGGTAATTGGTTGATAACACAAACATGGAGATACTGACAAATGAGAGACATTTAAATAGTATGATGAGATAGGTAGAGTCGTGTCAGCTACATTGTCTATGCACGATGGGTTGATATTGGTATGTATCAGCCGTATCATATAGGGTTTTGGCCTAACGAATTTAATCTATGAAGATACTTATCGAATCTTGACCGGCATTTATTTTGCTTGATGCATCCTAGGCTTGATAATAGCCTAAGCGCATTAGTGTTGGCATTAGGACTACAATTCCGGATTGAGTTATATTGAGTTTTTCTATCGAATGTTGAGTGGTCCTTGGAGTTTCATTCCATAAGTATTCTGTAAGTTGTGTTCTGCAATGTCTGGAGTTCATTTGAAAGAAAAAAAATTAAATATATATATATATATATATATATATATATATATATATATATATATATATATATACTAGTTGAAATTTACCGTGTACCAAGTGCACGTGGCTTGGTGTACATAAATGTTGAATATTTTAACAATATTTTATGTTGAGAAAATCAATTATAGAATAAATTTTATTAAGAATTGAAAAATATATATAGTATAATCACTATATATTATTTATATACACAAATTACTTAAAATTTTAAAACTAAAGACTCAATATTATCATGAGTAAACAAAATAATATGTAAATAATAGTTTCATCTCAAACATAAAGATGTAATCAATTATTCATTGTACTTTTCATAAGATCTACGCAGTTAAAATCCCCGATTAAGCTCGATTAATCGTTAATCGGAGACTAGTGATTTATAATATTTCAATAGTTGGTGATCTAATCGGGAATAATCGACCGATTAGTGGTTAATCAGTCGATTTTAAGTGGTCGATTAACCGATTAAATCTCCTCATGTTTCATGTTCGTTTGCATTATTTGGGCCCAATCTGGCCCAAATCCAAAGTCTAAATTCAAAATTCAAACCCCTTATGGTTCTCGCGCAAACCCAAACACAACATATCGCCACTCTCTTCTTCTTCCTCGTGCAAACCCAAACCCAAACTGATTATCTTTAAACTCACACCCAAACTGATTCTTTTCTTTTTCCTCGAGCAAACTTAAACCCGACTAGCCATTGCTTTCCCCGTACCGTCGCATACTTTTTCTCTCTTGATGTTCCACGGTCCACCAAGAAGAAGAAGAAGAAGAAGAAGAAGAAGAAGAAGAAGAAATCTTCTTCTTCTTGGTAGAAATTAGTAAAATAGGCAATAGTTTTTTTATTGAAATTAGTAAAATAAGTCTTTTATTGGTTGAAAAAAAATAGTCAATCAATATGTATCTCAAAACTTTAAAACTAATTTTATTAGTAAAACTGTTTTGTTCAGTCAAATTCAAATTTGATATGTTATTTACAAATAAAAACTTTAATTTGTAAAATAAGCACAAATTCAAATTTTTACAGTTCTGTTTAGACTAATATAAATATAATTACATCTACATGATGCATATATAAATATGTATTATTGAGAAATAAACACATTCACAAAAAAAACTTATATTTCTTATCACTATCCTAACTTTTTCCTTCTCATGATACTTTAAAATCCATATTCATATCTATATTGAAAATTTATCTACCTTTCTATCTTAGTTAGCTACACCAGTTGAAGGAGAAAAACTTTTAATAGAAAATGTCTTGTATATTAACCAATGGTAAATCTGGACCATGGTGTTCCTTATTTTAAAAAATGGTCACAAATGTCAACCACTAAACTAACCAACAAAGCATAAATAATTACAACTGCAATGTAGCTATTGCACAGGACAAACCCAGAAGACAATACAATCCAAAAAAATCCTGCATCATAACCATCCTGTCTGCAACTCATTCACTAATTTGATTCAAAGGAACCAATATAGAGCCTCAATCGTATAATCAACCAATGATCAGAACAAATCATATACTCATGCAACAACTTTAACATATTCTACAAAAGCATCCTTAAATTCTAAAACTGCAATTAGACCCACTACAACCAATTGCATTTCAGAATTCAGTGCATCAAAACCAACACATACAAACCTTGCAACTTAGATCCTAATCCATGCAATATATTTTCATAAGCAAGATAAGCAAGCAAACATGTAATCAAAGGAGAACTAAGAACGAACAATACTTTCAAAAGAAGTTATCATCATCAAACTACTATGTACATAGACTGAACTCCATACAACCCCACCTACCACCATTAGATGGAATCTTTAGAGAACAGATAAAGAGTTCAAAACTATTCTATAAATAGCCCACTTAACCTATTCCTAAGATAACAAAGTGGGCAAAATTCCAAAGGGACTAATAGCCCATCACCACAAAGCCATCCAATCCATCCTCCCAATCTACTACTCATCATCATCATTCTCCTCCTCCTCCTCTTGTAAATTCCATTTACCAAATAGTCAGTTACTACCAAGCTAACTAATTATTGTAAACAAAACCAGAAACATTAATTAAATCAAAATCTCACCTCCTCGATTCCACTTCCATCCTCATCGTCGTTGACCTCGGACTTCGACTTGTCAGTTCAATTTTTTAGCCTTCTTCGCGTAAGGAGCCTTATCCTGCATTTCACACAAACTGGTAATCAATATCAAAATTTTTTTATATAAAAAAAATCGATAGTTGAGAAAAATAAATAAATAAAAATACTCATCGCATCTGACAAGGTTTTCCACCTCTCTCTTGCAACCTTGCCGGCCTACCCCCCCAACACACAAAATACAACAAAAAAATCAGAAGAAAAAGAATTAGGGGAAAATATAAATAACGATTAAGATAAAGAGATTAGAGTTTACAGAGGCGAAGCTCTTGTTCTTCGGGTTCAACCAAAAGAAAACATGAATCCGGAAAAAATATCAACTAAAACTGACTAAAATCCACAACAAATCGATTGGGATTTAGTTTCATTTTGGGTTTGATTTGAGGGTTTCGATCGATATTATTTGGGGATATGGATGCCTTTTTAAGATGGTGATGTAAAAAGTTAACGGCTAGGATTAAGATGATCATGTTAGATCTACGGTTCATATGATGTTTATATGAATGGTTAAGATCAAGTTGTCGAAATTGATGGTTGAGATTGCCTGACTTTCAACCTCGCAAATCAGACCAAATAAACAGTTTAAGGTCTATTGGTCAAAGTTAAATACTATCATAAGATTCATATAAAATTGTATCATTTCAAAAAATGTTATCGTACCCCCTTGTCTAACAAAAAAAGAGATGCAAGAGCTATCAACATTTAGATATACTACAAAGGATTATTTTTTCCTTTATTCTGGAAAATACTATATTTTCACATACTTACGACCAATTGATATTAATGTAACTTACTTTCCCTCAATTTCTATGTGAAAGCAACAATATAATGACAAATGCAGTAACAATGAAAACAATCATATGCTTGAAAAGTTGAAAGGTCTATTACAATTATATATACACTAAATACATATATATCTTTGGAAAAATTAGAAGAATAGTTTACACCGGATTAGCAGATCCTCTTAAACCTAGAAGATCATAACTTGCCTAAATAAACTTTCCCATGATCTTCCTCTTCATCAGTGCCCCAATCAGCTTGATAATATTGGGCTTGATCTCAATCCTCTTCATGCTTAGCATGTACCAATCACGCTAGTTGCTCAGAGCATTATGAAAACAAAGAAGTATTACTTGGCATCTGCAGAGTACAAGACCCAAGGAAAATAATTCCATAACTCTTTGACAATATTATCTAAATGATCAGAGTTAGCTCATCTACAACATTAACCAAACGACAGCAAATCTCACTCTTCAACAGCCGCAAATCTTGCTCTTCAACAACATTATACCTTTCTATCTAGCATATCTTACACTCCTTCCATTATTCTTTCTTATTGCTAAAGAAAAGAAAGGGTTATAAAAAATACCTTTCAGGATAGTAGTTTACATGATGCGGTTTTGAACTCAAATTCTCATTCATCTATTACCTGCATAACAATATCATTATACCAATTCATAATATCCGTACGTAGAGTACCATAAACGTACATACAAAACCTGTATAACAATTAAGTCTTGCGTGAATGAGCACGCGTGAAAACAGACTTGTATGTTGATATATTAATAGAAGGTAAGCTTTCTCATATATACCTGAGTAGGTATTGAGAGACTTGACTACCAAGTACAAGGAACTTTCATCACCCCATGCAATAGCTCTTTCCAATGCTGATGAAGTCATTGGAGTAATCAAAGAATAAAAGTTAAGATAAGTAAAAAAAAGATCCCAGGATTTTAACTTAAAAACTTGGAGTAATCATTGATGTATGAAATCCCTGAAATATAAGATTACACGAAAAAGACATTCGTGAATGTAAATAAAATAGGCAATTTCCATCTCACAAATAATCTACCATTGACAATTGAAGATCATGACTGTATGCAATGCAAAATTTAATACGGCTCACTAATGACAATCCATAGAAGTTGCATGTCGCACATTGATCACAACGTATACCACCCATCACTTTAAACATTAACTAATTAAGTAAAATTCTTCAAAGAACAAGACATATATGAGCTTATATTAACTAAGGATCACTAAAAAATATTCTTCCATGTATTATTCCTTTCAAAAATAGAGTAAAGATAGTGAGGTAAAAAATTGATATAAAAGGATGGAAGGTAAAAAAATATTACAATAGATGATAGAAATTGCAAAAATTATATGATTCAGGATCAAACAACATAACTTTCTCACAGTCAAGAAAAGACTACCTCCCTCAACTACTGTATAAAACAACTGAGAATTAGATATAGAATTAAATAGAGAATTAACGTGAATACAACCTATGATCAATAACGATGAGCAAAGAAGATTCAAAGCTAGTGGCAAAATTAAGTATAAATAGAAACTTTTACAAAAGTAAATATATGCGATAATCAAAGTTTTCCCTTGTAATTATATACACCATATATCTTTCCAGACATACAATTAAAAAAATATCAAAAACAAACTTCCCGTTGAGTTGGGTATATGTAACGCATAACATTTTGATAACTTGATAACCTCTGAAGTACAAAAGCAACAAAAAGAAATCGTTGCACATGAAGCATCAAGTCACGGTGTTTTGTTCAATAATAAAGGCTTGTCATACATGTAGTCTAATGTGAAACAACCAGTAACAACTTGATACACACTTTCTGCTGTGTTTCAAATTCAAATTTAAGAAAATAAATTGAAAAACCTAACAGTCAATCTGGTAACACGAATTTGCAATCAAAAATTCGATGATTGAACTACAAGGAATCAATTGTAATTGTCTTGCGAATATTAGTGAAGAAGAGATCAAGTAGATTCAAAACAAAGAGAGGAAATGGAGCTTGAGTGCACATCACCAATCACTATATATGCATATGCAAGCAACAAATAGAATTTTACAAGTAGCAAAATAGTTCAAAGCTTTTATGCTTCTCAAGAAAAGGTTGTTAACCAACTTCAAATTGACATATAAATTTACACTTATGTTAGATCATAATTTTTTTCCTTTCTATCAGCAACTGAACCATATAATGATTTCTTATCACAAAAAATATTCATGCTTATTAATGGGAAAAAAAAAGTTGCAGAACAATTTAGAAGTTAGAGGCATGACTACACATGGAAAGAGGCAATTCCGAATCAATCCCTATAGTTGATGTCTGAAGTGGCATGCAAGATTCAGATCCAATGTTTTAAATAAGCCAATTTTGTAATTTCCCACTAATTGCAGCTACATATATATCAAAATCTTTAGTGAAATTGCTTGAGGAAATACCAAAGGAGGCAGGGTGTGTCAACTTGCCTTCGGCAATCACAGGATACTTTTTTGGTTGAATGATCCCCTTGTATGTGCAAGTTGATATTCCTTTTTCTGAATTCTCTAAATTGTATTGGCAATAAATCTATATATATATATATATATTTAAATGGGATGTAGTAGTTCCATGTGAGAAGAATAAGAAAGCATTTATGTTACTCTTCATCTATTGCTGCATTCATCTTTCGAGTCATATTTGTTTCAAGAATCGCAAATATTCTCAATTCTAAAACAAGACAACACTTTAGTTATTCAGATAAACTACATTATTGTGAGGGAGCTCAAAACTCCCGTATTATGTGCCTTATCAAGATATCAATATATCAATACCAAGTCACGTGAACATAATCGACACATCTCACAATTCATATAAATGATTATAACTACATTTATATCCTACAATTGGTCAAATAATGAACGTTTGACTTTTTAACCGATATCAGCATGCAGAGGTACGTCTCATGTTAATATTTCAATAAGTGCACGTGTATAATTATATAAATTTGTTTAAAGGAAAAAATTATATAAGTGAAATTTTTGTCATTAGAAAGATAGAAAATTTTGAACCTTGATTTATATTAATTTGTTATGCTAATAAAAAAATCTAAACAGTGAAATGAACCTTTCAACAAAATAATAATATAAACAGGAAAGACACTGATGAACTTAGGCTCAGTGTATTATCAAGTTCATTAATTAAGAGAAACATGCATCATATTCATACCCCATAAAACACCTTAAACGGATATCCAATTCCATTTTTGTCTTTAGAGGTCAATGCAAACTCAATAGTTCTATCCAACAACATAGATGCCTTCATACTATTTATTGTTAATCAAGATTAATCACATAGTGGTTAAGTGAAATATTATCTCAAGTGTTTCCTTGGTTTGATAAGGACTGAGCTTAAACTCCCAGTCAGATCTCTATCAATGTTCACCTTCACCCATCTTGAAATGCTGCCTAAATGCTCTCTCTACTAACCTCTTCTCTTGTGGCTTGTTACTTTTTCATCTTCTTCTTCTTATTTCCCAAATAAATCGACCCAATCTTCTTTAAAATACTAAAATTTAGAACATCATAAGCTTTTAAACAGCTGGTACATCTTGTTTGCATACAAGATCCCCGCCGCCCCATTCACACCTAATTATTCAACCAAATTAATTCAATTTTTTCAACAACAAACATGAAGTCATCGAAGGACAAACATAGTGAACACACAGAGTTACCAAAACGTATAAAAACTATAATTTCTTATTGAGGCAAACTAACAAACAGGTGGTGGGCATGAGAATAAGAACACAGTCAAAAATCAAACTTCACATTGCCAACATTTTCAAACTAAGTTGCTAAGTTGCAGAGGTGAAGAAGAGGAACAAGAGACAGTACGTGCGGGACTGCAGCAGTGGAAAGCGCGGCCTTCAGAGTGAGTCCAGTCAAGGTATTGGAAAGCGCGACCTTCAGTACGTGCGAGACTGCAGGAGGGAGAGCTACGGTGGGGCTGGGGAAAGGGTTTGAGAGAGGAGGAGGATGCGAGGTTTTAGGGTTTCGATTGAGAACAGGATCAATTTTGGGAATTAGGGTTTTCAATTTGGGTTTGAATGGGTTTCGATCGGGATTCACTAGAGGATATGGATTCCAGGATTAAGATGATGATGTAAAAAATTAACGGCTAGGATTAATATGATCATGTCAGATCTACGGTTTTGATGATGTTTAAATGAATGGTTAAGATTAAGTTGTCGAAATTGATGGTTGAGATTGTCTATGGACAGATTTATTGTGGCTTTTATAATAGAAAATAGATATGAGAGGTCATTGATTTGCCAATCCTTCATACAATGATAAACTAGATTTTTTCTAGTCTCCATAAGCTATTCAGTTATTCTAAAATCCATAACAGAATATACTACTTATTATAGGTCATTGCATTGCCCATCGGTCTTACAATGCTAGTTCATTTTTGTTCAATTACTTACATATTAGTTAGTTAATTTAAAATTCATGCCAGGATATACTACTTACTCTTAAGAGCTTAAAGAATATATTATATTTTAAATTAAGTTTCATGTCACAGGGATCAATACCAATTTTGCAAAACTTAAAAATAATCAATGATGATAACAATGATAACAACATGAGATTCTGAACCTTTAGCGAATTCAAAGGCTACAAAAGCAAATTTGAAGTCATTCGAGAACATATTCTCATATCATTCTGATGCAGTTTGCTAATTGATATTCTGTTTGTATTGTCTATCCATACTGTATGTTATGCTATATTGAGTTGCAACTCAAGTTGCAAGATTCCCTGGACTTGCAACTAAGAAGTAAAGTGACTTACTTTTCGTTGCAACTTGGGTTGTAGGGATTGCAACTACCTTTTACTTTTAGTTGCAACGGCAATACAACTCTACTTGCTATGAGCCGAACACACCCAAAAACTGAGATGATGAGGTTTCTGGATAGTTAAGCAATGGCGTTTCAACCCCAGTTTTGCTGAAGACATCAAAAGGTGAAATATCTAGAAAAAAATGACCTTTTTCGGTATCAACGTCTCGTGTTAGAAGCTAGTGTTACAAATAATCAAATATATTTCGAGATGGATTTATTTTATAATAAAATGTTACTTCATCAAAACTACGAGAGAAAAATTCAAAGTTATAGATGGCTAAGAAGTACCTAGGAGCGATGATTTTCACCATTAATCACCATTATGAGTTTGGTCATCCTAATATGAAGATCGAGGTGGAAGTATTAATTAATCAGGATGTCTAAAGCGAGATAGAGCTCTTGGAGTTTGTGTCATCACCAAATATATGTAAATTGAAGGATAATTTAATAAGATGACTTATAAACCCTCGTATTAGAATGTTGTTGAATTAAGAATAAGGATATTGAACTGGATGGGCAAAAAAACACTAAAAGATAAGATGTTTGGGCATGTGCAGCAAAACCATTTACCACAGCGACTAGAAAGAGTCATGTAATCATATTTAATTGACTAATAAGGACTAGTTTGATTGAAAGAGGCTTTGATCAAGATAGTTTAGAAGGTCATGATAGTTGTTGACTGAACAAGGAGATGAACCTTAAGAGAGCGAATTAGGAGAAGTGTCTTATTGTAGCTGACCCCGAAGGAGATGAACCTTAAAAGAGTTGAATGAAGACAAGTACGCCTGTCGCTGACCCCAAAGATTTGGGAAAAATTCTCTCTGATTGTTGTACTAACTAATTGTTTTATTGGAATACCATTTTTGTAAAAAGAAAACCTAAATTTGATATAATGGATCTTCAAAGTGGACTCAGGAAAAATGGGTAATGGACCAACGAGTTTCTTGTTTTATTTATTTACTAGATTTGCCCGTGGCCACGTGCCTACGGCACGTCTTCGGAACCATACAGTATATGAAAGTCTTGTAAACAGTAAAACAACAATTATGTAGCTTAAGTTTGAAAAGGTAAACAATAATTAGTTGTAAATAAAAGTCAATGTTTCCATTAGTATATGTTGAAAAATAATTATAAATGGGGGTGTAAAATCCAACTTCTTAGAACTTTGATTGTGGAAAATGATGAAATTTAACTGTTGATGAGATATTTGCTATTTTCAATGTAACATGAGAAATAAAAAAAATGCATAAAAAATAAGAAAATTTACAACTTGAAATCTGAAAATATAAATTTCTGAGTAAATAGAGAGAGAATGAAAGAGAGAGAGAGCGAGAGAGAGAGAGAGAGAGAGAGAGAGAGATAAATAAATAAATAAAGGAATAAAGGAATTGTTTTGGGGGATTTGAATTTGAGTTTTGGGGGGAAACTTTTGGGCAGGAAAATATGTTTTGTGAGATTAAATCTGGACCATTGATTTCAACTGTATTGAATGAGAGCCACTTGATAGCTTTCTTTGTGTTTTATTATATAGATTTATTATTATGAAGGAAATTTTATGTCATAATATTATGGTAGATGCTGCTTTACGTATCAATATCGATTTTTCTGTTGAAAATTTTGAAAACAGTTTTAAAAATTCCTGGAGTTTGGAATTTTGATTTGTGATTGTTCTGTGAGGTTAATTTCACATATTAATACCCACAGTTACATAGCCCTAGATCTGCTGTTAAATTATTTTTACTTGCTTGTGAATTTTTAGCTGAGGCTGCGGCAAAAAGAGGCTATTCTCTTCCTTTGAATACAAAATTCCAGTTTAGCACTTGGGGCGGCTTTAATCTGTGAAGTGAACTCACACAACTTGAGTCTCATTTCCGTAGAATCTATTTACTGGAAAGTAAGGAGGAAGTAGGGAAAATGTTGGATTTAAGGAATTACATAATCTTGAATAGATTCTAGTAGTTAGTTTAATATACTTTACAAACTTTCCTAACTCCAGGATATATGAACGCGTGGAACATCTTGTCGTGTTCATATTTGTTAAGGATGCTCTTGCAGTTATTTACTCTTATTTCTTGTAGGTTGTTTCTGCCCTTGCAGTTGACCATTCTGGGTCACGAATCCTATCTGGCAGTTATGATTACACTGTCCGGATGTATGACTTTCAAGGTATGTCATCCAAGCTGCAATCTTTCAGACCGCTGGAACCGTTTGAAGGGCATCAGGTCCGGAGCTTAAGCTGGAGCCCGACAGCAGACCGATTTCTATGCATAACAGGTTCAGCACAAGCTAAGGTGTTTTCATTTTCTAAGATCTCATTCTTTTGAAACATGAACTGGATTTTGAAATTATAGACATTACTGACTAGCTATCATATATTGCTTTCAGATTTATGATCGTGATGGCCTGACCTTGGGAGAGTTCATAAAGGGCGACATGTATATCTGTGACTTGAAAAATACGAAGGGACACATATCTGGATTGACCGGTGGAGAGTGGAATCCGAAATCAAAAGAAACTATCTTAACATCTTCAGAAGATGGATCATTGCGTATATGGGATGTGAATGACTTCAAAAGTCAAAAACAGGTTTGTTTGTTGTTTGATTTACATCCTCACAACGTAGTTATTTGCTTTGATTAAGAAAATGACAAAATATCTCATACGCTTTTCAATTGATAGGTCATAAAACCTAAACTTTCCAGACCAGCGAGAATACCTGTTACTGCATGTGCATGGGATCATGAAGGCAAACGAATTGTTGGTGGAATTGGAAATGGTTCTATACAGGTCTGTAGATTATGCATTTAGCATCTGTCTTAGAAGTGAGCACTGCTTGAAAGCGAGCTGTATTTAGCAGAGTTTTTATCTATTAGTTTCAAATATTTCTTGTTGAACATGTATGTTCTTGGTATGTTACTTCTTACTCTCATGAGGTTCATTCATGTTGTACAGTTATGGAGCATCAAGCCTGGATGGGGAAGCAGACCAGATATATATGTAGATAAGGGACACACTGATGATATCACAGGACTCAAGTTCTCCACAGATGGTCTGGTTCTTCTTTCAAGAAGCATGGATAGTACGCTAAAGGTAGTATTGCATCTACAGATTCTTATTTTCTTACAGCATTAACATTTTGTTTTGACAGGAGCATTTACATAATAAGGAGACACCCCGCATGCCAGAACAAAACACGTACTGACATTTGTCAAATAATAAAGTACTACTGATAAGTGGGAACGATACAATTACAATACTTCTGTCCAATGCTAGGAAGCACCGACACTTCTATGGAGGCCATGTGTTTGATACGTGTCAGTCACACATCCACATGACACTGGTTGTTCCAATGTAGTTTTCAAAAGAGTTTCAATGCAGTTTTTAATAAATATCTAGTTACAGGTCATTAGAGTTCCAGTGTCAACGTGTCATGTCGCATTATGGCATGTCCGCTTCCTTAGCTCACAGGTGTTCATACTTAGTGGTTTCTTCTATTAGGACTACCTTTACCAGCAGGTCTATAAACAATATAAAATGGTATAACATTTTGTTGAATATTTTTTACAAAATTAAATTACTAGATTACATAATTAGAAGAGTCACTTTTAATATACAATTCACTTATTATTATTATCTTGAGGTAGCGTTCTAATTATACTCGAGTTTTGTAGACTCAAAATTTACTCAAGAGAGAAAGAGTGGAGACTACAAACAATGAATGAACACTTGTTTTTACATGGTCTCCACATTCTTGTGTCTTGGAGTATATTTTTGATTCTACAAAACTTGAGGTAGAAAAAGCAGCATTGTTCATCTCAAGGAAGGTATCAGTTGCAAAAAAATTAAAATAAAAAAGATATTGATGATATAAAAGAGTGCAACTGTGTAAGAAAGTGGATTTATTTATAGTGGTTGAAACTTGAAATCCACGTACTTTCAGTGCATAAAATAGTTGTAGATTTGTGGGCCCATCCTCTTAATGAAAAGGGGGAGGTGAACCACGCTTGGTCTTTCCCCCACTATATAGAGTGTAGGTGTTTATTCTGATAAGAGATAGAACATAAATTTATGTTTTACTTAAATTTCTGTCCAGGTTTGGGATTTGAGGCAAATGAAAAGTCCCCTTAAAGTATTTGAAGGCCTGCCAAATAGTTATGCTCAGACAAATGCTGCTTTTAGTCCTGACGAGCAACTATTCTTTACTGGAACTTCTGTTGAGAGAGATAGTACGAGTGGAGGTTTGCTGTGCTTTTTTAATCGGAGGAAGCTTGAGCTGGTATCAAGGGTGGGGATCTCTCCAACGTATAGTGTCATTCAGTCTACTTGGCATCCAAAGATCAATCAGGTAATCATTATGCGCATTTCGTTGTTATAAACTTATAGTGGAATTTCGACATACAGTATCCTGACTTGTTAACATCACATAAATTTAATCTTTTAGATGTATGTTCGTTTGATTTTTTATTGGAGAAAATTACAGATTTCACCTCCACAGTTATACTGAAATAAATATCCCACCTAAAATTTATTTTTTAACACTTTATTCCTCTAAACTTATAAAAGTTTAGCACTTTGTGCTCCTAGATATCATTAAATGCCAATGTAGATCACTACTTGCACTATTTTTGGGTTTAAGTAGGTGGAAGCACCTTTGATCAGGAAATTAACATGTATTGACGCCCTACTTTATTTGAATTTCATGTTGTGATTTTGATACCAGTTGACTTCTGGAAAGAATCCAAAGCATATGATGTAACGAAACATTGAAACATCAATCTAAAATTAGTTAAGCGAACATCGTATATACCAGCATATACTAGCTAATAATGATATGTGATGTTGTTGCCTATTTTGATTAATAAACTTGGGAGGGGTTTTATTATTTTGTGGAACCTTAGAGGAGATATCTGTAATTTGGCTCATGTATGTAAGGTTTCAGAGACTATTTCTGTTCAATTAATTTCATGGTATATGACTATATCTGTTGTCAGGTTTTTGCTACTGTTGGGGACAAGAAAGAAGGAGGAACGCACATACTTTATGATCCATCTATCAGTCAAAGAGGAGCACTTGTTTGTGTTGCTCGAGCACCGAGGAAACAATCTGTGGATGATTTTGAGGCCCAACCAGTTATTCATAACCCTCACGCATTACCCTTATTTAGAGACCAGCCGAGCCGTAAACGTCAAAGAGAGAAAGCGTTGAAGGATCCCTTAAAATCTCATAAGCCAGAAGTTCCTGTCAATGGTCCGGGCTTTGGTGGAAGAGTTGGTACCACTAAGGGCAGTTTATTGACTCAATACCTTATGAAGGTATTCATTTTGTGGCCAACTGATGCTTTGAGATTTTTGTAAAAAAAATTAAAATTTTCTTTTAACTCCTACAAAGAAGTTTGTGTTTAGAAGTTTTAATAACAATTTTATTGCAGCAAGGTGGTTTACTGAAGGAGACCTGGATGGAAGAGGACCCTAGGGAGGCTATTCTTAAATATGCAGATGTTGCTGCGAAAGATCCAAAATTTATTGCACCGGCATATGCAGAGACTCAGCCAGAACCTGTTTTTGCTAAGTCGGATTCAGAGGAAGAAGAGAAATGATCAGGTATTGGTGTATTTCGCTACAAATGTAACTCCAAAGGTAGTTTGTGGTTGACTGCCATACATGTTTTATACATTTATTTTCCTTAAATTTGGCATTCCTGTCATTTCTAGGAGTTTAAATATAGTCCAGTTTTAGTAATTTCTTAGTGTTAGAATATAAATATAAATATAAATCTCTCAACCCTCATCATTACTTCTGACTTTTGGCCGGGACATGTAGCCAGAGTACAAGAACAACCCAGTTTCTATCCCTACCGGCTACTTGAAATTAAGAAGAAAGAAAAAAAAACTACTGTGCACAGCCCAGCTATCAATCCACAGAAGGGTGCTCAAGCTGCGAGCTGCAGGGGCATGTTAGAATATAAAATACAGAGCCGCATCCCTCATCCCTCATTACATCTTCTGATCTGCGTAGTTGCAGGGAACTTACTGAAACTATATAGAATCATTAAGACTGGAACTATAGTGTAATACTTCAGTAAATTTAGTGGTGCAACAAAGAATGCACGCTACCTGTGCTCTACAGTCTAGAGGTTGATGAACTTAAAATTTGGCTGGTCAACTTCCAGTGTCCCTAGATGGGCATGCTCTATGAAATTTAATTTTATGTAAATTTATTGAACTTTCTGGAGCTGAAGTATGCCAGGCTTCTATACCTGGGATTCTGCTTTATCAAACTTTTTATTTGCAACGGGTTTGTTGTATTGAGCAATAATTTTGTCTTAACTTTTCATTCCAGGATGGAATTTTATCAGAGTGATCGGTGAAATTCACAGCAGCAATAGTTCAAAAGAAACGGTTCGTGTTTCAACAGTTCAGAAACATCGTCAATGACCAGTTTTGGTAATACAAAAGAGAAGTTCAATCTAAGTTCTGGATGCATCAGCTGCAGTTAGACATCAATACCATCGTGGGTACTCTAGCTGTAAACTATACTGAGAGGGAAATTTTAACTTGGCAACTTTGTGCGTAAGTCCAAGCAGGAAGCTTGTATTTTATTTGGTTAATGATCACTTCCACTGGCTAATAGAGTCTGTACATCCAAAATGCTGATATGGATTTATGTACTTGTTGGAGTCGATTTTATAACATGTATTCGGTATGAATGACCAAAGAGGTTCTTTGTAGTATTTTCCCCCTAGTATGAACCATGAAGGGCATCGTATATCTTTTCAAAGATTTTTTGGTGTTTGCAACCATAAGTTAGGGGGATGCTCTTGTGTATCAATACCATTATGAACTGTGTACTTGTTGATTGGAATTGTATGGTAGCTCTAATGTGTGCAATAGACAATGCTTTATAAAAAAATTCAGATGCAAAATTTGACAATCTGAGCACCATTTTGATTTTGAAATTTGTGTGTTTGGATTCCCCAAGTGGATCCTTCGTTTCCTAGTGCATTTGGAACCTACAAAGCCCCAATAGTATTACAGCTATCAGATTTTTCAATGCTCATCTTAGAAAGCTATTCTCAAGAAAAATTCAACATTGCTATACCAAAAAACCACACTCAAGTATAGTATTACAACTATCAGATTTTTCAATGCTGATCTTAGAAAGCTATTCTCAAGAAAAATTCAACATTGCTATACCAAAAAACAAGGCTTTTTGAATTTGAAAAAAAAAATCCCTTGCAGAAAATCTCACTGAATTATTTTTTGCACAAAAAACCACACTCAAGTATAGTTACAAAAAATTCACTCCGACGGCCTCAGCTTTCTACTAAAGCCGAGTAAGGTTTTTTTAAAGTAATGAGAAATATGCATGATGTTTTCTGAACCAATTTAAAGATGAATGAGGTTATCTTATACATGTAGAAAAGTTAGATGTGGTTTTTTGAAATATACTTTATTGTGGTATTTTGCAACCATACTTTTTTTTTGATGAAACGGATAGAGTCTTGTGACTCCAGCCAGCACAATCTATTATATTAAACGAAAACTGTACAAGAGACAGTTTTACAATGCGTAAAACCAACAAGCAACAAACTAAAAACAACCGAAACACAGAGAACATAAACTATAGCGAACTCGGGCAATAACTACAATAACACGGCATCTAGAAAGAACTATGACTGAGGGCAGGCGAGCATTCGGAGTGGCAAGACGCAAGACTAAAAGAACCCTCACTCCCATGTCCGCCCCCGCCACAACGCATCATCAACAGCATAGATCGCTCCCTGACGATCCCCCATACTTGATCCAGCCAAAGGGAAAAGAATAAGAACCGGTCGCGTACACGCGGTCGTAGGGAGGAGGAGGCCAAAAAGCACAATCCCACAGCCATCAACCGCCGACACCTCACTGGCCAGAATGCACCGACGCCAGACAACCACAAGGCGCCGCAAGGGGGCTTGGGCGAGAAAGCTTGCCGGCGACAGGAACCAACTAAAGTCTGGCCAAATCCAGGCTCCAACAAGCAGTCTCATCCCAATAATACTCACCTAAGCCCGTCCACCAATAACATTCGCAAGAAGGCTGGAGAAAAAAACGAGAAACCTATATGCAGAGAAAAGTTCAACCATAAACAGAGGAAGGAAATAACATAGGGCACCACAACCAAACACAAATTGAAAGGAGGCAAGATCCTCCCTACCCAGCGCTCAGAGCTACAGATCACCGAGAAAACTCCGAGCATATCAGCTCATAAGGGCAGTAGAGCAAATGCAAGGAACGCATAGATATCCAAAAGACAAAAAAGAATAAACTCCACTTGAGAGAACAATGAAAATAAGCTGCCAAAACAACCATATATCAACATCCCAGTACAGGCAGGGGACTAGGCTAGAATAGCCAACCCTTATGCACCCAGAGTTACAAAAGTAGAAGAAAACCATACAAAATACTAAGCCCATGCTTAGAGAAAAGATAGAATAACGAGAACATCACAAACTGTACCCAATTAACATAGGTAACCAGAGTAAAGCAGCCACTACGCTACATGCACGGCTGAAACGAAACGAGACACAAGGTGCTCAATGGAACACCATAAAAAAGGGAGGTAATCCAAAAGCTCCTTCAAGCCTGCGAAATAAAGTCAGAGACGAGAGTTTAAACGCAGTAAAAAAAAGAAGATTATAAAGCATTAAGATTACGGAGGCAAAGTAAAGAGTCATCTAGTTGGCGACTGTTAAGAGCAAATCTAGCTTCGCTTTTAACGTCGAAGACCAGAAATTAAAAAGAAATAAGAAGTTTTCAATGATGGGATAGATTGGGGAAGCGCAGTGGTTGAATAATCTCTTATTTCTTTCCGACCACGTAATCCAAATAATAATCGAAACCGACAGGTTCCAAGATCGGTGGTACCTTTTATTTGTGGGTTGAAGAGACCAACATGAGGATAAGTTGGATGGAATATAAGAGGAACTCCCAGGCTAGAGTACAAAGTTTCCACAGAGGGCGGATGAAATCGCATCCAACAAACAGGTGATCAACGTCTTCAAAATTATTAGAGCATAGAGGACACATTTGTCCCCACGCTAAGTTCCTTTTGTTGAGGATCTCGACAGTAAGGAGCTTGTTGTTGAGAGCGAGCCAAGCGAGGATTTTAACCTTCAGATGTTGCAACCATACTTGAGTGTGGTTTTCTGCGCAAAAAAAAATTCAGTAAAGTTTTCTGCATAAAGAAGATAGTTCAAAAAGGGTTTTTCAAACTTAGCCAAAAAATAACTGAAGAGGGTAAAGTCGTATAACCGTACAACCAAAATTCATAGTGTATACCACCAAAAACAAAAGTTGAAAGTCGACTAGTTCTTGCTGTCAAAAGAGTTTGACGATAGAATGATGAGAAAGTGTTGTCTTGTCATTCTGCTCTACATTCTCGAGTTTAGTGATGTGAATCTCGAGTTTAGTAATGCAAATATGGTAGATAAGAGTAGTTAGAGCATCTGTAGTCGTCTGCTATATATGCATATTATGCATATTTTGGTAAAAAACTCGTTGCAGTCGTCTGCTAAATATGCATAATATGCTTACTCTGCTACAGGAGACTACTATATATGAGAGAGGATATGCATAATATGCATATTCTACTACAGGAGACTGCTATATATGTATATATAAACAACGGAGCTCGAAGTGTCGCCGCACAAGAAAATATATTTTAATGGTCGGACGGCACTTGAAGTGCCGTCCCTCCGAAAAAAATTAATTTCGGCATAAAAAACCAAAAAAAAACCAACTTCCTCCTCTGTAATTTTTTGTAATTTTGTTTTAACTTTTATTTTTTTTGTATTTTTTGTTTGCACTTCGATACGATTTTTTCCCTCCGCACTTCAAGTGTCGTCCCACCATTTAAAAAATATATATATATCCACACTTCAAGTGCCGTCCCACCATTTAATATATATATATATATATATATATATATATATATATATATATATATATATATATATATATATATATATAAGAAAAGTGAGCCTCATATAGGGTATGAGGAAATTTTCCTCATACAAAGTGATTATACTCACTTGGTGGGGTCCTTATGGAAGATCCACTCCGTCCACCATGTTTATCATACTAATGGATGTATGTGTAAAAAAAATCAAGTGGTTTGGAGGTCATTCACCCATGTATCAAAAAATGAACGATTTCAACAGTAATACAAATCGAACCACAAATTGGACCCACATGATGCATAGGTGAATGACCTCCAAACCACTTGATTTTTTCTACACATACATCTATTAGCATGATAAAAATGATGGACGGACTGGATCTTCCATAAGGACCCCCCCAAGTGAGTATAATCACTTTGTATGAGGAAAATTTCCTCATACAAATATGAGGCTCACATTACTCTCTCTCTCTCTCTATATATATATATATACACACACGCGCGACCAAATTTTTTTTCTTCTTTCTTTTCTTTTTTTCTTTTCTCCGACGCAATGTGAAGCTCCGTCTGAATATTATTTTAATTTAAAATGGTAAAATACAACATTCTATTATTGCAGCGAAACGACACTTTGCTATATGTATTTATCTATTTATGCATTTTTTAACCATAGCGATTGTGGATGCTCTTAGTACCAGTTTAGCCATCAATTCTTTTTTCATAATATTGCATAATTGGGCTTCAAGCCCATGGACCCGGCCATTCAGCCCACCATTTCTTTTAGTATTTTCTAATATATACTATTCTAGAAGCTAGGGTTTATTTTTCTCTCACATCTTCTCCACTGCTCCTCCCTCTCATCGCCTCTCTCTCATCGCCTCCCATCCTCACTAATGGCGGAAGTGGTGTCAATGGCCGACATCGAAACCATCGCCCTCAAAAAGGGTATCGACCTCTCCTCCGTCGACCTCGACTCCATCACCCTCCCACCCGGCGAGGACTTCGGCATCAGATCCGACGACGATGACGTCATCTTTCAAGAAGACCCCCTCGAGTTCGACGCCGGATTCCGCAACATCATCATCGTCGACAACCTTCCCGTCGTCCCTCCCGAGAAGTTCGAGATATAGGAAAACGTGCTCAAAAAGATCTACTCCCAGATCGGCCTCATCAAGGATTGGGTCCGCTTCGTTTATTGATTATTTCTCTATTGCGGGTCCGGGTCGGATCCAATTTTAGTGGACTCAAACCCAACCCGAAATTTCAACGGGTACTTATTTTGCACCCATACTCTATCCAAATTAGATCGGGTCGGTTCCGGTCCAACGCCAGGTCCGGGTCAGGTCCGGGTTTTGGGTTTTAATACCAATGCTATCTCTTATTTGAGAAAAACCAATACAATCCCCAAAACAAATGCTATTCTTCTTCAGTTTTCTCCAATATCTCAGCTTTCGAACTCTCAATCAGTTACCAGACTTGTTACCAAAAAAAAAACTCTCGATACAATTTATTCTATGAGAAGCTCAATGTTTCATCATTATTAGACAGTGAGCAAAACCTTCACAATTTCACTATGTGGGCTTCACATCTCCTGCATGTAGTAGTGGCATCCTTAAAATGTTAATTTTTCCCAAACGACCCACTTTTCAAAAATATTTACCAAACTAACCCACTTTCGAAACTAATTACCAAATTGACCCACTTGCTGTTCGAAACAGTGAGTACTGTTTAGTATAGGAATTTTGTCGAGTTTTAAAATACTGAAGCTAAACTCATTATTTCAAACAGCGATCCTAACAGCGATTGAGTCAGTTTGGTAAATATTTTCAAAAAGTTGAACATTTTGGGAAAAAAATTCTAAAATGTTACCCTGCGGACAACGAAAAGTAGGAATTGTTATTGAGGTGGGATAAAAATGACCCAGGGCCCAGGATGGCTTTCACTTAAGGGCACGGCAGTTCGGACCCGAGCCGTAAAGTCACCCCCACGAAACCAGCCTCCTCGTTCCGACGATCCGCCATGACCGTCGGTCTCCGATCCTCGACAGCCCCGCGGGCCTTCTGCTCAGCCTGGTAAGGGATGAGGATGACCTGGCGCAACCTAGGCCATCCGATTCTCCCAGAGGCACGAGGGCCCCACGATCAGCCATGTCAGCTCCAAAACCACCTAGGACCTTGCCACGTCAGCCCTATACCGCTCAGCAGGTTGCCACGTCTGCCCTAAACCCCCTGGGCCTCCTGCCACGTCAGGCCCATGGGCTTTCGGGTCCAGACCCGTCCCCCAAGCGGATCCAAACCCGGTTGGGTTTATCTATAAATACCAGACCCTCACCCACCTTCAAAGGTAATCAATCTTCACCACTTGAAAACCCTAGTTACTGCTACTCTCTCTCAGAGACTGACTAGATCGTCGGAGGGTCTGCCACCGGGATAAACCCCGGTGTTCCTAGACCGTCTGCAGGTACGCGAGGCGAGGCAATCCGAGCCAATCCTCCAGTGCCGAAGCGAGCCTCCCGCTCACCGTCCGGTACCGCATCCTTCCTCCCTTACAAATTGAGTCCTAACTCACACCTGGTGCATCCACACTCCCCCCCAAAAACAAGCAGCATCAGGCTGGCGTCGTCTGTGGGAACATCTTCATTACTCGGTACGGACGACAGTCCGAGCCTCGCCATCCACGGTCTCTTCCTTCGACCTACTCTCCCATGGCTAACAGGGCCCGGAGACCAACTCCTTCCGCCCACCCAGACGGGCCTCCTCTTCAGGACATCCTCGGTGGAAGGCAAGGATCAAATAATCCGTGGGGTGAACCCCGGACCCCAACTCCTCCTCCCGAGGGCACAGACGAGGTACTCCGGCGCCTCCTAGAGATGGAAAACCGCCTCGAGCGCATCGGCGACGGGAATCCCCATCCCGTCCTGGGTCGAGAGCCTTCCCGACCGCCATTTTCCGTCAACATCTTGGAAGCGGAGATCCCTGGAACTTCTGGCCTCCGCAGTTCGAGACATACAACGGCGAGGGTGATCCAGCTGATCACATGGCGGGCTTCAAAACCCTCATGATGATTCACAGCGCTTCGGATCCCCTGCTGTTCCGAGTGTTCCCTGCCACCCTCCGGGGTCCGGCCAGAGAATGGTTCTCCAAGCTCTCCCCCGGCTCAGTCTTCTCGTTCGACCATCTGGAAGCCAGCTTCCTGGCCCACTTCATCACCAGCAGGAAGGCCGAGAAGACGAGCGCTTCCCTGCTCGACCTCAGCCAGATGGAGGGGGAGTCGCTCCGTGACTTCGTCAAGAGGTTCACGACCAAGGCAAGATCCGTCTCTGCCCTCGACGCCGGGGTCACCTCGGCCGCCTTCCGACACAATGTCCGGCACAACCAGCTGAAGGTCTCCTTGGCGAAAAAGTCACCTCTGGACTTTCCCGACCTCCTCAACCGAGTTGAGAAGTACATACGACCTGAAGAAGCTCTAAACCCAGAGGGCAGCAAAGAGGTCACAGGGAAGGGCAAGCATAGGGTCGATGAGATCGAACCCGCCAGGAAAGCAGCAAAGGAGGGAGTCGGCGCAAAAAGGGCCCCTCCGGTCCCTTGATACACCCCCATGACACAGAACGTGTCCGCCATCCTTTTAGAAATCGAGGATAAGGGCCTTGTCCGACTACCTCCCCGACCAAGCAACAACAAGAAGCGAGACCAACGCTTCTACTGCCGTTTCCACAGGGATCATGGACATGAAACCGACCAGTGTCGGGCCCTAAAAGACAAAATCGAGGCCCTGATCTCACGAGGGTACCTCCGGGAGTTCACAAGGGAAAGCCAACGCGATCGGCGGGATACGAGGAACCGGAGGCCTTCGCCTCTGACCCCTACGCCGAACCGCATCCTGGATAGGGATCCCGATCCCGAGGGAGCCCTGACGCCGGCCATTCTGCATTGTGTCCACGGAGGACCCATGGGGGGGGGAATCAAATACTTCTCGGAAAGCCTTCATCCGAGAGGTGAACGCTGTTCAAGATCTTCCCTCACCCCGATTACAACCGGTACCTGTCTCTTTCTCCGGAGAGGACCTCGAAGGCGTCCGCCTCCCTCACTATGACGCCTTCGTCATTGTCCTCCACATGGCTAATTGTGAAGTTCGCCGGATCCTCATCGACAACGGCAGCTCCGTAAACATTCTTTTTCTCGAAGCCTTCGAGAATCTCAAACTGCCCAGAGGCAAGCTCAAACCAGCCGGATACACCCTGCACGGGTTCTCCGGTGTCCCCGTCGTGATAGAGGGGATAGTGACTCTTGACGTCACCGCAGGCTCGGTTCCGATCCAGCAGACCGAATCTATGGACTTCATGGTGGTGAACGTCAAAGCGGCATACAATGCCATACTCGGCCCACCTAGGATGTGCTCCCTTCAAGTGGTACCATCGGCCTACCACTTAAAACTGAAATTCCCCACCCAGCAAGGGGTCGGTGTGGTCCGAGGTAACCAGGAGGCGGCGCGGTCATGCTACATGACCGCCATCGGGGTGGGGGGGGGTGTCTTCCCCCTCGACGCCATCGAGCTCAAGTCAGAAAGGGACAGTCCCGCTCCTTAACCAGTCGACGAACTGGAGGAGGTCCCGTTCCATGCTGCCGACGAGTCAAAATGGTTCCGAGTAAGCCGCTCACATTCCGAGGACTTGAAGACTGGCATAATCAACTGCATCCGCCGCAACATCAATCTCTTCGCCTGGAAGCCCTCCGACATGCTCGGGATATCCGAAGATCTGATCATGCATCGGCTGAACGTCATCCCGGACTCGAAGCTGGTCGCCCAGAAAAGGCACAAAGCTGCCCCGGAGAGGCAGCAAGCCGTGAAGATAGAGGTGGACAAGCTCTTGTCCGCTCGGTTTATCCAGGAGGTCAACTACCCCGAGTGGTTGGCTAACGTCGTCATGGTTAAGAAGGCGACCGGGGGATGGCGGATCTGTATAGACTTCACGGATCTCAACAAAGTATGTCCAAAAGATCCTTTCCCCCTCCCCCGCATCGATGCCTTGATCGATGCAACCTCGGGACACGAGCTGCTGTCCTTCATGGACGCATTCTCAGGATACAATCAGATCCAGATGTTCCCGCCACACATCGCAAAACCTCATTCGTCACCGACCAGGGTCTTTTCTGTTACCGTGTTATGTCCTTCGGGCTGAAAAAAGCCGGAGCCACTTACCAACGGCTCGTGAACCGGATTTTCAAAGACCTGATCGGCCGCAACGTGGAGGTCTACGTCGACGACATGCTCGTCAAGAGCCGAGCCGGGTCGGACCACGTCGTCGACCTCGAGGAAGCCTTCAGAGTCCTCCGACATCATAACATGAGGCTCAACCCAGCTAAATGCGCCTTCGGCATCTCCTCCGAAAAATTTCTGGGATTCATCGTCAGCCAGCGCGGCATCGAGGCGAACCCAGAGAAGATCCAGGCCATAATAGACATGGCCCCACCCCGGAATGTCAAGGAAGTCCAGAGGCTCACGGGCAGGTTGGCGGCCATCGGTCGATTCTTATCCAAATCAGGGGAGAAGTCTCTCCCCTTTTTCAAAGCTTTGTGAGGAAAAGGGGCTTCGAGTGGGGTGCCCATCAACAAGAGGCATTCGAGCAGCTGAAGCAGTACCTCGCCAACCCTCCTCTCCTCAGCAAACCCGAGCCAGGCGAACCGCTATGGCTCTACCTATCTGCCTCGGATTGCGCCCTCAGCGCAGTCCTCGTCCAGGAAGATGAGGGGGTTCAGAGGCCATTGTACTATGTAAGCAAAGTCCTCCTCCCCGCCAAGACGAGGTATGCCAAGATCGAAAAAGTGGCATACGCTTTGGTCATGGCGGCCCGGAAGCTCCGTCCTTACTTCCAAGCCCACTCTATCCAAGTGTTGAGCGACCAGCCCTTAAAGACCGTCCTCCACAAGCCAGAGAACTCTGGCCGCTTGGTCAAGTGGTCAATTGAGCTGAGCCAATACGACAATGGCTATCAGCCGAGGACGGCGGTCAAAGGACAGGCCCTCGCCGAGTTCATCACCGAATGTACCATTTCCGAGCAGCCCGGTATCGAGGAGTCGGATCTGACATGGGAAGTCTATGTCGACGGATCCTCCTGTGAAACTGGGAGTGGCACCGGGATCATCCTTCGAGGCCCCCACCAGTTCCTCCTTCAATACTTCCTCCGCCTCAACTTTTCGGCCTCCAACAACGAGGCGGAATACGAGGCCATGATTACCGGACTGACCCTCGCACGCCGAGCCGGAGCTAAGCAAATCTGAGCCTTTAGCGACTCTCAGCTCGTGGTCAATCAGATCACCGGAGAGTACGAGGCTTGCGACGACCG
This sequence comes from Hemerocallis citrina, assembly GCA_017893485.1. Classification (NCBI taxonomy): domain Eukaryota; kingdom Viridiplantae; phylum Streptophyta; class Magnoliopsida; order Asparagales; family Asphodelaceae; genus Hemerocallis; species Hemerocallis citrina. Next base: position 46,191,676 of record CM030363.1, read on the forward strand.
AATGATACGGTACTTGGCCGTAGTCCGACGGCTCCTAGCATCCTTCTGCTCCTCCTCGGTTGTTAGGGTCCCCAGGGAGCAAAACGCCCAGGCAGACGCGTTGTCAAAGCTGGCCTCATCCTCTTTCGAGGGTCTCGACCAAACGGTACTCGTCGAAATCCTCTTAAAACCAAGCATCAGCGACCGAGACCAAGAGACAATGTGTGTGCAAGACGGTACCAGCCCTGACGACTGGACCACCCCCATTCGAAAATTCTTAATCAGTGCCGAGCTACCTGAAGACCGGGCCGAGGCAAGGAGGGTCAGGATCCGAGCTGAAAGATTCGTCATGATCGGCGACATCCTCTTCAAACGCTCGTACACACTGACAGACGGGAAGCCGTACCTCCGCTGCCTCGCTGCTGATGAAGCCAGCTACGCACTGAAGGAGCTTCATGAGGGGATCGGTGGATGCCATATGGGGAGCAGATCACTCGTTCGGAAGGCCCTGAATCAGGGGTACTATTGGCCAACCACGCTTCAAGACTCCCAAGACCTAGTCAAGAGGTGCGGCCCATGCCAGAGATTTGCCTCTATCAAGAGGCTCCCTTAAGCCAACCTCTGATCCCTGGCCAGTCCTACGCCATTTGCCATGTGGGGCATGGACCTGGTGGGCCCTTTTCCCGTAGCAACAGGGCAAAGGAAGTTCTTGATAGTTGCCATCGACTATTTCACAAAATGGCTCGAGGCCGAGCCGCTGTCCAGCATCACCGAGCGCCAAACCCAGCAATTCTTCTGGAAAAACATCATCTGTCGGTTCGGAATCCCTCAGGTCCTCATCACGGACAACGGGACACAGTTCGCAGGTCAAAATTTCCGAAAGTTCTGCGAGGACATCGGCGTCCAGCAACGCTTCTCCGCTATTTGCCACCCTCAGTCTAACGGCCAAGCGGAGAACGCAAACAGGCAAATCCTCGATGGGCTTAAGAAGCGTCTCGACAGCTCCCCCAGGGGCCAGTGGGTGGAAGAGCTGCCTAGCGTGCTGTGGGCACACCGGACCACCAAGAGGATCCCTACGGGAGAGACGCCGTTTAACTTGACCTACGGGACGGAGGCGGTGATCCCTGTCGAGGTCGGCCTGCCTTCTCCTCGAATCATGGCCTTTGACGAAGCAGACAACTCATCTGGCCTAAGGGCCAACCTGGACCTCGTGGCCGAAGTCAGGGAAAAGTCTTCCGTCCGAAGGAACATCTATCAACAGCGGATCGAGAGATTTTACAACAAGAAGGTCCGCCCGATAGACATCAAGGCTGGGGACCTCGTGCTTCGCAAGCTGTCCGTATCCGATCCGACCAAGAAAAGGAAGCTGGCCCCCAACTGGGAAGGCTCGTACAAGGTGGCCGAGGCCATACGCCCCGGCACCTACCGACTAACGGATATGGAGGGCCGGGCCATCAAGCGGCCCTGGAACGCCGAGCACCTAATGAAGTTCCTAGAGGAGCGGACGTAGGTTTCTAGCTCGGCTAAGTGTAAAAAATAATTTTGTAAACCCTCTGATGTAAAAGGCTATTAGCGCCTCTCTCTATGTGTATGAAAGAAGACCTTTTTTGTTAACTCCAAGCGCCTCGGTAGGTTCGGCCTAACACCGGACAAAGGGATTGCCTTCTCAAAGCTACGACACCCGAGTCATCACTCCGGTGCTGGCCCATGAAGTCTCGGTAGGCCCGAACCGGCTTCGAGCCAAGGAGTCGCCTTGACGCCTCGCAGCGCCAGATAAGCCACGCCCGATTCCGATCCCTCACGGATCGACGGGTCCGACCCTCAATTCCACAGCCAATCAGGTAACAAATTCGTCAGAACGAAGGGTGGAAAGGAACCCCTTATTCATACCCCTTTATTATTACTTCTGTAAACAAACAAAAACCGTTATAGAACCACTCCACTCATCTAAAACGAAAGAAATTGCTAAGGGTCCTCTTAAGGCCCCTCGGGTCCGATAGAGGGTAATACCACTCCGACCGAGCAGCTAGGGGCCCTCTCCTCGTCACGGGGGTCCTTGGGTTCGGCCAAAGTCGACGCGCCAACCACGGAACTCTGGGCATCAACCGGTCGGACACGCTCCAGCAACAGCAATGCCGAGGGAACCCCCTCCGTTCGCCGACCCCCAGACGAGGACCCCATCCTCGTCCCTGACACTCCCAGCATCGTTTTATAACGGTGTATCTCCATCTCCTTCTCTACTATGACGTCCCGAAGGAGCCTCTCTGACGAGGGCCGCTGCACCGATGCACTCGACATGGTGTACCCGAGACCGATGCTTCCGAGGTCCCGATCCACCATCGCCCTCTTCAGCCGGGTCGCCTCCGCACTCAGAGCCTCGGACTTATCCCGATAATAATTAAAGGCAGCATCCTGATTGCGAGCCCCCCTGCGGTAGCGGACCAACGTGGCCTCCAGGACTTTGATTTTACTCCGGAGCCACGCCACGTCGGAGCAACAGGGATCCGCCTCGGGGAGAAGAGCCATTACCTAAAAGGAAACCATCCACCACTCAAAACACATAAGCAAAAGGGTTCGAAAAGATCCGAGGTCAAAACACTTGGCCAGTCAATAATCCTTTGTTTATAGATAAAATCCTTCATACAAAAATGCGGTGGCCAGTCCGCAGTTGGCAAATACAACAAAAAAGAAGAAAAAAGAGCAAGAGGGCGAACAGCCTATTTCCCCACCTCAGCATTGGCCGGGTTCACGGGTGGGTCGACGGCCGATCCCACGACCGGCCATTCACCATCGGGAGTCTTCGGTGGCCCCTCGACCTCCAAATCATATTCGAGGCCGGCCAGGTCGATGGTCGGGTAGAAGTGCCTCACGTGGCTGAGGGCCTTCTCGTAAACCTCGTTCTGGGCCACAACTACCATGTCCTGCCCGGTCGTCGTCAGCTCCTCCGTCTCCTTCGCAAACTTCTTCTTCAGGGCCACCACCCTTTTAGCCCATTCCGCCTCCTTGGCCTCGAGCTCGACCTTCATCTGCTGCTCCCTCTTGTGCGAGCCCTCGAGCTCGATCCTCATCTCCTTCATCTCCTGCAAGCACTTGTCCGCCTGACCTCGCTCCCGTTCCACAGCTGCCTCGTAGAGACTTTTCTTGTGGGCCCCCTGCACACAAGCCTGCGACGACCGAGCACAGCTAAGAAACCTCCTTCACAGAAAATTCACAAGGAAAGTAGGGTCGGCAGACTTACCGGCACGCTAGCCTGCGCCAGGCGCGTGTTCGCCTGCTCCAAGGTTTCGCTGCTCATCTCCTCGCGGTTTTTGGGAGTCGCCAGCTTCTCTACCACCTCGACGGCCTGGGGCCCACGGGTTAGACAGTCCCCCTCCCGTATCGACCAAGCCGGCACCCACGGTCACCGCAGCTCCTCCTCAACGAGGTCCCCCCTCTCGGCTCCAACCAGAGTGGCCTTCCCCTTGCCGCGATCGGCCCCCTTTGACTGGCCCGAGCCCATCTGAGCGACCACCTCCTTGGTCATCTCCGAGCGGGTCCTCGTAGGCCTCGGCTCCCCCTGGACCTCGGAGACCACCTGGGCGACACCTTCGTCCTCTTCGCTTCTCCCCCCTCCTCGGCCTTCTGCTTCTTTAAGGCGAGCCTCCGAGCCTTAATCGATTCGGGATCCATACCTGGAAAAAGACCCATTAAGGACGATGAGCTCGAAAGAACAGTAAAACAGGAAAAAAGAAACGGTTACATACTAGACACGGCCGGGCTCAGTCCGACGCTCGCCAGGTGACCCTCCGTCACCTTCGGCCAGCTGATGCTGTGCGACAAATGGAGGCACTCGACAAATTTCCACTCCTCAGCAGTCAGGTCCTTCGGCCTCGGCGCTTTGAAGCTCGACTTGTAATAGTTCCAACGAGTGGGAATATCCCAAGGCTCCATGCTCCGGATCACGAAATATTTTCGTTTCCACTCCTTGATGGAGTCCGGATGGCCATGGACCACCTTCCCCTTACTCCGAGGTGAAACGTAGTAGATCCCCTCCGACTCCCCCGATGAGCTGATCCCCAGCATCGTGTGGAACACGTCTAGCTGAAGAGGCACCTTCTTCTACTCACAAAGCAACACGAAGCAGACAACCTGCTTCCATGAGTTCGGCCCAAATTGCATCGGAGCCAGGGACACCCAGTTGAGCACCTCCCGGATGAAGGGATGAATCGGCAGCCTCAACCCGGAGCCAAAGGCGTCTGTGGGGAAGACGTAGTACCACTCTGGTAGCAGGTCGGTAGGACGGAGGCTTGGACTCGGCAACAACAGTTCGTAACCGGACCCAATGTGGAAGGCCGACCGAGCAACCTCTAAATCACCTGCATCCAGGATCATCGGCAGCGTATCCATCTTGATCTTCCTTCGACTTGGCGATGAGGGCTGCACCCCATACAACACCTTGTCGGACAGGTCGTCGGGATACTTTCTAATCCCCTTCGGCTGCACCGGCGACCCCCGTAAGAACGTTTCAAATGGAGGACGCCTCGCTCGGACCACCGGCCTTCGCTCCCCTTTTCCTCGGCACCTTCTTCTTCTTAGCCCTCTCCGGCGAGGGGGTGGCTATGCGCTCCAGATCGGCTGCCACAGAAGAGGAGCCTACGCCCCGACTCCGCAGAGCTTCGGCCTCTCCTTCTCCCTCACTCTCGCCACTACCCTCCGCCGGCTCCGGATCTAAAATCTGCACCGAATCTGAACTATCACTCTCCTCCTCCTCGGAGTCGCTACTCTGGACCACGTACGGTCTCCGGACACGTAGGGGCTTCACATCATACACCTGGGTGTCCTCTTCCCACGACGTCGAGTCTGAGAGCCCTGCTCCAGGGTTGTCTTCTTCCCCCGACGTCGAAGCGGACGAGCCAGACTGAACCCTAGACATGACAACGAAGTAAAGCTAAAACTAACCTGTGTTGCCTCGGGAGGACGAGCCGGAGCTGCAAATAAAGAGTGCGAGCGCCGAAGTGTTTGTGTTTATCTTCTTAGAAAAAGCAGCAAGAGAGAGATGGGCGGAAGGGGAGAAGAGTGGGGGGTATTTATAGAGGGAGAGTTGACTCCTCGATTCTCACGTTACTGTTCCTCGATTTGCGTGTGACTGCCACCTAGAAAGTCGCGCCACGTCTCCTAGAAATGCACGCCAGCGACGTCACCCGGTTGTGCAGTTGCCAACCCTCGGTTCGCGCTCAACTGGTGCCAGGTACAGGGGTCGGCCCGGGCCCTGACACCCCCACTTCTATTCTTGTCAGCAGAGAAAGTTTGGTTTAAAAGTTTTAAGGCGCTCGCTTTCGGCAAGCGCCCCGGGCTTCAGGACACAGTCGACCCCCTCTCACCCGCGAGCAACTCGGGGCTTACGGCCTCGGAAGCCGAAACGCCGAATTGTTCGAGGGTGGGAGAAAAACCACCATCGCCTGGGACCCTGTCGGAAAGCAGATCGGCCCGCCTCCCATCTCTACCTCCTTCGAGCTGACAACCATCAAAAGCCGTCAGCTCGGAAGGAAGACAGAGATCGGAGAAGACCCATCCCTCCGAGGCTCCTTATCCCACGAGTCCGGACTTCGGTAAATATCCCTCCCGTCCCGATCTCTCTTGGGCAAACAACCGGGTCAAGGCCGTCAGACCCAAAAGAAGATCCGGACGGCAAAGTCACCACCGATCCGAGGCTCCCGGGGTGAAAATCTTTCAAGTATAAGGCGTCCGCCCAAGGCAGACACCTCTGACAGTCGGTGGACCACCCTTGATGTGATCGAAACTGCAGTGGGGGAGTGGGGTATTTATAGCCCCCCCTAAAGAACCTGCCATTATGGCCCTTGGGGAGACCAAACGACGGAAGCCCAACCGTCGCGCCTAGAAAATTAAAGCGTCGTGCATTTATTAGGGGGCCTCATTAATTCCCACGGGAAATCGAAACCACGCACGAATCCCGGAACGCCGTTAATGCTGCGTGAAGACAGCAATCAACTCAGGGCATCCTTCTCACGAAGGCACAACGGTTTGCCAACGTCCTTGCCGACCCGTAAACCCTCGCCAAACGAGGTCAGGTCCGGCACCAGGGCAGCCTTCTCACGAAGGCACAACGGTTCGCCAACATCCTTGCTGACCCGTAAACCCTCGCCAAATGATGTCAGGTCCGGCACCAGAGCAGCCCTCTCACGAAGGCACAACGGCTCGCCAACATCCTTGCTGACCCGTAAACCCTCGCCAGTCCGAGGTCAGGCCGAGCACCAGGGCAGCCTTCTCACGAAGGCACAATGGTTCGCCCACGTCCTTGCCGACCCGTAAATCCTCGCTAGTCCAAGGTCAGGCCGAGCACCAAGGCAGCCTTCCCACGAAGGCACAACGGTTCACCACCGATGTCCGGCCGACCGCCAAGGCAGCTTTCTCACGAAGGCACAACGGTTCACCAACGTCCTTGCTGACCCGTAAACCCTCGCCAAACGAGGTCAGGTCCAGCACCAGGGCAGCCTTCTCATGAAGGCACAACGATTCGCCAACGCCCATGCCGACCCGTAAACCCTCGCCAGTCCGAGGTCCGGCCGAGCACCAGAGCAGCCTTCCCACGAAGGCACAAAGGTTCACCATCATCCTGGCCAACCTGTAAACCCTCACCAAATGAGGTCAGGTCTAGCACCAGGGCCGCCTTATCACGAAGGCACAACGGTTCGCAAACATCCGTGCCGATCCGTAAACCCTCGTCAGACCGAGGTCAGGTCCAGCATCAAGGCATCCTTCCCACGAAAGCACAACGACTTCCGAGCCTCCTCCCACGTCAACATCGGCCCCCGAGGCCTCCAAAATACCTCTCCCATTCTTCTCCACAACCAAAAATACTCCTCCACGGCTAACTCTCGCATCCCCGCAGGAGTGGGGGGCTTGTGAGGTGGGATAAAAATGACCCAGGGCCCAGGATGGCTTTCACTTAAGGGCACGGCAGTTCGGACCCGGGGCTCAATAGGGTCGGAGCCGAGCCGTAAAGTCGCCCCCACGAAACTAGCCTCCTCGTTCCGACGATCCGCCATGATCGTCGATCTCCGATCCTCGACAGCCCCGCGGGCCTTCCGCTCAGCCTGGTAAGGGATGAGGATGACCTGGCGCAACCTAGGCCATCCGATTCTCCCAGAGGCACAAGGGCCCCACGATCAGCCATGTCAGCTCCAAAACCACCTAGGACCTTGCCACGTCAGCCCTATACCACTCAGCAGGTTGCCACGTCTGCCCTAAACCCCCTGGGCCTCCTGCCACATCAGGCCCATGGGCTTTCGGGTCCAGACCCGTCCCCCAAGCGGATCCAAACCCGGTTGGGGTTATCTATAAATACCAGACCCTCACCCACCTTCAAAGGTAATCAATCTTCACCACTTGAAAACCCTAGTTACTGCTATTCTCTTTCAGAGACTGACTAGATCATCGGAGGGTCTGCCACCGGGATAAACCCCGGTGTTCCTAGACCGTCTGCAGGTACGCGAGGCGAGGCAATCCAAGCCGATCCTCCAGTGCCGAAGCGAGCCTCCCGCTCACCGTCCGGTACCGCATCCTTCCTCCCTTACAAATTGAGTCCGAACTCACACCTGGTGCATCCACACTCCCCCCAAAAACAAGCAGCATCAGTTATCAATATTATAGTCGTCAAACTAGGAGCTATGTAGGTTTGCCATGAAAATTAAAAATTAAAAGTGATGCTGAAGTTAAAAAAAACTTTATGCAGTGTTTCTAATAAATTATATGCATTCCAGGTAAGTTCAAGCTATTGATTAAGAAGACGATAGTTGAGCTTAAAGGTAGCTCATATAATATGTTTGTTACTTCAATTAATTTGTTGGACCTCTAAAATTATTTTATATAATCAAATCAGGTGCACCGTTCCGAAGACGTGTCGTATGCACATGTAACGGGCAAACCTATTATAACCACTGAGTTTGGGTCGTACAAAATGTAAGCTACCAATACCAATCCATTTCCAACCAAAAAGTCTCAACAACAATTTTTTTTTAGTTCAAGGTGTCCAAAGCCTCGACATAACCACAACACTCTCTAATTAGATTTCAACAACACTTTTTATTATATCTATATCAACTTAAATTGATAGCAAAAAATAAATAAGTTATATTGCACATCCTCTATAGCTGGTAGGGTTCAGTGAAATTCCTAAGATAGTTTACACTGAAATTCCTAAGATAAATAAACCTTATAGTGAAATTGTGCTGTAGAGCTCCACCTTACAAAGGAAGGGAAAACAAAAGACGAAGATAGGGAAGATAGGGCGTACTTTGGGGTTTGGATTTGGATTCTATGTTACCAATATGTTGGTTTATTTATTTTTCACTCTTTTTCTCAAACTCTGCAATTTCCTTCGTGGTTAACATTACTAGTAATTATTTTTCACTCTTTCTCTCAAACTCTGCAATTTCCTTTGTGGTTAACATTACTAGTAATTCATACATGCGATACACGTATTAATATTTAAATATAAAATATAAAAAACTCTAACGTTGTTACGACTTGAACCTGAAACATCCTTCATGTTAGTTATGTACGTACGTCACGTGCGTAGATAGATTTACAAATGACACCAAGGTCTTCTTCCATTATAATATTATTATTACTAGTATAATGACACTAAGGTCTTCGCACATAACTAGATTTACAAATGTGCACGTTTATAGCTATTGTATATAGTAAATTTGGACATGTATTATACGTGTTTATATTATTACAAAGTTAGGGTTTGTTTGTTACAAATCCCAACTCTCCAATTAAAATAGTAGAGATTATTAGAGATTAGAGATTTACAAACTCCTATATAAACCAGAGAAACACAACTCTCCTTACCGATGTGGGACTAAAGTTCGCACATGTTAAGCTGTGGTTTTTTTAGTCTCGTTTTTTTTTTCTTCGGGGTCCCCCCCCACCCCCCCCCCCCCCCCCCCCTCACCCTCTTTTTTTCAACTTTGGGTTTTTTTTTGAAAAGCTTCGGTTTATTTTGGGTTTTTTCGGTTTTTTATTTTTTTGGGTTACAGTTTTTTCCCAATTCAAATTAATTTAGTTTAATTAGTTTAAACCATAATTAGTTGTAATTAATTTCAAATAACACCAAAAGTTAAAAAATTATTTTAAATTGCTCTCGTTATAATATTCTTAAAATTTAAATAAACCAAATATTCATATAAAACAATTTACACTACAGTAAATCTACATTCAACCAAACCACATTTTTAAACTCATTTCCACATATATTTTTTTTCAGTACAGTAATCTTATAAATTTGAAAAAGTTTTATAACCAACCAAACACTCCCTAAAGGCAGTCCACTCCCCAAACCCAACCCCCCGCCGCCATCCACGCCTACCACCCGGACGATATTTAAAGTGTACTTATCTCATTGAAACCTACATATTGCATTCCTCAACATGAACCCATTCTACATCCACTAAAAAGAAAACTTGTGCTATTCTACCTCTGTATCCAAACCAATCATAAGCTTACAGATTCATTAGGATCCACTAGTAATTTACACGTGCGATGCACATCTTAATAAATATAGTTTTTTTAAAGTAAAAATTCAGATGTAGTATGAGTTTGAATCTAAGACCTCCTTTATAATAGTTATGCACGTACGATGCACGCGTTAGTAGATTTACATATGACACTAAGGCCTTCTCCCATTATATCTACTAGTATTGCACGTGCAATGCATGTTCTAATTTTTTAAAAATTATATAATAAATAATAAGACAATCTTGCCTCAAACCTGAGACCTCCCCTTACTCATTACATACTGTAACCCCTGTTAGTCATTTTTGTATTTTTATTTATATTTAATTAAATTCCTGGTTATTTCATTTCATTTCGAGTTTTATTGATTTTTGTCCCTTTGAGTGTATGTTGTTGTTCTCCTTGATTCATTTCTATTTGATTCAACTTTTACATTCTCATTTGTTGATCTACAAATTTGTTCTTGATTTTGTTTATTGTTTAAACCTATTTTATGGCCTATTTGTCTCTTATTGGACTCTTTTTTTCCTATTGGATACTACCTAGTTGACCCAAACTCATATTGACTCTATATAATCCCCCTAATTGCACCCTAACCCGAATGACCAAAACCCTAATATTCTCTCTCTCTCTCTCTCCCTAGCCGTCATCTACCATGTTCCTCTACCCCCCGACCGACCCTCTCTCTCGTTCTCCTCTCTTCTTTCTGTCGCTGTCGTCGTCTTACCCCTCCGGTGCCGCCTGCCGATGACCCCACCGCAACACCCCCTCTCCACTCCCCTGTGTAACGGGCCCTATTCCGTTTGAGCAACTACAGCGCCACGGACCCCAGCCCGCAGCGCCGCGCTGCTCACCCTTGCGTCGCCGTCGCCCGGTGCCGCTGTTGTCGTCTTCCCTGTCGTTGCCGTCTTCCACTGTGGTCGACGACAGTGGAGTAGCCTGCCGCCCTTGCTGTTGTGTACTACTTTGTCTATGCATGTGAAAGCACGTGCTCCATCATGTTTCGTGTTGGTGTTGATTCATGCCGTCTCTCGTTCGTGTGTCGAGATCCGTTCCTGTTATTCTGTCCATTGTCATTTTTAGGCAAGTAGCTTGAATGTAATTTTCTTTGTCATACAAGTTAAATACAGTAAGTAGTCTCGCATGAAATTGTTAGTACCCTCATGATGACCATATTTGTTAGTTGGTCCGTTCCTTCATCTCTTGATCATGAGTAGTTCATAGTAGTTGACACCCGTTGCATGAAATCCCTAGATTAGATGGACATCTTGTTGTATGTGCTTGTTTTGACATATCGTATGTTGTGGATGATTGCTACATGGATGTTTGTATGATGTATTATCTTATTACAGACTATTTATTCACATGCCATGCTGATTTGAGTGACCCACATGCCATGCCTTGTATGCCTTATTAGTTTGGATCGTTTGCAATTTAACTATTCGATGAAATGCATAAAAAAAACTTTTGTTTCACTGTTGCCATGTTTTTGTACCGTAATTTTGACCAAGTTAACATCAGTAAAATAAATAAAGTTATGAACATGATTTATAGGTTTTGTTTTCTAGTTTTTAGAACTTTTGACGAATCTAAATTCCGATTTTCGATGCATGAGTTATTGCTATTTTACTGCATTCATATCGTATATTCTAGATTATGAACTATATGTGTTTTGTATGAAATATTATTTTAAAATTGATACTAAAAGTAAAAATGAACTCTATATTTTGCTGGGTATGTTTAGTTTTTTATCATTGGATCAATCTCAAATTTTTCTAGAATTAATTAATGACTTTTGTATCTCATTTCATGCTTAAGAACCCAATCGATATATTTTCAAACTGCGTTGTCCAGTAAAGAATTATGCTTTCAACCTGATTCTATTCATTTTTTTATGAAAACCTTGTGAATATGAATTGTAGCCTGATTTGTCTATTTTATCACCCTTTTGACGGATCAGGATTTCAAATTATATTTTATGAATTATCTATATTTTTGTACTGCTGTATCTGAACTTTCAGAATTGAGATTTTGTTGCATTACTCCGTTTTCCCAATTTTAGTGACTACACTATCTGTAATATAATTTCATGGTATTTTATATTTTAGACTAAATATGTTAGGGAATCTTCCAGACTAGATATGTTAGGGACAAGTTAGCTGAATTGTATGTTGGCGAGATCGTCAGGCTCCATGGTGTTCCGTCAACTATTGTGTATGATCGAGATGCGCGGTTTACTTCGCATTTCTGGAGGAATCTTCAGATAGCTTTAGGTACCAAAACGGATTTCAGCACTGCTTTTTATCCGCAAATTGACTAGCAGACCGAGAGAGTCAACCGTATTCTTGAGGATACGCTTCGGTGTTGTATACTTGACTTTGGAGGCAGTTGGGAAAGACATCTAGCTCTGGTAGAGTTTGCCTACAACAACAGTTTTCAAACCAGTATTGGGATGGCGCCGTATGAAGCTTTGTATGGCAGGAAGTGCAGAACGCCTGTTTGTTGGTTTGAAGTTGGGGAGCGTTAGTTGTTTGGGCCTGAGCTTGTGCAGCAAACCTCTGAAAATATTGATCTGAACAGGAAGAGGTTGGTAGAGGCTCAGAGCAGGCAGAAGAGATATGCAGACAACCGGCGAAGGGACCTCGAGTTTGAGGAAGGTGACTTCGTCTTTCTGAAAGTATCGCCCAGCAAAGGTGTGATTCAATTTGGCAAAGGTGGGAAGTTAGCCCCGAGGTTTATAGGCCCGTATAAGATATTGAAAATGATCGGGAAAACTGCTTACCGACTTGAGTTACGGGAAGAGTTATCTCAGGTGCACATGTCTTTCATGTGTCTATGCTAAGAGGTTATATTCCAGACCCGAGCCATCATTTGCCTAAAGTGCCGGAAGGTTTGCAATTGGATCTCAATTACATTGAGTCTCCTGTCGAGATTGTTGATCGTCGAGAGAAAGTCTTGAGGAATAAGATGATACCGACGGTCAAGGTAGTTTGGAGAAACCATTTGGTTGAAGAAGCTACTTGGGAGTCTGAGGAGAGGATGTTGAGGGATTATCCTCAGCTCTTTTCTTGATTTGTATTTTGTCTCTTTTTCTTTTTGCTTGTTGTGTGTTTTGTTTCTCGCTCTTGACTGTAGTTCTGGGGACGGAACTATTCTAAGGAGAGAGTGTTGTAATATCCTGAATTTTCATTTATGAAAATTATTATTTTGTATTATTAATTTGTACGTATTGTGCACGTGCAATCTTGCGGTATAAAATTTTATAATTATTTTCATTTCATAAACAAATGAGTATACATATATGTGTGTGTGTGTGTGTGTGTGTGTGTCTTTTATTATTTTTACCCAAAGCCTATTTTTAAACAAACATAAGTATTCTTTTATTTTGAGCCCAACTTAATGTATTTTAAATGTAAGCTATTTTGGCCCATTAAATAAAAGCCCATGAGTTTATTCTCTTTTTTATTACAACTTGTAGTGTAGACAATTTTTATAATTTTTTTATAAAAAATAAAATGTACAACTTTTAAAATAGGGGACTATGGGAACACAGGCATCACACGTGCACGTGTTTGTGCACGTTTTTGCATGGCCGGATATGGACTAGGAGGGAAAAGAGAGTGGAGTTTGTGGGAGGTAGTTTTTGTGATCATGGTTGGTTACTACAACTTTCCCTTGAATCCTAGCCTTGTTTCTTAACTCTTAGATCAATCATAGCCTTCTATTTGTCCAAAATTTTGTATAAATACCCCCCTAGCCTAGTTATTCTTGCACTCTTCATTCTCCAAACCTATAGTGAAAGAAAACAATTATTAGTAGTGGATTATTAGTAGGAAGTGAGAATAAAAGATTGAGAGTTTGAGTGTGCGTGCTAGAAGCAAGGAGGCCGGCTACATCACTTGGTAGCTCTCAGGTTGCACATCAAGCAAGGAGGAGACGCACTCGTTTGGCAAGCTCAATCTAGGAGGAGAAGGGCTTTTCGTTTAGGAGTTGTTGTATGATTTTCTCTCCAAAATAAGGCGGGTGGTTTTCTATATTTCTAATTTAGACGCCATGCTAGGAGTGATTGAAGTAATGATGCATGAAAGAAACTAATAAGAGTACACTTAATTGGAAAAAGGACTTGCTAGTTGATTAAATTAATGCTTGATAAATTGTATGGTAACTTGTCATGAATCTTAATTTTGTGCGCAAATTGCTTGTAGTTATGAAAATATTGAATTGGGATTGTTGATAATGTCAAAATTAAGTACAAAATGCTAGTAGATGAAATTATTCTTTTATGTGCTAAATGGACTATCGTGATATTGCTTCGAATGAATAAAATTATCCTATGCATTTGGGTTTATGAAAGAGGGAAAAACAGAGAACTATGTTTATAATGTGAATTTTTTTATACCAATTTGTATTTAAGAAATGTCAAATTTGAACTATGGAGAGAGTAGTATGCAATTTAAATTATTGTGTGAGAAATGTGTATTAAATTACTGAAAAAAATATTTTAAAAATACTAGGGTGTTAATTTAAGTTAAAATATATGTTCTGTAAATTTACATGGTTTTTGGTGCAAGCAAAACAAAGATAAGAGCTTGTGAACATCGAAACATTTTAATAAAACAGAGACTCAAGTTAAATAGAATTCAAGTTGTATTTGTGACAACTTGAGCCTATAGCTCAAGTGGTCGGTTGGCATTCTGGCACTACAGTAGCACGGCGTGTGTCTTGAGGTCGCTGGTTCGATACCTTGAGGCCACCATCTTTTTGTGTGGTTAAAAAAAAAACCAACACCCGAACAAAGAGTATATAACTCTCTGTCCCCCTATCGCTGAGCGCCTTCGGCCTAGTGGCTAGCGGGTGCGGTTGTCTTCTCTGAGGTTGCGGGTTCGATTCTGGTGTTAGCCAGAATTTTTATATTTTTTAAAAATTGATTTTGGGGGTTTTCTTGATGTATAAAAATTTTGAAAAAGTACCATTATTATTCTAAAATCATATACAACTTATGAAAATTAATTGGAAGTTATTGGACTGAAATAAAGTGTGTTTTAAGGTAAAGTTGTATTCGAAACTATGGTTTCTTGCCCGCATAATTTCATAAAAAAATGTGTTTTCACGAGGTGATTAAGATAAGTATTAAGAAAGGAAAATTGATGGAAAGGAAATATAAATGTGAATTTTATATGGGTCATTTTTGTTAAAAGAGTAGCATGACAATGGTGATATTACGAATATTCATTTTTTTGACTAGATTTTTTTATGGTATGATTTTAATGTGGAAATAAATGTTGGTTATGGGATGCATGAGTTATAATTGAACTCCATGTATGATAATTGATTCATGAAAATGGTGGAAATCATGTAATTGAAAAAGAGAAATATTCTTGAGTATGACAACTCATATATCTGAATTTGTGAATTGAAATTGAAAATTAGGGTGTAGCCAAAACTCACACCGGCAAGTGAAAAGTGATGAGATATGATTGAAAAGACCAAATTTAGGTCATTGTGAAGTGACCGGTATTAGTGAGAGGGCTGACTCTAAGAGATCGATTTTGTTTATGATTTCATTAAATTAAGAATTAGTACATAGTGAAGATGTGATAAAAGTAAGAGAAAAACATAAGTATGAGGGCCTCGAGTCTACGATGTGGGTGTGATTCACAGTTTGTCTTCACGATGCGTCGTGACATGACGTGGGCACTACTCCGGAATTATCGGGATTTTGGCGACGCTTGTGGGGTGTGTGGTGACTGCGTGAGGATCGTGTGCCATGAAGGAGGCTGAATTGTCCATAGGTTGTCTTCACGATGCGTCGTGACATGATGTGGGATTCCTCTCCAGTTTTTATATACATGAGCTCGTACTCATAGGATATCTAGGATACTTACCGTAGTTACAGTAGTAAATTAAGTCATGACGAGGGATTGAACCCTACATGATGAAGAACGATTAAGAGGCTTGCCCTCGGACCTTTGTAGTATGAGATGCATAGAATCCGAACAAGTGCACATTAGTGTCATGTAATATAAATAATTGTATTAAGGACTAAGTGCACAATCACAACACGACATCAATAGGATATTCCCCTTAGTTTGATATGTGAACAAGTTTGTGTTTGTTAAATATGGAAAATCAATTATACTGTTTCCGGCATAGAGAGGATGGCCGTGTATAATATTCGTTGGTTGAGTAAACTGATGTACCCACAGTTTTGTATGCAGGATAAATGGCATGATAAAGATTAAAGAAGAACTGATGGTTAGAGATTATTCAAATGTTGTTGTACTTTCATTTATGTAAATGTTATAATTTTGCTTCCGTTGTAAAATGTATAGATTTCTTGTAACTCTGATGTAAAGTGAAAAGTTTTAAATTCTTTGTAAAATTGTACGAAAGAAGTGTAAAGATCCTGTGGAATCTCGAATTCAGTTGTATTTTGAAATTCGGGGTGTTATACAAACTGCAGTCTGCAGGCTCTGTAGCTACATTTATATCTTTGCTTCTTAAAATCTAAATAAACTAAACAAAACTAAACTTGTAGTCTGAACTGGAAATGATTGAAAAGGATGAGTGGATGAAGAATCATTCAGTGGTGGACAAAGTTTTCATGTTGGAAAAAAATTTGACAAATTTATTATAATATTTGTATGACGTTTTTTTTGAATCTTTGAACTATTTGTAAGCTTTGTTATCATTTAAGTATTTATATATGACTATATTTTTGTGGTTATTTTGAACAGGTAATCTAAGAAGGGCCTCATAATCTTTGTTCGCCTTGGGCCTCCAAATTGTCAGGACTGGCCCTGATGTATATGCGCTGGATTCGGTAGAGAGTTTAGTTTTTGGATTTTCTGACAGATATAGATTTGCAGTTCTGTAGCAATAGGAATCTTATATTTGGTACAGTAGTGTCTAGCTATCCAAAACTAAAAATTCCATTGTTTTGACTGTTATGAGTTGTTTTGTTGCCGTTTGTGTTTCCTATTCGTCTTAAAACTTGTCCTTTTTTCTTACCAGGTTTTTAGCCTTGTTTGTATTCGTTCACACCTGTTTAAAATAATGAAAACTAATCAAGCCGGGGTTTTAAGGGAAAAGATCTAGTAGTGGACAATATAGAAATGCGTATTCAGAAGGGAACTCGTTTTTCCCACTGTTTATCTCTGGATACATGAGAGCATGATCCATGACACTATTTGTCGTTGATATTACTGTGTAACCCCTGTTTCCAGTTGTACAGATTTTCCATGTATTTTATAGTGGACTCTTTCCTATTTTAATGCATTTTGGGTCTTGAGCTTGTTGTGGGCTTCTGTTGCAATTTATTGTATTGTTGTTATTATTATTACTATCATTGTTATCTTTTGTTAGCTCAATCCATTTTCAAGCTCATACTATTATCTACCCAAGCCCATCTCCTATTGGACTCTAACCCTAAACCCAAACCCGCATATTGTTGGATCCAAACCCAGTACACATCTATATTTGTACAGATCAATCTTATACACTCACCCGTATACTAATCTCAACTCCCCATTATCTCGTAACTACCCCCCTTAATTAATATTATAATATTATTCTAATCTCCCCGTTCTCTATCTCCTCTAACTTCCAAAAACCCAAATCAGAAATCTCACCCCCCACTCTGTCTCCTTCCCTCCCTCTCTCCTCTGTTTACCCAATCGCCTTCACCTTGTCGCTCCCCTCTCCTCGTCGCCACTGTGGTCCACTCAGACCTTGCCCTCCGCCTTCCATTCCCTATCGCGACCCCCCTGCCGCTCAACTCCTTTTCCCTGCGTCGAAGCCCCGCTTGACTCCGCAGCCCCATCGCCCTGCTTCCGCTCTCCATCCCTAACTCTGCCATTTCTCCCCAATCCTCGACAGCCCACCTCCACAGCAACCATCATCCCGAGCAGCCCCCGCCCTGTTCTCCTCGTCGCTCGACAATATCCCGAAATCATTACCTCCACCCACAACCGTTCAACTCCACTCGCAACATTCTTCCTCTGATCGATCGATAACCCATGACGACGCGCCGCCCCCTTCGGCCGTTGACGTGCCCAGTCAACTACCGTTGGCTCCTCCCTGTCTCCGCTGCGCCGCCACCTGTGTCGCCGACGACCACCGTCGCTCCTCGCCATTGTTATCGTGTCGCTCTCTCTCCCTTCCTTTCATGGGTGTTCAGTGTTTGTAATGGAGAAGGGATTTGATTTTGGATGTTGTGGAGTAGGGGATTGGTTTGTGTGTTTGCTGTTGTGAATTAGGGGATTGGTTTTGTTGTTGTGGAGTAGGGGACTGGTTTGTATTGTGTTTGGAGTTTTGTAGAGAGGATTTGTGCTTGGTGTTTGTGAAGAGAGTGGGTTTGTGTTGCTGTTTGGTGTTTTGTGAGAAGGGGATTAGTTGTGTATTGGAGTTTGCTGTTTGGGAGATCCTAGTTGCTGTGGTGGCTGTTTTGTGGATTTGATTCGTTGTTTTGCTGTTTTGAACGTGAAGTACACGTGTTGCCGTCGGGATTCTGATCTCGTTATTCTCTCGTCTATATTCAGAATCGTCTCCTAACAGGCAAGCATCTCTTGAACTCATTTTATTGTTTCTAGTTCAAGAAAACATTTCTTGAAATTCGGTAACTAGTAATCAATTTGAATATCACATTTAATTGAACTCCGTTATTTTATTTATTGTACCATGTTACTGATTCATGGTCTTCTCATCGTGCTATTATTGTTAACTTCAAATATAAACCGTACATTTATTGTACTATTGAACATTCACATATACTGCCTTGTCATTTGCTTGACTTTGTACTGAGATTTCGACCCGATTCCTGACACAGAAACTTAAAACATTGCATATAGAAATTGTAGCACACTTAGTCCATATATTGTTATGCTTTGCATGTAAACTATGTTTTCCATATTTAATGAATTGTACCATGTGTATATTTTATGTATTGTATAGTCTTGATATCATCTTGAAATTGTACTAGTGCTATCGGTCTCATCGATTGTACCTGTTGCATGAGTATTGATATCATCGCCCACATTGATCACATACATGTTCATAACTGATTGTTAATAAAATATTAAACAATCCGGGGTTAATAAGGGTTGACTTAGTAGTGGATAATCTCAGAAAATGTACTCTGTAAGGCCTTATCGTTATATCGTATTCTCATGGAAGGATGAGTATCGATTGTGAATGATTGATTGTTAATTGCAAATTATTGTTATTGACACCGAGTACATGCTCTGTAGATCCTATCACGAAGTCTAAAACATATACTATTTTGTATGCAATGAACCTGTAGTATGAGATGCAGTAGTATGTGCATTAGTTAGGATTAAAATGAATAATAGACTTATAGACATAAATGAACATTGAACATCGACACTAATACTGAATACTGGTTATTAAACTTTGATTCATGATTTCTGAATTATTGATTATCAACTTTTGATTTTGTTATCGTTCATCATTTATTGACTCTGATATCGTTCCAATTTTTGTTTTTGTTATATAGTTCTTTATTCCCTATTTTACTGCTTCCTACTACTTGTCGCTCGAAGCTTGCTCTAACGGGTTCTCTTCCTCCTTCTGAGTTATGTCATTCAGGTACAGTGATGGGTAACTGAAAGGAACTCATCGAACTGTTACCGCATTGCATATCCTCGAACTATTTGGTAAGTTCTTGTATCCCATATTTGGTTATTGAATTTTATTCTGTTTATGTGATAATATTTTTCTGCGTGGTTATGATTATTTCTTTTCATATTGTTGAGTTAAGATCGGTACAGCTTATGGATGATATTAAAATCATTCGCTGGGTCTTCGTCACGGGCTCGTATTCCCGTATTTTGGGAAGCGGGGTGTGACATACTGTTACTGTTTGTCTGAATATACTGCCCTAAAGGTTCCATTACGAAATCTTAAACGAAATTGTTTGATGTAGCAACCATGTGGTATAATTTGGGATGCATGAAGTGCTACCTAGATAGTAATGAACATTAGAAATAAGAACCATTGTTTTCACTGTCACATCATGTTACCGTTGACTTTACTATTACTGTCGATTTCACTGTTACTGTTGACTTCACCGTTATTGTTATCATTACACTCTTTACTGTTATCTTGCTATCTCCATTATTCGTAGACTGTTATCCTTTGTTGCTTATCTTCATGTCAGTACTTTCTGTTTAGTTTTAGTCTTTCCTTTTCCTTTTTCTTGCCTGTACTGCTTGCGGCCCGGAACTTGCATCTAACGAGCATTATATTTTCATGTCTTCATATTTTCCTTGTAATTGCTATATGAGCTGGTTTTGGTGATTGTTTGTCTACTGGAGTTGGTGAGCAAAAGTTTTGAGTTGCATACTGAAAAATTTGCTTAAATGTTTTGTTAAACTATTTTATTCATGAACTGTATTGAGACATATTTTGGCTTGTAGTCCCAGGATATTATTTTGTTTCAGATCTTGTAATTGTTTGGGATATTCATTATTGTTGTGAATAAATACTGTTGAGTTGTAATTGTTTATGCATGCCTGGTCGAGTATACTGTTATATTTATTGTTGTGATGAGTCAAGCAGATCCGTACAACTTATGCATGGTAAAAACTATCCGCTGGGTTTAGTCACGTACCGTATTCCATATCCTTTCGGGAAGTAGGGAGTGACACACACTCATTACAAATTACCCCTAGTAGCACAAATTTTTATTTTATACGAGTGAAATTTTTGTAAATAATTATGTCGTAAATAAATTTGTACTTTAAGGGTATTATGGTAACTAACAACAGTTGAGTAAATGAATGATTAATATAATTCTCACATAAAAAAGAATTGTTGAGATTAGATAGGTGAATGAATGCATACAGATTACATGTTGTCTACAAATGACAACCTTAACTCTCCCATGGGCTAGGAGGAAATAATTGCTAACATCGATAGTAACCCGATAGGAGTTATTACAACGATAAGCAATCAGCTAGCGAGCCTCCCACCTATCCAGCAAATCCACTCTCACAAATTACAACTAACTTCAGACCCTGAGGTTTTCGATGCAATTAAGAATCTCGGACATGACAAGTCCCCCGGGCCAGACGGACTTCCGATTTTCTTCTACAAAATATACTGGCAAATCATCAAAGAAGACCTAATGAACATCTTCCACGAGCTATACGACGGAGTGGCAAACTTGGATAGGTTAAATTATGCAACAATTATCCTGGTGCCTAAGAAAAGCGAGGTTATCTCACACGAAGATCTCAGACCAATCAGCCTGCTGAACGGGTCGTTCAAAATTATCACGAAGTTTCTTAGCACAAAGATTGGCCCCACATCTTAACGAGGTCATTGCACAATCGCAAAGAGGGTTCATAAGCGGAAGGGATATCATGGATAGCATCGCATCCGCCCACGAAATTGTATTCAGAGGCAACAAAGCAAAAGCTGATAGATTCCTCCTTAACCTAGATTTTCAGAAGGCTTACGATTCGGTAACCTGGGACTGCATGGAGGAGGCCCTAGAACTAAAAGGTTTTGGCACAAAATGAAGGTTATGGATGAAAATGTGCATTCGAGGCGGAAAATCGTCCAACCAGGTCAACGGATGGCAAGGGAAAGAGATCATATGCAAGAGAGGACTACGGCAAGGGAACCCCCTATCTTCCCTTCTCTTTGCAATAATGGCTGATGGAGTGGCGGAAATAATAAGAAGAGCTATGGAAAACAACACCATCAAAGGGATTCATATTAAGGGAATCGCACAGCCAATGTCGATCATACAATACGTAGACGACACAATTCTCTTCGGAAGAGCTAGTATGGAAGAAGCGGTGGCCATTAAGGCGGTTTTGGCTTACTTACAAGGGTGGTCAGGACTGAAAGTGAACTTAAATAAGACTAGCATAATCCCTATCTCCGATCATCTGTCAATGCCAGTTAATGATATTATGGAGATTTTAGAATGCAAGATGAGCGAATACCCAATTAAATACCTGGGCACGCCAATAAGGCCCGGAGCACTCTTGAAGGAAGACTGGAACTTTCTTATCACAAAGATTGAAAAGAAACTAGCAGGGTGGCAGAGTCGGTTCCTTTCCCTCGGAGGAAGGATCATTCTGTTAAACTTGGTTCTTAGCGCGATCCCGCTATATTTGATGTTCATCTACGAACTGCCTAAGAGGGTCATCAACAGGATTGACAAACTTAGAAGAAGATTCTTATGGAAAGGTACGAACGAGGGCAACAAAGGCTTCCACTTGGTAAAATGGGGAAGAGTATGCAAGAGAAGGGAATATGGGGGACTGGGTATCACAAACCTACATGACATGAACAAAGCACCACTTAGTAAGTGGTGGTGGAAGATAACAAACAAGCACAAAGGATGGTGGAGCTACTCTTTCGAACTATTCCGAAAGAGACGAAAATTTTGATTTGGAGGAAGAAGTCCATCGGCAAAAGTGTCTCTCCTCTAGAAGGGGATAGCGAAGCAAGGAGAGATATTCTATACCAACACCAGATGCAAAGTAGGAAATTGGAAAAACACCAGATTCTGGAAAGACAAATGGTGCGGTAAAACAACCCTACAAAATCAATTCCCACAAGCTGCGGAAGCAACACAAAACTTAGATCTCTCAGTGGCAGACATTCGGAAGAATGGCAAACTAAATTTCTTAGTATCCCACAATATTAGTACGGAGAGTATAGCGCAATTCGAAGATCTAAACAAGCTGATCCTACAAGAAGGGGGTCAAGGAAATAGTTTAGAAGACGATAGATGGTGGGATAGAGACGATTCAAAAGTGTTCTCGATCTCGTCTATGTATAAATGGATCAACGACGGAGGAACGAGATGTCAAGTACAATCTGTCATATGGGGGGCTCATGTACCATATAGAGTCAGTTTTCTGCTGGCTAGCCCACAAAAACACGATCCTATCGAAAGTAAACCTTAAGAAGAGAAACACGCAGATCGACGTTATCTGTGGGATGTGCCTAGCTGCGGAAGAAGACATCAATCACATTCTTTTTCAATGTCCTAAAGCACGTCTAATTTGGGAGATAGTATGTAGGGGTTTTGGGTGTAATCAGGTCCCTAATTCAACCACTGACATTTGGGGGACCATTAGAGATGTTCATATCAGACTAGAAGATAAAAAGGCATGGGATATAGCAATAGTAGCTTCAATTTGGAACCTTTGGCTAGAAAGAAATGATTTCATTTTCCGCAACAGTTATTACAAATTCCCTAACTCAATGCATAAAATTTTCCCTGATTCATGATTGGGCAGGTGCTCAGGAGGCGGTTAAGAGGATCAGGGACAGCGAAGGAGACTAGTCAAGGAGGAGCGCAGCGAGAGGTGATCCTCTCAAGCAGACTAGGGCTGTGTTGCCTGGTCCACTACTGTTGATGTCGCTAAATGGCCTAGTTACTTCAGTTTTAGGTCTACTTTGGTGTTTTGTCTATTTTGTTATGTTGTACTTCTGATTAGTAAGTGTATCTGTAATATTGGTTATTGTACTACTTTATTTCCTTAATTATCATTAATGAAACGATGGCTACGGTCATCTTTTATATAAAAATAATAATAAATAAATTAATTAATTTCAACAAGAATTACTAGACCAAGAATGAACAGAAGAAATCCATGTAGAGACACAGGACTATAGATCAGATTTACAATTTGTCTACATCCTAAAAGAAGGAAAAAAAATTCCAACACATTCTAATTCAACGAACAAGAGTCTAGACCAAAAAGAAGAAAAAAAAAAGAAAGATAAAGTTTCCTTTTAAAAAAGCTAAAAGGTAGAAAGAAGCATAAAACAAAACCAATGAATACTACATAGATTGGGTTGGCTGTGCTCGCAAGCAATCCCATATATAGCACCAGAGACCGTAGATAAATCAATCCCAACTTTACCCTCATCAAAACCCAAAATTAGCCACCATAACGAACTCCCCCAAAGTTAACTTATCACAATATTCATTTTTCGGAAGATGTATCATATCATGTATCTTACGATGCACAATGCATCATAAGATAAAGTTATAGATACACCTGTAAGTGCATATTGACTTCCCTACATATTGATATCATATCGATTGTAACATACATTCCACGCAGAGCAAAATACTGACAGCAATGGTATATCATGCCCCTTCTAGGCAATTTGCCTTCTTTCCAATTTAGATTGTGAAGTCTTGTTAAGTTCTCTCTTCTTTGCAGCATTTCCATTTTTTTAATGTTCCTGTTTTAATTTTGTAAATAGTAGCATGTAGCTGTGTTTGTTAACTCATCCTCAAACCTGTTGGTGATTTCTCATTGTTTTTGTTTCATTTCATGTGGTTGGCAGGATTACAATGTCGTTGAATACAATGAAAATGTTTTGGATGGATCTTACGATAGATATGGCCTTTCCAATTATTCAAGCCATGGGAGGATGTCATCGTTTGTGGATCTTCAAAGAAGCATTGGAGCCTTGGTTTAGAAGTGATTGTAGTCTATCGTACAATTGATGTTGCACATTGCATATCTTTGGATTTCAAGGAAGCTGACTTTGGATTTTTGGTGCAAAGAATTTCTGAGCTTGTTTCGCAGCATATGGGTAATCCGTTAAAAGATGCAAATGATATATTAGTTAGGTGGATGGAAAGAAGCACCGAGTTACGAGCCTCACAACAGACAAGCCTATTTCTAACCGGTTGCATTGATATAGTTATCTCTCGGTGTGGCTCTTTTCAATTCAAGGTTTGTTGTTTCCATTATCATTTATTTATCCAGTAGTAGTTAGTAATTTTTGCTTTTCTAATATCGTTGTAGTGCCGCAGTTGCTTTTTGCTCCATAACACGGAAAATTTATATTCATAGAAGAATAAAATTAGTTTTGATAAGTTTTCTGTCCTTGGAATTTTGATTGGTTTCTGAACATATTTGTCCATGTCGAATTAATACTTATGATCTTTGTTCCATAAAATTGTTTTTTCGCATTAGTGATTCCACACATTGTGGGATTCATGTATTATGTAGAACCCCGTATTTTCAAATATTATTTTAATTATTTGAAAATGAATTTTAAATGATTTTGAGTATTTGATAAATATTTTTCTAAAGATTTATCTTTTGTACACGTGCAAAACACGTGCAAATGACTTTTTAGAAGTTTGGAAAATTAAGTTTTCTTTATGAAAAATCATTATTTATTATTTGAGAATTATTTAGTATTTTTCCAGATTTTTCTGAAATTAATTATGCGTATTTGCAATTTTTGAGAAAAGAAGGACTTATTTGCAAAATTGACAATTTCAAGGGTTAAAATGCAAATTATAATTTCTGGGCATTCCGATCAGTATTTGTTGAAGTTTAGAAACATATTTTTCTATTAGACCCTAATTTAAATTATATTTGATTTAGTTTTCAAGGATACAATTATATATGTAAGATGTACTCTTAAAAGGATTATTTTGCAAATTGGGTGAAAACCCTAATATCCTATCCGGCATATATAAGGGAAATTCTTTTCCCAGCCATCATTCACAATATTTAGAATATTGAGATTTCTTTGAGGAACAAGAGGAGAATTCTTGGATCTAGCAAGGAGAAGCTTTTGTGGATTTTCTTCAAATCAAAAGTGAGTTGGTTTGTTTTGTTTTGCTTTGTTTTGGTTGTTTTGATTGGTAGATGACGTAAGATCTTTGTTATGCTTGTTTGTGATCATTATGCCATTATTTTGTTAGTCTCATTGTAAATATGATTTGGATCTTTAATTTGAGATGGAGGATGAGAACTTTGGTTGATATTTGGATCATGAATGAGAAATATTAAGATTTATTGAGGATATGTTGATCTATGAGAGCGTATCGTTGGGAAACATATTAAGAATTAATTTTGTTGTGATTAGATGGTAAACACCTGGATCTTATGGTTGTAAATCAGATTTGGATTGAGTTATGGAAGACATTTTGTTGAGAAAAACCCTAATGGGAGAATTAAAGAATTAAGATCATGAGGAGATGAAAATTTGAGTAATTGATTAATTGAGAAATGTACCCATGATGGAGATTATCGAGAGTTGTTTAATTGCCTGGATACAAGTTAATTTTGTGATCAGTAAATCTTTAGAAAACTCTAGTTTTGATTTGTGTTCAGATCTATTCTGTTTGGAAATCTGTAGCCGACAGTCGACTGGCCTACAGAGCAGTCGACTGGTACGAGCCTACTGTGTATTTTTGAGTCTTGAGATTTGTTCGGGACAGTCGACCTAGACTGAGGTCAGTCGACTGGTCCTCTGTTTGTGACTTTGTTCGGTTCTTTCGGGGCAGTCGACTGACTTCTTGGGTAAGTCGACTGGTCATGCCTTAGATTATTTTCGTAAAATGTTGGGATATGTCCTCTGGACAGTCGACTGGTCCATTGTACAGTCGACTGGTCCTGTAGGATCTTCGTATTTGATTTGAGATATTTTGTTTAGTGTTTGATTTTGAGACATTTGTTTAGTACTTGATTCTGAGATAATTGTTCAGTGTTTGATTTTAAGATGTTCAGTTAAGTATTGGTTTTTGAGATGTTCAATTAAGAACATGATTTTGGAAATATTTTGTTGAGCCACTTGTTAAGTGGAATTTGTTCAGATATTTGTCTTGAGTCTCTAGAGGTACGTGGCCCTAGTATACCGGTATTTGTTCAGTCATTTGTTGAGGCCCTTTGAGGCGAATTTTCAGTTATTCAGATTTTTAGTCCGGTAGGGTACACTACTCTAGGAGATTTGTTCAGCAACCCAAACTAATAAGGATAGGCATTAGTAGTGTCATGACGAATGAGAACATGAGTTATGCACCTCAGTATGACTTTTGATGTAGGATTAGTCTCCTGAATTATCCAAGTAGTTAACTTGAGATGTGTGATTTATCTCCGGAATTATCCAGGTAGTTAACCTGAGATGTGAGGTATTTCTCCGGAATTATCCAAGTAATTATCTTGAGATGTGGGATTGAACTACGGAATGATCGGAGTCGAGGCGACGCTTTTGGGGTATTATTGTGGTTATGAGTCTATGTTTAGATGTGGGATGATCTCCTGAATTATCCAGGGAAAATACCTGTGATGTGGGATCAATCTCCGGAATGATCAAACATGGGCAAATTATCATAGTTTATCTTCATCTCTGAGTAGTCATCGTTGTCAGCATGTAGTCATGATGTTTTCTTGAATCACTTTTATGCATTTGGATTTCCTGTTTCCGGCACACACTTGGCTTTTGGTTTTGGTATCACCCCTTATTCTTTGTTGTTACTTCATGCTTTAGTGTTGATTATTATTTGTTGGATATTATGTTTTATGTTCATTTATGTTATTTGTTTGATTAGTTGCCACTCACACCATTTTTATGGCTGACCCCTTTAGTTTGGGGGTTAGGGTTCAACTCTAGCCTCACTTGTTGCAGGTTACTGCTTAGAGTGGGAGGTTGGATGCTTAATGTTGCATTTTAGACTATTCGGACTATTTAGTTTTGTGTAAAATTTGTAAAGACATATTGTGTGGTTATTGAGTTGTAAATGTAAAGAAATATTTGGGTTGAGATGTTTAGACTTCCGCTGTGATTTGTAATAATTGTTGTAATAAAGAAAGAAAATGTTAGTGGTGTTGTTGGTGGTTATTGTTCTATTGAAGTGGATTGCTGGGATTTCGCCACTTATTTTCTAAGCTCTCATATTAGAAATTTGGGGCGCTACAGAGATTGGTATCAGAGCTCCGCTTCAATGTAATAATAGACTTAGTATGGCAACCAACCTAGCTGTGGACACTAGAGAGTGAGTACCTAGGTGTGGACATCAGAGTGTGAGTATCACATAGAATTAAATTATGATGTTTGGTTTGAAATTATGGTTTGGGGTATGGTTATGACTTTGCCATAGGGTAATGATTTGAGTTTGAATTGTATGTGTACTCTAACTTTACCCTCGTTTTGCAGTAATCACAATGGTTGCACCCAGAGGTAGAAATGGTGGCAACAATGAGGATGGATCAGGTAGTTCTCGAGGAGCGGGAATTGACCTAGAGGCCGAGTTTGCTAAGGTTTATCAGACCTTGAACACATTGATGGCATTCAATGTGGCGCAGCAGCAAGCGCAGCAGCAGAATCCGCCGCCGAATCATGGAGCTGGACATGGATTGGTGAATGCCGACCCCATCAAGCAGATTGAATCCTTTAAGAGGATGAGGCCGCCAGTCTTTGAGGGGCAAGCTGATCCAACAGCAGCAGACGATTGGATTCGGAAGATGGAGACGATCTTCGAAGTATCGGAGACTCCAGCAGCCAGTAAGGTGAAGTTGGCTTCTATGCAACTTGAGAAAGACGCTGGTGTCTGGTGGGAGTCACTGAAGAGGACTCTGGGAGATCAGCCTTCGACGTGGGAAGCTTTTCTGGAGGAGTTCAGAGATCGCTTCTTTCCTCTTGATGTTCAGGAGAAGAAGGCGACTGAGTTCATGAACCTTCAGCAGGGGAGCATGACTGTTCGGGAGTATGAGACGAAGTTCGCTCAACTTTCGAGGTATGCACCAGAATTGGTCATGGATGAAGCAAAGAAGGCCAAAAAGTTCGAGCAGGGCTTGAGGCCGAACTTGAGGTCAAGGATGGTTCCGTTGGGTATCAGGAGATTCGAGAAGCTGGTCAGGAGGGCCGCAATGACTGAAGAAGATATGGAACTGTCTCAGAAGAAGCAGGAATCATGGAACCGGAACAAGAGGCCAGCATCAGGCCAGAGTGGGAAGGGATTCCCCGTGAAGCAGGCGAAGTTCAGTGGACCGGTGCAGAAGGCATCTGGAGCTCAGGGAGTGACCTGTTACTACTGTAAGGAAGTAGGACATTACAGGTCAGCATGTCCGAAGTTGGCAGAGCATGTTTGTTCTCAGTGTGGGCAGACTGGACACTCAAAGCCCCATTGTCCACAACTGAAGAAAGATGGTTCGGGTGGAAGCAAATTCCCGAAGAGGCAAGGGCGAGTATTTGCATTGACCGAGGAGGATGCGAGGAACTCGGAAGATGTAATACAGGGTATGCAGGAATTTTGATTTCTTTCATTTTGAATCAGTGTAATGAATAAAAAGCTTTTATTTCAGAATAATTTAAGATTGAGTATCATTCTTATTGTAACAGGAGTTGTTTTAATAAATGGAATAAAAGCAAAGGTTTTGTTTGACACTGGTTCATCGCATACATTTGTATCGCCAAGTTTTGCAAAGGGCTTAGGTTTGGAACCTAAGTTATTTCCAGGCAGAGTTTTGTCGGTGGCAACGCCGTCAGGTGAAGAGCTAGTAGCGGATCGATATTACGAGGGTTGTGATATCGAGATTGGTGGAAGGATGTTCGGCATCGACTTGATCGAGCTACAAGTGTTGGGAGTGGATGTCATTGTAGGCATCGATTGGATGGCTATATATGATGCCACGATTGATTGCAAGCAGAAGGAGGTGTTGGTGAAAGCACCAGGTGGACCTGCAGTAACTTTTCAAGGGAAGAAGAAGATCCCGCAGGTGGCTGCAATGGTATCTAAGAAGTCTATTGCAGATGAAGTCAAGGGCATTCCGGTGGTTCGAAAGTTTCCTCAGGTGTTCTTGGATGATTTTCCAGGATTACCGCCGCAGAGAGATGTGGAGTTTTGCATCAATGTTCAGCCGGGAAGTGCGCCGATTTCCAAGGCTCCGTACAGGATGGCACCTGTAGAGCAAGATGAGGTGAAGAAGCAGATTGAAGAGCTTTTGAGCAAGGGGCTTATCAGACCGAGTTCATCTCCGTGGGGAGCGCCAGTGTTGTTGGTCAAGAAGAAGGATGGGTCGATGAGGATGTGCATTGACTACAGGGAGTTGAATAGGGTGACTATTCAGAACAAGTATCCGTTGCCGCGGATTGATGATTTGTTCGACAGGCTTCGAGGAGCAGCAGTATTTTCGAAGATTGACTTGAGGTCAGGATATCATCAGGTGCGAGTCAAGGAGGAAGATGTGAGTAAGACAGCTTTCAGGACTCGTCATGGGTTGTATGAGTTCTTGGTAATGCCATTCGGGTTGACGAATGCGCCAGCAGTTTTCATGGATATGATGAATCGGGTGTTGAGACCATTCATTGATTCCTTCGTGGTGGTCTTCATCGATGATATCTTGGTATATTCGAAGTCGGAGGAGGATCATTCTAAGCACTTGACAGCGGTATTACAGACATTGCAAGAGCACAGCTTGTATGCCAAATTGTCGAAGTGTGAATTTTGGAAATCTGAGGTAGCTTTTCTTGGTCACATTCTTTCTAAGGAGGGAGTGGCTACTGACCCTCAGAAAGTGGAAGCAGTGAAGGATTGGCCCAGGCCGACGTCAGTGAAGGAAGTGAGAAGCTTCTTGGGATTAGCTGGTTACTACAGGAGGTTTATTCAGGGGTATTCTCAGATTGCAGTGCCATTGACAGGTTTGACCCGGAAGAGTGTGGCATTTGTGTGGACAGACAAGTGCGAGGAGAGTTTCCTTGAGTTAAAGGAAAGGTTGACTACCGCACCTATATTAGCATTGCCGCAAGCTGGGAAGGATTTTGATATCTACAGTGATGCATCTCTCAGAGGTTTGGGATGTGTCTTGATGCAGGAAGGCAAGGTCATTGCTTATGGTTCAAGGCAGTTGCGTCCGCATGAGAAGAATTATCCGACGCATGATTTGGAGTTAGCAGCTATCATTTATGCCTTGAAGCTATGGAGGCATTATGTCTATGGTGAGAAGGTTAGCATGTTCACTGACCACAAGAGCCTGAAGTATATCTATCAGCAGAGGGATTTGAACCTTCGTCAGAGAAGATGGTTGGAGGTATTGGAAGACATTCGTCCAGAGATCAAGTATCATCCGGGCAAGGCGAATGTAGTGGCTGATGGACTTAGCAGAAAGGGTAGTTTGGCAAGGTTGATCACTACTCGAAGAGAGTTGGCAGCAGAGATCGATCAGGCAGGTATCGAGGTTGTACTGCGAGGTTTAGGGGCATCTTTGGCTCAGTTGAGGCTGCAGTCGTCTTTGAGAGAGAAGATTGTGGAAGGTCAGAGATCAGATTCAGAGATCCAGAAGATGTTGCAGCAGGTTGCTGAGGGCAAGTTATCAGAATTTCGTGTCCAAGATGGAGTTCTTTGGTTGGGTGAGAGGTTGTGTGTTCCAGATGATGCAGAGTTGCGAGAGAGTATCTTGCAGGAGGCACACAGCACATTGTTATCAGTTCATCCTGGAGGTACGAAGATGTACAGGGACATCAAACCACATTTTTGGTGGTCTGGCATGAAGCGAGATGTAGCGGATTTTGTGGCAAGGTGTCTGACTTGTCAGCAGATCAAGGCAGAGAATCAGAGACCTGGAGGTTTGTTACAGCCTTTACCCATTCCGGAGTGGAAGTGGGAGAATATCAGCATGGACTTTATTACGGGTTTGCCGAGGAGTTCGAAGGGCAATGACTCGATTTGGGTTGTTGTGGACCGATTGACTAAGTCGGCACATTTTCTAGCCATGAAGATTTCTTGGTCGATGGAGAAATTGGCTGAGTTGTATATTGGAGAGATTGTGAGACTTCATGGAGTTCCTGTTTCGATTGTGTCTGACAGAGACGCAAGGTTTACTTCGAGGTTTTGGAGAAGTTTATAAGCAGCTTTGGGCACCAGGACTGATTTCAGTACGGCATTTCATCCGCAGACAGATGGTCAAACGGAGAGGGTGAATCGAGTGCTGGAAGATATGTTGAGAGCTTGTGTTATGGACTTTGGTGGTAGTTGGGAGAGATACTTGGCATTGGTTGAGTTTGCCTATAACAATAGTTACCATGCAAGTATTGGGATGGCACCGTATGAGGCTTTATACGGCAGGAGGTGCAGGACACCTGTATGTTGGTATGAGGTGGGCGAGAGGCAGATGTATGGTCCTGAGATCGTACAGCAGACGTCAGAGCAGATTGAGCTGATTCGCAAGAGGTTAGTTGAAGCTCAGAGTCGGCAGAAGAGTTATGCTGACACTCGACGGAGAGATTTGGAATTTGAGGTTGGGGATTCAGTTTTTCTCAAGGTTTCTCCAACCAAAGGAGTAATCAGATTTGGTAAAGGTGGCAAGTTGGCGCCGAGGTATATTGGTCCATACAAGATCGTGGAGAGGATTGGCAAGGCAGCTTACAGATTGAAACTTCCAGAGGAGTTAGCACAAGTACATGACGTGTTTCATGTGTCGCTACTGAGGAAGTATGTGGCCGATCAGAGGCACCAGTTGGTGGAAGTTCCCGAAGATCTACAGGTGAACCTGAGTTACAAGGAACAGCCTGTTGAGATCGTTGATCGTAGGGAGAAAGTCCTTAGGAGCAAGGTGATACCTATGGTCAAGGTATTGTGGAGGAATCAGCAGTTCGAGGAGGCTACTTGGGAGCCAGAGGATCGCATGCTGAAGGATTTTCCTGAATTGTTTGTATGAATGTACTTCTTGTATGTGAATGGAATTCTTTGGATGATTGTATTGTTGATTGACAAATGATGTATTCCTTTATTTTGATTGTGATGTTATATGAAATTGTTTGGGTGATGATCTATTTATGAAGTGATGTTTCCTTTTGTTGGTATGTGTTTGAACTCATTAGTAGTAGTTCTGAGGACAGAACTCTTCTAAGGAGGGAGTGATGTAGAACCCCGTATTTTCAAATATTATTTTAATTATTTGAAAATGAATTTTAAATGATTTTGAGTATTTGATAAATATTTTTCTAAAGATTTATCTTTTGTACACGTGCAAAACACGTGCAAATGACTTTTTAGAAGTTTGGAAAATTAAGTTTTCTTTATGAAAAATCATTATTTATTATTTGAGAATTATTTAGTATTTTTCCAGATTTTTCTGAAATTAATTATGCGTATTTGCAATTTTTGAGAAAAGAAGGACTTATTTGCAAAATTGACAATTTCAAGGGTTAAAATGCAAATTATAATTTCTGGGCATTCCGATCAGTATTTGTTGAAGTTTAGAAACATATTTTTCTATTAGACCCTAATTTAAATTATATTTGATTTAGTTTTCAAGGATACAATTATATATGTAAGATGTACTCTTAAAAGGATTATTTTGCAAATTGGGTGAAAACCCTAATATCCTATCCGGCATATATAAGGGAAATTCTTTTCCCAGCCATCATTCACAATATTTAGAATATTGAGATTTCTTTGAGGAACAAGAGGAGAATTCTTGGATCTAGCAAGGAGAAGCTTTTGTGGATTTTCTTCAAATCAAAAGTGAGTTGGTTTGTTTTGTTTTGCTTTGTTTTGGTTGTTTTGATTGGTAGATGACGTAAGATCTTTGTTATGCTTGTTTGTGATCATTATGCCATTATTTTGTTAGTCTCATTGTAAATATGATTTGGATCTTTAATTTGAGATGGAGGATGAGAACTTTGGTTGATATTTGGATCATGAATGAGAAATATTAAGATTTATTGAGGATATGTTGATCTATGAGAGCGTATCGTTGGGAAACATATTAAGAATTAATTTTGTTGTGATTAGATGGTAAACACCTGGATCTTATGGTTGTAAATCAGATTTGGATTGAGTTATGGAAGACATTTTGTTGAGAAAAACCCTAATGGGAGAATTAAAGAATTAAGATCATGAGGAGATGAAAATTTGAGTAATTGATTAATTGAGAAATGTACCCATGATGGAGATTATCGAGAGTTGTTTAATTGCCTGGATACAAGTTAATTTTGTGATCAGTAAATCTTTAGAAAACTCTAGTTTTGATTTGTGTTCAGATCTATTCTGTTTGGAAATCTGTAGCCGACAGTCGACTGGCCTACAGAGCAGTCGACTGGTACGAGCCTACTGTGTATTTTTGAGTCTTGAGATTTGTTCGGGACAGTCGACCTAGACTGAGGTCAGTCGACTGGTCCTCTGTTTGTGACTTTGTTCGGTTCTTTCGGGGCAGTCGACTGACTACTTGGGTAAGTCGACTGGTCATGCCTTAGATTATTTTCGTAAAATGTTGGGATATGTCCTCTGGACAGTCGACTGGTCCATTGTACAGTCGACTGGTCCTGTAGGATCTTCGTATTTGATTTGAGATATTTTGTTTAGTGTTTGATTTTGAGACATTTGTTTAGTACTTGATTCTGAGATAATTGTTCAGTGTTTGATTTTAAGATGTTCAGTTAAGTATTGGTTTTTGAGATGTTCAATTAAGAACATGATTTTGGAAATATTTTGTTGAGCCACTTGTTAAGTGGAATTTGTTCAGATATTTGTCTTGAGTCTCTAGAGGTACGTGGCCCTAGTATACCGGTATTTGTTCAGTCATTTGTTGAGGCCCTTTGAGGCGAATTTTCAGTTATTCAGATTTTTAGTCCGGTAGGGTACACTACTCTAGGAGATTTGTTCAGCAACCCAAACTAATAAGGATAGGCATTAGTAGTGTCATGACGAATGAGAACATGAGTTATGCACCTCAGTATGACTTTTGATGTAGGATTAGTCTCCTGAATTATCCAAGTAGTTAACTTGAGATGTGTGATTTATCTCCGGAATTATCCAGGTAGTTAACCTGAGATGTGAGGTATTTCTCCGGAATTATCCAAGTAATTATCTTGAGATGTGGGATTGAACTACGGAATGATCGGAGTCGAGGCGACGCTTTTGGGGTATTATTGTGGTTATGAGTATATGTTTAGATGTGGGATGATCTCCTGAATTATCCAGGGAAAATACCTGTGATGTGGGATCAATCTCCGGAATGATCAAACATGGGCAAATTATCATAGTTTATCTTCATCTCTGAGTAGTCATCGTTGTCAGCATGTAGTCATGATGTTTTCTTGAATCACTTTTATGCATTTGGATTTCCTGTTTCCGGCACACACTTGGCTTTTGGTTTTGGTATCACCCCTTATTCTTTGTTGTTACTTCATGCTTTAGTGTTGATTATTATTTGTTGGATATTATGTTTTATGTTCATTTATGTTATTTGTTTGATTAGTTGCCACTCACACCATTTTTATGGCTGACCCCTTTAGTTTGGGGGTTAGGGTTCAACTCTAGCCTCACTTGTTGCAGGTTACTGCTTAGAGTGGGAGGTTGGATGCTTAATGTTGCATTTTAGACTATTCGGACTATTTAGTTTTGTGTAAAATTTGTAAAGACATATTGTGTGGTTATTGAGTTGTAAATGTAAAGAAATATTTGGGTTGAGATGTTTAGACTTCCGCTGTGATTTGTAATAATTGTTGTAATAAAGAAAGAAAATGTTAGTGGTGTTGTTGTTGTTTATTGTTCTATTGAAGTGGATTGCTGGGATTTCGCCACTTATTTTCTAAGCTCTCATATTAGAAATTTGGGGCGCTACATATTACTTGTGTGTTAGTGCTTGATGGGGATTGGCGTTATAGTTACTTATATACCTGTTCAGAAATTGTATGTTCCTGTTTTCTTTTCACAATAGTCCCCCGCAATGAAAGCCAGAGCCTCGATCGTTACAATGCTCATGGGTTATTTATTTATTTATTTAAATGATCAAAATGTCCCTGCTCATTTTAGCATGTTCCTATTTCCTTCCTGAAGCATGGTCAATTGACTCAATCCCACATAACATGAAGTATAGGGGTATAGGGATAGGGGTTATTAATGACCCTACCGATAGACCAAAATTTCGAAGTTTTAGCTTAGTGGCAGGAACTTTCACATGGTATTAGAGCAACCCAGGTTCGAATCCCACTGGCTACGCAATTTAAATGGAGATAAAAAAAATACCGTTGTGTATAGTCCAGGTCTTACCCCACAATTTGTTGGATATTTATCTCGTTTCTTTGGCCCATAAAAAATGAGCTCTCGACCTGAGGAGGCATGTTAGAATACAAGTGCAATTTTTCTCAACTCTTCTACAACTTTGAAGTTTTAGCTTAGTGGCATGAACTTTTACAGAGGTTAAAAATCTTATTGTAATATTCATTGAATTGTCCGTATGAACTTTTTCTACATAAATTATTTGCTAAACAGCTACTGTCACTGGTACAATTGGCTAAGGATTTATTTGTGCATGATGTTCATTATGTCATGTAAGGAAGAGAAGAAGACAAGGCAGTTCATACGGACAGTTTCTGGTTAGTGGGATTCTTGGCCTAGGCTACTTATTGCCTGAACATTATATGTCGATAGTAGATGCATCTTTAAATGGGTTTGGTGTTTATTGTTTAAGAGCATCCACAGTCGTTGAGGGTCAAAATATGCATAAATGGATAAATGAATATAGCAAAGTGATGTTTTGCTGCAGTCGTCGAGTGTTTTTTTTTATAAAAGGTGCGATGGTCCGAGGGAAAAATCCATCCTCGAAGTGCAAATAAAAAATTACAAAAAAATTATAAAAAATTACAAAAAAATTTCAGAAATTACGAAAAAGTTACAAAAAAATTACAAAAAATACAAAAATTGCAAATAACCCCCTACAGGGTGGGACGGCACTTCAAGTGTCGTCCGAGGGATAGGGTTTTTTTGGTTTTTTTTATTAGGATTTTTTTTTTGGTGGGACGGTACTTCAAGTGCCGTCCGACCATTAAAAAAATAATTTTTTTTGAAGTGCCGTCCGACATTTTTTTTTTTTGGGTGCGACGGCACTTGAAGTGCCGTCTCTCATATATGCATATTTCTCATTTCCTCTCTCATTTATGGCAATCTCCTGTAGCGAATTATGCATATTATGCATATTTGGCCAACGACTGCAGCGCTGTTTTTGGCCAAATATGCATATTATGCAAATTTAGCAAACGACTATAGATGCTCTAACATTAAATGTGGAAGTTTGTTTGTGCTACTCCCCCTATGCTTTACCAGCTTGTACTCACGACGAATTTTGTCTCCTTTTAAACTAATTTCAGGTTCTTTCGATAATGTTGGAAGTTCGTGTAGGCTGGAGCTGTGTATAATTCTGTCGAGTCCTTCTGCATTCTCTGTATTAAAGGATGATGGGAACTTGAAATACCTGACAAAGCTCTCCATTTGTCACTTATCAATTAGGTAAGTTCTGTTCGATCTCCACCCCACATAGTTTTGTGATTGGTTCACTGATATATCTTCTTTTTAATACTATCTTTCGATTAAGCTGTTGATCATTAAAGGGTTGCTTAGTTGCATGTGTAACAGTGAAGGGAAAATTAGTGTGAAAAAGTAAGGAAAGTGAGGAGCGGGATAAACATGTAGAAGAGCAGTGTAACTCTTCAAGAGAGTGGTGATTTGGCATTTTCCAATTGGCTCCTCAAACAGAGCATGTAAAAATTTTACACGCCCTTTGATGCGTCCGAAAATTCATGTTGTCCTAGTATCCCTGCCTCCTACGAAAGTTTCCAAATAGTGTTCTTCCCTATGATACCAAAAACAGCAAACCCCTATTCAAGAATTGGAATGCATGTTCCAAAAAATGGTGCACTAGCGATTTGGAATATTTCAAATATTCCAAATATTTAGCTTTTCATTTCATGGAATATTTGTACATTTGTGACTTGTTACGTATATTTTGATTGTTTAATTTATTCGAAAACACTGAAATGGAAATCACTACACAATCAAAGTTCATTAATTTTAACAAGAGGCAAATTGATCTCATTTCATATAAAAAACTATGCAAAATTTTAGAATACCACCTTCAGCTTTGGGCCAAAATAAAAAATCCACCAATATTTTGATATGCATGAGTAAGGCCCCCCTTTTTAGTTTTTTTGAGAAAACCGACCGACTCCGTTATGATTCCCTTAGATTTGGTGTGAAATGTCCATACCACCCTCCCTAATCCATCTGCCCATTGTTGAATAGTCTGTTGGCTGTGGGACCCACAACAGAAATAAAATGTAAAAATGAATAAAAACTAATCCAACCCCTCTTATCTCTTCATCTTCATTAAAGCTCCAAAAAAGAGGGATTATAACTAACTTAACCATAATCTTTAACATAATCAAA
The DNA here is from genome assembly GCA_017893485.1 of Hemerocallis citrina. Classification (NCBI taxonomy): domain Eukaryota; kingdom Viridiplantae; phylum Streptophyta; class Magnoliopsida; order Asparagales; family Asphodelaceae; genus Hemerocallis; species Hemerocallis citrina. The sequence goes on from CM030363.1 coordinate 46,229,144, forward strand.
TATTATAGTTTTTATTTTGGGTTGAAATAAGGCCATAGCCACACACACGCACTCTCAGAATAATTTGATAATCAATGGATGATGCAAGCAGGGAATGAACCTTCGACCTCTTGCTTTCTAGCTAAGAGGCTTACTACTAGATCACGGTGGCACTTGCAGATATAATAGTTGATAAGGGGCATTTTTGTCCTAAAATCAGCCTGATACTGCATGTGTACTCACGTGATGGACTTAATTATCAGAGGAGGCCTCATTGATTAACGTTTTTTGGACGGAGGGAGCCTTGCTCATGCAGATCAAAATATAGGCAGGTTTATTATTTTTTGCCTAAAATTGGGGGGTGGTTTTCCGAAATTTAGCCAAAAAACTATAATTCACTATCAATTATATTGTAATCTATATGCACAACTCCTTTGCAACCATATAAAGATTGTTATATATATATTTGGATAAACATATTCTTTCCTAATCGAGTGACTTGTGGAAGCCTACCCCAAGGTGCCTCGTTTCCAAGGTGTCTCGTTTTAGACAGGTAGCGATCTACATTCCAGTTTTCGTTCCACGTATGAAAGCGATCCGCGTTCCTGGCAACCTTGCTTCCTGCAACATCTTTCATACAACCAAATGGATGATGCTCTGTTGAGTGTGTAAGATGAGGGATGATGCTCTGTTGAGTGTGTAAGGCGAGGGTTTACTTCTGGGAATTTATTAGAAGTTTGTGATTGGTATGCAGAACCTTCTGTGGAAATTACAATTTTCAAAAGTGGCAGAAAGGAGATATTCTTCACAAGTTCTTGATTAACAAATGAATACTTCCAAAGAACTTCGCACTTTAGCTATCTTGGAAATAATGAAAGAAATCTAAATGCTTTTCTTGGAGATAGGCAGAAAGGGAGATTAGATAAGAGGATTTCTCTGAATTTCTCCGAATATTCTCACTCAGAGACTGAAAGTTTTTAACGAATCTTGCCTAGGCTACGCCCACCAGCCTACATTTCTGTTGAAATGTCTGTTGTTGGAGTTATTGTCTTTTAGAATAAAAATAAAACGTTTTTGTCCCTTTATGTAAATAACTCGCCTATTATTTTTTGGAACAATGCTGTAGCCACACATGCACACATTCACTCTTTTTCTCATTATAAAGTGATTGGTGCAATCGGAACTCGATCCACCCAACCTCTTACTCAGTAGCAATGAGGCTTGCCACGTGCATAGTCACTCCTTTTAGCTTGTGTTTGGTTGATGCATTCGTGTTTATGAATTGTTAGCTAGCTACAGGGTGTGTTTAAACTTATAAAATAAAATTTAGTTACAAAGAGAAATAATATTAATAGTCAATTAAAAGCATACCGTTAACTATTAAACAGCAAAAAGGGAAGCACAAAACTACTATAGAAAAAATGAAAACAGAAGAATGGATTAGTGATAAGAACACTAATAATTTTTTTACAACTCGAAGTGTATCATATCGTATCATTGTTTTGTGCGATATGTATTATTTATCGTATCACTTATTGTAGTTTGGAATACGTTTTGTTGGATATGATGCATATTGTTTAGCATATAAATCACATTCTATCTATTATAATTATTGCTTATTTGTATTAGATTAATGTCCATGTATAGGGTGCTAATATGCGGTAAGAATGATTTTTTTTTCTAACATCTAAAAGTTACAATAACTAGGTCCCCAGATTTATGATTCTATAGTTGATATCTAGGTTTCACCTGACTCCTTTAGTATTCTGATTCTTCTTAGGTTCATTGTTTCCCCTCTATAGCACAAATGAGGGGCTTGGTTCTAATATCTTTTACTGTCATTTGTTAAAATAAGAAATGCATCTAAGATCCTGCTATTAAGTTTCGCATTCCGTGAATACTTTTAGTAGACAGTTTCCTCTAGAAACTATATTTTAATATATGTTTGGAAGACATTGATTTATATTTCTTTCCATAATCACATTGGATTATTTTACATGTAAACTAGACATGCGCAAATCTAATAGAAAGAGATTGCATCATGAATCGAACACGTTCAGCAGGACTTCATCTATTGTGGGTAAAGAGGAGAGGAAGGCACCACCAATCATTTATTACTGATGTCGTAGTGTCTTACTGAAGTTCTATTTACTGAGTCTTGGTAGGCATATATTTGGCAGAAGTGGTTTGATCTGGTCTCTTAAACATGCCTTTTACAGTAGAAATGTGAAAACCCTATAGTATAATATCATTAGTTCGGGAGCAAATGTTTTACTCTATATATTTCAGATGAATCTAGGGACAAGCTTTGTAAAGAAAAGCCTACTACTATGGTTTTTTTAGATAAATCTGATATTAACTATGTGAACCACTCCTTTTGACTTAAACTAGTAACAACTGATAACTGTGAGTATACAACAATTGGTGCTGATATTTATAATAATTAGAAATATTTTGTGCAGCAAAATTTGTTATAAACTCTTTGCTTGCCAGTCGGATATCTAAATTGATAAGTAATAATATGATTTTCCTTCTTTGCAGATTCCTTCCTCCGGAAATTGTCTACCTTAAAAAACTGGTGGAGCTTAATCTTTCATTCAATAAGATGAAGAACTTGCCAAATAGTGTAGCTGAAATGGATGCACTTAAGTCACTAACAGTTGCAAACAATAAATTGGTTGATATGCCTTCGGAAATCTCCTTCTTGAGGAGATTGGAAAACTTGGATTTGTCAAATAATAGGCTGATCACATTAACTCCACTTAATTTGGATTCAATGCGTACACTCTGCTATTTGAATATTCAGGTTCTATATGATATGATATTTTTTCAAACCATTTTTATTGCCTCTTAGAATTGTATGGTCCTGTGATAGGTTTGCTGAATGAATGAATTAGGCTGTTATAAGTATGTACTGCATTTCGTTCTCTGGGGATTGAATTTCAACAGTAAGTTTTCTTTTCTCTTTGTTTACAACATTTTGCTCATAGAAGTGGTGATGCACCTTTAGTTAGGGTTTATTTGATATTGGTTCCCCGTCACGTGTATTTCCAAAATCGGTTCCCACATCCCATTATCTGCCATTAGTTTCCCAAATCATCTCCGTCAAACTAAATTAGTCCACTCTCTATTTCCCTTCAAAACCAACTTAACTCTAGTTAAAAGCTTAACCTGGGTAAATTAGATATAATTATACCCCCAATTATTGTTTTGGTGAAATATTAATTTCATCCAATCACCCTCTCTCTGTATTTACCCATATCCCTTTCTCTCTTCCTTCTTATACCTAACTACAAACCCTAGTTCTTCTCATCTTCAAAATTTTAAACTATCCCCCAAATCTTCCTTCCGTCGACCTCAACAAACAATGTTAGAGTGTGAGATGAAACCTTAAACACTTCAGGGCCACAAGTTTTCATTTCTCTTGATCTTCAGTAAGATAGAAGGAATCCCCCATTCTCATGACTTGGGTATGTAATTTCTGGTAAATATCTCAGCTTTAATAAATCTTTCAAGGCCCTAACTTTTTCCCACTGTTTTATGTTTATTCATAGGATAAACCCTATCTAAAGAGAGAACCTTGTGGGTACAAGCTGCAATTTTGATTAGAGTTCTCTCACCCATAATTTCCCTTTCTAGTTTTTTGTTGGATGTGATTAATTGGTTAGATGTAATTTGATGACGAAGTGAAAGAGGAGGATTAGGTGAAATGGGAGGATCTGGTGCGAAGTGTGAATGAGGAAGATCTGATAGAAGGAGGAGAAAAGTGGGAAGAAGAGCCGAGGAGTAGGTGGTGTGAATGAAAAGGATCTGCAAGAGGAAGGAGAAAATTGATGGGGATGAAGAGCTGAGGAGATAAGGGAAGTAAAGGATAACCGGTGGAGAAACCTATATATAATGGGTTTCTACTCAAAAGTAGTTGTTGTGGAAGAAGAGCCTTCAATATTGTAACCCCTGTTTCCGATTATACGGATTTCCATTTCTTTTCTTTCTTCTCCATGTATTCTTGTATTTCAATTTTCGTATAATTCTTTCCAATGCATTTAAATCGTTTTGAATCTCCTATTGAAACCCAAATTTATATTCCAAACTAGAATCTTGTCTCTCTTCTTTTTATTTATTTTACTTTGAAGCCCAAGTTAATCCATACTATCATGTATTGATTATTTTGAATTCATGAGAAGCCCAACAATTATTATTGAATTTATTATATTTAATTGAAGCTCAAATCTTAGCCCATCTCATATTGGATTTTAACCCAAACCCATATCCATCTCTTATTGGGTCCTAGCCTACCTTAAACCCAATACCCATTAACCCATTCTCCCCCATTTAACCTGTTATTGACCCAGTCAATAACACACCTCCCCGTATCCCCTTAATTACTCTTCACGATCTCCCACTATCTTCACAACTCCCCACACTCTCTTCCTATAACAGCCTAATTAATAACATCTCCCCCTCTCTCTCTCCTCAGACCCTTCATCTTCATCTCCTTCCTCTGCCCTGAAACCCAAACCCCCCTCTGTTCACCCCACTCGCACCCTCGCACTCGGCCTCGTCGATGCACTCCAGCGACCACCGTCGCTTCCCCTTCTTGCAACTGCACCCCGTTGTCGTGCCCCCTCCGCGATGCTCCTCCCTACACCGTCGACCACCAGCCAAAAACCACCGCCAGCCCCTGCCTTCGTCTTCGATGCCAACCGCCGTCCACCCGTGCTGCGACCACTGCGCCCTCTTCATCACTCTCGACAGCAACCCGAAGACCCCTCCATTGCAACCCGAAGACCCCTCCATTGCCTCGTCACCACCAGCGAAGCACCTCCGCCCGTCGCCCCTCTCCTTCACTGCAACCGCCCTGCACCTCATCTCTTACCCAAAGCACCTCTCAGCACACCGCCATTGCCACATCACCGTCGTCAACTCCTGCTCCTCATCCTTGTCGCCCTCCTGCCTCCTGCACGCCTTCGTCGCCGCGTCTTCGACTTCGTCAGCCAGTCGAGACCCCATCGTTGTCCCTGTCTTCGACCAACCAGTCGAGCCGCCCTCACGCCGTCATCTACTCTCCTGCCTCCTCTCTCTCTCTGTCGCATTTGAGAAGAAGCACAGGGAGTGGTGTGTTTCTATGTTTGGTGTTTGTGGAGTAGGAATGGGGTAGTTGGTGTGTGCTGTTTCGTGTGCACAGGAGTTTGGGATTCGGTGTGTGCTGTGTGAGGAGTAGGGGATCCGCTGTGTGTGTGCTTATGTTGCTATTTACTGTTTGGGTAAAAGAGAAGAGTTGGAGTTGCTGTTGGGTTTTGCTCTTGCTGTTGATACTCTTGCTGCTATTGCTGTTGTGTGATGTTTGGTATTTTGGCACGCGTCTCGCACGTACTCTTGGAGCGCCACCCGGGATTCTGATCCCGTTATTCCTTTTGACACATTCGAATCATCTACAAAAAGGCAAGTCTACTTGAACTCATTTAATTTATCTAGTTCAAGTTTATTGACCTCCCGCAAGTAGTTCCCTTCAATTATCTTAACTCTGCTTTGTGTACTTTCCGTTGGGAGTATCGAGGGTTTACACGAGCTAACCCGACGTACTCTTGACATCGTATTATTATCCATTGACTCATACCCAAGCCTATATACACACGGCATGAACAAAATTGCTAGAACTTGCATATGAGGAAAATACATTGTGATCAAATACATGTTGATCGATTAAGATCTTGTGACTTGAACGATGACATGATCAATTGACTTATACACTGTAAAATCCATTCTAATTGCTGTACATTAGTGTTAATGCATTTCATGATACAATAACATGTTAATTACCCACTTTGATGAACACATATGGGATGACATTTTATGAATTCTTACTGCCTGTACTGTTTTGCACAGAGGTTTTGACCCTGTTACCATAAGAATTAACACAAACAATACAAAAGAGAGTTTTAGCTTAATGAATCTAGTTTCCAGTCTAATTGACAGATCCTGATTCCGAGTAGCGAGCTGTGAGATATCGCATTTTTAGTCCCTGCTGGTTTGCACCTTTCAGATTGCAGAATTAATGTAACACCGACACAATTATCAGTGAAACACCATGTTAATAGTATTATTATGACATGAAAATCTCCAGAAACTTTATAGACATGCTTAGGATTCATCCCAAATTTTTGTAGATTTTTATAGTGATTTTATACCATGTTTTCACCCATTAAATGTTGACATTAAGTTGCTGCCAGAACAGCTAAACTGCAAAGATTATGATGTTTGACCTAACTACAGTAAGAATTAACCACACCTTACTGAATATAAATTGTAGCCCTAAGTGTCTAGTTGCTGATAACATCCTGGAACTTCGAATTCCGAACTGTAGTCTATGAGTTATCGCTGTTTTAGTGTTACTGTGTCGGTTGTTTTCAGATTCACTACTTCATGTATGTTATTATGCATTGTATCATGTTGCTGCATTTTTATCATTCCCTTGACATCCTTACACATACTTACATGAACATGAATGACTTAATAAAATACTAAACAAGCCGGGGTTAATAAGGGTTGGCTTAGTAGTGGATAGTCTCAGAAAATGTACTCGGCAGGGCCCTTCTTGTTTACATAGAATATTGACATGGAAGGTGGAGAATTACTTATGAAGTCGTGAACTTGTTATTTTGTTATCGTGTTGCACTGAGTACACGCTCTGTAGATCCCACCACTATGTCTAAAACGTACACTGTTTTGCGTGCACCGAACCTGTGGTATGAGACGCAGTAGTACGTGCACTAGATAGGAGAAACAACATGCTAATAAACCTAAATTGACACGTATACACTTGATCGTGATCATTGTTTATTGATACCGTTATTGCTTTTGTAATTTGATCTTGATTCGTATTCCTTGATGAACCGTGTTGCCTTACTATCTGCTTTTCACTACTTGCTGTCCGTACTTGCTCTAAGGATAAATTATTCTTTCTTTTTAGATGAACAAGTACAGGTGCACAAGGAGAATTACCAGAAGACATTGGTGAGCAGTTCTTCTACGATCGGAGCAGGAGCTTGCCAGAAGGTATTTGTTTATTTCCAGTTGTTGGTTATTAAATTGGACTATTGCATGTTTAGTCTAAGTATTTGTTTATGTGATTATGCATTTATGCGTGGTTGTGATTATTTCCTTGTCATGTTGTTGAGTTAAACTGATACAGCTTATGGATAATATTAGTTGGCGTACTTATATCATTCGCTGTGCCTCAGTTACGTGCCTGTGTTTCCGTATTCTGGGAAGCGGGGCGTGACAAATAGTTTACCCTTTCGGGATGTGGTTGCAAAAATGAACGGTTTTTCATCATAGAACAAATGAGATCACTTAATATATGGGGAAAACATCTTCGACCTTCACGATATTTCATCATTTTATGTTTTATGATATGTAGAACACTTGAATGTTGTGGATCATGTTTTCGTTTTGGGTTCCTTATGCAACCGCCACTTTATGGTACTACATAAGAGCTTCCACATTCAATTGCTATTTATGCATATTATGCATATTTTAGCTAAAAAAATGCTGCAGTCGTTTGCTATTTATGCATATTTTGACAATTTTGCAACAGTAGATTGCTATATATGAGAGCGGATATAGGAATTATGCATATTATACAGGACGGATGCCGAAAAATTATTTCTTAATTCTCAGACGGATCTTGAAAGTCCGTCCGACGTTTTCTAGAAAAAAAACACAAATAAGGCAAACTCTCCTTGGTGAAGATCCGTCCGTGGAGGGGCCCACCAATTTTTTTCCGCACTAAAAAATAGTTTTTAATTATTAAAAAAATAAAAAATATTTAAAATTTTTGGGACGGATCTCGATGATCCGTCCGATCTTTTTTTTTAAACTATATTATAGCAATTTATGACTGCAGCAAACTCACTTTGCTATATGTATAATATGCATTTACCCATTTTTTAGCAAACCACGTCTGTGGATGCTCTAAGGAGTCACTTCATTCCCCTTACTATATATATATATATATTCTGATCTCAGATCACGACCATTCTAACCCAAATGTTTGTTAGGGGGAGAGGAGTTTTGGGGGTGGGGGGATTGGGAGTTAGAATGTAGGCAGTGCCACGATTGTAGGGAAACTAGGGAGGATAGAATGGTGAGGGAAAGAGGTCCACGTCCGATTTAATTAGGGTTAAGGACAAATATGAGAGAATTTTGATGCCGGTTGGGTTGGAGTTGGGCATGGGGCAAGATTGCACTGTGGATGAAAAGAAAGAAACAAGGAGATGAGGACAGACCTAGAATATCATAGATTTTTGTCAAACCTTAATGAAAAATATATACATATTTCAGAAAATGAGAAAATTGAAAGAAAGGTGGCAGAGGAGGAACCTCCTCCTATGGCACTCTAAAAAATCATACCCCTCCTCCCAATTGCATTGTCCAGAGTCCACACAGTTGGAAGTGTTCAATATGCCATGAAACGCAAGAGAATGAAATATTATCAAAGTAGAATATGTTTGTGCATGGATTAAGTAAGTGATCACAATTGTTGTAATTCTGAAAAACTGTTCATTTTGCAACCTCATGATGAACGGGCAAAGCATATTCAAATTTAATTAATTTTCTTCACTCATATGTTTTATGATATGAAGATCAATTTAAGCGGTGTGGATCCTTAATTTTGGTTGCGGATTAAGGTTTTTTTAGTGCGCCATTAGAGGAAATTTCCTTATATCAAGCCTCTGCCATAAGAACCCCCCCCCCCCCCCCCCCCCCCCCAAAAAAAAAAAAAATCCTCTTGCAAAATCTGGGTTTTCTAACTTCCAGCTATTTCACTAACACCAATAAATAGAGCAACCTAATGGCAAATTGATGAGGACATCTTTCCTGTTTAGTTTAGGATTTTATTTCGGTACCATTTTTGTTTCTGGAAATTTTAGCCTTATGTAATCTTTTTTGTATTTTTTTAGATTTTGAGAATATTTTGAGATTTGTATCGAGATGTATTTTGAGCCTATTTATATGCCCTGAGATTAATGAGAAAGATATGCTATTCTAGATTTTTTAAAAAATTGTATTGAGTTTTTTCTCTTCCTCTCTCTCTTTGTGTGATACAGGTGAGATCCAAATTATTAGGGTTTGTGATAAATCCTAATGCAATTTTAGTGTTTGTGATAAACTCTAAAATCTAGCCCAAATTAAAAAAAAATCCCCAACTAAAATTACCCAAACCCTAATTTCCCAAATCCCCAACACAAAACCCTAATCCCCTGCTCCTACACCAGCCACCATTCACAAGCCCCTTCTTCATCTTCTTCCTCTACCCCAGATCCCGATCACAAGAAAAAAGAACCCATCCCTTCGTCTTCCCAAATCCCCATCCCGTTGTTGCCGCAACCTCGACGACCACCTCCCGCCATCCTCCCTGCAACCATCACCATCAAACCCTGATGCCCTCGCCCCTCCCTTCATCCGCTTCCTTCTTCATCCCGCATCCTTCCTCTCTTCCCGTCAACACTCCAGCATCCGCGTTGTCTCCTGGTCGACGCGACGCCCTCAACAAGTGCGACCCCCGGCGCTGGCCTGCGTTGGCCCAGTCGACGCCGCATCCCGGCCGTCGGCCAGATCCGTGGCCCCCATCTTTGCAGTTGTCACCCGTGCTCTTGATAGTCTTGCTGCCATGGCTTTTCTGGGAGTGCTGTGTTCTTAGTTGTTGTCCAACTCCGAGATCTACGCTGCTTTTTTCGCACTCGGTATACTCTTTCCACTTTTTAAATATTTGTGTTCTACTTCTCTATTATCTATTATATTATCTGATTTGCCTGTCGTCCACAAAAATAATTGAGATTGAGTATTCCACATGCTTGAGTAGAGTACGAATCAATATTGAATCTATTACTTGCTAAGAACACTTAGGAATTTAATTATTGATTGTAGAGTTGAATTATTAATTTGGATTGTTAACATGATTCAGTTCTTGAAAATCCATCAAACCAATTAATTGTTTTAAAATTCTAACTTTAATCCGCACAACGTGTTGGTAAAATTAACCAGTTAAGATTCTTGGAAATTCTCTATTTTAGGGTTAGTTTTACATCATTTTGGTATCAGAGCCAAGGTTCTTAAAACCCTAGTTCTTGCATCACTTAGGCATCAATTTCTGCATTCATTTAGGATTGTGTAGTCTTTTATTTTTATTTTTTTCTTTCTTTATTTTAGGTCATTTCAGATTCATTAAAAAAAATAAAAAATAGGACACACACGACCCCTTGTTTCCACTTTTGGTGAATGCGTCTTCGCAGCACCATCACAGATCCTGAAGAGCCTTTCTTATCCCTTCCAAATCACCAAATTAGGAACCCTAGACTTTCCCAACCTGAAATGGACAACTCTGATATCTCCGCTACCCTAGCTACCATTCAAGCAACTCTTGCCAATATCATTCAGAGACTTGAGAAAGTGGAATTAAATCAAACCGTTGTCCCTGAGCTTCATGTCAATCGTCAGATTCCTCAAGGGAATGTTCGTAACGATCGACGTCAAGAACGTGACCCTGACGAACAATATAAGAAAAACGTTAAGGCTGACGTTCCCCATTTTGAAGGCCATATGGAACTCCAAGCTAACCTCGATTGGATTCGTGCCATGGACCACTACTTTGTGTGGTTTGACATGAGCGAAGCCCTGAAGGTTAAATTTGCCATTATGAAATTGACGAGTAAAGCTCAACAACACTGGACCAATCTTGAACATGCCCGCAGAGGCCGAGGCCTGTCACCCATAGCTACTTGGGAAGCCATGAAAGAGAAGCTCACTGAGAGATATTTACCGTTATCGTTCCACACCCGATTGCTAGATTCGTGGAACCAAATTTATCAAGGAAGTAAATCCACACAAGAATATGTTGATAAATTTGATGACTTCCTTATTCGGTGCAATGCTTTGGGTAAAGAGAATAAAGAACAAACTCTCTAGGTTCAGGGCTGAATTACGAGCCGTTCTGAGGAACGGGTTAATTCATAAAAATGTGGACTCAATAGCGGCAGCCTACGTCCAAGTCCTCGATATGGATTCCCTTAAAGCTAGTTCCCATTACAAGTCCAGCAATTCGATGAATCATTCCTCTAGAATGAATCCTCCTGACCCCTCTAGACCTGAGCACTCCTCTCCTCAGTACCGTAACAAGTCTTATCCAAATAAACATACTTCAAAATCCTATTCACATAGAAATGACAACACGGATAAGAACACTGAAAGAGACTATTCTAAGATTGATCTTCTCACTAAGTGCTATAAATGTAAGGGATATGACCATGTTGCTGGCAACTGTCCCAGCCCAAGTAGGGTTAATATAGTAGAGGGTACCGCAGTCATCGCTGATGAGTCCGACAATGAGTTTACCTATAAACCTAATATAAGTGATGACTTTGATGAAAAAGAGGATGACCAGTCTCTCAATTGTATTCAGCCTGTCCAGTCACCTCCATTGAGTAGACCTGAGTCACCCATTCCTTCTCAAGTCACTTGGCAACCCATCGATTTTACCCTTGTATTAGAACATCACAAAGTCATAGAGTCTGCACCCACATTTGCATATAACATTCATGACTTGCATAGAGAAATTTCCAAGGAACTTAATGAGAATAATTTTAACTACAAGTTAATAGCAGATACTAGAAGAAAATTTATAACTTTTGATATTGGTGACGAGGTGATGGTTCGGATTCATCCGGAACGGTTTTCTGTTGGACCCGTTAAGAACTTGAACATACGTGCTGTAGGCCCATTTAAGATTCTACATGCAATCAATGATAGTATCTATGTCGTTGACCTTCTTGAAGATTTTGGCACAAGTAAGACTTTCAATATTGAGGATCAAGTACTTTATGAAGGCTCGAAATTCAACCATAGAAAATTTCTTATAGATGAGCCTACCCTGTAGCCTAATGATGAGATTCCCACATTTACCCCTCTACCTTATACTACTTACTCATCGACAGAAGAATTGAATAATATTTTAGATGATCATATAATCTCTACAAGAGATGGTGGTATGCACAAATATTTGGTGAGGTGGAAGAACAAACCGAAGTTGGATGACACTTGCAGTGATCATGAAGAGCTCTCGCAACTGGATCCAGATCTTTTGAAGCACCATGACAGGATCACTGGTTTTGACTCGACTGGGTCAAGCTCTCTCCCACCTGGAGAAAATGATGAGGACATCTTTCCTGTTTAGTTTAGGATTTTATTTCAGTTCCATTTTTGTTTCTGGCAATTATAGCCATATGTAATATTTTTTGTATTTTTTTATATTTTGAGAATATTTTGAGATTTGTATTAGGATGTATTTTGAGCCTATTTATAGGCCCTGAGATTAATGAGAAAGATATGCTATTCTTGATTTTAAAAAAATTGTGTTGAGTTTTTGCTCTTCCTCTCTCTCTTTGTGTGATACAAGTGAGATCCAAATTATTAGGGTTTGTGATAAATCCTAATATAATTTTAGGGTTTGTGATAAACTCTAAAATCTACCCCAAATTAAAAAAAATCCCCAACTAAAATTACCCAAACCCTAATTTTCCAAATCCCCAACACAAAAGCCTAATCCCCTGCTCCTACACCAGCCACCATTCACAAGCCCCTTTTTCATCTTCTTCTTCCTCTACCTCAGATCCCGATCACAAGAAAAAAGAACCTATCCCTTCGTCTTCCCCAATCCCCCATCCCGTTGTCGCCGCAACCCCGACGACCACCTCCTGCCATCCTCCCCGCAACCATCACCATCAAACCCTGACACCCTCGCCCCTCCCTTCATCCGCTTCCTTCTTCACCGCGCAACCTTCCTCTCTTCCCGTCGACACTCCAGCATCCGCGTCGTCTCCTGGTCGATGCGATGCCCTCAACAAGTGCGCCCCCCGGCGTTGGCCTGCGTTGGCCCAGTCGACGCCGCATCCAGGCCGTCGGCCAGATCCGTGGCCCCATCTTCGTAGTTGCCGCCCGTGCTCTTGATAGTCTTGCTGCCATGGCTGTTCTGGGAGTGATGTGTTCTTAGTTGTTGTCCAACTCCGAGATCTACGCTGCTTTTTTCGCACTCGGTATACTCTTTCCACTTTTTAAATATTTGTGTTCTACTGCACTATTATCTATTATATTATCTGATTTGCCCGTCGTCCACAAAAATAATTGAGATTGAGTGTTCCACATGCTTGAGTAGAGTACGAATCAATATTGAATCTATTACTTGCTAAGAACACTTAGAGATTTAATTATTGATTGTAGAGTTAAATTATTAATTTGGATTGTTAACGTTGATTCAGTTCTTGGAAATCCATCAAACCAATTAATTGTTTTAAAATTCTAACTTTAATCCGCATAATGTGTTGGTAAAATTAACTAGTTAAGATTCTTGAAAATTCTCTATTTTAGGGTTAGTTTTACATCACAAATACTTAAGGCTAGGGACATATTTGGAAATACACAAATTAAAGAGAATCACTTCAATACGACCCTAGTATTTTCCTTCCAACCCTTGATTATGTTCTTCTAACTTACCATGTTTGTTTGTTTCTTCTATTCTTTTTGTTAATGTATTCAGCACAATAAATTTAACTGCTACTGTCAAATTCCATCTTGGATATGCTGCGTATTTGGAGGAAATGAAGAAGATATTTCTAAAATTGACGAAGGTGGTTCTTTGGTTGAGGCAAGGATACCTGATGTGGTTGTTCAGAAGTCTCATATGACTTGTTCATATAATGGTAGGATTCCAACGACTTTTTGCTCTTAATTTTATTTTCATTTGTCTATTTATTCCCTGAAGTTGATCCCTGAAATTTTACCTGTAGCAGGTTCTCATATCAATTCATCGTGCTTTCATCCTGAGGCCTCATCTTGTAGATGTTCCTTAACCGAAAGGATGAAGAAGGGCGGGAGACGTGGTGATAATCTTCAACAGACGGCTCGTCAGGAGCATCTTAACAACATCCGGAAGTGGTGGGTTGATAATAGTGATAGTATGACTCTGAAGATGGGTGAACAAAATGATTCTTGTGAATCCATCATATTGAAAAACATAGAGTGTGAGTCACGATTTGACCTCGACGAGGAAAAATTAATGGACCATTGTGCAATAAATGATGCATCACTTTCAGTTAATGGTGGTGGAGGTGTTGTTGGGGAGGTCCTTTTGACTGCACCTGATTTTGGTGAAAATGAAATAAATAGATTGAATGTTATAAGTAGTGAAGATGACAGCTCATGTTTAACTGGGTCTTCTATCTCGAACAAGGAATAAGATAATGAAAATGAGAGCGTAAGCAGCACTCCGGCAACTTGCCCTCGTAATGAAATTAATCTGCATGACAATGATAATTCTTCTTCTCACTCAATTAAATTAATATCGAAATTGAAAAGGCATTGTGATAGGGATCTTGACAATCCTAAACCAAGCAAGTTTCGGAAACCTGTCAGTGAAAGCTCATTGTTATCCTGCAAATATAGCACCGAATGTTTTTGCAGCATTGATGATCATCTGCCGGACGGTTTCTGTGATGCTGGACGTAATCGCCCCTTCATGTCCTTGGAAGAGTACGAACAGAGTTTTTGCCTTGATTCTCGTGAAGTTATTCTTTTGGACAGGTTAAGAATTACTTCTTTTAAAGATCTTTGATATACTCGAGCAAATTTTTTGTCAAAATGTCTAGCATGTAACTACTAGATAAATGGCCAAATAAAGAGAAAAAAGAACCTTTTAATTTTGGGCCTCATTTAATTAGCACCCCTCAATTATTTTTTAGTTAAACACCCTACACCCTTATACTTCCATGTCACTTTGGTTCACCATTTAGACTTTGGCACAATTTCCATTGTTGGGCCAGCGTGAAAATTGAAGTTGAGGAGTATTAAAAGAAGCCCAAAACTAAGGCTGTTTTGAATTTTTTAAATTTAGACTAGATAAATTGTTGTTACCGTCCTTTTGCATTTGTAATACTAAATCTTCATAAATTTTTCTTTCAGAAATAGAGATGAAGAATTGGATGCAATTGTGTCTTCTGCCCAAAGAAGTTCTGCAGTCGTAAAGTTGCGAAAGGCTGTGGTTGGTTCAAATAAGCAGCGGCAACCATTTATATGTACTTGTTCTGCACGAAATGTAAAAGATAACAGTCAAGTTTCAAAACATGAATTTGGAATGGCAGATAGCGTTAATTTAAACTTGCTGTGTGAAAATTCTCTGCGGTTGATCAAGGCAGCACGCAGTTCAAATGTTGTCCCTATTGGAACTCTATGGTTTGGTGTTTGTCGCCACACAGCTGTTCTTATGAAGGTAAGGTGTCTCATTTTATTTTATATTTTATATCGTATGCTAATCATGTTGATCATTTTCCAGGAGGGTTACTTTACTGACATATGTATGTATTTTTCCAACTGTGGTAGTATCTATGTGATTGAGCAGATCCTCCAATTCCCTGTGAGCCTGTGAGGGGATATCTGGATTTTATGCCACATTCATGGAATGTCATTCTTGTTAAAAAATGCAATTTTTGGGTTCGGATGGTGGTTGATGCATGCTACCCGATTGACATAGGAGAAGAAACAGATATAGAGTACTATTGCAGGTTAGCTTTTCTTGTATTTTAACTGTCTTCTTATGTGACTTTTTCGTTATTGGCCCATTTCTTACAACAACAACAGAGCCTTTTCCCCAACTAGTTGGGGTTGGCTGTTGGCCCTTCTCTTGTTTGCGCTTTTACTGCTGGACACTAAATTTTGTATTTATACTTGTGACGAACATCGCTACAATTGGGCCAGACTTGGTCTAGTCCGTAGGCTCTTGACGTAGTAACTGAACTTGAATACAAGAAATAAATTGTGGTTGGTCTAATTTGAACTAACCGCAACGGATAAGTGTGTATGCATTTGAACAGGCTACACAATCATTATTAGAGACTCCGTAGGGCAGTTTTGTCTACCGAAGCTTCTGCTTGGCCTTTTCTTTCCATACCGTGTGAAATGTTTCTACAGATTGATGGTACCGTTACACCATGGTTTAAAATCTCAGTATCAATATCAGGTTTATTGGCATATCAAAAGGTAACCTCGATTCCTTAAACCAAAGTAATTGCGGGATTTAATTAGGTTTTAGCTTTAATGTCCCCGACAAAACCAAAATAATTGCGGGATTCAAATTTATGACTGTTATACCCTTTTGAAGAAGCCAAGAGAATATGAAATGAAGGATTGCATGTACTGTTCACTCAGTCATATCCCTTTGCAACCATGTTCACACTAGCTGGAATAATGCGGTTCTAGATGCACACTGAAAAAGCAGCTTGCTCCACTTGGACCTCTCAATAGGCATCATTTTCTTACAAACACTACAAAAGAAAGTAGCTTTCCCGACGCTTTTTTCCGTCTATACCGGCGTTTTTTTACGCCGGGGAAACTTTCACCGGCGTTTACAATAACGCCGGTCCAACTGCCGCCGAAGCGGGCGTCGCTGAAACGAAGGGGTCTACACCGGCGTTTTTGGTGGACGCCGGTAAATGTTAGGACTACACCGGCGGTCATCAAACGCCGGTGTATATCGGTTTCTGGGTGCCGTTCTTGTGCACCTATATACATACACCGGCGGTCGTAAACCGCCGGTATTTATACATTCACCGGCGTAAATAAAAACGCCGGTGTAGATCGGAAGTATACCGGCGGTCAATAAACGCCGGTGTATGTGCGTTTATGAGCGCCTGCTTTTCCCTGTTTACGAACACCGGCGCAACCAAAAAACGCCGGTGTAGTTATATACGCCAGCGTATATAAAACGCCGGTGTACGCCTGTGCCGTTACAGCTTAAAACTTTCACCGGCGTGCGTTGAAACGCCGGTGTATCACACACTCCAACAATTAAATTATATAAACCGCCGTTCTGGCTATGCCCGTTTATTTTCGATACTCCGCTTTTCCGTTCGATTTCAATTCACAGTTTCATTTACAAAACCTGTAAACTAATTCTCACAACTGATTCAATCAATTTCGTTGCATACTACTGCGCAAACCATAACCAAACACAAGAATAATTAAAGATAATCAAGTTTCACACGTATCATATCAACGTCCAAATTCATTGATTAATTAACAGTGTCATAATTAACAAATTAATATAGAGACTAACATCCAAAATATCCAAACAAACCAGTCTGACAAATATCCAAAATATCCCAAATTCAAAGTATGAAATAACTCTCATAAAAAAAACCAGTCTGACATAACAACAGCAAGGAGGAGGACATAAGAACAACAACCATACAGCAAGGAGGACATAAGAACGGCAAGGAGGACCGCAGATTCATACCCCTCGAGTAGCTTCAGCTCTGATCATCTGCATTTCCTTCATCTTGACGACCGCTCTGTGAATAAAAAACAATAGTTTAATTGAACAGTAGATCACAATACAGAATATACATATTTTTTGAACTTGCAAAAAGAACTACCTGTGTCTCGAATTATAATATCAAAGTGCCAACTGCAAATGGAATTGTTAATGATGTACACAGAGGTAAAATAATTACATTGCAATGCTAAAAATTCCGTACTTAATTTTGTTTTTAAATATATCTAAAATAACAAAACAAATGAAAATTCAGTATCTAACTTGAAACCTTTATATTCTCCTCTGATTGGGAATATCCACTATCTAAATCAATAAAACAAATGAAAATTCAGTATCTAAGCATGTCCTTCATGGATTGTTCAGACAATCCATGAAACTGTCATCGTGGACGGAAACCAAATATAAGAAAAAAAAGAAAAATAAGATAGGGCTCATATCAAGTGTATTTTTAGGAAACTGTCATCGTGGAAGGAAACCAAATATATATAGAAGCCAGAAATGGAAACAGAAAGAAGAAAAGTAGAGACTTTGGATACACCAGGCTACCATAGCGGCATTTTCCTCATCTCTCTCTCATCCCTTATTTCCCTTCAGCACACGAACAGAAAGAGACATCAGCAACCACCTTAAGAGCGACAAGAACAACAATAATAATAAATTATTATGAACAAGATGTCTCTATATGGGTTTCCAGTTCTCCACTCGAGCCCACTCTTTCTAATCACAGCCCAATTAAGAACATAGACAACATCCACTAAACAATCCAATCAAAACCCAAGTGTGGTGCATATCCGGCCGGAGAATTTTGGCATACGTACCTATACAATATCCTCAGTTCACAGTGAACCCATTTTTGGTATAAAAACATACATGCCAAGAAGACAATCAGGTGCTTGAAATCAGCTTCACTAACAGTTAGTGAAAATGGGACAATAAAATAGCTTAAGAAGACCATCAGGTTTGTGAAGTAAGCTTCACTAACAGTGATAGAAGCTGGGGATGCTATGCAGCATACTCATTTTGGAAGTGAACCCATTTTGTGTTAAAAAAACCATGCCAAAGATTGCAATCAGGTTACATTGACAGTATCCGAAAATGAAAATTTCTCCATTATCTGAGCTTATATGTTGCTCTACTACTTTTTTAGCCCAACTATATCGCAAAACCCAAGTGTGGTGCATATCCGGCCGGAGAATTTTGGCATACGTACCTATACAATATCCTCAGTTCACAGTGAACCCATTTTTGGTATAAAAACATACATGCCAAGAAGACAATCAGGTGCTTGAAATGAACTTCACTAACAGTTAGTGAAAATGGGACAACAAAATAGCTTAAGAAGACCATCAGGTTTGTGAAGTAAGCTTCACTAACAGTGATAGAAACTGGGGATGCTATGCAGCATACTCATTTTGGAAGTGAACCCATTGTGTTAAAAAAACCATGCCAAAGATTGCAATCAGGTTACATTGACAGTGCCCGAAAAAGAAAATTTCTCCATTATCTGAGCTTATATGTTGCTCTACTACTTTTTTAGCCCAACTATATCGCAAAACCCAAGTGTGGTGCATATCCGGCCGCAGAATTTTGGCATACGTACCTATACAATATCCTCAGTTCACAGTGAACCCATTTTCGGTGTAAAAACATACATGCCAAGAAGACAATCAGGTGCTTGAAATGAGCTTCACTAACAGTTAGTGAAAATGGGACCATAAAATAGCTTAAGAAGACCATCAGGTTTGTGAAGTAAGCTTCACTAACAGTGAAAGAAACTGGGGATGCTATGCAGCATACTCATATTGGAAGTGAACCCATTTTGTTTTTAAAAAACCGGTTACATTGACAGTATTTGAAAATGAAAATTTCTCCATCATCTGATGACCACAATGAACCCATTTTTGGTATAAAAACATACATGCCAAGAAGACAATCAGGTGCTTGAAATCAGCTTCACTAACAGTTAGTGAAAATGGGACCATAAAATAGCTTAAGAAGACCATCAGGTTTGTGAAGTAAGCTTCACTAACAGTGATAGAAGCTGGGGATGCTATGCAACATACTCATTTTGGAAGTGAACCCATTTTGTGTTAAAAAAACCATGCCAAAGATTGCAATCAGGTTACATTGACAGTGCCCGAAAAAGAAAATTTCTCCATTATCTGAGCTTATATGTTGCTCTACTACTTTTTTAGCCCAACTATATCGCAAAACCCAAGTGTGGTGCATATCCGGCCGCAGAATTTTGGCATACGTACCTATACAATATCCTCAGTTCACAGTGAACCCATTTTCGGTGTAAAAACATACATGCCAAGAAGACAATCAGGTGCTTGAAATGAGCTTCGCTAACAGTTAGTGAAAATGGGACCATAAAATAGCTTAATAAGACCATCAGGTTTGTGAAGTAAGCTTCACTAACAGTGAAAGAAACTGGGGATGCTATGCAGCATACTCATATTGGAAGTGAACCCATTTTGTGTTAAAAAAACCGGTTACATTGACAGTATTTGAAAATGAAAATTTCTCCATCATCTGATGACCACAGTGAACCCATTTTTGGTATAAAAACATACATGCCAAGCAGACAATCAGGTGCTTGAAATCAGCTTCACTAACAGTTAGTGAAAATGGGACCATAAAATAGCTTAAGAAGACCATCAGGTTTGTGAAATAAGCTTCACTAACAGTGAAAGAAACTGGGGATGCTATGCAGCATACTCATATTGGAAGTGAACCCATTTTGTGTTAAAAAAACCATGCCAAATATTGCAATCAGGTTACATTGACAGTGCCCGAAAAAGAAAATTTCTCCATTATCTGAGCTTATATGTTGCTCTACTACTTTTTTAGCCCAACTATACCGCAAAACCCAAGTGTGGTGCATATCCGGCCGGAGGATTTTGGCATACGTACCTATATACCATCCTCAGTTCATGGAAGAAAAATACGAATAGGGCTCATAGCAAGTGTAGTTTTAACTGGAATTGTCATCGTGGAAGGAAACCAAATATAGAAGCCAGAAAGAGGAATGGTAGAGAATGAGGATACACCAGGCTAACATAGCGGCATTTTCCTCATCTCTCTCTCACCCCTTCTTTCCCTTCTCCACTCCAACTCGTCTCTTTCTAATCACAGCCCAATTAAGAACAATTGTTCACAGTCACTGTTAAAGAAATATATATGCTCAGATTATGAAAAATTTATATGCTCAGATTATGGAAATTTTCAGTCACTGTTAAAGAAACTAAGTAGGCTGCATAGCATCCCCAGTTTCTTTCACTGTTAGTGAAGCTTGTTTGGAAAATTGTTCACTCAAACATGCCCCTTGTTTCTGAACTCAAACATGACATTAATAAACATCTTTTCTAATAATGGCTACACTTGTGGAAGCTCTCTCTAAGCCTCAATTCTTCAAGGTTTTGTTGCCTACTTCTTTACAGAAGTTGGTACTCCATTCTCCTCTCTTTAAAGAAGAATAGAGTACCAGCTTCTGTAAAGAAGTAGGCAACAAAACCTTGAAGAATTGAGGCTTACAGAGAGCTTCCACAAGTATAGCCATTATTAGAAAAGATGTTTATTAATGTGATGTTTGAGTTCAGATACAAGGGGCATGTTTGAGTGAACAATTGGGTTTTGAATGGAGATTGTAGTCATAGATCAATTCTTCATGGAAGAAAAATACGAATAGGGCTCATAGCAAGTGTAGTTTTAACTGGAATTGTCATCGTGGAAGGAAACCAAATATAGAAGCCAGAAAGAGGAATGGTAGAGAATGAGGATACACCAGGCTAACATAGCGGCATTTTCCTCATCTCTCTCTCATCCCTTCTTTCCCTTCAGCACACGAACACATAGAGACATCAGCAACAACAGCAAGAGCGACAAGAACAACAACAATAATAAATTATTATGAACAAGATGTCTCTATATGGATTTCCAGATCTCCACTCCAACTCGTCTCTTTCTAATCACAGCCCAATTAAGAACAATTGTTCACAGTCACTGTTAAAGAAACATATATGCTCAGATTATGAAAAATTTTCATTTTCAGATACTGTTAAAGAAGCTGATTTCATGCATCTGATTGCAATCTTTGGCATGGTTTTTTTAACACAAAATGGGACTACTTCCAAACTAAGTATGCTGCATAGCATCCCCAGTTTCTTTCACTGTTAGTGAAGCTTATTTCACAAACCTGATGGGCTTCTTAAGCTATTTTATGGTCCCATTTTCAGTTGCTCCAAATCAGTACAATGTCATCTATACCAGGTTATGTGCCAAAATGGGGTTGGGCATACGATGCAAGGCCGACAAGTATTAGTTGTTTGTGAGTATGCAATAGGATGCAGCTATGAACATGGGCTCATATCAAGTGTAGTATTACGGACTGTCATCGTGGAAGGAAACCAATTTAATATAGAAGCCATATATGGAGCCAGAAAGAGGGATGGTAGAGAATGAGGATACACCAGGCTAACATAGCGGCATTTTCCTCATCTCTCTCTCATCCCTTCATTCTCTTCAACACACGCACACAAAGAGACATCAGCAACAACAGCAAGAGGGGGTTGGTCCAACAATAAGTGTAGATTATAATAAACGAGATGTCTCTATTTTTGGGTTTCCAGATCTCCACTCCAGCCCTTTCTTTCTAATCACAGCCCACTTAAGAAACATAGACGAAATGCATATAGACGACAGCCACAATTCAGACTCACAAACACTAGTACGTGTCTTTCATGCATTCAAGTAACATAATCTCTTTAAAAATACCAATTTTAAGACTTACCGATGTTTTTTGACAGTAGGCGGCGTGCTACCCTCACTCTCATATGTTTGCCTGCCACTATTATTTAGTGGCTGCTCATCCCCATGGCTCTCGTTGCCATCATTTATATTTACCCTCTTTCCACGCCTCGGCATGTTGTACCTGTCAAGGATCCGATAACTTGGTTCAAATGATAGTTTGGTTCAAATGACAACGATAGTTTGGTTCAAATGACACTAAGCATAGTTTAATGTAAATAATACCAAGCAGTAGAAAATAGAAAGACAATTAAACCAGTGTATTAAATTCACAATGAACATATTCGAAATTACAGATATAATATTACAACAAGATTTAAGACATAAAATTACAGACATATAATAAACTTGTATAAAAAATCATGTAAACTACAATACGACATCTTCCAGTACATCGCCCTCTTCTCCATCCTTGCGGAGCCAAGTCCCGCAAATTCCAACATCGGTTGTGTTTACATCAAATACAGGAAACTCAGAAGCAATGTAACTGTTCATGTCTTCACCGTCTTCATTGTCTGAAGTATCGCCCAGTTGGAATACATCTCTTGGTTGCATAGGGATAGCCACATACGATTTTGGCAGGGTTGGATCTGCAATGTAGAACACTTGTTGCACTTGGGATGGAAACACAAATGGCTCATGGCTAATGTGTGTACCGATGTGAATCAATTTTGAGAAGTTTACAACTGTGAAGCCAAGCTTGTCCTTGTTGTTAGAAAAATTCCTATCAAACTCAGCCCAATCCCCACGGAATAAGACAACACGGAAATGGCCAAAATAATTCAACTCAATGATATCCGTGAGCACTCCATAGTAGTCGAGATCCCCATCTACAGGCCTCGTGTCCGATTTGGAAGCATAACTTCTAGTCTTAGACGTCACTACCATTCCACTATTTTGAGACTTCAAATTAGATTGACGATCCTTAGTACGAAATCTAAAACCATTGAATATGTATCCTCCGTATCTTTTGGCCATCTGATAGGGACCTTTGGTAAGTACTTGTATTTCAGATGACGCACCTTCAGGACCCAAAGAATGTACCTATTAATTTTGCGCAAATCGTATCAACACCATAGAAAATGTAGATATAATAAAGATTAACTTGCATAACTGTAATTCACCTACATGAGATTCAAACCACTTATGAAATTTTTCATTCATCAGCTTGTTTTGTTCACGTGGTGGTAGTCTTCTTGGTCTAGCCCTTCGTTTGATGTCCCTGACAAATTCGCTAAAAAACAAGCAATTGAAATTAGGAATAACAAAAGTATCAAAAATATCGAACTCCGCGGTTTTCACTGTATTCGATTTACATTTAAAAGCAACTTACTTTCGAAATGGTTCCACTGATGCATGATGGTCTAGCACATATCGATGTGCCTGTTCCCACGCTAAGCTATCGAGCTCAAATGCATCAACTTTACCAACAGTGGTGCCAGCGGTATCAAAAAGATATTGTGCACCATCAAGGTTGGAAATGTCTGGATTTCTACGTGGTCTACTGGAAGATGTCTCCACACCAGGCAAATACCTGGAAAAAAAATGTGAGCACTCCTCTGATAGATATCCCTGGGCTATTGACCCTTCAGGATATGCTCTATTTTTCACATAACCCTTTAGCCGGTATAGGTACCTGAACATGTACAATTAATAAACTAGAGCGGTTTAGGGGATTAAAAGAAATGAGCTTTTGAAAATTCAATTTCGTAAGATGAACGAATTATTTTACCTCTCAATGGGGTACATCCACCGATAGTGAACAGGACCACCGATTCTGGCTTCACCAGCAAGGTGGATTATCAAGTGAATCATAATAGTGAAAAACGATGGAGGAAATATCATCTCCATTTTACTAAGTGTCAATGCCGCCTGCTGCTCCAATTGGTCCAGATCTTCAACACGAAGTATTCTTGAGCAAATACCTTTATATATGCTACAAAGATCTTTCAGGACAGTAGTGACTTGCTCACACATTGAAGACCTTAGGGCCACAAGAAGGAGATCCTGCATTAGGATGTGGTAGTCGTGTGACTTTAGCCCCTGAAGCCTCTTCTCTTTAAAGTTGACACATTTTGCCATGTTAGAAGAATAGCTATCGGGGACTTTCAGTTCAAGTAGTACTTTGCAAAACAACTCCAACTCCGATTTTGACATTGAATAGATTGCAGGTGGTAGGAGCACTTTCCCGTTCGGCAATTCTTCTGGGTGCAACTCATGTCGGATGCCCATTGACTTCAAATCAAGTCGGCTCTTGAGATTGTCCTTTGTCTTCCGATCATCTCCCAAAACTGTTCCTATACAATTCTCCCCTATATTTTTGCTGATATGCATCACATCTAAATTATGTCTCAGTAAGTTGAATTCCCAATACGGCAACTTGAAGAAAATACTCTTCTTCTTCCATGCACCTAAACTCGTCAAGTTTTGATCCTCATCCTCGCCATATAGATCGGTCTCCTCATCTTGCTCCGGCCTTGCCCTTTTCTTGCCCTTTGTCCTGACTTCTGGTTCCTTTCCATATTTGAATTGATGACCATCTACCCGTCTCAAAATATCTGAACCAGAGGAAGACCCAGGAGCATGTTCCCACTCGTCGGTGCCATCAAATGTCGCTGCCTCTGCCCGAAATATATGTGTGTCAGGCAACCATCTCCTATGACCCATATAGCAAAACTTTCTGCCATTGTACAACCACCTTGAACTAGTTTGGTCAGCACAACATGGACATGCATAACGTCCTTTAGTACTATATCCAGATAAATTTGCATATGCTGGAAAATCATTGATTGTCCAAGACAACACGGCACGAAGAGAAAATGTTTCTTTAGCCACAGCATCATAGGTTGGAACACCCACCCACAACTTCTGAAGTTCATCTATTAACGGTTGTAGGTACACATCTATATCATTTTCAGGACCTTTCGGTCCAGGAACTATCATGGACAAAATAAATGAGGACTGCTTCATGCATTTCCAAGGCGGCAAATTGTATGGTATCAACACAACCGGCCATATGCTGTATGTACTACTCATTTGCCTGAAAGGGTTGAAACCATCACTAGCTAGTCCAAGTCTCACATTTCGAGGATCTTCCGCAAAATCAGGATATCTTTCATCAAATCTTTTCCAAGATTGAGAATCAGCAGGATGTCTAAGAATCCCATCATTAGTGCGGCCTTCAGCATGCCATTTCATATCAGAAGAAGTTTTCGTGGACATAAACAACCTTTGTAACCTAGGGATCAGAGGAAAGTAACACAATGTTTTGGCATACGTACCTATAGCATCCGCAGTTCACTTAGTCTGGAAGTGAACCTATAGAAACTGGGGATGCTATGCATGCAGCATACTTAGTTTGGAAGTGAACCCATTTTGTGTTAAAAAACCATGCCAAAGATTGCAATCAGGTTACTTTAACGTTATCTGAAAATGAAAATTTCCCATTATCTGAGCTTATATGTTGCTCTACTACTTCTTTAGCCCAACTAAATCTAAAATCCAATTGTTGTGCATATCCGGCCGGAGGATTTTGACATACGTACCTATAGCATCCTCAGTTCACAGTGAACCCATTTTGGGTAAAAAAACATGCATGCCAAGAAGACAATCAGATGCATGAAATCAGCTTCATTAACAGTGAAAGAAAACGGGTATGCTATGCAGCATACTTAGTTTGGAAGTGAACCCATTTTGTGTTAAAAAACCATGCCAAAGATTGCAATCAGGTTACTTTAATAGTATCTGAAAATGAAAATTTCCCATTAACTGAGCTTATATGTTGCTCTACTAATTCACTGTGCCCAACTAAATCTAAAACCCAAGTGTGGTGCATATCCGGCCAGAGAATTTTGGCATACGTACCTATACAATATCCTCAGTTCACAGTGAACCCATTTTGGGTAAAAAAACAAACATGCCATGAAGACAATCAGATGCATGAAATCAGCTTCATTAACAGTAAAAGAAGATGAAAATTTCCATTATCTAAGCATATATTTTTCTATTAATTCTTCATCTCAACTAAACCGTTCATGCTAAGGAAATCGAAATGAATAAACTGAAAAAAGCTGCCTTTTTGGGAAAATAAGGGAAATCAAGAGATCATACCGAAGAGAGAGGGGGGGAGCGGGGCGACGAGGGCGGGGGCGCAGGAGAGAGAGAGAGAGGGGGCGACCGCCGATTCACCTCCAGATCGAGAGAGGGAAGAAGGAAATCGAAAAGGACGAAGGGAATAAGGGACGATTTCGAATGGTCGAAGGCCGTCGAAGAGGACGAAGCGGCGGAGGCAAACGCGCGGGAAATAGAGCGAGGAAGGAGGGAAACGAAGCGCCTTTTTTCCCCTTTTTTTTTTTGGGTAATGGGTAAATGGCGAGCGAAAGATTAGGGTTCGCGGGTTTTATTCCCAGTTATTCACCGGCGTTTTAATTTGAAACGCCGGTGAATGTGCCCGTATATTCGCCGGCGTTTATAATAAAAAACGCCGGTGAATAATAAACTTCACCGGCGTGTTTGGGTAAAACGCCGGTGAATACTAACATTCGCCGGCATTTTAAATCGACCGCCGGTGTATGACCGTCCCATCTGGCGCCCAATTCCTACTCGCTCCCTACCCCGGCGCTAGTAGTAAAACGTCGGGGAATAATCGCCGGTAAAAGTACTTTCTTTTGTAGTGAAAGCCATTATAGATGCCGTAGATCTTAGAGCATCTGTAGTCGTTGAATGTAAAAATATCCATATATGGATAAATAGAAATAGAAATCCAACTTTTACTGCACTCGTGCAAAGCTATTTTTTAGCTAAGACGGCACTCGAAGTGCCGTCGGAGCGCACGTGAAGAAAGAACAATATATTTTAAAGAGTCGGAGCACGCGAAAAAAAAAAACAAAAAAAAATTTCTATCCAAATGGGACGGACGGCACTTCATGTGCCGTCCAAGAGAGCCCAGGTGGCTTTTTTTGTCATCTTCCATTTTTTGGAATTTGCAAAAAAAATTCAATAATTACAAAAAAAATTCAAAAAATTATGAAAACATTTCAGAAATTGCAAAAAAAATTTAAAAATTGCAAAATTATTTTCAAAAATTGCAAAAAAAATTTAAAAATTACAAAAACCTCCGAACGGCACTTCAAGTGCCGTCCGAGGATTTCGGCAGCGACCCCCTTTTGGCGATATAATTTATTCGATAAATTAATTAATTTTTCAAACGGACGGCACTTGAAGTGCCGTCCGACGAATAAAAAATTATTTTTTTTTGTCGGACGGCACTCGAAGTGCCGTCACTCATATATGGATAAAAGTTATATGGATTCTCATATATAGCAATCTACTGTAGCGATTTATCGATAATATGGATAAATAGCAAACGACTGCAGCGGTTTTTTTAGCCATTTATCCATATTATCGATATATAGATAACGACTATAGATGCTCTTAGTTTGTGTCATTACATTTAGGACATTAAAGGTAAACTGATATTTCTAGTTCCTGAATCTTGGCCACCATGACTATGTTAAATCAAATGTTGATTTTTTCAACATCTTTTACTTTCCAAACTGGAAATATTAATGTCGATGGCTTTTGAATATGTGGAGTACCAGCATTCGGTTTATTTGCTCTTTTGACATTGACAAGATTTGAATTGTATCACAATACTACTGATCTGCCCCTCCACATGGAAGGAGAGTCAACATCAATCATAGAATGGATGCACCGCTCCTCCCAACTAGCAACATGGATCACTTGTGTGTGACAAGTTCATCTTTTGAAACCATAGATGAGTCAATAGGTAAAAAGACATCCAGAAAATTAAATTTTAATCAATTCATTAGTAAAGGAAGCCAGCTGATGATTTAACTCCAATTCTCTTAAAACACTTGATTGGATCACTTTGATGTAAAACTTAATCCTAAATAGAGAATTTCCAAGAATTTTAAAGGATTAATTTTACCAACATGTAATGCGGATCAAGTTAGAAATTAAAACAGTTAATCGGTTCGATGGATTTTCAAGAATTGAATTATGTTTAACAGGCCTAATTAACAATTCAGTTCTAACAATCAATAATTATATCTCTAAGCTCTAGCAAGTAAAAGATGCAATATTGATTTGTACTCTAATTAGCAAGTAGAAATGCTCACTCTCAATATTTGTGAACGACAGATAAATCAAATAATATAATAGAGATGATAAGGCAGTACAACACAAATATTTGACCGAGAAGTACTTATAGGTAACCTAACTTTATTTGCGAAAACGGTTTTAATTGACCGAGAATTTGATGGTATGGTTCCATAACATGGGAATGACTTCACATTAACAAACCTTGGCCGTTGATGAATAGTCATTGTTGAGGCATCCAAATCAAATGCTTTTTGATGGATTATTGCCCTTGGGGGAATTGGAAAATGTTCAATAGTAGATATATGACTCTCTGTCTATTAGCAAATGGACCTCAATCTCTTGCGGTATGTAAAATGGTGCTAGCCATCTAAACAATGGGGAACTGCATATTAGTATTAAGTTGAATTTATTAATAGACAGTTGTACAAGTTTTTTTTTCCCCATACAAAATGGGTTTGCTGTGATGAACAAAATAAAGTCAAGAAAGCTTTAAAAATACTTAGGATTCAGCTTGATGTTAGTCCTCTATAATTTTCTGCATTATATGTTGGTGCCACTTTTCAAGTATCAACTTTGTGGGCGACAACTACGTCCAAAAAGTACTCATGATGTAAAAACCGTTGGATATATAGGTATATTCTCACTATATGAATAATATTATGGGGAATATTATTCTATGGGTAACACGTGTCACTGTTACATGTACTAATTGTATGGATATCGGACCGTGGGTTGAGTGGGTTTAAAACCTAGTTCCCAAACCAGTATTTATCCTATAAATACTGGCTTGTGATAGTAGTATAGGTATTCCAATCTTGATTCCTAGGGTAAATATCTCAAGCACCTTAGTATAGGATTAACCTTAATTTCTCTTCTTACTATTTCTCATAATCTTTAACAAAAACCATGATCTTGGTGGATAGTAGACCTTGCTCTGCAATTTAAGCTCGCATGGAGGGTGCAACTTCTAAATTTTCCTATAGGGTAAATATGTTTTAGTCTTCTGGCTTGTTACTGAATTTCTATTAGGCCCTTTGACTTGTTCAACTATGTTACAAACCCTGCAAACAGTTCGTAATCCCTGATGACAGTACATAACTGTTGGTGTTTATGTACTATTTGAGGGGTTTTTAACAGTGTTGGAAAAAATATCAAAGGGCCTAACAGAAATTCAATGTCAAGCCAGAGGTCTAAACCATGTCTACCCTTTCTATTTCAGGAATTACGGTAGTCAAAACATTTGAAGGTATACACAGTTATCTCAAGGGCCAGATGAATTGTAGGATAATGGCTCGATTCTGGTATTTGGTATCTGCAGTGTTCGAAAGTTTCAGAGCTTCAGTCGACTGGATGGAGGAGCAGTCGACTGTCCAGAGAAGAGTTTTCAAAGACTAAAGATACAGCAGCAGCAGTCGACTGATCAGTCGACTGTCCCGAAGGAAGTACCAGTCGACTGGAAATTGGACCAGTCGACTGTCGGCGGGTTTTGGATCCAGAATAGGCCCAATTCGAAAAGGCCCAATAGTTTTCCTATAAATACACCCGTTAGGGTTTTGTAGATTGTAACACCTTATTCGGATTTTGCAGCCGTCATCTCTTGTAAAGGCTTTGTTTACCCATTGGAGATCATAGTAAAGAACCCCAACCGCCCCTTGTGGATGTAGGCATCGTTTTGCCGAACCACGTAAATCTTGTGTTCTTGTGTTGCTTGCTTTTCTGTGTTTTCTCGCTGTTTCTCTCGTTTGATTGTTCGTTTGATTTGTATTCCGCACAACAAGTGGTATCAGAGCTGTTGGTTCGACCTAGAGGGAGATGGCGGGTGATGCAGATGCAACCAAGAATGTTGTGGGATCAAGTTCATCCAGAACAACGATTCACAACGCAAAATTTGAAGTTGAAAAATTTGATGGGACAAACAATTTCGGGATGTGGCAATGTGAGGTGTTGGATGTTCTTGTTCAACAAGAACAAGATGTTGCTTTGGAAGTAGAAAAAACAAAGGATATGTCCGAAGCAGATTGGAAGAAGTTGAATCGAGTTGCGTGTGGGACTATTCGGCTCTTTATTGCGAAGGCTCAGAAGTACGATTTGATGAGGGATATCATTGCTGCGGTGTTGTGGAAGAAGCTCGAAGACAAATACATGAGGAAAAGTTTGGAGAATCGGCTGTATTTGAAGAAGAGACTTTTTCGCTTCACCTATACGGAAGGTATGTCTATGAATGCTCATGTTGAATCATTTAATAAATTATTGGCTGATTTGTTAAATTTGGATGAGCAAATTAAGGATGAAGATAAAGCCCTAATTCTGTTGAATTCATTACCTGAAAGTTATGATCATTTAGCAACTACTTTATTATATGGTAAAGATACTGTGAAATATGAAGATGTTGCAAATGCTCTGTTGAATAATGAAACTAGGAGAAGGGATAAAATGGTTGATAGAGAAACTTCTGAAGCTTTAATTGTAAGGGGCAGGACTGAGACCAGATCTGAGTCCAAATCTGGAAAAAAGGGAAACAAATCTCGTTCCAAATCGAGAGGAGTTTCGAAGGACAGGAAAATACCGGCCAAAGATGAATGTGCTTTCTGTCATGAAAGGGGGCATTGGAAAAAGGATTGTCCAAAGCTACGAAATAAGGGAAATTCGACTGCAAATGTGACTGTTGATAATTTAGAAAGTGGCGAGGATTTTTCTTTTGCACTTGCTTCTAGTCCCTCACTTTATCAAGAAGTATGGTTTCTTGATACAGCAGCCTCCTATCATATGTCTTGGAAAAAGGAGTGGTTTACTTCTTTGGAGTATATGGATGGTGGTGTAGTTTTGATGGGAAATGATGCACCTTGTAAGAAGGTAGGAATCGGGAAGATTGAATTGCTTATGCACGATGGTCTTATTAGAGAGCTTTCAGATGTATGGTATGTTCCAGATTTGAAAAAGAATTTGATTTCACTTGGTGCTTTGGAGGCCAGTGGATTGAAATTTGCTAGTGAAGGTGGCATTCTGAAGGTGACTAGCGGATCACTCGTGGTGATGAAAGGGCAAAGAAAAAGGAACTTGTTTTTCTTGTAGGGAAAAACATATTTGGGTGAGGCTGCCAGTGTAACTGAAAGGCCTAAACAGGTTGTTCCCGACTCTACTAGGTTGTGGCATATGCGACTCGGGCATGCAGGAGAAAAGGCCTTGCAGGGGCTTGTGAAGCAAGGGTTGCTTAAAGATGCTAAAGGGTGCAAGTTGGAATTTTGTGAACATTGTGTTTTGGGTAAGCAAACTAGGGTGAAATTTGGTACAGCTGTACATCAGACAAAGGGTATCCTCGATTATGTGCACACAGATGTTTGGGGCCCTACTCAGACACCTTCTATGAGTGGTAGACACTGGTTTGTTACTTTTGTTGATGATTACTCCAGACGAGTTTGGGTATATACCATGAAGCACAAAGATGAAGTTTTGACATTATTCACAAGTTGGAAGAAGAAAGTTGAAAATCAGACTGGTAGGAAGATTAAGGTTCTGAGGTCAGATAATGGAGGGGAATATAAGAATGATCCGTTTCTGAAATTGTGTGAAGATGAAGGGATCCAAAGGCACTTCACAGTTAGGAAGACTCCACAGCAAAATGGGGTTGCAGAAAGGATGAACAGAACCTTACTTGAGAAGGTGAGATGTATGTTAGCACAGTCTGGATTGAAGAAGACATTTTGGGCAGAAGCTGTTATATATGCAAGCCACATTGTCAACCGTTTACCATCAGCAGCACTTGAAGGCAAAACACCTATTGAGGTATGGAGTGGTAAACCTGCATCTGATTATAGTTTTTTGCATATATTTGGTTGTCCTGCTTATTTTCATGTAACTGAAACTAAACTTGATGCAAGAGCCAAACAGGCTATATTTGTTGGTTTTAGTACTGGTGTCAAAGGTTACAGGTTGTGGTGTCCAGAACAAAAGAAGTTAGTAATCAGCAGAGATGTGACTTTTGATGAGACCAGCATGATTAGCTCGGGACAGTCGACTGGTGGTATAGGACAGTCGATTGGTGAGCAGCAGAAGAGTGGGACAGTTCTCCAACAGGTGAGTAGCAGAATCTCGGGACAGACGACTGGTGTACAGGAGCAGTCGACTGGTGGTCTAGAACAGCAGAAGAGTGGGAGCTCGGGACAGTCGATTGTTGGCAATAACCAGTCGACTGGTAGGAGAGTTCTCCAACAGGTGGAGTTAGAAAAGTTTTCAGTTGAAAATCCTGTTCCTGTCCAAGATGAAGATGATGTGGTTGATACTGAGAATGATGAAGAAGTTCCTATCCAGCAGGAAGAATCAATTGCAGTAAGAAGGCAAAGAAGAGATATCAAACGACCGTCTCGCTTTACAGATACAGTTGCATTTGCTCTTCTCATTGTGGATGATGAAGTTCCCTCCAACTTCAAAGAAGCCACTAGAAGTTTTGAAAATGCAGATTGGAAAGTTGCTATGGATGAAGAAATGAACTCTCTTCATAAGAATAAGACTTGGGATCTAGTGCAACTACCAAAGGGGAAGAAAGCAATTGGTTGCAAGTGGGTGTATACGAAGAAAGAAGGTCCAAAAGGCAGTGTTCGGTTCAAGGCTAGACTAGTTGCAAAGGGGTATGCTCAACAGGAAGGTATTGACTATAATGAAGTGTTCTCTCCGGTTGTTAAGCATCCTTCTATTCGGATTTTGTTAGCATTGGTAGCACAGTTTGATCTTGAATTGACACAGATGGATGTGAAGACTGCATTCTTACATGGGGATCTAGATGAAGAAATTTATATGTTGCAGCCAGATGGGTTTAAGACAGCTGGGAAGGAAAGTTATGTTTGCAGGTTGAAGAAGTCTCTCTATGGGTTGAAGCAATCTCCAAGGCAGTGGTATTTGAGGTTTGACCAGTTTATGAAAGTGCAGGGATATTCCAGAAGTGAGTATGATCATTGTGTTTACTTCAGGAAGTTGCAGAATGGTTCTTTTATATATCTGTTATTATATGTGGATGACATGTTGATTGCCTCTAAAAATGCTAAGGCGATTCAAAATTTGAAGAATCAGCTAAGTTCTGAATTCGAGATGAAGGATCTTGGTGAAGCCAAGAAGATACTTGGGATGGAGATAACTAGAGACAGGGCAAAGGGCATAGTAAGTTTGACACAGAAGCAATATCTTTTGAAGGTGCTGAAACGGTTTGGTATAGATGAGAAAACTAAACCAGTCAGTACACCCTTAGCTCCTCATTTCAGAATTAGTGCTTCTCAGTCTCCAAGTACAGATGAAGAGAGACAGTATATGGCTAATGTACCTTACACTAGTGTGGTTGGCAGTTTGATGTATGCCATGGTTTGTACTCGACCAGACATCTCTCAGGCGGTGAGTATGGTTAGTCGATATATGCATGATCCAGGCAAAGAGCATTGGCAAGCAGCTAAATGGATTTTGAGGTACATAAGTGGCACCACAGATGTGGGTTTGAAATTTGAAAGGGATGACAATATTAGCAGGTTATTGGTTGGATATGTTGATTCTGACTATGCAGGTGATCTAGATAAGAGGCGGTCTACTACAGGCTATTTGTTTACTATGGCTAGAGCACCTATAAGTTGGAGGTCAAATTTGCAGTCCACTGTAGCGTTGTCTACTACTGAGGCTGAATACATGGCGGTTGCTGAGGCCATGAAGGAAGCCATTTGGATACATGGACTTTTGAAGAGCTTGGGAATTCATCGGGAGAAGGTGGAGGTACACTGTGACAGTCAGAGTGCTATTCATTTATCGAAGAACCAAGTTCATCATTCGAGGACCAAACATATTGATGTTCGTTATCATTTTGTGCGTGACTTGATAAAGGATGGTGATATTCATTTGGTGAAGATTGGAACAGCTGATAATCCTGCTGATATGTTGACCAAAATTGTTGGGGCAGCCAAGTTCAAGCATTGCATGAACCTGACTAATATTTTGCATGTTTGATAATTTGGCATGGGCGATTGGGATAGTACTTTGCTATTGGTTTGGTTAGTATGTGATATCATACTAAGGTGGAGTTTGTTTTTGTTACATTTGGTGATGAGCAGTTGTTTTGGAGTATTTGTGGAGATTGCTTGGGCTACTTGGAAGATTTCACCAAGGTGGAGATTGTTGGATACTTGGAAGATCTCGCCAAGGTGGAGATTGTAGGATAATGGCTCGATTCTGGTATTTGGTATCTGCAGTGTTCGAAAGTTTCAGAGCTTCAGTCGACTGGATGGAGGAGCAGTCGACTGTCCAGAGAAGAGTTTTCAAAGACTAAAGATACAGCAGCAGCAGTCGACTGATCAGTCGACTGTCCCGAAGGAAGTACCAGTCGACTGGAAATTGGACCAGTCGACTGTCGGCGGGTTTTGGATCCAGAATAGGCCCAATTCGAAAAGGCCCAATAGTTTCCCTATAAATACACCCGTTAGGGTTTTGTAGATTGTAACACCTTATTCGGATTTTGCAGCCGTCATCTCTTGTAAAGGCTTTGTTTACCCATTGGAGATCATAGTAAAGAACCCCAACCGCCCCTTGTGGATGTAGGCATCGTTTTGCCGAACCACGTAAATCTTGTGTTCTTGTGTTGCTTGCTTTTCTGTGTTTTCTCGCTGTTTCTCTCGTTTGATTGTTGGTTTGATTTGTATTCCGCACAACATGAATGACTATCCCAATTTATCTTATCATAGACGATCTTTTATTTTTTTTGCATTCTGCTCATGCCATTTAATATTTGTAAGATGGATGTGCCAATTATTATAGGAAGTAAAAGGGGTAAGTTTTTAGGTGTATCCTGTATTAGTATACCTTTAGGATTACTATTCGTGTGAAGATTAGCCCTTTAGTTATAGTCTATATGAGATGGAAGAATTTGGAGGGTAATACTATATTCAATGGTGGAGCATGCTGCATACACAAATGCAATATGGCATCAATAAGATACTTCCTGGACCCTTGATATGAGCATGCCTTGGTGTTTTTAATAAGTTTCAATGCTTCAGGGGTCTGATTTATTGTATAAAATGTTTTTATTTATGTGGTTTCCATTTAATGAACACTTTATAACTCCATCCCCTCCTGCATATAGTCAGTTGATGGCTAATGTTAGTTTTAGTTAATCTGATTTGTGACTCAAATTGTACTCCGGAATTTTTGCTTGGTTCCAGGAAGTACATATCTGGTCGTAGGGGTGCCTTCTGTATGAACTGCTCACACTTCGAGTTCCTTTCTTTGGTCATTCTGAGGCAGAGATTTACAATTTCCTACAGGTTATCCCAGTTCAAAATAGCATACATTATTTTTTTTTTTATTTGCAGTATATAATTTGCACAAGTTATTCAAGTTTTTGACAGGGTTATAAAGTTCAAGACATGGATCTCACTGATTGTGGTTTGTGTGTTTATTTGCTCTTGAGTTGAATTATTTATTATTTTGATTTTGCTTTATACCCATCGTTAATCTGTCAGTGGAAAAATGTACATGGAAATGACATGACAGGCATGGAAAAATAAGATTCAAGGATACTACAATACCTTAATACAGTTATCACTACCAAGTCATTTCAACCACATTCATATATAAATCATATCTAGTAAAAGAATGAAGGAACATCATGAAGTGGTATAAGTTAAAAAAACATCCACCTAATTTGAAACATTCGGGGGAATGTATTCTATTGAAAGAGTTGTATATGTAAGGGTAGAGAATAGATCACAAATACAGTTAACTAGCTTTTAGTAATTAATGTCGAAGATAATTAAGTGGAAATTTCAGTGATGAGGACATCTTTCCTGTTTAGTTTATTTCACTACCATTTTTATTTCTGGCAATTATAGCCATATGTAATCTTTTTGTATCTTTTTAGATTTTGAGAATATTTTGGAGATTTGTATCAAGATGTATTTTGAGCCTATTTAAAGGCCTTGAGATTAATGAGAAAGTATGTCATTATTGATTTAAAAAAATTGTGTTGAGTTTTTGCTCTTCCTTTCTCTTCTTTGTGTGATACAACTGAGATCTAAATTAGGATTTGTGATAAATCCTAATACAGTTTTAGGGTTAGTGATTAACTCTAAAATCTACCCCAAATAAAACCAATTCCAAAACCCTAATTTCCCAAATCCCTAATACAAACCCTAATCCACTAATCACATACCCATACCAGCCGCCATCGCTAACTCCCCCTTCTTCTTCTTCCTTGCTTCTTCTTTTCCCGAAACCCACCCAAAACTCCAAACCCCTTTAATCCCCTCCATCGACAACTCCCCGTTGCCTCTCTCCCTCATCCTCGCACCCCTCCCTAGCTCCATCCCGCAACCTTTTACTTCGATCCCACACCCCACCTTCGTCGACATCTTCGCTCCCCACCATCGACCACCCTCTGCCTCTCCTTCACCCCGACGACCCATAGTTTCCACTTTCAGGACACGCGACCCATAATTTCCACTTTTGGTGAATGCGTCTTCGCAGCACCATCACAGATCCTGAAGCGCCTTTCCTATCCCTTTCCAATCACCCAATTAGGAACCCTAGACTTCCCAGACCTGAAATGGACAACCGTGATATCTCTGCTACCCTAGCTGCCATCCAAGCAACTCTTGCCAATATCAATCAGAGGCTTGAGAAAGTGGAGTTAAATCAGACCATTGTCCCTGAGCTTCATGCCCATCGTCCGATCCCTCAAGGGAATGTTCATGACGATCGACGTCAAGAACGTGACCCTGACGAACAATATAAAAAGAACGTTAAGGCTGACGTTCCCCAGTTTGAAGGCCACATGGAACCCCAAGCTTACCTCGATTGGATCCGTGCCATGGAGCACTACTTTGTGTGGTTCGACATGAGCAAAGCTCTTAAAGTTAAATTTGCCACTATGAAATTAACGGGTAAAGCTCAACAACATTGGACCAATTTTGAACATACCCGCAGAGGCCGAGACCTAGCACCCATAGCCACTTGGGAGGCCATGAAAGAGAAGCTCACTGAGAGATATGTACCGCTATCGTTCCATACCCGATTGCTAGATTCATGGAACCAACTTTATCAAGAAAGTAAATCTACACAAGAATATGTTGATAAATTCGATGATTTCCTTATTCAGTGCAATGCGTTAGGTAAAGAGAGTGAAGAACAAACTTTCTCTAGGTTCAGAGCTGGACTACGAGCTGATCTTAGGAACGAGCTAATCTATAGAAATGTGGACTCAATAGCGGCAGCCTACGCCCTAGTCCTCGATATGGATTCCCTTAAAGCTAGTTCCCATTACAAGTCCAACGATTCGATGGATCATTCCTCTAGATAGAAACCTCCTGACCCCTCTAGACCTGAGCACTCTCCTCAGTACCTAACAAGTCTTACCCAAATAAACATACTTCAAATTCCTATCCACTTAGAAATGCCAATACGAGTAAGAATATTGAAAGAGACTATTCTAAAATTGATCCTCTTACTAAGTGCTATAAATGTAAGGGATACGGCCATGTTGCTGGCAACTGTCCTAGTCAAGTAGGATCAATATAATAGAGAGTACCGCAGTCAGCGCTGATGAGCCCGACAATGAGTTTACCTATGAACCTAATATAAGTGATGACTTTGATGAAAAAGAGGATGACCAGTCTTTCAATTGTATTCAGCCTGTCCAGTCACCTCCATTGAGTATACCTGAGTCACCCATTCCTTCCCAAGTTACTTGGCATCCCATCGATTTTACCCTTGTTAGAACATCACAAAGTCACAGAGTCTACACCCACATTTGCATATTACATTCATGACTTGCATAGAGAAATTTCCAAGAAACTCAATGAGAATAATTTTAACTACAAGTTAATACCAGATACCAGATACCAGATACCATGACAGGATCACTGGTTTTGACTCGACTGGGTCGAGCTCTCTCCCACCCGGAGAGAATGATGAGGACATCTTTCCTGTTTAGTTTATTTCCCTAGCATTTTTATTTCTGGCAATTATAGCCATATGTAATCTTTTTGTATCTTTTTAGATTTTGAGAATATTTTGGAGATTTGTATCAAGATGTATTTTGAGCCTATTTAAAGGCCTTGAGATCAATGAGAAAGCATGCCATTATTGATTAAAAAAATTTGTGTTGAGTTTTTGCTCTTCCTTTCTCTTCTTTGTGTGATACAACTGAGATCTAAATTAGGGTTTGTGATAAATCCTAATACAGTTTTAGGGTTAGTGATTAACTCTAAAATCTATCCCAAATAAAACCAATTTCAAAACCCTAATTTCCCAAATCCCTAATACAAACCCTAATCCACTAATCACACACCCGTACCAGCCGCCATCGCTAACTCCCCCTTCTTCTTCTCCCTTCCTTCTTCTTTTCCCGAAACCCACCCAAAACTCCAAACCCCTTTAATCCCCTCCATCGATAACTCCCCGCTGCCTCTCTCCCTCATCCTCGCATCCCTCCTTAGCTCCATCCCGCAACCTTCTACTTCGATCCCGCACCCCACCTTCGTCGACGTCGTCGCTCCCCACCATCGACCACCCTCTGCCTCTCCTTCACCCCGACGACGCCTTAATCCCCAAACCACCTCACTTCTAAACCCTAAGCCCCAAAACTACCAGTCCACTCCCGACCCCCTGGCACCCAGCGCCAGCACCTCGCCATCCCGACGCCGACCCCCCGTCGCACCTCGCCGACGCCGATGCCCCCCCGCTCGCCGTCGCACCTCACCGTCGGCCGGATCTGCCAGCCATTGGCTTTGTTGCTGCCTTTGCTCGTTGTGGTTGCTGTATTCTTTGTTGTTGTCCAACTCCGAGATCTACGCTGGTTTTCTTCGCATTCGGTATACTCTTTCCACTATTAATATTTGTGTTCTACTGCCCTATTATCTAGTATATTATTTAATTTGTCTGTCGTCCACAAAATAACTGAGATTGAGTGTTCCACATGCTAGAGTAGAGTACGAATTAGTATTGAACTTATTACTTGCTAAAACGCGTAGGGATTTAATTATTGATTGTAGGGTTGAATTATTAATTGGGATTGTTAACGTAATTCAGTTCTTGAAAATCCATCCAACCAATTAATTGTTTAAAATTCCTAACTTTAATCCGCATAACGTGTTGGTAAAATTTACCCATTAAAATTCTTGGAAATTCTCTATTTAGGGTTGGTTTTACATCATTCAGTTTGTGTGATCTGGGCGTCCTATCCTGATCATTTATGTCGTCTACAAAGACCACAACTTCCATTTAGTGTTCTTCAATATGTTGGAAGTTGTATTTGAAAAATTAAATTTTATAAAGGGTTATTATTATTCATTAGTATTTTATACAAAGGTAACCACCGTTACATTATTTCATGTTTTTAATAGAGTTGTTACTTTGATCATTTAAAACCCTTAAGTGAAAGAGTTAATTGAGTTTTATTACTTGATAAGTTATGTTTTCTTACGGCCTATAAAGAGTCCTAGTATGGCTAATGGCTCAGAGAGAACACGATATAACTAGAATAATATATTTCACTATTTGATCTACAAACTATAAAGCTAGTATACTATCCTTTGGGCAACTTGAAGCACTATTCGGGTTAAGAGTCTCGCCCTACCCCATGCGTTTGAGAGCCGGATACTCGGGGGTATCTTTACCGCTAGGGAGCTGACTGCCTAGACTGCCTGCATGGAGGCGGCGTCAAACTTTTTAGGGCAAATCCTTTAGGCTTTGACTTTATCCCTCAAATCAACATATTCTCTAAACTTATCTTTATGTAATTTTAATTATATATGTTCATGTTGTTTATTATTTTTGATTGAGAATAAACCATGCTCTAAATTCATCATTTTCTCACTATTTTTTCAACAATCTAGAAAATCTGATTAAGCAATCTAACTATCTAAGCGGTATTACTGTTAGTGTTTACTTGAGCCAATGAGTTATCCTAAAATAAGTTACTTGGTACAGTTTAGATGCGCTGAATTTATTGAATTGAGAATACCAAATTGCATCATGGTGTTTGTATGCCGTTTATATATATGCACACATTTTATTTTCGAATTAAGAGAGTTTCATTGCAATTACTAGTTACTGATAGATATCTAGAATTTCATGCCTCAAATAGATAAGTAGTTGTTTTAAATTGAAATTCTCGATCTTGTATGTTAGTGTGCATCTTTGCCATTTTTATTGCAGATTGATAGTCAAATATTTTGCACATCAAAATGATATATCTTAAATTTGTGTCTCAAATGATTTCAAATACGTATTTTGTTGATCTATTTGGTTTTGCAGTACACGGTGATTTGATCTTGCTTATATTCAAAAAAAATCATCCACATGTCCTTAGCAAGTTACTGTATTAATTTATGAAATACTTGTGGATATTATCAATCTAATATCAAACACCCACTTGACATGTGCAAGACTGATTATATTTGTGAGACTACAATGTCATGATTTTGGTTACTTTTCGGGTCATGAAATTATAATGATACAATGAGAATTACATACTTGTTTGTATGTCTATAAGTTTTGCATAATCGTCAATCCTTGTATATTCGTAGAATACATTGCTTATACATTTGATTTTATTTTATCTTCCCAATTATATATCATGCACCTTGACATTTATTAGAGATTAAAAGTATTTTGCATCATGATAATAATATGTTGATTAAATTTTGTGTATGTGCTCAGTATAGTATTTTTCATTTATTTAGTGATAATCATGTATTTATTATCACCTTCATATTTTACTAGTCATTATTATTTATGAGATGCCATTGACTTTCTTTTATACAAGTTGGCTAAATTTAATTTAGTGCTATTGGTGGTTGCTTAAATATTGGTGTTTATTGCTATAATTTTAGCTAATCAATATTTCGGTTACAATCTGTTTAGTGATTTGATGAATGCATATATAAGTTATTACATATTTACATAAAGTGTTAGTGGACCTTCTTTATAAGTTGATGTATAATTTAGTACATGTAATCTACACATGTGCTTGATGATTATTTATCTCAGTTCATTTTATTTCATCATAGTGTTATATTGACTCAAATGTTGTTTAAGTGATTTATCTTATACTGTGAGAAATACAAAGAGTCTATAGATAATAAATGAATGCAAGGATATCACAGAGATTTTGGAAAAAACCTGGTTAGTAGTATCTAACTTAGTTTCATGTGAATTTTAGATTTTGATATCGCATAACTTTGATTCTCATGTGCTTACTATGTAACTTAATATTTGCTATTCGCATATGCTTAATTCATATCCATATAACAAATATTAAAGTTATTATATTGAGATGGATCAATTGTAATGATACTTTTTAGTAAATTTTCATATCGATTTAAATGATGGTTTGCTTAAAGAAAGTAGATAGATTAGATACAAGGAAAGCGAAGTGTTGGCGAGGCAAGATTGAATGGCTTACATTTTTGTAAGCCAACACTTGCATTCACAGTTATAACATCAATATATACTAGTATCATGCACGTGCGATGCACGTGGAGGAAGAAAGAAAAAGACTCCAAAAAAAAAACCGAATGAAAAGGATTAAAAAAAAATGCACGTGCGATGCATGTGGAGGAAGAAGGAAAAAGACCAAAAAAAAAAAACCGACCGAAAAGGATTAAAAAAAAAAGGGATAATGAAAAGGATAAAAAGAAAATAATTTCCAAACCGATCCACTTCCGAAAATATTTACCAAGCTGGTCCACTTTCGAAAATATTTACCAAAGTGAGTCATTTGGCTTCAAAATGACAAAATGAAAAGAAAAAAAAAATTAATGACAAATACCACTAAGGCCTTCTCCCATTATAATAGTAGAGATATAAATACTTCTTTGAGCATATATCATCATTATCTTGATATGAGGTAAAGCGAGGATACTAAATGTTTTAAGTATAATTGAAAATTCTCAATTTATTTATAGTCACTAAAAATGATGCTTCTGTGACTCTATTTGCATCATGTATATTTTGCTATGTTACCCAATTGGAGAGATTGTACTTTTCGTGATTATCATACTTCTTGCATGACATGTGAAAGTTATTTTTCGAAATTTATATGTTTTCTTTTGTCATAATTATGTGAACAACTTCCTTTCAAGAATTATTGTATTGGATTATTAATGCAGGACGTTGGGAGTAGAATTTAAAAGGGCCTTGCATTAAGAAATTATATCTCAAGAGTGAGAATAAAATGTGAAAGTTTATAAGCCAAATTTGTGACTTGGATTTTGAAAAATCCATCTAAAAGGGTCTGTCTAGGAGCTGAGTCATAAATTAATCATCAAGGAGAATGGGCCCTTAAAGTGGTCATCGACGGTAGCAACCCTACTTCATCGACTGGA
This sequence comes from Hemerocallis citrina, assembly GCA_017893485.1. Classification (NCBI taxonomy): domain Eukaryota; kingdom Viridiplantae; phylum Streptophyta; class Magnoliopsida; order Asparagales; family Asphodelaceae; genus Hemerocallis; species Hemerocallis citrina. The sequence continues at coordinate 46,271,786 of CM030363.1, forward strand.
TGCGTTCATAGAAGTTCAAAAGGTAGAAACAAGTTGGAATTCTGTGGGAGCACTAAGTTTATTTTGGAGTAGTACCTAGGTTCACTTACTCCATCCTCATTCCTTGTGATACAGAATTCATAAAGGTGACTTGGTTAGGTTGAGTTAACTCTTATTCTCTTAATAAGTCCGACGCGTGTATTACGGGGGTACCTTTTCCGATCACAGGTACCTTGGTAGGACTTACATATATGACAGGAACCGTAAGGCTGCGGTTGGGGGAATAGGGCTAATCCCCAGAAACTCGCATGAACTCGGTAGTGTGACCACGGCCAACTTAATGCTCCATCCCGCTCGACCCAATGAATAGTGCATATTGTGTGTGCTTTTGTTAATATGTGGTTCAAGGGTCTAGTTCAAGGCATAGTCCACTATGGTTCCTTAGGTTGCGACATATGTCACCAAGGATAGGTTCAAAGCCGAAAGCTACCTATGTAGAATCCACAGTATAAGGTTGCCCAAACTATATATTATTTTCATTTCATTTTATTTATTTATTTATTTGGGCAGTTGTATTTAAAAAATTACATTTTATAAAGGGTTATTAATATTCATTAGTATTTTATACAAATGTAACATCCATTACATTATTTCATGTTTTTAATAGAGTTGTTACTTTGACCATTTAAAACCATTAAGTGAAATAGTTAATTGAGTTTTAATACTTTATAAGTTATGTTTTCTTATAGTCTATAAAGAGTCCTAGTATGGCTAATGACTCTATTTATAAGAGAACAATATATAACTAGAATAATATATTTCATTATTTGATCTACAAACTATAAAGCTAGTATACTATCTTTGGGCAACTTGAAGCGCTATTCGGGTCAAGAGTCTCACCCCATCCACGTGCCTGAGAGCTGGATACTCGGGGGTATCTTTACCGCTAGGGAGCTGACTACATGGAGGCAAAGCCTTGACCGGCATATTCTCTAAACTCATCTTTATATAATTTTAATTATATATGTCCATGTTGTTAATTATTTTTGATTGAGAATAAACCATGATCTAAATTCATTATTTAGTCACTATTTTTCCAACACGAGACCATCTTTGATGTTTTAGAAGGTTTCCTTCATTTAAAGATAGATTCTGTATTGGGGCATTCAAATTAGTCAAATGCCAGGTTTCTAAGAGGATATCAGTTTGGTACGGGGCAGCTGTTTTTTCATATAAGGTCGTAGTTCTCGGGCTTCGAGGATATACCGAGATGCATAAGAGGCGTTCTTATTAGACACTCCTTAAATAGATATTGATAATTAGAGAAGAGATTATGTGTTCTAAATGTTATCTTAAATGTTATTATCTAATAAAATGTTATGTAATTCATGCAAAGACATGATTCAAATAATGTGTTCTCTGTTCTGAGCACAGCGGACCCCATGCTCTGCATGAATTGCAACTCACCTTCCAAATTGGGCTTCACTAGGGATTCGGAACGATGAAAAGAGTGTTCCAAATATGTGACAATGGAGAATAATCCATATTTACAATGGTGACCTGTTTGCTTGATTATTTCAATAGTATAACAGTGTAACGGTTATTCACACATTCAAAGTTTACTAATATTATACATTATGTTATCAAATTATACAATTCTATATACATTATACACATTATCAAAGTTTGAAAATTTTGGTTACAACATACAAATAATCATTTTCATCTCCCAAACTCAAGCAAAAGACAAATTTTTTTCCCTACTGCTATCATACTTCTGATGCAAACTTCATCTTAAGGAAGATTCTAAAATAGATATTCTATATATAGAGACAAAGCGTCAACGGTTATGTTTCTAGTTCATACGAATTGTGTTGAAACTCAGTTGATTACTAAATCACAACTCTAAGTTTGCCTTTTTTATAGAGATGAGAAAGAAGGTAGAAAAAAATAAGAATTATATAATATAATATAATATAATATAATGTAATGTAATATAATATAATGTAATCTGATTTAAAGACTAGGTATCCATATATGTGGTGTTAGAACCTGAATATAAAATAATAAGAAATTCCAACAAAGTTGTGAAGAAATCAAATACAGAAAGGAAAACAGTAAACAATGAACTTGTACAGAGTCGAGATTTTTAAGAATCTCTGTCCTTAAAGCAGAATTTGCCCCGTAGTGTGACGGTTACCGGCAAATCGCTTCCCAGGATACAACTGTACCTTCTCTGAAGATGCAGCACCCTTGCTTCAGAGACAACGGACTGCTGTCTGTGTGTACTCTCAGTTGACAGACACTGACTCAGAGCAGAGGAAGAAGATGACTCAGAGCAGAGGAAGAAGAGAGTAAAAAATGTCAAAATTCTGTATCTTCTCTAAAGATTTCAGTCTGGTTTTATAGAAGAAACTGGGACTGAGACTGTTCAGCAGCCATTACTCTGTAACAGCAGAGTAATGGGGACTCTTCAGTTGAGTAACTGGTGAGCCATTACTCTGCTGTTAGAGAGTAATGGCCCCAGTTACTGAATCTGAAAGGTCTTTTCAGTTCAGTAGGGGAAAAGGCTGTCTGGGCAAAAAGTAAAATAAAAATTTAAGCCAGACCAAACCGAACCGAACCGAACCGAACCGAGCCGAGCCGGAGCCGAGGCAGGGGCCGGGGCCGGGCCGGGCGCGCGCGCGCGTGCGCGCATGTGTGTTTGTCATTTTGGCTAAGTCCTCTCTCCACTACACGTTAGTGGTAACCCCCGGGCCACGCCCTCTAGTCCAGTTTTCTAGTATATATACTAGTATAAATCTTTTCCAATTTCCGATATGGGACTATCCATTTGTTAAGTTGGTACCTTTCAAGTACCCAACTTTGGATCAACATTTCTCATTCATACGGAATTCGTTTTTCGCAATCCACTCATTTTCCGGTGCCGCCGGTGGCCGGAGCTTGCCGGAATCCGGCCCGGAAAACTGCAAAAATTAATTCCAACAATCCCCCACATGAATGGAAATTACCAGACCATGTAATTAATCCAGACATGACAGAAAAAACAAAAAACATGACAGAAAGACTCTGAGAGTACAATCGGAAAATCACTGCATCAGGAATGGTAGTAATTTTTCAACTTTGAACCACCCTTAGTAATTAGCTATCGGATTCACTTGACCAGGTAGTGATCATGATGTCTTGAACTACCCGGGCGTTCATGTGAACCTAGACAATAACTATCACACAGTTTCATCTCCTCACAGAACTAAGTTCTCTTGTTATGTTCATTTTGGCCTTGAACATCCCTGGTTAATCATGAGTGAACTTGGAGAATGTAGCCTCTCTTCATTCTCCTAGAAATGGCCCCATTTCACACTCACAAGGTGATTTCCCATAAAGAGTTTCCTGCTATACCCCACTTTTATTTCAAAGCTATGGGAATCATTAAAAGCCAAGCTTATCCTAACTATTTGCAGGCAGCACTTGTTTTATCATCCTAAGAATGGGTATGAAATGTTAATCTCTTAGTGCTTTCGTCGATTCAACAAGATTTACCCTTTGAACCTAGATCTTGGGATCTCCAATTTCTAGGTAGGGTTTCCATCAAGTATCCTCTTTCGTCATAGGCTTTAAACACATTCCTCTTGATGATCTCACAACCTGCTCTCGCGACAGACCTTTAGTAAATGGATCCGCTAGGTTGTCGGCCGATTTTATATATTCTATAGAGATTACTCCATTTGAGAGCAGGTGTCTAATGGTTTTGTGTCGCCTTCTGATATGACGAGACTTACCATTATACATGCAACTCAGTGCCCGTGCTATAGCCGATTGACTGTCACAGTGTACACATAAGGCAGGCACTGGTTTTTCCCACATAGGAATATCCTCTAAAAAGTTGCGAAGCCATTCTGCTTCTTCTGCCGCCTTGTCTAAAGCAATGAATTCAGATTCCATGGTGGATCTGGCCAATAGCGTTTGTTTAGAGGATTTCCATGACACAGCTGCACCACCAAGTGTAAAGACATCCACTTGTGGATTTTGAGTTCTTTGAGTCCGATATCTAGTTGGCATCACTGTAGCCTTCAAGTACTGCTGGATATCTGGTGTAATGCAGCGCATAACTCTGAGTATGTCGCAAGTAGTTCAATACTCTAGTTATTTCTTTTCGGTGACTTCGTCCTGGATAACTCATGTAGCGGCTCAGTACATTTACCGAATGTGCTAGGTCTGGTCTTGTACAATTTGTTAAGTACATCAGACTACTGATTACACGTGCATGTTCCAGTTGTAATATGCTTTCGCCTGTGTTTTTGAACAAGTGAAGTCTGAGATCGACAGGACTTTTTGCTGTCCCATTGGAATAATTCTTGAATCTTTCAAGTATTTTCTCAGCATAATGAGCTTGAGACAAAGTAATTCCCTCAGATGTCCTGCAGACTTTGATTCCTAGTATGACATCTGCAACTCCCAAGTCTTTCATGTCAAACTTGCCACTAATCATGCTCTTAGTTTGTTTGATAATGTCGTTATTGCTTCCAATAATGAGCATGTCGTCTACGTATAGACAGACCAGAATGTATCCGTTTGGAGTATCTTTGATGTAGATACATTTATCACACTCATTTATTTTGAAACCATTTGACATCATAACATTGTCAAATTTTGCATGCCATTGCTTTGGAGCTTGTTTCAGGCCGTACAGTGATTTTACAAGCCTGCACACTTTATTTTCCTGTCCAGGAACTACGTAACCCTCAGGTTGTTTCATGTATATTTCTTCTTCTAAGTCCCCATTTAGAAATGCAGTTTTAACATCCATTTGATGTATTTCCAGGTTACGTAGAGCTGCAATAGCTATCAACATTCTTATGGATGTTATTCTTGTAACTGGGGAATATGTATCGAAGAAATCTAGGCCCTCTTTTTGCCTAAATCCTTGTACCACAAGTCTAGCCTTATGCTTCTCTATTGAACCATCTGGTTTCAATTTTTGTTTGAAAATCCATTTGCATCCTAGAGCTTTACATCCAGAAGGCAAATCGACTAACTCCCATGTATGATTTTGCATAATGGAGTCTATTTCACTTTTGATTGCTTCCTTCCACATAGGAGCATCAGGCATAGACATGGCTTCCTTGAACGTTCTGGGCTCATTCTCTAACAGAAAGGCCGTCACAAAGTCAGGACCAAATGATTTTGATGTTCTAGCCCGTTTACTTCGTCTAGGCTCATCGGTATCTTGTTCTGGTTCATCAACTGAAGTGCTTGCAGTCCCTTGTTCACGTGTACGTTTAGGGTACGTAGTATCCTTGCACGGAAACACGTGTTCAAAGAATGAAGCATTTCTCGATTCCATTATTGTATTTACATGGATATCCGGTATATCCGATTTGTATACCAAGAACCGATATGCACTACTGTTGTGTGCATAGCCTATGAATATGCAATCAATCGTCTTAGGTCCGATGGTGACCTGTTTCGGGTTAGGTACTGCCACTTTTGCTAGACACCCCCACACTTTGAGGTATTTATACGAAGGTAAGTTACCTTTCCACAATTCATATGGTGTCTTGCCGGTTTTCTTGTGAGGTATTTTGTTGAGAATGTAGTTGGCAGTCAACAACGCTTCCCCCCACATGTTTTGGGGTAGACCAGAATTCAACAACAAGGCATTCATCATCTCCTTTAGAGTTCGATTTTTGCGCTCGGCAGTACTGTTTGATTCGGGTGAGTAGGGAGCAGTTGCCTGATGAACTATTCCATGTTCCGAGCAGAACATGTTAAATGGTGCATCATATTCTCCTCCTCTATCACTTCTAACGATTTTAATCGTTTTGCCAAGTTGATTCTCAACCTCAAGTTTATATTCTTTGAATTTATCCAAAGCCTCATTTTTGCTATGTAACAAATATACATAACAAAATTTTGTGCAATCGTCTATGAAAGTCACAAAGTACTTTTTGCCACCTCTAGTCTACACATATTTTAAGTCACACAGATCTGTGTGAATTAGACCTAGAGTTTCTGTGTTTCTTTCTACAGAACGCGATGGAGTTTTAGTGAGTTTGGCCTCTGTGCAAACTTCACATTTTTCTGAGTTATCTACCTTAAACTTTGGTAGCAGATTCATGTTAACTAATCTACGCATAGAATTTACATTAACATGGCCTAGTCTTTCATGCCAAACAGTAGAAGACTCAACAACATAGGCAATAGGAGTTATTTCATTAATTTTGGGAACAGCAGGAACAATAGTTTCAGGGATGACTGTCATTACATTAAACTTGAACAGTCCATTCTTTACATATCCTTTACCCAAATATACCCCATTCTTGGACAGTACAAAATTATCAGAAACAAGTACAACTTTGAACCCATTCTTACTTAGCAAAGAACCTGATATCAAGTTCTTTCTAATGTCTGGGACATGCAGCACATTTGTGAGTGTTAGCTCTTTGCCTGAAGTCATTTTCAGCACTATCTTCCCTGTTCCTTCAATTTTGGAGGTGGAAGAGTTTCCCATGAACAGTTGTTCATCTTTGTTACACTTCTGGTAGGAGGTGAACATTTCCTTGTCCGAGCAGATATGCTTGGTGGCCCCTGTATCGTACCACCATTCACGAGGATTGCTCCCCACAAGATTTACCTCTGAAACAACAGCACAGAGGTCCAGGTCAGAGAGACCAGTGGACAAGTTCTCAGCTATGTGTACATGAGATTTTTCATTTCCTTTTACATGTCCAGTTTTTGAATAATTACTGTCCTTACTACGGCACTCAGAAATTTTGTGCCCCAACTTACCACACTTGTGGCATTTCCCAGCAAACCTCTTTGCAAGAGGTTTTTTGTTGGAGGCCTGTGGCAGAAACTTCCTCTTCTTGCCCTTCTGTTCATGCTCCACCACATTAGCCTTTTCTATGGACTGATTTCCATAGGACCTCTCAGCCTTGCGACTCTCTTCTTCAATTCGCAACCTGATAATTAGATCTTCAAGAGACATCTCCTTTCGTTTGTGTTTGAGATAGTTCTTGAAGTCTTTCCACCCAGGTGGAAGTTTTTCTATGAACGCTGCAACCTGGAATGGTTCGCACAACGTCATATTCTCTGCAGCAATGTCGTGCATTATAACCTGCAGTTCTTGGACTTGACTCACCACTGTTTTGGAGTCAATCATCTTATAGTCCAGAAATTTGCCGACAACAAATTTCTTGGACCCGGCGTCTTCAGTTTTGTACTTCTTTTCCAGGGACCCCCACAGGAGTTTGGATGTCTTGAAGACACAGTAGACGTTGTACAGAGAGTCTACCAGGCCATTCAGGATGTAGTTCCTGCACAGGTAGTCGCCCTGTGTCCACGCGTCAACTGCTGCAACAGAGTGTGCTTCCATTGGCGCCAGCATCGGGGCAGATTCATTGAGGAATCTGTCCAGCTTCAATGTGGTCAGGTAGATGCATCTTCCCCTGCCACTTTTTGAACCCAGTTCCATTGAACTTCTCCGGTTTTTCTCCCACGCTTATGTGCGTGGGCAGAACGACCGAATGTGCCGCAACCGATTGTGCAGTCACATTCTGGATCACCGGAGTTTGGGTACTGATAAGCCCAGCAGCAACTTCAGTTTGTGTGTTTTCCATGTTTTGATTTTGTTCTCTGAAATTGGTTGAAACAGAAACTATTAGTTATTTTTTCGAACAGAACCTGTAAACAAACTTCACAAAAATTGTTAGAATCTGTGAGGAAAAATTCTGCTTTAAGATTGTTAGAACCTGAATATAAAATAATAAGAAATTCCAACAAAGTTGTGAAGAAATCAAATACAGAAAGGAAAACAGTAAACAATGAACTTGTACAGAGTCGAGATTTTTAAGAATCTCTGTCCTTAAAGCAGAATTTGCCCCGTAGTGTGACGGTTACCGGCAAATCGCTTCCCAGGATACAACTGTACCTTCTCTGAAGATGCAGCACCCTTGCTTCAGAGACAACGAACTGCTGTCTGTGTGTACTCTCAGTTGACAGACACTGACTCAGAGCAAAGAAAGAAGATGACTCAGAGCAGAGGAAGAAGAGAGTAAAAAATGTCAAAATTCTGTATCTTCTCTGAAGATTTCAGTCTGGTTTTATAGAAGAAACTGGGACTGAGACTGTTCAGCAGCCATTACTCTGTAACAGCAGAGTAATGGGGACTCTTCAGTTGAGTAACTGGTGAGCCATTACTCTGCTGTTACAGAGTAATGGCCCCAGTTACTGAATCTGAAAGGTCTTTTCAGTTCAGTAGGGAAAAAAGCTGTCTGGGCAAAAAGTAAAATAAAAATTTAAGCCAAACCAAACCAAGCCGAACCGAACCGAACCGGCCGGGGCCGAGCCGGGCCGGGCGCGCGCGCACGCGTGCGCGCGTGTGTGTTTGTCATTTTGGCTAAGTCCTCTCTCCACTACACGTTAGTGGTAACCCCCGGGCCACGCCCTCTAGTCCAGTTTTCTAGTATATATACTAGTATAAATCTTTTCCAATTTCCGATATGGGACTATCCATTTGTTAAGTTGGTACCTTTCAAGTACCCAACTTTGGATCAACATTTCTCATTCATACGGAATTCGTTTTTCGCAATCCACTCATTTTCCGGTGCCGCCGGTGGCCGGAGCTTGCCGGAATCCGGCCCGGAAAACTGCAAAAATTAATTCCAACATGTGGTACAAGAGCGACCCAAAGTTTATTAAATGGTTTCTTTATCTCAACCATAAACCTGAAACCCAAGGATGGCCAAGAAGGTGTATCCCCCACCTCGCACTCACGAAAGGAAAAACCTGCTACTTCTTTCTCCCTACATTCAAATGCATTGACAGTATTGACACGAAAGCTCTAGATTCATTTTACCTCGTGATATTGTGGGTGATCTAGAATGTCCATCAACAATACCTTACACTCTTTTCTAGGTTAATATGTTTCTCTTTAAAGAATCAAATCTATAAATGAAGTAAATGCATTAGCAAATTCAACCTTAAAGCATATATTCAGGAGCCAAACAGAAAGATAGTAGAAGTACATCTCTTTATATTAACTTGTTGCATGGACATGCATGGACAGGTACTGAATTTTTTCAATTGTAAATACTTTTTGAATTGCCTGTATATTAATATACAACTAAATTGCAATTACTTTTGAATTTCTCTGGTGTTTCATGAATTGGAAAATATATATATATTGAAGTACACCTGTGATATTTCTTTGATAATTCATGATGTTCTCTTAAGTGATTGTTATTTTAAATGATGGTTAAGATTTCCTATTCATAACTGAGATGATGATATGACTTACAGATGAAACGGCGACCAAGGCTTACACCTGAACTGGAGGCCCTTGCTTTGTTTGACAAAGCAGTATCAGCACCAGTAACCGCCCCTTCTAATGTCAATGTCACTGCTGATACAATGTACCTCTTAGTAGAACTATTTTACCAGTGTACTTCAAGTGATCCATCCATCGTCCTTCAGCCCACTGTATCTATGAAAAGTTGGATGAGGCTGCAAGACAACTATATTCTGCTTGATCTTTCTTGATCTGAGACAGCAGCAGCAGCAGCAGCAGTAACTGTAGCAGTAGCTAATTTACTCTCTTCTTCGGCCCAGGAAAATTTTGTAGATTCCTAACCCAGGAGAGACGGGGATGCGGCATTAGATTATATGGTCAAGGTTTAATTGGTGTTAAAGCCAGGAAGGATAGCATGTAGTAGGGCTGGTATGCCAAACTATGTGTACCATTCTATTTTTCTTTTTTCTGTTAATTATTTGTACCATTTTACCCAACTTGTTTAATGTTGTCTTTGTTTCACCATGTCCCAGATGTATCCCATAAAACTTCATATTTTTCCCTTCTATTTTTTGATGTTATAAATCTCCCATGTAAAGATAGTCAAGTCAGTTCAGTCAGTCTGTAGTGAATCATAAGATGCCTAATTTTATCTCTTTGTAGTACTGGTCATCAGAAGTTGTACCATGTAACATTTTACATCATTCTTAATTGAATGCCTATTGGAATAAATATCTGGGGTGGCTTCCTCCTAAGTGATTCAAAATGTGATATGCAAATTTTATTTTGTCCATTTGATGCCACTGCTGTTGTGGAAATTTGATTCTACATTCATTATTGAAGCTTTAATGTATTGAGAGAGTAATGAAGGTTTCAAACTATTAACGGTATCCTACAAACTTACAACGGTTAATTTATTTATTTATTATTTTATTTATTGTTTTCAACAAACATAGATACTCCTTATAGAATTAAATTCATAGAGGAATAAATATAAGTTTGGAATAATTTAGCAAATATCATCAAAAGGTGGAAGCTAGCATATACTCTCACTATTTTTAAAAACTTTTAAAAACTAAGAAATACCCTCAGTTTGGATGAAATAGTTAAAATTTCAGTTAAGTGAACTCACGTGTGTCACATGTGATATGTAAAATGACCTAAATATCCATAATAAAATGTATTTTAGCAAATGTCCCTAATCAGAATATGAAAACTAGCATATACCTCCACTATTTAAAAAAAATGATATTTGGAATATTTTAACAAATGCCCCCAATCAAAATCCGGAGACTAGCATATACCCCTACTATATTTCAGTGTTAAATGTTGTGAAAAATGTGAGTGTTATGTTACTCAGTCTGAACAACTTTCTTCGTGTACTGATGATAACAATATAATAGAAAAAGGTTCTATGTCAGATTTTGACCCAAAAAACATTATCTTTTACAACGGATTGTTGTGCATCTCACTAGCTTGTGTACCATAATCTATTACAGCAGATTGTGTGGTCTCTTGCTCCACTCTAGAATGTGCATCATCATTTCCACCATCTTCATTCATAATAGATTCAACAACAGGTTGTGTATTACCCCATAGTCACAAATTTGTCGTTTATAAAAAAATCGACAAGATTTAATATTCAGAAATCAACAAAAATCCGTCAAATTTGAAAAAAAATTTGACAAAAGTTCATAAAGAAAGAAATACAAAATTTAATGCATCTAAGTAGTTAGTACTCATCACCTAAGTAAAAATCTCTAATATTATAATGGGACTAGATTTGCCCGTGGGCTCGTGCCTACGGCACGTCTTCGAAATGATACATCATATGAAAGTCTTGTAAACAGTAAAACAACAATTATGTATCTCAAGTTTGAATAGTTTAACAATAATTAGTTGTAAATAAAGGTCCATGTTTCCATTAGTATATGTTAGAAAATAATTATAAATGAGGGTGTAAAATCCAACTTCTTAGAACTTTGAGTATGAAAAATGATGAAATTTAACTATTGATGAGATATTTGCTATTTTCAATGTAACATGAGCAATAAAAAAATGCATAAAAAATCTAAAAATTTATAAACCTGAAATCTGAAAATATAAATTTCTGAGTAAATAGAGAGAGAGTGAGAGAGAGAAAAATATATAAATAAATAAATAAAGGAGTTGTTTTGGGGATTTGAAATTGAGTTTTTCTTTGTTGGGGGGGGGGGGGGGGGGGGGGGATTTTGGGAGGGAAAATATGTTCTGTGAGGTTAAATCTGGACCTTTGATTTCAACCCTATTGAATGAGAGCCACTTGATAGCTTTCTTTGTGTTTTATTATATAGATAGTTGAGGTTGTCATTTGTAGACAACCTATAATTTGCAGACATTCAACCATCTAATCTCAACCATTCATTTTTAAGTGGGAATTATATTAACAATTCATTTACTCAACTGTTGTTGGGTACCATAATACCCTCAAAGTTCAAATTTATTTAGGACATAATTATTTACAAAAGTGTCACTCATATAAAATAAAAGTTTGTGTCGCTAGGGGTAATTTGTAAAGAGTATGTGATGACTAAAGGGATGTCTCAGGTTCGAGGCCATATTCTATCTTAATATTTACTGTGTAAAAATAATAATTATAATGTGCATCGCACGTGCAGATTACTAGTATATATAAATCCAAACTGAAGGTATTTATTAGTTTTTTTAAAAATAGTCAGGGTATATGCTAGTTTCCGCATTTTGAATAAGAGCATTTGCTAAAATATTCCAAATTTCTATTTTTTTAAATAGTTGGGGTATATGCTAGTTTTCACATTCTGAATGGGGTCATTGCTAAAATATATTTTATCATGGGTATTTAGGTCATTTTATGTATCACGTGTAATACACGTGAGTTCACTTAACGGGAATCTTAATGGTTCTGTCCAAATTGAGGGGTATTTCTTCAAATTTTAAAATAGTGAGAGTATATGCAAGTTTCTATATTTTGAATGAGGGCAGAGGGTGAAATATTTGGTTTACCCCTCTCTTAATCTAACTAGCAAATAATACTAACAAAAATAATTTTTTATATAAACTTATATCCTTTGTTTCCTTTACTTACTGTATCATCCTCTACTGTATCTAAAATGTGAATCATTTTCTTAGTAATTTAAAATACAAATTGCAATTTTCAAAAATTGAACACCTTATAATTAAGGAAGGGTAGGCTAACTGACTAATTTAATTAATGGAGTGTGGCTTACTGAATATTGATGACGGAAAAATAATTAATGGATTATATTTACTAGTATTTAGCATACAAGATGTACGTTTTAATAAATATATGATTTTTAAAGTAATATACTAATATTATATAGCACGTGTAAATAAATAAATAAATTTTAAAGTAATATAAAGAGTGTAATGGAATAGTTGGAGTTTTACGGTACAATTGATAGATTTAAATAAAGTGTATAATAAAAAAGTTGGAATTGCATGTAAGATAATAGATTTACAAATATCAACTCTTCTGCTCCCAATGCAATACTAGAAACCAGAGATAATACATATGTCAAACCCGGGGTTGGGTTAAGTGAAGTATATCTAATTTATTAATTACATTATAGACACAGAAGATAATTGAAATTAGGAAAAAGTTGATGACTTTTGTTTAAACATTCCCATCTTTCTATTGATTTTTTTTTACCAAACTATCCCACTTTTTGTAAGTATGTACCAAACTGTCCATGTTTGAAACTTTAATACCAAAATGTCTCTGTCGTTAACTGAGATAGCACCCCTAGTAATATTCTTCGCGCTATCTCAGTTAGCGTGTGCTAGGGGACACCACTTTCTCCCTCAAGTAGAGGTGTGCGAAAAACTCACCAAATTTAGATACGCCTGCCTATCTAAACCAGGCGCTAACGGGGTTAGCGTAATAGGTGGACACTAAGGAACACTACTCCTCAAGTAGGGGTGTGGAAAAAAAGTCAATTATAGACATGCTAACGGAGTTAGCGTGCCCCTTTAAACCATACGCGCTAACAGGATTAGCGTGTTATGTCGTTGTTTAATAGGGTCCCAATCGACACTCACTAACCCCGTTAGCGTGCCTAGTTTAAATAGGTGCGCTAACGGGGTTAGTGTGTCTATACTTAGTTATTTTTTCCCTACACCCCTACTTGAGGAGTAGTGTCCCCTAGTGTCCACCTAGCACCCTAACCCCGTTAGCGTGTCTGGTTTAAATAGGAACGCTAACAGAGTTAGCGTCTCTATAGTTGGTGAGTTTTTTCGCACACCCCTATTTGAGGAGAAAAGAAGTGTCCCCTAACACATGCTAACTGAGATAGCGCGAACAATAATTTATTTATTTTTTTGAGGTAAAAGGTGGAATAAAGCCATCCTGTTTCATTAATAAGTAGTTAATAAAACACCCCGGAGTACCGGGAGGGATACAAAAGTACAGAGCAGGAAAGAAATAAATACAGTGCAGGAAATAAAACATAAGCCCCAACAAAGCCCTGGGGGTGGGTCAAATCCTCCAAGCGATCGAGCACCATAGGAACAGTAAGTCAGGACCAAACTAGGGGCGCTATCTCAGTTAGCGACAGAGACTTTTTGGTATTAAAGTTTCAAACATGGACAGCTGGGTACATACTTACAAAAAGTGGGATAGTTTGGTAAAAAATTCCTTTATATTTGTCAAATTTTTTGCCGCAGTAGGCAATTTTTTGAAAATATTTGTGATTATGGGTCTGTTTCGAAACTATTAGGGTTTGTGGGCTACGTTGTGCCACGTCAGCAGCGGCCGTTATTCTCATTAAGGACCTCTTCATTTTGATAGTCGCTAATGGGAATAACGGCCTATGTTTTAAAAAATTTGGATTTTTTTTATTTATAGTCGCTATTCACAGTAGCGACCTTAGTATATATGAGGTCGCTAATGGGATTAGCGGCCTCTAATAAATGTATGAGACACTTAGCAATTTCTAGAGAGCTTTTGCTTTTCTGAGATTTTTTTAAAAAAAATTGATGTCGCTATTAGGAATAGCAACCTTAGTATACTTTGGTCGTTATTTGCAATAGCGACCTCAGTAGGAAACTCAATATACTTATTCTTTTGTAAAATTTGCAAAATAGTCACCAAGTAAGGTTTTTATTCGGAATAGCGACCTTAGTACAATAAAAACCTCCATTCCGAATAACGATCTTTGTACAACTAAGGTCGCTATTTCGAATAGGAAACTCAGTTTCAAAATAAATTGATTGTTATTTTTAGAGAGCAAAACTCTCTAGATTTTGCAAAGTGTTAATACAGTTCATTAAAGGTTGCTAATCTCATTAGCGACTTCATATATATTTTGGTCACTAATCGGAATAACGACTGTCAACAAAAAATTTAAAATATTTTAAAACATAGGCCTCTATTCTCATTAGCGACTTTCAAAACGAAGAGGTTGCTAATGAAAATAGCAGCCACCGCTAACGTGACACAAAGTAGCATACGAACGCTAATAGTTACAAACCGGCCGCTAATGAAAATAGCGGCCGCCGCTAACGTGACACAAAGTAGCATACGAACGCTAATAGTTACGAACCGGCCCAAAATGTTTGAAAAAGGGGCCTATTGACGGCAAAAAATTCATGTTTATCACTTCCGAGCTTTAAAAAAACAAAGAAAAAGAAAAAGAAAAAAACCATGGACGAGGAAGAGGCGATGAGAACCTTCTTCCCCACCTCCTTCGGCAAGAAACAAACGACCTCCCAACCCGCCGCCGCCGCCCATGCCGCCACCACCCGGCACACTTTAGATCCCTCCCCTCACTCCTCCTCAAATCCTAATCCTAACCCTAGTTCCTCCGCTGCTCCCGCTGATGGCGACGATGACGTCATCATCGGGCCACCAAGGCCTCCGCCGCCTTATGATGGGGTGATGATTGGACCGCCGAGGCCGCCGCCGTCAGATGAGAATCAAGATTCAGATTCGGATTCGGATGAGGTTGAGGATGAGGATGATGATGGTGAGGTTGATTGTCAGGGAACAGCGTCCAACCTTGAGTTCGCCGGAGTAAGCTTGTGAGTTCATCAGAGCAATGGGTTCAAGATTGCTGATGGAGTCGTTCTTGTTTGTTTTGTTTGTTCTTGTTATGAGTTGTAAATAGCTGTAGGTGAAAGATTGCACGTGCTAAGTGCACATTTCCTTTTTTCATATGAATTGTTGGCGGGAAGAGAGATGAGAACTTTGTAAACGTGCTGTGCACGTATTGGCTGTAACTGTCTATAAAAGACAGCAGATTGTAATCTGGAAGTATCATGAATGAAATTTCCTTAATCTTTCTCCTCAGATCCTCTTCTTCTTCAATATCTCCTTCTTCTTCCCCAATCTCAGATCTCTTCTCAATCCCTCTCAATCCCTAACCTCCTTCTCTATTAATGGTGAGATCTGTAGCTGGTCAGAATCCAAGTCCCTAACAAGTGGTATCAGAGCCGTCAATTCTCCCGCCATTCTCATCGACGACGAAGATTCAAGCAATGTCGATCAAAATGGAAGGAAAGTTTGAGGCAGCGTTGTCAAGAATAGATGCAATAATATTGAAGTTACTACAGCCCTATTCCCAACCGTTCAATGTTCCTTGGTTCCCGACCGGTCATCCTCAAATTCCGATCGAGGAGGTAACTAACCCTAATCTCATCTCTACTAGTTTGAAAGGAACTCCAGTTAAGCTGAAGTTTCCAAAGTTTCCCTTTTTTAAAGAAGGTGATCCAAGGGAATGGATTTGTGAAATAGAGAAATGTTTCGATTTTTATGAGATCCTGGCGTTCATGAGATTTCCGAGTCCCAAAAATTGAACTGTGCTACACTACATCTAAGAGGGAGAGCATCACAATTGTTCCATAGGCACATCAAACCACGAATCCATGAAATTTCTTGGTCCCTGTTCTTAAAGGAATTGATAGATCAATTTGACTCTACTGAGTTGGGAGATTCTAACACATCAGTTGTTGTAGATGAAGTGAAGGTGAATGAAGTGGTTTCTTGTGGAAAGAATAGAGATGGAGTAGTTAGTGATAATTGGTTGAACCTTGAGGTTGAAGATTATAGAAGTGATAAGTCATCGGAAGTGTTTGATGAAATGCAAAATCAAGAAAGTGAAGGAGAAGTAAAGGTGGTGATTGTTGAACCAGTGGTGAGGGTTATGGTAGAGGGTGATATCAATAGACAAGAGATCAACAAATTGTTTCAATTGCATTTCGTCAAGACAGCATGGGAGATTTTGAGTTGTGCTCAATCTGTGAAAACAAAGAGTCAATTAAGATGCAGCAAAGGCAAGGGTACTTATCTACAGTTGAAAGAATTTTTGAATATGTGTTCACTAACTGTTTGTGAAAATGCATCAGAGAAATTTCTACTTCTTTGGTTTCGTTGGTGGGAGGAGTATAGAGGAGGAGTGAAGATCGTGAAGGAGTTTGTAGGGGCTACTGTAAGGGAATTTAATTTCTTAATATCAATTTCTATAAATGATGGTTTGTGCTTCGGGAGTTTGGAGGAATCAGATGTGAAATTTGATGATTATGGGAGGTCGCTGGGGCCAGCGTCGGGGAGTGTGAAGGATAATGGGTGTAAGATTGTGAGGTCAGTGCCGAAGATAGAGAGCCAGCAGGATGTGAAGAACGGGGTGCAGAAGTTTTGGGTTAAGTTGTTACCGGAGGGGGCGAGTGTGACTACTATGGATGTGTTGTGCCAGATTGGTTTGGATGGCATTCGCATGCTTGACCCAAGCACTAATAGAACATTGAGAATCTACCCCCTTGAAAACGTGACTAGATGGGATGTACTGGATTCAAGTATCTTCACATTTTGGTCTAAGAGTCCTGTTGATATTGAACCGAGGCGCATAAGACTCCAGTCAAACAGCTATACAACCAACACCATTCTTGATATTATGACGGCTGCAACTGTACAGCTTAAGGAGATGGGTGGAAAAGAAATCCTTGGCAAAGGAATTGGAGATGTCGTCAATTCATCGGACCAACAAACTGAAAAGAAGAAAGGTTTTGCAGATTGGATGAACTTGATGAAACCTGGGAATGAGGAAAAAGACCATTGGGTTCTAGACGAAGCTGTCTCTAAATGTACATCATGTGGAACAGATTTTGGTGCATTTGTGCGAAGGCACCACTGTAGGAACTGCGGCGATATTTTCTCTGACAAATGCACCCAGGGTAGAATTGCTCTCACTGCTGATGAACAGGCTCAGCCAGACAGTGTATGTGACAGATGCATGGCAGAAGTGTCACAAAGGTTGAGCAATGCAAAGGACATCGCCAATAAGTCTACTGGAATTCACAGCCATGAGGATCTTGCTAGGAAGCTTCAGGAGGAGATGGAAAGAAACCGCAAGTCGTTCTCAGGTTCCAAGTCTTCTTCTGATGGATCTGGGAAGCCTCCATCATACTACATAGTTGCTGGTTTTGTGTTTACAGCTATATCTGTTCCTTATCTTCGTTCTGAGTATGGAAAGGATTACGAATTTGATGCACCAGTAAAGTTGTTGGAAAAACATTTACATTATATGGCGCAAACACCTGGTGAACAGCTCGTCGTGATTTCTCAGGTGCTTGTGGCAGATATTAATATTGGTTATGAAGATATTGTTAATACTCAAGTACTTGCACTTAATGGTAAACTAGTGAAGAACCTGAAAGAGTTGGCAGCAATGGTTGAGAGCTGCAGTGAAGAGTTTTTGCAGTTTGATTTGGAATACCAGCAGCTAGTAGTCCTTGAAACCAAGACTGCCAAGGCTGCAGCACCAGACATTCTAACTACACACTGCATACCATCAGCAATGTCAGACGAATTGAAGACATGAAGCAGCTGAGTTTTCTACGTCCCTGGCTGAAGCTACATTTTGTTGAACCTCACTAGAAATTATATGGATGGTGACTAGCAGTAATTGGTTTTGGTTAGCTATATGTCATACTGAAGTAGATGTTATTTAGTTCTTGACATGAGTAGAGGAAGCAGCAATCATAGGCATATGCAATGGGAGGATTTGATGCTGGGAGGAATTTCCTGAGTGTGAGCTTGGGGACAAGCTCATTTTTTAAGGGGGTGGAGTTGTCAGGGAACAGCGTCCAACCTTGAGTTCGCCGGAGTAAGCTTGTGAGTTCATCAGAGCAATGGGTTCAAGATTGCTGATGGAGTCGTTCTTGTTTGTTTTGTTTGTTCTTGTTATGAGTTGTAAATAGCTGTAGGTGAAAGATTGCACGTGCTAAGCGCACATTTTCTTTTTTCATATGAATTGTTGGCGGGAAGAGAGAAGGGAACTTTGTAAACGTATTGTGCACGTATTGGCTGTAACTGTCTATAAAAGACAGCAAATTGTAATCTGGAAGTATCATGAATGAAATTTCCTTAATCTTTCTCCTCAGATCCTCTTCTTCTTCAATATCTCCTTCTTCTTCCCCAATCTCAGATCTCTTCTCAATCCCTCTCAATCCCTAACCTCCTTCTTCTCCATTAATGGCGAGATCTGTAGCTGGTCAGAATCCAAGTCTCTGACATTGATGAGTTTAATCGAATGCCGTTGACTAATGAGATCGTTCTCAAAGGGCACACTAAGGTGAGTTTTAAATTTTGGCCCGAATTTGTTTGCTGTAATAACTGAGAGATTCACACTCAATTTTGTGATGATTGGTATTTAGTAGTAGTATGTAAACACTTGAAATTTTAAATTAAAGATGATGTTGTTTAGAGAAAATAGTATTCGACTAGGTAGGAACTCGAGGTTCTAAGTACTGGTAATTGGTTGATAACACAAACATGGAGATACTGACAAATGAGAGACATTTAAATAGTATGATGAGATAGGTAGAGTCGTGTCAGCTACATTGTCTATGCACGATGGGTTGATATTGGTATGTATCAGCCGTATCATATAGGGTTTTGGCCTAACGAATTTAATGTATGAAGATACTTATCGAATCTCGACCGGCATTTATTTTGCTTGATGCATCCTAGGCTTGATAATAGCCTAAGCGCATTAGTGTTGGCATTAGGACTACAATTCCGGATTGAGTTATATTGAGTTTTTCTATCGAATGTTGAGTGGTCCTTGGAGTTTCATTCCATAAGTATTCTGTAAGTTGTGTTCTGCAATGTCTGGAGTTCATTTGAAAGAAAAAAAATTATATATATATATATATATATATATATATATATATATATATATATATATATATATTGTTACCGCTGATTTCGGTGTGGGGGTAAACAGATAGAATTTGTGAGTCCGAGAAGAACCTGAACAGTTGACTCGGCCCTCTTGCTCCTGCCGCAACCTGCAAGGAAGTGCGAGACACCGGGGTTGATTCCGACGACGCACCCTCCGACGCTCTTGTCAGTAATCAGAAAAAGATTAAGGAAGAGCTTAAATGGTCAAGAAGTGATTCACCTCGTCTTGGTGGTAGAGGGGGTGTATTTATAGTCGCTTTTGGAACGGTTAGGGTCCTGATTTCCTGCCTAACAAACAGGAGAAAAATCCTCCTATTCTGTTTTGGGAAATCAAGCCCTGATTCCCTGGTGAGAGCTAATCAGGCTTATTGATTTAATTTAGTCAAATCAGTGGCCTTGATTCTCCCCATGGTGAACTGGGCTTGTATCGGGTCGGGACCCGTGCCCAGTTGGAGTGGATCTATTCGCGGGTGGTTGGTTTTGTGAAAAAGAGGCCCAATACCCGTTTTGGATCCATCTGTATGTGAAATTACCTTTTTACCCCCATGCTTCAAGATTCGTGCTCGATCTGGACGGTCTCGATTTAACCCCATTTTTAGCCATATCACGAGCCCCCCACTCCTAAAGACTGAGTGTGATCAGACTTTGAGGAGTAGTTTAGCTATTTTAGTGGCTGGTGGAGTTGTATCGGAGTCCAAATGTGGGATTTTGAATCTAGAAAGGGGGTAGTGAGGTAACCTTTGACGCCGCTGGCTGTTCTCTGGTCACATCGGGTATTTAAGGGTTTTTATCTATTTTTTCGGACCATTTATTTAATTTTGCGACGTGTTCACTAATCGTTCGGGGGCCTTTAACTGTTCCTTCTGGGTAATAATTGTTCGTTTAGGGGTTCGAGAATGTCCCCCCAAATTTCCAATTATTTTCCAGAATTTTTAGTTAATTTTCCCGAATTTTTAGCAATTTTTTCGCAATTTTTAAATAAATAAAACGATTAAAATAAAAAACGATTTTAAATACCGATTGATGACGTGGCTCGATCTGAGCCGTTGATCATGGACGAGCGCGAATTTCGGGAAGATCTGATGGCTGTTACCGCTCGGCAGCGTTTTTCTCCGTTTACGAGCTCGGAAAGGCGCTTGCTCGGCTGCCGACCGGAGGTAGGGGGTTCGGCGGGCCGAGCGACGTGGCGCTATCTGAGCTGTCGGATGCTGGTGCGCATCTTGAGACGGGCGCGGTTCCCAAGAAAATGCTATCTTGTCTTTTAGCGCACGTGGCGCAATCTGGGCCGTTCATCATTGGGAGCGCGAATTTCTGAGAGATCCAACGGTTTAAGTAGCTCGGTGTCTTTTTTTTCTCCATTTACCAGCTCGGGAAGGCACTTGCTCGGAAGCCGACCGAGGGGGCGTGGCTTCGGTCATCCGAGCGACGTGGCGCTATCTGAGCTGTTGGATATTGGCGCGCATCTCGAGACGGGCACGGCTCCCAAGAAAACACTATCTTGTCTTTTAGTGCTCTCGGCGAGATCTGGGCCGTCTGATTGAGATCAGGCGCGAAAGTTGAGGGGAAAGTGAGTTTTCCCCGTTTACACGCTCAGGAAGGCACTTGCTCGGCGGCCGACCGAGGGCCTGTGGTTTTTGGCGATCCGAGATGGCTCTGTTCCCAATGGCATTAACAGTGCTTCGGGACTTGCGCGGCGTTCCGCCTTCCCAATGTCATTAAGGATAATTCCCTTAATTAATACGCGGCGTTTCAACTTCCGAGGGTCATAATGGCTAGTTCTTGGGGGCAGGCTATAAGTACCCCACTCCCCTTGTCATTTCAATCACCATCAGCATAGAGTTTCATACCTCGGAGGTATCTGCCATGAGTAGCTTCTCTTTTGAGGTCCGGGGTGGTTGCTCTCCTGCCTGGTTTTTCCTTTGTTCCTGACGGCCCCAAAGTGGATGTCAGGAGCGGGGGGGGGGGGGAACGAGGCAGTAGTGGCGACTACCATAGTCCGGACCCGAGGGGTGAGTTACTTTGGAAGGACGGGTGGTCGCCCTGTTGCCTTATTCTTCTCCCGTTCCTCACTGCTCCGAAGGGGATGTCAGGAGCGGGAGGGGATAAGGCAGTAGTGGCGACGACTATAGTCCGGACCCGGGGTGTGGACTACTTCGGAAGGACGGGTGGTCGTTCTTCCACCAAGATCTTCTGCTTTCTTTGGTCGCTCCGAAGCGGGTGCCTAGGTAGGCGGAGATCTTGGTGGAAGAGGTGATGATCCATGTCCGAGGCCGATTTCCGGACCATCCGAGTCCGTTTGTTGCAACTGTGAAGGCGCTGTTGCCAGAGTCCTCTGACAAGCCGGGCCTTCCAGTTGCAACCAACTAGCTCAGAATGGTGCGCTTCTCCACCATGAGTCATGGCTCGGGCTTCCGGACCATCCGAGCCCGTTGTTTGCAGCTGTGAAGGTGCTGTTGTCAGAGTCCTCTGACGAACCGAGCCTTCCAGTTGCAACCAACTAGCTCGGAATGGTCCGCTTCTCCTGATCTCTGAGCGTTGATGGGCCCCCTCCCATCTCTGTCTTCCTTCCGGGCTGATGGCTTCTGATGGATGTCAGCCCGGAGGAGTTAGAGATCGGGGGAGTGCCGATCTGTTTTTGACCGGGGCCCGTTGGTCGGCGGAATACCGACTGAGGCACGGGACCCGGGGGGTGCTCGCCGAGAGCGGTGCCTTAAAACTTTAAATCAAAATTTTTCTGGTTCTTTTAGTCATAGGTGGGACGTCCGAGGGTTCAATCGTCCGAGCGACGTGGCGCACCCTGAGCCGTTGGATGATGGCGCGCGTCTCGAGACGGGCGCAGCTCCCAAGAAAACACTATCTTGTCGTTTAGTGCTCTTGGCGAGATCTGAGTCGTCTGATCGAGATCAGGCGCGAAAGTTGAGGGGAAAGTGAGTTTTCCCCGTTTACACGCTCGGGAAGGCACTTGCTCGGATTCCGATCGGACCCTTCTGTCGGCATGTTCGGATTGCTTGTAGCTCGGATTTGGATCCCCTGGAGCCGCAGGCGCGAAAGTTGAGGGGAAAGTGAGTTTTCCCCGTTTACACGCTCGGGAAGGCACTTGCTCGGATTCCGATCGGACCCTTCTGTCGGCATGTTCGGATTGCTTGTAGCTCGGATTTGGATCCCCTGGAGCCGAGCTAGTTGACTTGGTGAGGGAGGCAGTGGTGATGGGCCTTCGCGACATTTCGAGAGCAGCCTAAAAGTCGCGAACTTTCATTTGGAAGTCCAAGGGACGTCCCAATTTTACTATAAATCTTCACCCCCCCTAAGACCAAGTCTTCACTTTTCACTTTTACTCTCTCTCTTCTGTTTTTACTTTGCTTCGAAGTTTTTAGCTCCCTGGTGGCATTGCTAGCTGTCGCGGTAGCGTTCCTAGTTCCGGCGAACTTTCCGACCGCACCTGTCACTTCAAGGTCAGTCTCTTTCCCTTCTCTTTTTAGGAAAAAATGGTTAAGATTTCGGCTGAGACCCCCGCCTCGGAACAAGCCGTTGGCCGAGGGGATAAAGGGAAGGGAGTAGTGGAGCTGAGCGAGCAAGACGTCGTTCGTCCGGATAAAGAGGGTGAAGTGGCCGAAGTGCCCGAGGAAGTCGTGGCCGAGTCCCGAAAGGGCAAAGGCGTGGTCACGATAGTGGAGACGCCGAAGAGAGCGGGGGCGTTTGGTCGGCAGCCCATCGCCGTGTCGAGTGTGGGAGGCGTCCGGGATTACGCCGAGGATACCTTGGAGAGGGTCACTCAAGGTACGGCTAAGCTGGTGGAGGAGAACGAGCCTAGGGAGCTGTCCGAGGTTGACCATAGGATCTCGACTCTTACCGAGACTGATCTTCGTATGATCCGAGAGGGTTTCCGGATCCCGCTTGAGTATGTACTGCTCCTTCCTCGGCCGGGGTTCCGAGCCAACACAAAGTCCTCGTCGGACGTATGTGTCTTTCCGGTCGACTCCCTTATTGCCGGACTCCGCTTTCCCCTCCACCCGTTCGTGGTCGAAGTCTTGGTCTGGTACGGTTTGAGTCCCGCCCAACTGATGCCGAACACATGGAGGCACGTCGTGGCGTTCGTCCTTCGATGCCAAGAAGTCGGCGCCAAGCCGACTATGTTCCTCTTTCGGAGTCTCTTCCGACCTTGCCAGCCGAGGCGGGACGAGCAGAGGTTTTTCCTTTCTCCTCGGACGGGAGTTAAGTTGATCAAGAACCCGGACTCGATCAAACATTGGAAGGACAATTACTTCCCCGTCCGAACTCTGACGCCATGGGTGATACCGACGGTTTGGGCGAAGGAAGGTCTGCCCAAGCGGACCAAGAGAGAGGTGCCGTTGAGTGATGAGGACAAGGAGGTCCAGAAGAAGCTCCTCGCCCTGCCGATGCTAAGCTGGAAAGATATCACGGAGGAGCATCTGTTCCGTGGGGGTCTCAGCCCGATCGACCCTCGTATGCTTCTGGTATTTATACTCTTTGTTTAAAGTTCATGAAAATTTTTCTAAGTTTTTTCATTCGGCTTTTGCAGAGACGATGAAGCTTGAGTATAAGGCTCTGGTGGCGAAGGGCAGGGCAGAGCAGGAGAAGAAGAAGAGGCCGTCGGCAGCGCCTCAGGACATCCGAGCTTCGAAGAAGCCCTCGGTTGTGAAGGCTGCCGACCAACCGAAGGTCGCGGTCCTCAAGGAGGGGGAGATCGAAGTCCTTGTCTCTCCGATGAAGATCGTGGTCCCCGAGCAGGGGGGGGTCGTGTCTTCCGATCCCCTCGCCTCGGATGCCCCTGCACAGACCCCGAAGGCGGATGCTCCCGGTTCGTCGAGCAGCGTGTTCGGGGTGAAGGACGCGCTGTCCCTTTCGGTTCCGCCCCTTACTGCCGACGCGGAGAAGATCTTGACCGAGCGTCATAAGCAGATCTTCGTCCCCGACTGGCAGGTGATGAACGTCGACGGCTTTTTGGGCGACGGGAACATCTGCATGGAGGCGGTGAGGCACCTGCCGACCCCGAAGGACCGAGCGACCCTGAAGGCCGGGATGGTAGGGGACGCCGTGATGCAGATTGCTCGGAATACCATGTCGGTAAGTAGGCTGAGCTCTTCTCCATCCAAATTTCTTCCTTAGAATTTTTCTAAGTTCTTGGACTCGGATTTTAACGTGTTGTTCTCTTTCAGACCCTCTGTCATTTCAATTTCTTGGTCGAGGAGTTGGCGAACAAGGATCAGGAGAAGGAGAAGGAGAGGGCAGAGCGCGTCAAGGTCGCGAAGCAGCTTGATTCCGAACTGCTTCTCTCGACGAAGAGGGCTGCCGAAGTGGAGGGGTTGGAGAAGCAGCTAGCCGACGCCGTTCAGCTGTCAAAGGACACGGCGGCCAAGCTTGAGGCCTCGGAGAAGGAGGTTGCTGAGCTGAAGGATACGGCGGCCAAGCTCGAGGCGTCGGTGAAGGAGGCCGCTGAGCTGAGGGAGGAGCTGGCCAAGGCTCGGTCGGAAGCGGAGGATGCTCAGAAGAGGGCCGAGAAGGCCAAGGCCAAACACCTCAGGAAGGTGAAGAGGGTGAAGAAGGCCGTGCAGGAGGAGGCCGCGCTGCACATGCTCCAGAACATGGTGGATGCCTATGGCCGAGCCCTGCAACATGTGGTTGCCAAGAACCCGGGCTTCGACACGTCCTCCTACAACTTTTACGACTTCGTGGAAGGGGAGGAGGGTGTCTCCGAGGGGTTGCTCGGCCCCGAGGGGGAGACGGAACCCGTCGAGGACCCGTGGAAGGCCGAGGCCGAGGAGGAAGGGGAGGATGACTCCGAGGAGGAGAGCAGGAGCGAAGGCAGAGGCGTGGGCGAGGGCGAGGACAAGGTCGAGGGGTCGACGGACCCGAACGACAAAAAGGTCGACCCCTGACTCGGTTGCCTTCTTTCTTTTTTTTTTTGTTTTTGTTTTTGTAAGCCTAACTGCGGACTGGCCACCGCTGTTGTAGAACTCTTTGAATCTTGAATGAAAAAATGTTTTGTTTGGCCAAAATTTGTCCAAGTGTTGAGTCTCGGACTTAGTGTCTGATTTGGCGTAAATTTCTCCAAGTGTTGGGCCTCGGATTTATTTCTGCTTTTCAGGTGAGATTTGGTCCGATCACGGAGGTTGTATACCTTCGAAAGGAGCTGGCGAAAACGGAGGGCGAGCTCTTTCAGAGCCGGTATAATCGATTTCTCCTGCTCGGCAGGCTGGAGGATACGAAGGCAGCTCTGCGGAGGTATGGTCGCGAGCTGTACCAGTATCGGAAGCGCTCTTCAGCTCCCTATCCTGAAGGCGAAGTCGAGAGTCTCCGTAGAGAACTCGCTACCGCCAAGCAGAAGAATGACGACCTCTTGGCTGAGGTCCAATACTTGGAGTTAGCGGAGAAAGAACGTTCGGCGGAGGGAGAGAAGCTGACTTCCGAACTGGAGAAAGCGTCAACCGAGCGCAAGAGGCTGTCGGCCGAAATCGACAGGCTCAGAAGGATCACAATAGATAGGGGGATTGAAGTCACCCATTACCGACGGCTCGCGACTGATAGTGCCAACGCCTCGGGCTCGTTGAGGGCCCCTCGATCGAAGAAGTTGGCGAAGGACGACGTCTTGAGGGATAGAATTATCGAACTGGAGGAGGAGATCACGTCGCTCAAGCCAGTGCCGGAGAGAGCTAATGTCCGCAGTACGTCATGCACACGCGAGGAGAGCGAGAGGGGGATTACATTTTACGAACTCGCGATGCGCTCGCCTATGACTCGGCGGAGTCCGGCCGATGCTCAAAGTAGCGCGGCTGTCTCGTCGAGCGGTGCCTCGGTCGGCGTCGCTGTTAGGACTAGCAGTGAAGGGGGATCGCGCTTCGTTGGTTTAGGGTCGAGCTCGGAGGGCAGGCCTCGTCGTCCTCGCGTTTCCCTAAACCGAAGCATTCCCCTTCCGAAGGGGCCTTGATCATGTTGTTTTCCATTTTTATTGGTTGTTGTAAAAACCTAATTATGGGGTCGGTTCGGCTGTCTGTAGCACTATTATGTCTGAATGTGAATCTTCCTTGGAAAATTTTCAAGTGTTAGACATCGGCAGTATATTGAAATTGTGTTATTTGTTTTCCCTTCCTTTCAGCTCGTGGTGACGATCCATGGCTCGGACTCCGAGCGTTCGAATGATGACTCCGAATCCGAGGCTACCTCTGGGATGGTGGTTCTGAGCCCTAGGAGCGCCGATCTGAAGTTACGCCGGGCTGAGAGTGAGTGGACCCACCTTTCGTCCGTCCTCAGTCTTCTGGAAGCCGAGATCCAACGCTTGGAGAATAGGATCGTCGAGCTGAGCCCCGCAGGAGAGGATGAAGACTCGCAAACCGCATTCAGCAATGCTCTTCGGGTCAAATGCATTCGGCACAACCAGTCGAAGATTATTGTCGAGCGGGATGACTTGCTTTCGGAGATTCGGCACTTGCAGGGTGTGATGGCGAAGCTCCGGGGGGACGCAGAGGAGCTGCCCGCCGAGGAGGACGAACAGTCTAGTGAGGATGTGTCTATATGAGAGACAAGTGTAGTGGGTCGGGCATTGTGTGTTTTGTTTGCCAACACTTTGTAATGGAATGTTTTGTATTATGCGCCGACCATTAATAAAATTCCCTTTTATTGCTTTGCGCATTTGTCTTTGCTTATAACTGCGTCGGCCGTGCTGTGATCTTTGAACCGAGCGGTTTGTTTAACCGAGCGGGTCCCTATGGGTAAGGTACTTTGTCATTTAGCAGCTCTGACGCGGTACGGCACAAATTCCTAGGCGGCTCCGCGCTCTAGAAAGTGCTATTTTGTCATTTAGAGCAGGTGGCGAGATCTGAGCCGTTGAATGTAGGCGCGAATCTCGAGGTGGCTCAGTCTCCAAGAAAACGTTATCTTGTCGTTTAGTGCAGGTGGCAAGATCTGAGCCGTCTGATCGAGATCACGCACGAAAGTTGAGGGAAAAGTGTGTTTTCCCCGTTTACACGCTCGGGAAGGCACTTGCTCGGGAACCGACCGAAGGTATGGGTCTTCGGGCTTCGGCTAATTGCTAGAAGAGTTCGGATTATTTGTTCCGGACCTTGGGTATAGTTCGATGGCTGTGGGAGCAGTTCCGAACGGCGATCTACCCCTGGCTCGTCCGGAGAGGAGCCGTGGAGGTAAAGTCGAGCCGAGTGTTGGACTCCGAACCATCGGTATAGTTCAACGGCTGTGGGAGCAATTCCGAATGGCGATCTACTCCTGGTTCGTTCGGAGACGAACCGAGGAGGTAAAGTCGAGCCGAGTGTTGGACTCCGAACCATCGGTATAGTTCAACGGCTGTGGGAGCAATTCCGAACGGCGATCTACCCCTGGTTCGTCCGGAGACGAACCGAGGAGGTAAAGTCGAGCCGAGTGTTGGACTCCGAACCATCGGTATAGTTCAACGGCTGTGGGAGCAATTCCGAACGGCGATCTACCCCTGGTTCGTCCGGAGACGAACCGAGGAGGTAAAGTCGAGCCGAGTGTTGGACTCCGAACCATCGGTATAGTTCAACGGCTGTGGGAGCAATTCCGAACGGCGATCTACTCCTGGTTCGTCCGGAGACGAACCGAGGAGGTAAAGTCGAGCCGAGTGTTGGACTCCGAACCATCGGTATAGTTCAACGGCCGTGGGAGCAGTTCGGAACGGCGGTCTGCCTCTGGTCCGTCCGGAGACGAACCGAGGGGGTGAGGCCGAGCCGAACGTGGACTCCGAACCATTGGTTGAAATCACAATATAAAAGGCAGGTGATAAAGGGGGGAGAAAAACATGCAGATTCACAAACATAATAGAGCTTTCTTTATTGATATTCGACGGCGAACCGTTCTTCATAGTACAATTTATGAAAAAATGGGTTACAAGTCGG
Organism: Hemerocallis citrina; assembly: GCA_017893485.1. NCBI lineage: Eukaryota > Viridiplantae > Streptophyta > Magnoliopsida > Asparagales > Asphodelaceae > Hemerocallis > Hemerocallis citrina. Next base: position 46,300,155 of record CM030363.1, read on the forward strand.
AGGGTTGGAATGGCTCGATACTCCTTGTTACTTAGAGTGGCATCGGAACGCTCTCTTGGTATTTTAGGAGGTGGTCGGCATTCCAGGTCCTCGGAAGCTCTCTGCCTTCCATGTCTTCGAGACGGTATGCCCCAGGCCGAACAACTTTTGTGATCCGGTACGGACCTTCCCAGTTCGGAGCTAGCTTGCTCTTCTGACTGGAGAGGGATATGGCTAGCTTTCTCAAGACCAAATCTCCTTGCTTAAGGTCGGCGGGTCGGACCTTCTTGTTGTACGCTAGCTCGACTCTTCTTCGGTAGATCTGCTGCCGAATCGATGCCCTTTCCCTCAGCTCGTCTATCAAGTCCAATTCTGCTCTGAGGTCCCTGGCATTCTGTGTTTCGTCAAAGGCTGTGAGCCGAGGGGATGGTATTCCGACTTCAAGAGGTATCATGGCCTCGGACCCATAGGTGAGGTTGAAAGGGGACTTGCCTGTGGGGGTCCGTTTGCTCGTACGGTAGTTCCATAGGACATTGGGGAGTTGGTCGACCCATAAGCCCTTGGAACTTTTGTCGAGCCTTTTCTTGATACCTGCGAGGATCTGCCGGTTGGCATTTTCTGCCTGTCCGTTCGACTGAGGATGGGAGACGGACGAGAAGCGCTGCTGAATGGCCAGGTCGTCGCATAGAGCTCGGAACGCTGTGCCTGTGAACTGAGTCCCGTTGTCCGTTACGAGGACCCGGGGGACTCCGAACCTGCATATGATGCTCTTCCAGAAGAACTGTACCACTTTGTTCTCTGTTATAGTGGCGAGGGGCTCGGCCTCGACCCACTTTGAGAAGTAGTCGATGGCTACGACCAAGAATCTGAGCTGACCTGGAGCTGGAGGGAAGGGCCCTAGTAAGTCCATGCCCCACATTGCGAAGGGGATGGGACTTGATAGGGAGGCGAGGTTGGCCTGAGGGAGGCGTCGGATATTAGAGTGTCTCTGATAGGAACTGCATTGCCGAACGTGTCGTTCGGCATCTTGAAGAAGGGTCGGCCAGAAATACCCATAATTCAAAGCTTTTCGGGCCAATGACCTAAATCCCGAGTGCGCCCCTCCGATGCCTTCGTGGAGCTCTCGCAGGGCATATTCGGCTTGATCCGGAGAGAGGCACCTTAAGTACGGTCGGCCGTCTATCTGAGAGAAAGAGCGTTTGTACAGGGTACCCTCGATTAGGACAAACCGCTCGGCCCGGGTCCTTACTCGGCGAGCCTCTTTGGGGTCCGAAGGCAGAACTCCATCCCTTAAGAATTCTATCAATGGCTTCATCCAATTGTCTTGTAGCATGACTGGCAACGACTCCGCCGAGTTGGGTGGCTCCTCTTCGATGCTCGGCTTAGAGAGGACTTCGATCAGCACGGTCTGTTCGAGACCTTGAAGTGAGGACGAAGCCAATTTGGAGAGGGCATCAGCCTGTGAGTTTTCTTCCCGGGGGACTCGCTCGATGGTGGCCTCCTCGAACCGGCTCAGGAGGTTCCGGACCTTGGCGAGGTATTTCGCCATTCGCTCGTCTCGGGCCTCATATTCGCCCGAGACCTGGTTCGCGACTAGTTGGGAGTCACTGTGAATCCGGAGGCGCTGGGCTCCAGCACTTCGGGCGAGTCCGAGCCCGGCGATGAGTGCTTCGTACTCCGCCTCGTTGTTCGAGGCCTTGAAGTTCATGCGGATTGCGTACTGGAGGACGAAGTTGTCAGGGCCGTTCAGTATGATGCCGGCGCCACTTCCTTCGTTACAGGACGATCCGTCTACAAAGACTGTCCAGACGGGGGGTCCTTTCGGGACGTGGCCGACCTCAGGAATAGTGGACTCCACGATGAAATCGGCGAGGGCCTGCGCCTTAATTGCCGTCCGAGGCTGATAAGCGATGTCATGCTGACTTAGCTCAATGGACCACTTCATCAGTCGGCCCAAGGTCTCAGGCTTGTGGAGGATCTGCTTGAGGGGTTGGTCGGTGAGGACAACGACCGAGTGGGATTGAAAGTACGGCCGAAGCTTTCTCGCTGCCATGACCAGAGCGTAGGCTATCTTTTCTATCCTCGGATAGCGGAGCTCGGCGTCCCGGAGCACCTTGCTTACGTAGTAGATAGGCCTCTGGGCCCGGTCCTCCTCTCTCACCAAGACAGCGCTCAATGTCTGCTCGGAAGCAGCCAAATAGACGAAGAGGGTCTCGCCAGGGACTGGTTTGCTGAGCAGAGGTGGGTTCACCAAGTACGCCTTCAACTGGTCGAATGACTCCTGTTGCGGCTGGCCCCATTCAAAACCTTTGGCCCCCCGGAGTGCTTTGAAGAAGGGAAAGCACTTTTCCCCCGACTTCGAGAGGAAGCGGCCGATAGCAGCGAGCCGGCCAGTGAGCTTCTGCACCTCCTTGACGTTCCGAGGCGGAGCCATGTCTAATATGGCCTTAATCTTTTCGGGATTAGCTTCGATTCCTCGCTGGCTTACTATGAAGCCGAGGAACTTTCCCGAGGAGACACCGAACGCACACTTGTTCGGGTTCAGCCGCATGCTGTGCTTCCTCAACACGCCGAAGGCTTCCTGGAGGTCGGCTACATGATCGGTGCCGCGGATGCTCTTGACGAGCATGTCGTCAACGTACACCTCCATGTTTCGGCCGATCTGGTTCTGGAAGACCTTGTTGACAAGGCGCTGGTAGGTGGCGCCCGCGTTCTTCAGGCCGAACGGCATTACCCGGTAGCAGTAGAGGCCTTGGTCGGTGATGAAGGAGGTCTTCGGAATGTCCGAAGGGAACATTCGGATTTGATTGTACCCCGAGAAGGCATCCATGAAGCTGAGGAGCTCATGGCCCGAGGTGGCGTCGATAAGGGTGTCGATGTTCGGGAGCGGGAAGGGATCCTTCGGACACGCCTTGTTTAGGTCGGTGAAGTCAATGCATATCCTCCACGAGCCATTGGACTTCTTGACCATTACAACGTTCGACAGCCACTCGGGATAATTTACCTCCTGTATGAACTTGGCCTTTAGAAGCTTATCAACCTCCTCCTTGATGGCCTGCTGTCGCTCGGGAGCGAACTTTCGCCTCTTCTGCTGAACCGGTTTGCACCCCGGTTCGACGCTTAAGCGATGGACGAGGAACTCCTCGGAAATGCCGGGCATGTCCGCGGCTGACCATGCAAACAGGTCACGGTTGTCCCGGATGCATTTAATCAGGTCCGAGCATAGTGCGGTCGGCAAGGATTTGCTGATGAGGAATTTCCTGCTCGGATCCTCGTCCGAGAAGAGCACCTCTTCTAATTCGTCCGCCGGTTCGGACGTCTGGCGGGCCTTTGGCTCGGGGATCTCCAATGTCTCGAGCGAGAGCACTGGTCCCCCGGTGGAAGTCATGTAGCACTTCCGGGCTGTTTCCTGGCTTCCCCTGACTTCCCCTACTCCCGACCGAGTGGGGAACTTCATTTTCAAATGGTATGCCGAGGGAACAGCCTCCAGGGCGGCTAGGCCGGGGCGGCCTAGGATGACATTATATGCTGCTGGGACGTCGACGACCATGAAGTCCATCGGCTCGGTCCGGGTAGTAGGGGTGCTTCCCGTAGTAACGTCCAGGGTTATCACCCCTTCGACGGTTACCCGGACCCCCGTGAACCCGTGGAGAGTATAACCGGCCGGCTTGAGACGGTCTCGGGACAGCTGCAGGCCTCAGAAGGCCGAGAGGAAAAGGATATTGACCGAACTCCCGTTGTCCACCAAAATCCTCTGCACCTTGAAGTTGGCCATGCGGAGGTCGATGACGAGGGCATCGCAGTGGGGGGTTCGGACTCCTTCGAGGTCGGCATCGGAGAAAGACACAGGGACGCCGAGACCTTTCGGGGGAGGGGCGCTATGGACTGAGTTGACCTTTCGGACGAAGGCCTTCTGGGAGGAATTAGAGGAGCCCCCCATGGGGCCTCCGTGGATCAAGTGCAGAACCCGTTCCTCCTCGAACTCGGGTGTCTCTTCGCGCCGCTCGGAGCGCTTGTTAGCCCCCCGAGGCGGAGGGGAGTGGCGATCTGTCCGATCGTTAGCCTTCACGAACTTGGCCAACTGCCCCCTTCGAATGAGGGCTTCGATCTCATCTCTCAAAGCCTGGCAGTCATTCGTATCATGCCCGTGGTCTCGGTGGTACCGACACCACTTATCTTTGTCCCTCCTCTTCGCCGGGGTGTGCATCCTCGGAGCTGGAGGGATGACCCCCTCCTTCTCCACCTCCATGAGGATAGTAGAGACATTAGTGGTGAGGGGAGTGAACTTCTCGAACCTGGGGGGAGGGCGGCGCTGACCGCCCATGTCCTTCTGAGCTTTCTTGGACCCTTCTTCCCCCGTCGCCTTCCTTTTCGACCCTGCGGAGGGTCCCCCAAAGCTGGGAAGGGCTTCGGCCTCTTCTGCTCGGATGTACTTCTCGCACCTCAGGAGGAGGTCGGCGAAGTCATGCGGGGGCTTCTTGGCCAGGGATGATCGGAGGTTGGCGTTAAGGACGTTCGACTGGAACGCCACGGTGGCCACGGACTGGTCTAGGGAGGTGATTGACCTGACTTCTGTGGTGAACCTTTTCACATAGTACCGCAACTTTTCTTCCTTCTCCTGCCGCAGGTTCAGTAGGGAAAGACTTGTCTTCTCGGCTCGCCGGCTACTCACGAAGTGAGTAATGAACAGCGTCTCGAACTGCTCGAATGAGAAGATGGATGAAGGGGTGAGCCTGGAATACCATTCCCGAGCCGACCCCCAGAAGGTGGCAGGGAAGGTCCTACAGAGCACCGCGTCGGAAGCTTGATGGATCAGCATCAGGGTCTTGAAGCTTTCGACGTGATCGACCGGGTCGGATTCCCCTGAGTATGTTTCAAACTGCGGCGGTTTGAAACTCCTCGGTATGTGGGCCTCCATGATCGACCGTGAGAAGGGGGGTCGGCTGGGACGGAAGGTTCCTGCTCGGGACTCTTCCTCCCTGTCCATGCGGCCGATACGCCTTTCCACCTCATAGAGACGGCGGATGAGGGCGTCGTCCCTCCGCTGGTAATCGTATGACCCCCCGGACTCCTCTTCATAGGAAGGGGAGCGTGGACTGCGGCGCCGGTAGTCCTGGGACCGGCGAGGGCTTTGTTCCCGCTGCTGGCGGCTGGGAGCCGGGGAAGGGCTCCGGGTTCGGCGCCGAGGACTGGGATTCCTGGGGGGCGTCAGAGCCCTCTGTGTATTCTGGACGTTCTGCCGAAGATTGAGAGCCTGCAGAACGGTCTCCTGAAACTGGAGGAATTCGGCTCGACTGATAGGCACATCTCGGTCCCTCGGACGGCGTCGATCCCCGGGGGAGTGGGACCTCCTCCTTTGGCGCTCGGGGGACGCTGCTCGGCCTCTGCGGTCCGGGGACCTTCTGGTGTCTCGGCGACGTGGGGACCGCTCACCCTGACGCTGGTGGGAGGCTCCCTCTCGGGCCCACCTCTCGTCAAGATGGGTGCGGAGGTCGTCGTCCTTCTGGCGGTTCAGGAGTGTGATACGGAGGTCAGGATGATGAGAGGCCATCGAGTCCGAGGACCCATTATGGACCGAGACATGGCCCGGATTGAGGGGCTGCTTCTCCTTCCGACCGTTATGACCGGACGGACCATTGTTGGGCTGCTACTTGGGAGGAGGAGGTGGGACCTGCTGGGCCGTCGGAGGTAGGTCGGACTGAGGAATGGGGTTGACTGGGGCTTCATTCGTCGGGTCGGCGAGGTTGCCCGCACGGTTCGACCCTCTGGATCTGACCTTCTTCGGCGGCATGACTGTCGAGGGCGACGGAGAATGGGCTGAGGCTGTTCGTGTGGTTTTCCCACAGACGGCGCCAATCTGTTACCGCTGATTTCGGTGTGGGGGTAAACAGATAGAATTTGTGAGTCCGAGAAGAACCTGAACAGTTGACTCGGCCCTCTTGCTCCTGCCGCAACCTGCAAGGAAGTGCGAGACACCGGGGTTGATTCCGGCGACGCACCCTCCGACGCTCTTGTCAGTAATCAGAAAAAGATTAAGGAAGAGCTTAAATGGTCAAGAAGTGATTCACCTCGTCTTGGTGGTAGAGGGGGTGTATTTATAGTCGCTTTTGGAACGGTTAGGGTCCTGATTTCCTGCCTAACAAACAGGAGAAAAATCCTCCTATTCTGTTTTGGGAAATCAGGCCCTGATTCCCTGGTGAGAGCCAATCAGGCTTATTGATTTGATTTAGTCAAATCAGTGGCCTTGATTCTCCCCATGGTGAACTGGGCTTGTATCGGGTCGGGACCCGTGCCCAGTTGGAGTGGATCTATTCGCGGGTGGTTGGTTCTGTGAAAAAGAGGCCCAATACCCATTTTGGATCCATCTGTATGTGAAATTACCTTTTTACCCCCATGCTTCAAGATTCGTGCTCGATCTGGACGGTCTCGATTTAACCCCATTTTTAGCCATATCATATATATATACTAGTTGAAATTTACCGTGTACCAAGTGCACGTGGCTTGGTGTACATAAATGTTGAATATTTTAACAATATTTTATGTTGAGAAAATCAATTATAGAATAAATTTTATTAAGAATTGAAAAATATATATAGTATAATCACTATATATTATTTATATACACAAATTACTTAAAATTTTAAAACTAAAGACTCAATATTATCATGAGTAAACAAAATAATATGTAAATAATAGTTTCATCTCAAACATAAAGATGTAATCAATTATTCATTGTACTTTTCATAAGATCTACGCAGTTAAAATCCCCGATTAAGCTCGATTAATCGTTAATCGGAGGCTAGTGATTTATAATATTTCAATAGTGGGTGATCTAATCGGGAATAATCGACCGATTAGTGGTTAATCAGTCGATTTTAAGTGGTCGATTAACCGATTAAATCTCCTCATGTTTCATGTTCGTTTGCATTAATTGGGCCCAATCTGGCCCAAATCCAAAGTCGAAATTCAAAATCCAAACCCCTTATGGTTCTCGTGCAAACCCAAACACAACATATCGCCACTCTCTTCTTCTTCCTCGTGCAAACCCAAACCCAAACTGATTATCTTTAAACTCACACCCAAACTGATTCTTTTCTTTTTCCTCGAGCAAACTTAAACCCGACTAGCCGTTGCTTTCCCCGTACTGTCGCATACTTTTTCTCTCTTGATGTTCCACGGTCCACCAAGAAGAAGAAGAAGAAGAAGAAGAAGAAGAAGAAATCTTCTTCTTCTTGGTAGAAATTAGTAAAATAGGCAATAGTTTTTTTTATTGAAATTAGTAAAATAAATCTTTTATTGGTTGAAAAAAATAGTCAATCAATATGTATCTCAAAACTTTAAAACTAATTTTATTAGTAAAACTGTTTTGTTCAGTCAAATTCAAATTTGATATGTTATTTACAAATAAAAACTTTAATTTGTAAAATAAGCACAAATTCAAATTTTTACAGTTCTGTTTAGACTAATATAAATATAATTACATCTACATGATGCATATATAAATATGTATTATTGAGAAATAAACACATTCACAAAAAAAACTTATATTTCTTATCACTATCCTAACTTTTTCCTTCTCATGATACTTTAAAATCCATATTCATATCTATATTGAAAATTTATCTACCTTTCTATCTTAGTTAGCTACACCAGTTGAAGGAGAAAAACTTTTAATAGAAAATGTCTTGTATATTAACCAATGGTAAATCTGGACCATGGTGTTCCTTATTTTAAAAAATGGTCACAAATGTCAACCACTAAACTAACCAACAAAGCATAAATAATTACAACTGCAATGTAGCTATTGCACAGGACAAACCCAGAAGACAATACAATCCAAAAAAATCCTGCATCATAACCATCCTGTCTGCAACTCATTCACTAATTTGATTCAAAGGAACCAATATAGAGCCTCAATCATATAATCAACCAATGATCAGAACAAATCATATACTCATGCAACAACTTTAACATATTCTACAAAAGCATCCTTAAATTCTAAAACTGCAATTAGACCCACTACAACCAATTGCATTTCAGAATTCAGTGCATCAAAACCAACACATACAAACCTTGCAACTTAGATCCTAATCCATGCAATATATTTTCATAAGCAAGATAAGCAAGCAAACATGTAATCAAAGGAGAACTAAGAACGAACAATACTTTCAAAAGAAGTTATCATCATCAAACTACTACGTACATGGACTGAACTCCATACAACCCCACCTACCACCATTAGATGGAATCTTTAGAGAACAGATAAAGAGTTCAAAACTATTCTATAAATAGCCCACTTAACCTATTCCTAAGATAACAAAGTGGGCAAAATTCCAAAGGGACTAATAGCCCATCACCACAAAGCCATCTAATCCATCCTCCCAAGCTACTACTCATCATCATCATTCTCCTTCTCCTCCTCTTGTAAATTCCCTTTACCAAATAGTCAGTTACTACCAAGCTAACTAATTAATGTAAACAAAACCAGAAACATTAATTAAATCAAAATCTCACCTCCTCGATTCCACTTCCATCCTCATCGTCGTTGACCTCGGACTTCGACTTGTCAGTTCAATTTTTAAGCCTTCTTCGCGTAAGGAACCTTATCCTGCATTTCACACAAACTGGTAATCAATATCAAAATTTTTTTATATAACAAAAATCGATAGTTGAGAAAAATAAATAAATAAAAATACTCATTGCATCTGACAAGGTTTTCCACCTCTCTCTTGCAACCTTACCGGCCTACCCCCCCAACACACAAAATACAACAAAAAAATCAGAAGAAAAAGAATTAGGGGAAAATATAAATAACGATTAAGATAAAGAGATTAGAGTTTATAGAGGCGAAGCTCTTGTTCTTCGGGTTCAACCAAAAGAAAACATGAATCCGAAAAAAATATCAACTAAAACTGACTAAAATCCACAACAAATTGATTGGGATTTAGTTTCATTTTGGGTTTGATTTGAGGGTTTCGATCGATATTATTTGGGGATATGGATGCCTTTTTAAGATGGTGATGTAAAAAGTTAACGGCTTGGATTAAGATGATCATGTTAGATCTACGGTTCATATGATGTTTATATGAATGGTTAAGATCAAGTTGTCGAAATTGATGGTTGAGATTGCCTGACTTTCAACCTCGCAAATCAGACCAAATAAACAGTTTAAGGTCTATTGGTCAAAGTTAAATACTATCATAAGATTCATATAAAATTGTATCATTTCAAAAAATGTTATCGTACCCCCTTGTCTAACAAAAAAAGAGATGCAAGAGCTATCAACATTTAGATATACTACAAAGGATTATTTTTTCCTTTATTCTGGAAAATACTATATTTTCACATACTTACGACCAATTGATATTAATGTAACTTACTTTCCCACAATTTCTATGTGAAAGCAACAATATAATGACAAATGCAGTAACAATGAAAACAATCATATGCTTGAAAAGTTGAAAGGTCTATTACAATTATATATACACTAAATACATATATATCTTTGGAAAAATTAGAAGAATAGTTTACACCGGATTAGCAGATCCTCTTAAACCTAGAAGATCATAACTTGCCTAAATAAACTTTCCCATGATCTTCCTCTTCATCAGTGCCCCAATCAGCTTGATAATATTGGGCTTGATCTCAATCCTCTTCATGCTTAGCATGTACCAATCACGCTAGTTGCTCAGAGCATTATGAAAACAAAGAAGTATTACTTGGCATCTGCAGAGTACAAGACCCAAGGAAAATAATTCCATAACTCTTTGACAATATTATCTAAATGATCAGAGTTAGCTCATCTACAACATTAACCAAACGACAGCAAATCTCACTCTTCAACAGCCGCAAATCTTGCTCTTCAACAACATTATACCTTTCTATCTAGCATATCTTACACTCCTTCCATTATTCTTTCTTATTGCTAAAGAAAAGAAAGGGTTATAAAAAATACCTTTCAGGATAGTAGTTTACATGATGCGGTTTTGAACTCAAATTCTCATTCATCTATTACCTGCATAACAATATCATTATACCAATTCATAATATCCGTACGTAAAGTACCATAAACGTACATACAAAACCTGTATAACAATTAAGTCTTGCGTGAATGAGCACGCGTGAAAACAGACTTGTATGTTGATATATTAATAGAAGGTAAGCTTTCTCATATATACCTGAGTAGGTATTGAGAGACTTGACTACCAAGTACAAGGAACTTTCATCACCCCATGCAATAGCTCTTTCCAATGCTGATGAAGTCATTGGAGTAATCAAAGAATAAAAGTTAAGATAAGTAAAAAAAAGATCCCAGGATTTTAACTTAAAAACTTGGAGTAATCATTGATGTATGAAATCCCTGAAATATAAGATTACACGAAAAAGACATTCGTGAATGTAAATAAAATAGGCAATTTCCATCTCACAAATAATCTACCATTGACAATTGAAGATCATGACTGTATGCAATGCAAAATTTAATACGGCTCACTAATGACAATCCATAGAAGTTGCATGTCGCACATTGATCACAACTTATACCACCCATCACTTTAAACATTAACTAACTAAGTAAAAATTCTTCAAAGAACAAGACATATATGAGCATATATTAACCAAGGATCACTAAAAAATATTCTTCCATGTATTATTCCTTTCAAAAATAGAGTAAAGATAGTGAGGTAAAAAATTGATATAAAAGGATGGAAGGTAAAAAAATATTACAATAGATGATAGAAAAAATTATATGATTCAGGATCAAACAACATAACTTTCTCACAGTCAAGAAAAGACTACCTCCCTCAACTATTGTATAAAAAAACTAAGAATTAGATACAGAATTAAATAGAGAATTAACGTGAATACAACCTATGATCAATAACGATGAGCAAAGAAGATTCAAAGCTAGTGGCAAAATTAAGTATAAATAGAAACTTTTACAAAAGTAAATATATGCGATAATCAAAGTTTTCCCTTGTAATTATATACACCATATATCTTTCCAGACATACAACTAAAAAAATATCAAAAACAAACTTCCCGTTGAGTTGGGTATATGTAACACATAACATTTTGATAACTTGATAACCTCTGAAGTACAAAAGCAACAAAAAGAAATCATTGCACATGAAGCATCAAGTCACAGTCTTTTGTTCAATAATAAAGGCTTGTCATACATGTAGTCTAATGTGAAACAATCAGTAACAACTTGATACACACTTTCTGCTGTGTTTCAAATTCAAATTTAAGAAAATAAATTGAAAAACCTAACAGTCAATCTGGTAACACGAATTTGCAATCAAAAATTCGATGATTGAACTACAAGGAATCAATTGTAATTGTCTTGCGAATATTAGTGAAGAAGAGATCAAGTAGATTCAAAACAAAGAGAGGAAATGGAGCTTGAGTGCACATCACCAATCACTATATATGCATATGCAAGCAACAAATAGAATTTTACAAGTAGCAAAATAGTTCAAAGCTTTTATGCTTCTCAAGAAAAGGTTGTTAACCAACTTCAAATTGACATATAAATTTACACTTATGTTAGATCATAATTTTTTTCTTTCTATTAGCAACTGAACCATATAATGATTTCTTATCACAAAAAATATTCATGCTTATTAATGGGAAAAAAAAGTTGCAGAACAATTTAGAAGTTAGAGGCATGACTACACATGGAAAGAGGCAATTCCGAATCAATCCCTATAGTTGATGTCTGAAGTGGCATGCAAGATTCAGATCCAATGTTTTAAATAAGCCAATTTTGTTATTTCCCACTAATTGCAGCTACATATATATCAAAATCTTTAGTGAAATTGCTTGAGGAAATACCAAAGGAGGCAGGGTGTGTCAACTTGCCTTCGGCAATCACAAGATACTTTTTTGGTTGAATGATCCCCTTGTATGTGCAAGTTGATATTCCTTTTTTCTGAATTCTCTAAATTGTATTGGCAATAAATCTATATATATATATATATATATATATATATATATATATATATATATATATATATATATATATATATATATATATATTTAAATGGGATGTAGTAGTTCCATGTGAGAAGAATAAGAAAGCATTTATGTTGCTCTTCATCTATTGCTGCATTCATCTTTCGAGTCATATTTGTTTCAAGAATCGCAAATATTCTCAATTCTAAAACAAGACAACACTTTAGTTATTCAGATAAACTACATTATTGTGAGGGAGCTCAAAACTCCCGTATTATGTGCTTTATCAAGATATCAATATATCAATACCAAGTCACGTGAACATAATCGACACATCTCACAATTCATATAAATGATTATAACTACATTTATATCCTACAATTGGTCAAATAATGAACGTTTGACTTTTTAACCGATATCGGCATGCAGAGGTACGTCTCATGTTAAGATTTCAATAAGTGCACGTGTATAATTATATAAATTTGTTTAAAGGAAAAAATTATATAAGTGAAATTTTTGTCATTAGAAAGATAGAAAATTTTGAACCTTGATTTATATTAATTTGTTATGCTAATAAAAAAATCTAAACAGTGAAATGAACCTTTCAACAAAATAATAATATAAACAGGAAAGACAATGATGAACTTAGGCTCAGTGTATTATCAAGTTCATTAATTAAGAGAAACATGCATCATATTCATACCCCATAAAACACCTTAAACGGATATCCAATTCCATTTTTGTCTTTAGAGGTCAATGCAAACTCAATAGTTCTATCCAACAACATAGATGCCTTCATACTATTTATTGTTAATCAAGATTAATCACATAGTGGTTAAGTGAAATATTATCTCAAGTGTTTCCTTGGTTTGATAAGGACTGAGCTTAAACTCCCAGTCAGATCTCTATCAATGTTCACCTTCACCCATCTTGAAATGCTGCCTAAATGCTCTCTCTACTAACCTCTTCTCTTGTGGCTTGTTACTTTTTCATCTTCTTCTTCTTATTTCCCAAATAAATCAACCCAATCTTCTTTAAAATACTAAAATTTAGAACATCATAAGCTTTTAAACAGCTGGTACATCTTGTTCGCATACAAGATCCCCGCCGCCCCATTCACACCTAATTATTCAACCAAATTAATTCAATTTTTTCAACAACAAACATGAAGTCATCAAAAGACAAACATAGTGAACACACAGAGTTACCAAAACGTATAAAAACTATAATTTCTTATTGAGGCAAACTAACAAACAGGTGGTGGGCATGAGAATAAGAACACAGTCAAAAATCAAACTTCACATAGCCAACATTTTCAAACTAAGTTGCTAAGTTGCAGAGGTGAAGAAGAGGAACAAGAGACAGTACGTGCGGGACTGTAGCAGTGGAAAGCACGGCCTTCAGAGTGAGTCCAGTCAAGGTATTGGAAAGCGCGACCTTCAGTACGTACGGGACTGCAGGAGGGAGAGCTACGGTGGGGCTGGGGAAAGGGTTTGAGAGAGGAGGAGGATGTGAGGTTTTAGGGTTTCGATTGAGAACGGGATCAATTTTGGGAATTAGGGTTTTCAATTTGGGTTTGAATGGGTTTCGGTCGGGATTCACTAGAGGATATGGATTCCAGGATTAAGATGATGATGTAAAAAATTAACGGTTAGGATTAATATGATCGTGTCAGATCTACGGTTTCGATGATGTTTAAATGAATGGTTAAGATTAAGTTGTCGAAATTGATGGTTGAGATTGTCTATGGACAGATTTATTGTGGCTTTTATAATAGAAAATAGATATGAGAGGTCATTGATTTGCCAATCCTTCATACAATGATAAACTAGATTTTTTCTAGTCTCTATAAGCTATTCAGTTATTCTAAAATCCATAACAGAATATACTACTTATTATAGGTCATTGCATTGCCCATCGGTCTTACAATGCAAGTTCATTTTTGTTCAATTACTTACATATTAGTTAGTTAATTTAAAATCCATGCCAGAATATACTACTTACTCTTAAGAGCTTAAAGAATATATTATATTTTAAGTTAAGTTTCATGTCACAAGGATCAATACCAATTTTGCAAAACTTAAAAATAATCAATGATGATAACAATGATAACAACATGAGATTCTGAACCTTTAGCGAATTCAAAGGCTACAAAAGCAAATTTGAAGTCATTCGAGAACATATTCTCATATCATTCTGATGCAGTTTGCTAATTGATATTCTGTTTGTATTGTCTATCCATACTGTATGTTATATTGCTATATTGAGTTGCAACTCAAGTTGCAAGATTCTCTGGACTTGCAACTAAGAAGTAAAGTGACTTACTTTTCGTTGCAACTTGGGTTGTAGGGATTGCAACTACCTTTTACTTTTAGTTGCAACGGCAATACAACTCTACTTGCTATGAGCCGAACACACCCAAAAACTGAGATGATGAGGTTTCTGGATAGTTAAGCAATGGCATTTCAACCCCAGTTTTGCTGAAGACATCAAAAGGTGAAATATCTAGAAAAAAATGACCTTTTTCGGTATCAACGTCTCGTGTTAGAAGCTAGTGTTACAAATAATCAAATATATTTCGAGATGGATTTATTTTATAATAAAATGTTACTTCATCAAAACTACGAGAGAAAAATTCAAAGTTATAGATGGCTAAGAAGTACCTAGGAGCGATGATTTTCACCATTAATCACCATTATGAGTTTGGTCATCCTAATATGAAGATCGAGGTGGAAGTATTAATTAATCATGATGTCTAAAGCGAGATAGAGCTCTTGGAGTTTGTGTCATCACCAAATATATGTAAATTGAAGGATAATTTAATAAGATGACTTATAAACCCTCGTATTAGAATGTTGTTGAATTAAGAATAAGGATATTGAATTGGATGGGCAAAAAAACACTAAAAGATAAGATGTTTGGGCATGTGCAGCAAAACCATTTACCACAGCGACTAGAAAGAGTCATGTAATCATATTTAATTGACTAATAAGGACTAGTTAGATTGAAAGAGGCTTTGATCAAGATAGTTTAGAAGGTCATGATAGTTGTTGACTGAACAAGGAGATGAACCTTAAGAGAGCGAATTAGGAGAAGTGTCTTATTGTAGCTGACCCCGAAGGAGATGAACCTTAAAAGAGTTGAATGAAGACAAGTACGCCTGTCGCTGACCCCAAAGATTTGGAGAAAATTCTCTATGATTGTTGTACTAACTAATTGTTTTATTGGAATACCATTTTTGTAAAAAGAAAACCTAAATTTGATATAATGGATCTTCAAAGTGGACTCAGGAAAAATGGGTAATGGACCAACGAGTTTCTTGTTTTATTTATTTACTAGATTTGCCCGTGGCCACGTGCCTACGGCACGTCTTCGGAACGATACAGTATATGAAAGTCTTGTAAACAGTAAAACAACAATTATGTAGCTCAAGTTTGAAAAGGTAAACAATAATTAGTTGTAAATAAAAATCAATGTTTCCATTAGTATATGTTGAAAAATAATTATAATTGGGGGTGTAAAATCCAACTTCTTAGAACTTTGATTGTGGAAAATGATGAAATTTAACTGTTGATGAGATATTTGCTATTTTCAATGTAACATGAGAAATAAAAAAAAATGCATAAAAAATAAGAAAATTTACAACTTGAAATCTGAAAATATAAATTTCTGAGTAAATAGAGAGAGAATGAAAGAGAGAGCGAGAGAGAGAGAGAGAGAGAGAGAGAGAGAGAGAGAGAGAGAGAGAGAGAGATAAATAAATAAATAAAGGAATAAAGGAATTGTTTTGGGGGATTTGAATTTGAGTTTTGGGGGGAAACTTTTGGGCAGGAAAATATGTTTTGTGAGATTATGCCTTTAGCATCTGTCTTAGAAGTGAGCACTGCTTGAAAGCGAGCTGTATTTAGCAGAGTTTTTATCTATTAGTTTCAAATATTTCTTGTTGAACATGTATGTTCTTGGTATGTTACTTCTTACTCTCATGAGGTTCATTCATGTTGTACAGTTATGGAGCATCAAGCCTGGATGGGGAAGCAGACCAGATATATATGTAGATAAGGGACACACTGATGATATCACTGGACTCAAGTTCTCCACAGATGGTCTGGTTCTTCTTTCAAGAAGCATGGATAGTACGCTAAAGGTAGTATTGCATCTACAGATTCTTATTTTCTTACAGCATTAACATTTTGTTTTGACAGGAGCATTTACATAATAAGGAGACACCCCGCATGCCAGAACAAAACACGTACTGACATTTGTCAAATAATAAAGTACTACTGATAAGTGGGAACGATACAATTACAATACTTCTGTCCAATGCTAGGAAGCACCGACACTTCTATGGAGGCCATGTGTTTGATACGTGTCAGTCACACATCCACATGACACTGGTTGTTCCAATGTAGTTTTCAAAAGAGTTTCAATGCAGTTTTTAATAAATATCTAGTTACGGCTCATTAGAGTTCCAGTGTCAACGTGTCATGTCGCATTATGGCATGTCCGCTTCCTTAGCTCACAGGTGTTCATACTTAGTGGTTTCTTCTATTAGGACTACCTTTACCAGCAGGTCTATAAACAATATAAAATGGTATAACATTTTGTTGAATATTTTTTACAAAATTAAATTACTAGATTACATAATTAGAAGAGTCACTTTTAATATACAATTCACTTATTATTATCTTGAGGTAGCGCGCGTTCTAATTATACTCGAGTTTTGTAGACTCAAAATTTACTCAAGAGAGAAAGAGTGGAGACTACAAACAATGAATGAACACTTGTTTTTACATGGTCTCCACATTCTTGTGTCTTGGAGTATATTTTTGATTCTACAAAACTTGAGGTAGAAAAAGCAGCATTGTTCATCTCAAGGAAGGTATCAGTTGCAAAAAAATTAAAATAAAAAAGATATTGATGATATAAAAGAGTGCAACTGTGTAAGAAAGTGGATTTATTTATAGTGGTTGAAACTTGAAATCCACGTACTTTCAGTGCATAAAATAGTTGTAGATTTGTGGGCCCATCCTCTTAATGAAAAGGGGGAGGTGAACCACGCTTGGTCTTTCCCCCACTATATAGAGTGTAGGTGTTTATTCTGATAAGAGATAGAACATAAATTTATGTTTTACTTAAATTTCTGTCCAGGTTTGGGATTTGAGGCAAATGAAAAGTCCCCTTAAAGTATTTGAAGGCCTGCCAAATAGTTATGCTCAGACAAATGCTGCTTTTAGTCCTGACGAGCAACTATTCTTTACTGGAACTTCTGTTGAGAGAGATAGTACGAGTGGAGGTTTGCTGTGCTTTTTTAATCGGAGGAAGCTTGAGCTGGTATCAAGGGTGGGGATCTCTCCAACGTATAGTGTCATTCAGTCTACTTGGCATCCAAAGATCAATCAGGTAATCATTATGCGCATTTCGTTGTTATAAACTTATAGTGGAATTTCGACATACAGTATCCTGACTTGTTAACATCACATAAATTTAATCTTTTAGATGTATGTTCGTTTGATTTTTTATTGGAGAAAATTACAGATTTCACCTCCACAGTTATACTGAAATAAATATCCCACCTAAAATTTATTTTTTAACACTTTATTCCTCTAAACTTATAAAAGTTTAGCACTTTGTGCTCCTAGATATCATTAAATGCCAATGTAGATCACTACTTGCACTATTTTTGGGTTTAAGTAGGTGGAAGCACCTTTGATCAGGAAATTAACATGTATTGACGCCCTACTTTATTTGAATTTCATGTTGTGATTTTGATACCAGTTGACTTCCGGAAAGAATCCAAAGCATATGATGTAACGAAACATTGAAACATCAATCTAAAATTAGTTAAGCGAACATCGTATATACCAGCATATACTAGCTAATAATGATATGTGATGTTGTTGCCTATTTTGATTAATAAACTTGGGAGGGGTTTTATTATTTTGTGGAACCTTAGAGGAGATATCTGTAATTTGGCTCATGTATGTAAGGTTTCAGAGACTATTTCTGTTCAATTAATTTCATGGTATATGACTATATCTGTTGTCAGGTTTTTGCTACTGTTGGGGACAAGAAAGAAGGAGGAACGCACATACTTTATGATCCATCTATCAGTCAAAGAGGAGCACTTGTTTGTGTTGCTCGAGCACCGAGGAAACAATCTGTGGATGATTTTGAGGCCCAACCAGTTATTCATAACCCTCACGCATTACCCTTATTTAGAGACCAGCCGAGCCGTAAACGTCAAAGAGAGAAAGCGTTGAAGGATCCCTTAAAATCTCATAAGCCAGAAGTTCCTGTCAATGGTCCGGGCTTTGGTGGAAGAGTTGGTACCACTAAGGGCAGTTTATTGACTCAATACCTTATGAAGGTATTCATTTTGTGGCCAACTGATGCTTTGAGATTTTTGTAAAAAAAATTAAAATTTTCTTTTAACTCCTACAAAGAAGTTTGTGTTTAGAAGTTTTAATAACAATTTTATTGCAGCAAGGTGGTTTACTGAAGGAGACCTGGATGGAAGAGGACCCTAGGGAGGCTATTCTTAAATATGCAGATGTTGCTGCGAAAGATCCAAAATTTATTGCACCGGCATATGCAGAGACTCAGCCAGAACCTGTTTTTGCTAAGTCGGATTCAGAGGAAGAAGAGAAATGATCAGGTATTGGTGTATTTCGCTACAAATGTAACTCCAAAGGTAGTTTGTGGTTGACTGCCATACATGTTTTATACATTTATTTTCCTTAAATTTGGCATTCCTGTCATTTCTAGGAGTTTAAATATAGTCCAGTTTTAGTAATTTCTTAGTGTTAGAATATAAATATAAATATAAATCTCTCAACCCTCATCATTACTTCTGACTTTTGGCCGGGACATGTAGCCAGAGTACAAGAACAACCCAGTTTCTATCCCTACCGGCTACTTGAAATTAAGAAGAAAGAAAAAAAAACTACTGTGCACAGCCCAGCTATCAATCCACAGAAGGATGCTCAAGCTGCGAGCTGCAGGGGCATGTTAGAATATAAAATACAGAGCCGCATCCCTCATCCCTCATTACATCTTCTGATCTGCGTAGTTGCAGGGAACTTACTGAAACTATATAGAATCATTAAGACTGGAACTATAGTGTAATACTTCAGTAAATTTAGTGGTGCAACAAAGAATGCACGCTACCTGTGCTCTACAGTCTAGAGGTTGATGAACTTAAAATTTGGCTGGTCAACTTCCAGTGTCCCTAGATGGGCATGCTCTATGAAATTTAATTTTATGTAAATTTATTGAACTTTCTGGAGCTGAAGTATGCCAGGCTTCTATACCTGGGATTCTGCTTTATCAAACTTTTTATTTGCAACGGGTTTGTTGTATTGAGCAATAATTTTGTCTTAACTTTTCATTCCAGGATGGAATTTTATCAGAGTGATCGGTGAAATTCACAGCAGCAATAGTTCAAAAGAAACGGTTCGTGTTTCAACAGTTCAGAAACATCGTCAATGACCAGTTTTGGTAATACAAAAGAGAGGTTCAATCTGAGTTCTGGATGCATCAGCTGCAGTTAGACATCAATACCATCGTGGGTACTCTAGCTGTAAACTATACTGAGAGGGAAATTTTAACTTGGCAACTTTGTGCGTAAGTCCAAGCAGGAAGCTTGTATTTTATTTGGTTAATGATCACTTCCACTGGCTAATAGAGTCTGTACATCCAAAATGCTGATATGGATTTATGTACTTGTTGGAGTCGATTGTATAACATGTATTCGGTATGAATGACCAAAGAGGTTCTTTGTAGTATTTCCCCCCAGTATGAACCATGAAGGGCATCGTATATCTTTTCAAAGATTTTTTTGGTGTTTGCAACCATAAGTTAGGGATGCTCTTGTGTATCAATACCATTATGAACCGTGTACTTGTTGATTGGAATTGTATGGTAGCTCTAATGTGTGCAATAGACAATGCTTTATAAAAATTTTCAGATGCAAAATTTGATAATCTGAGCTCCATTTTGATTTTGAAATTTTTGTGTGTTTGGATTCCCAAAGTGGATCCTTCGTTTCCTAGTGCATTTGGAACCTACAAAACCTCAATAGTATTACAACTATCAGTAATTTTCAATGCTGATCTTAGAAAGCTATTCTCAAGAAAAATTCAACATTGCTATACTAAAAAACAAGGCTTTTTGAATTTGAAAAAAAATTCTCTTGAACTATCTCCTTTGCAGAAAATCTCGGTGAATTATTTTTTGCACAGAAAACCACACTCAAGTATAGTTGCAAAAAATTCATTCCGACAGCCTGAGCTTTCTGTTAAAGCTAAGTAAGGTTTTTTTGACAGTAATGAGAAATATGCATGATGTTTTCTGAATCAACTTGTAAAGATGAATGGGGTTATCTTATACATGTAGAAAAGTTAGATGTGGTTTTTTGAAATATATTTCATGGGAGTTTTTTGCAATCATACTTGAGTGTGATTTTCTGCGCAAAAAAAAATCCAGTAAAATTTTCTGCATAAAGGATACAGTTCAAAAAGGTTTTTTCAAATTTAGCCAAAAATATAACTGAAGGGGGTGAAATCGTATAACCGTACAACCAAATTTCATAGTGTATACCACCAAAAACAAAAGTTGAAAGGCAACTAGTTCTTGCTCTCAAAAGAGTTTTACGATAGAATGACGAGAGTTGTCTTGTCAGTTTGCTCTACATTCTCGAGTTTAGTAATGTGAATCTTGAGTTAAGTAAGGCGAATATGGTAGATAAGAGTAGTTAGAGCATCTGTACTCGTCTGCTATATATATATATGCATATTATGCATATTTTGGTAAAAAACTCACTACAGTCGTCTGCTAAATATGCATAATATGCTTATTCTGCTACATGAGACTGCTATATATGAGAGAGGATATGCATAATATGCATATTATGCTACAGGAGACTGCTATATATGAGAGAGGATATGCATAATATGCATATTATGCTACAGGAGACTGCTATATATGCATATATAAATGATGGAGCTCAAAGTGCCGTTGCATAAAAAAAAATAAAAATTTAATGGTCCGACGGCACTCGAAGTGCCGTCCCTCCAAAAAAAAAAAATAATTTCGTCATAAAAAAACCAGAAAAACCCCACTTCCTCCTCCGTAATTTTTTGTAATTTTGTTCTAATTTTTTTTTTGCACTTCGAGTACGATTTTTTCCGTCCGCACTTCAAGTGTCGTCCCACCATTTAAAATATATATATATATATATATTTTCCCTCTCCGACGCAAGGTCATGTTGCGTCCGACCGAATTATTATTATTTCTTTTCTCCGACGCAATGTGAAGCTCCGTCTGAATAATATTTTAATTTAAAATGATAAAATATAGCATTTTACGACTGCAGCGAAACAATATTTGCTATATGTATTTATCTATTTATGCATTTTTTAACCACGACGGTGGATGCTCTTAGTACCAGTTTAGCAATCCATTTATTTTTCTCATAATATAGCATAATTAGGCTTCAAGCCATGGACCCGGCCATTCAGCCCACCGTTTCTTTTAGTATTTTCTAATATATAATATTCTAGAAACTAGTGTTTATTTCTCTCTCACATCTTCTCCACTGCCTCCTCTCTCTCATCGCCTCCCATCCCCTCTAATGGCGGAAGTGGTGTCAATGGCTGACATCGAAACCATCGCCCTCCAAAAGGTATCGACCTCTCCTCCGTCGACCTCGGCTCCATCACCCTCCCACCCGGCGAGGACTTCGGCATCAGATCCGACGACGATGACGTCATCTTTCAAGAAGATCCCCTCGAGTTCGACGCCGGATTCCGCAACATCATCGTCGTCGACAACCTTCCCGTCGTCCCTCCCGAGAAGTTCGAGAAATTGGAAAACGTGCTAAGAAAAATCTACTCCCAGATCGGCCTCATCAAGCACGGCGGGTTTTTGATGCCTGTCAATCCCGAGACCAAGAAAACCCTAGGTTTCTGCTTTATCGAGTACAATACCCCTCAGGTTAGTAATAAAAACCAGTACTTTAAAAAAATTGATTTGGTTTTGGGGAAACCCTAATTTGTTGATGAATTTGGTTGTGTAGGAGGCGGAGTTGGCGAGGGAGAGGACCAATGGGTACAAGTTGGATAAGTCGCATATTTTTCAGGTGAATTTGTTTGATGATTTCGACAAGTTTATGAATGTTCCAGATGAGTGGACGCCCGCCGAGATTAAGCCTTACGTTCCCGGAGTGAGTTTCTCGAATTTGGGTTTTTTGTCTTCTGTGAAATGTAAATGAATTTATAAATGGTTTTGATGGTGGGTGTGGTATTTTGCAGGAGAATCTGCAGCAGTGGTTGACAGATGAGAAGGCGAGGGATCAGTTTGTTATTCGGGCTGGGTCATTTACTGAGGTGTTTTGGAATGATCCAAGGCAGATGACGCCGGAGCTGGTTTATCGTAGGCAGGTGAATAATGAGTATGCTTGAGGTTGCTTGAGTAATTTGTTGTCTTAATGTGAGAATGTATGCGATAGAGTTATGTAGTTTGGTTACTGTGTAGATATGAATGTAAATGTAATATTCTTCTTTAGGTTTTTGTGCATTTGTAGGTTTTGTTGCTTTCTTATGTTGGTTTGTTCTTAGGAAATGGGTAGAATGTGACATGTCTCACACATGCAGTTTCCTTCGACTTAGTCTTTAAGTTAGTAGTGTTAAAGAGAATATCGAAGCCCAATAATTGTGCAAATTATTTTAAAGGTTTGCCTTTCCAAATCATTCCCGAGACAAATTTATTTTTGGGAAGAGATTTGGGTGTTCTATTATCGGTAGTAGATATCTGAGTTTGAATATTAATGAAGCTGTTAAGGTAGTTGATTGTTGTGTTGCGCAATTATGTAGAGATTTGGAGATTTGTTGATGGACCGCAATTACACTCATGTGAGCCCCTGTGGGAGTTGGATTGCACTGAACCTGTTCTGCTTGCTAGCATGATTATTCAGTTACCTGATGCTACCTCATAATTTTCCGACTTATATTATCTTAACTATTTAGTTATTGAGTAATTAGCATTTTGTTATATTAGTTGCTCTTCAAAATGTATAGGATTCTTCCTTGACTCTTCTTTTACATTCTCAGTTATTTCATATCTCCTTTATTACTTCATGTTGTTGCTGTATATGGAGTTTACTTGTTACTGCCACCCACTATTCTTTTATGTCTGTTTCTTACTATTAGCTTACCAAGAGTTGAAATTATAATTTATTTCTGTAAGATAGGAAAGAGAGTGAAAAATGGTTGTTGAGGACATTTGCATTTCAATTTGTTGTGGAATTTGGGATCATTTAATCATAATAACAGGATAATACATTGGATTGGCGAATGTTCTTACCTACCCGTGAGTTGTGCGACTCAATGTGTGTCATGAGTCTTGTATGCTTGTCATTAGAGACTGTTTTAAAAATCGGGAGCGGGAGCGGGAGCGGGTTTTTCCAAATAGTGGAAAAGTACTTCTGGATACTATGTAACCAAAGATTTTCCAAATTGTCACTGATCTGGAATCTGGAGAAAAGAGTAGATGCGTAAAGATGATAGGTTTTATAGGTAATCACACTTATTTTAGATGCATAGAAAAGCTAAGAGCGAAACTTGGGTCTTTGAACGAAGTATCATAATTTTAACGCTCTTACATCAACAGAGAAACTACTAAATCAAGTTGCATCACTGGAGACCTGTTATTGTGAGATTGAGGAGTACTCTTTTTATGGAACCAGAGTAGTGGAAAAGTACTTCTGGATACTATGTAACCACAGAATTCCTTGACTATTACAATCCATTGTAAGGAATGATTAATGCTGTTCCTTTTGTTTTGCAGTATTGGACTGAAAGTTTCGTGCAGTGGTCTCCTCTTGGGACATACTTAGCTACAGTTCATAGACAAGGTGCTGCTATGTGGGGAGGTGCCTCTACTTTTAATCGTTTAATGCGGTATGCGCATCCACAGGTCAGTTAATTTCATTTTTTTCTTCTATTTTGAGTTTATATAATACTTTTGCAAAAGAATTTCCTTTTTTTTTGGTCAAGCCTACCTTTGCTTCATATGGCATTATTTAAAACAGGTTAAATTGATTGATTTTTCTCCTGGTGAGAAATACTTGGTCACATATAGTAGCCACGAGCCCAGTAACCCTCGAGACACTCATGTAAGTAGCTGGATAACCTGTATTTAATTTTGTTGTTTACACCCTTTTATTTATCCTGTTTTATTTGTGATGCTCTTATCCTTTTGTTTTCCTCACAGAGAGTTATACTCAATATTTTTGATGTTCGAACTGGGAAAATGATGCGAGACTTCAAAGGGAATGCTGATGAATTTACTACTAGTGGAAGTGGGGGTGTTTCTGGAATGCCGTGGCCAGTATTCAAGTAATGTTTTAACTTAATAGTTAATAACACTACCACTGCACAACTCCAACTGCTTTTTAATTTATATTATCTGCTGTTTAGGCACTTGAATGCGTTATGGTTCTATTTATGTATAATTTCAGGTGGGGAGGTGGGAAAGAAGACAAATACTTTGCAAAAATTGGGAAGAATGTTATTTCTGTATATGAAACTGAGACTTTCACTCTGATTGATAAGAAGTCCATGAAGGTTGAGAATGTGATGGACTTCACCTGGTCTCCTACTGACCCCCTGCTTGCATTGTTTGTTCCTGAGCAAGGAGATGGAAATCAGGCTGCACGAGTAAGTTTGAAAAATTTTCTTGATACAAACTGTACCTGTTTTTTGGGTAAAGAAAACTGTACCTTGTTTTTGAAGGGAAATAACTCCATACATGTAGTTTGACTGCTTTATTCTGAACATTAAACTACCAAAACACTCTATGAATACCTTTTATTAATTCTTAAATTAATTTTTACACAAAAAAGTTGCGTGTGATTGTATTTGTATGTTCTGCAAACTCAAATTACTATACAAGTGTTTCCAATCTCTTCCAAAATTTGCAACCATCAAAGTTGGCATTGTGCTTTGATACAGTATGTTTGGGCAATAGATTGTTGTGATGAGAGGAGTTGGATTATGGTTTTGGCGGGGGTGGAAATAGTGGAGTCTGAAAAGTTGTACAAAAGCTGATTTGAAGGAAAGGAATTCTGCTATTGCAAAAGATAGTGTGCATATTATTTGATAAAGTTGTACTTTGATTGGGTTTTAATATGTAATTATGTGTTAATTTAGTTTCAAACTGTCAGTGGTGACTGAACTTTTTATATGCAGTATTCTAAGTACATTTCTTACCAACAGGTAAGCCTTGTCCAAATTCCTGGTAAAGAAGAACTCAGGCAAAAAAATCTCTTCAGTGTCAATGATTGCAAAATGTACTGGCAGAGCAATGGAGAGTATCTTGCTGTCAAAGTAGACAGGTACACCAAAACAAAGAAGAGCACATACACAGGCTTTGAGCTCTTCCGTATTAAGGAAAGAGACATTCCTATTGAGGTCTTAGAGCTTGACAATAAGAACGATAAGATTGTTGCCTTTGAATGGGAACCAAAAGGCCATAGATTTGCTGTTGTTCATGGAGATGCTCCCAAACATGACATAAGTTTTTACTCAATGAGGACTACACACAATGCTGGCCGTGTTCAGAAGCTTACAACTCTTAAGGCCAAGATGGTCAATACTATTTATTGGTCTCCTGCTGGCAAATATATTGTACTGGCTGGGCTTAAGGCCCAGCAAGGCCAGCTAGAGTTTTACAATGTTGATGAGCTTGAGTCCATGGCAACTGGCGAACATTTCAGTGCAACGGACATCGAGTGGGACCCAACTGGCAGGTAAAGTTTTTGTCTGATTTTTTTTAATACTATCATTGTTGTTATTATTATTATTATTATTATTTGCACGTTTCAATTTCTGAGTTACTACTTGCACACTTTATTCCAGTTTTAATATTTGCATATTTACCGGTGAATTCTTGTTTGGATATAAGGTTGTGGAAATAGTTTTTAGTGGAAGTCTGTACAAACTGTAGTTTTTATCCCGTCACTTATCCTCAATATATAATTGTTCAGACACATAGTAAGATAGGTGTGGGAGTAGGGGGAGAGGTTGGAGTCAAGTTTAGGAGAGGACTAATTTTTGAGGTTGAGTTAGCTGGAACAATAGCAACTTTGGAAAGGACCCAAAATAAGCCAAAAGTTAATATACCGAGAGGTATGTTAGATACCTCCATATCCATAGTGGCAAGACTTGGGTTAGTATGGCTTAACTTGCTCTATTCATGCTAATTAACCTCGTGCAATTATGGAAAAAATCTCCAAATGAAGTCTTAGAATGAAAGGGAAGCGTTATTTGATTTGAGTAACTAAGGATTGGAAGTGACCTTCGTGCTAACAACCCAGACTCTTAACCAAAATATGCGTAAATTTCAAAAGATTGCAAACCTGTTTATTCAGACCTTTTCTCTAAGTATATAATCCATGTAGGTATGTCGCAACTTCAGTCACTTCAGTCCATGAGATGGAAAATGGATTCTACATTTGGTTCTTCAACGGAAAGCTACTGTACAAGATAACCAAGGATCACTTTTATCAGGTAAAAATATATTCCCTCAATTTTTTTAAAATATTTTTTTACATCGTACTTCAATTAATGAATTAAAATATTTTTTTAAAAAAAATGTACAGTTCCTGTGGCGACCAAGACAAGACCTCCCTCATTGTTAACTCCCGAGAAGGAAGAGGAAATTGCCAAGAACTTGAAGAGATACAGCAAAAAGTATGAGGTAGAGGACCAAGATGTATCACTGCAGTTAAGCGAGCAGGATAGGAAGAAGAGGAAGATGCTTCAAGAGGAATGGGATGAGTGGGTTGCCAACTGGAAGAAAATGCATGAGGAAGAGAGGGAACTGAGGATACAGCTGCGAGATGGAGAGGTCCAATACAATCCCCAAAACAAATGCTATTCTTCTTCTTCAGTTTTCTCCAATATCTCAGCTTTCCAACTTTCAATCAGTTACCAGACTTGTTACCAAAAAAAAAACTCTCGATACAATTTATTCTATGAGAAACTCAATGTTTCATCATTATTAGACAGTGAGCAAAACCTTCACAATTTCCACTTCACATCTCCTGCATGTAGTAGTGGCATCCTTAAAATGTTGATTTTTTCCAAACAACCCATTTTTCAAAATTATTTACCAAACTAATCTACTTTCGAAACTAATTACTAAATTGACCCACTTGCTGTTCGAAACAGTGAGTACTGTTTAGTATAGGAATTTTGTCGAGTTTCAAAATACTGAAGCTAAACTCGTTATTTCAAACAGCGATCCTAACAGCGATTGAGTCAGTTTGGTAAATATTTTCAAAAAGTTGAACATTTTGGGAAAAAAATTCTAAAATGTTACCCTGCGGACAACGAAAAGTAGGAATTGTTATTGAGGTGGGATAAAAATGACCCTGGGCCCAGGATGGCTTTCACTTAAGGGCACGGCAGTTCGGACCCGAGCCGTAAAGTCACCCCCACAAAACCAGCCTCCTCGTTCCGACGATCCGCCATGACCATCGGTCTCCGATCCTCGACAGCCCCGCGGGCCTTCCGCTCAGCCTGGTAAGGGATGCGGATGACCTGGTGCAACCTAGGCCATCCGATTCTCCCAGAGGCACGAGGGCCCCACGATCAGCCATGTCAGCTCCAAAACCACCTAGGATCTTGCCACGTCATCCCTATACCGCTCAACAGGTTGCCACGTCTGCCCTAAACCCCCTGGGCCTCCTGCCACGTCAGGCCCATGGGCTTTCGGGTCTAGACCCGTCCCCCAAGCGGATCCAAACCCGGTTGGGGTTATCTATAAATACCAGACCCTCACCCACCTTCAAAGGTAATCAATCTTCACCACTTAAAAATCCTAGTTACTGCTACTCTCTCTCAGAGACTGACTAGATCGTCGGAGGGTCTGCCACCGGGATAAACCCCGGTGTTCCTAGACCGTCTGCAGGTACGCGAGGCGAGGCAATCCGAGCCAATCCTCCAGTGCCGAAGCGAGCCTCCCGCTCACCGTCCGGTACCGCATCCTTCCTCCCTTACAAATTGAGTTCTAACTCACACCTGGTGCATCCACACTCCCCCCCAAAAACAAGCAGCATCAGGCTGGCGCCGTTTGTGGGAACATCTTCATTACTCGGTACGGACGACAGTCCGAGCCTCGCCATTCACAGTCTCTTCCTTCGACCTACTCTCCCATGGCTAACAGGGCCCGGAGACCAACTCCTTCCGCCCACCCAGACGGGCCTCCTCTTCAGGACGTCCTCGGTGGAAGGCAAGGATCAAATAATCCGGGGGGCGAACCCCGGACCCCAACGAAGCGCACCTCACGTCGTCGAACCCGACCTTCGTCGGGTCATTCTGAACAGAAGGGCTAGTCAGACAAGGGGAAGGACCGCTTCCAACTCGACCCCGAACCGATCCAGGCCTGCACCCGGGGAGAGGCCATCGGTACTCAGCCGCATCGGCCAAATTCCGACGCCACGGCCCGACCCTTCTGACCATGGCGCGGTCACCAGGGCCGAGTTCCGAAGTTTTCGGGACGAGATCATGGAGGCACTTCACGGAGCGCCCAGAACCGCGACACTAGACCGACCCCGTCAAGCGAGCGAAGGAAGGAGTTACACTCGTGCACCAACTCCTCCTGAGCGCACAGACGAGGTACTCCGGCGCCTCCTAGAGATGGAAAACCGCCTCGAGCGCATCGGCGACGGGAATCCCCACCCCGTCCTAGGCCGAGAGCCTTCCCGGCGCCATTTTCCGTCAACATCTTGGAAGCGGAGATCCCCGGAACTTCCGGCCTCCGCAGTTCGAGACATACAACGGCGAGGGTGATCCAACTGATCACATTGAGGGCTTCAAAACCCTCATGATGATTCACAGCGCTTCGGATCCCCTGCTGTGCCGAGCGTTCCCTGCCACCCTCTGGGGTCCGGCCAGAGAATGGTTCTCCAAGCTCTCCCCCGGCTCAATCTTCTCGTTCGACCATCTGGAAGCCAGCTTCCTGGCCCACTTCATCACCAGCAGGAAGGCCGAGAAGACGAGCGCTTCCCTGCTCGACCTCAGCCAGAGGAGGGGGAGTCGCTCCGTGACTTCATCAAGAGGTTCACGACCGAGGCAAGATCCGTCTCTGCCCTCGACGCCGGGGTCACCTCGGCCGCCTTCCGACATAATGTCCGGCACAACCAGCTGAAGGTCTCCTTGGCGAAAAAGGCCACCTCTGGACTTTCCTGACCTCCTCAACCGAGTTGAGAAGTACATACGAGCTGAAGAGGCTCTAAACCCAGAGGGCAGCAAAGAGGTCACAGGGAAGGGCAAGCGCAGGGTCGATGAGATCGAACCCGCCAGGAAAGCAGCAAAGGAGGGAGTCGGCGCAAAGAGGGCCCCTCCGGTCCTTCGATACACCCCCATGACACAGAACGTGTCCGCCATCCTTTTAGAAATCGAGGATAAGGGCCTTGTCTGACTACCTCCCCGACCAAGCAACAACAAGAAGCGAGACCAACGCTTCTACTGCCGTTTCCACAGGGATCATGGACATGAAACCGACCAGTGTCGGGCCCTGAAAGACGAAATCGAGGCCCTGATCTCTGGAGGGTACCTCCGGGAGTTCACAAGGGAAAGCCAACGCGATCGGCGGGATACGAGCATCCTGGATTGGGATCCCGATCTCGAGGGAGCCCTGACGCCGGCCATTCTGCATTGTGTCCACGGAGGACCCATGGGGGGGGGGGAATCAAATACTTCTCGGAAAGCCTTCATCCGAGAGGTGAACGCTGTTCAAGATCTCCCCTCACCCCGATTACAACTGGTACCTGTCTCTTTCTTCGGAGAGGACCTCGAAGGCGTCCGCCTCCCTCACTGCGACGCCATCGTCATTGTCCTCCACATGGCTAATTGTGAAGTTCGCCGGATCCTCGTCGACAACGGCAGCTCCGTAAACATTCTTTTTCTCGAAGCCTTCGAGAATCTCAAACTGCCCAGAGGCAAGCTCAAACCAGCCGGATACACCCTGCACGGGTTCTCCGGTGTCCCCGTCGTGATAGAGGGGATAGTGACTCTTGACGTCACCGCAGGCTCGGTTCCGATCCAGCAGACCGAATCTATGGACTTCATGGTGGTGAACGTCAAAGCGGCGTACAATGCCATACTCGGCCCACCTAGGATGTGCTCCCTTCAAGCGGTACCATCGACCTACCACTTAAAACTGAAATTCCCCACCCAGCAAGGGGTCGGTGTGGTCCGAGGTAACCAGGAGGCGGCGCGGTCATGCTACATGACCGCCATCGGGGGGGGGGGGTGTCTTCCCCCTCGACGCCGTTGAGCTCAAGTCAGAGAGGGACAGTCCCGCTCCTCAACCGGTCGACGAACTGGAGGTCCCGTTCCATGCTGCCGACGAGTCAAAATGGTTCCGAGTAAGCCGCTCACTTTCCGAGGACTTGAAGACTGGCATAATCAACTGCATTCGCCGCAACATTGATCTCTTCGCCTGGAAGCCCTCCGACATGCCCGGGATATCCGAAGATCTGATCATGCATCGGCTGAGCGTCATCCTGGACTCGAAGCTGGTCGCCCAGAAAAGGTGCAAAGCCGCCCCGGAGAGGCAGCAAGCCATGAAGAAAGAGGTGGACAAGCTCTTGTCTGCTCGGTTTATCCAGGAGGTTAACTACCCCGAGTGGTTGGCTAACGTCGTCATGGTTAAGAAGGCGACCGGGGGATGGCGGATCTGTATAGACTTCAGGGATCTCAACAAAGCATGTCCAAAAGATCCTTTCCCCCTCCCCCGCATCGATGCCTTGATCGACGCAACCTCGGGACACGAGCTGCTGTCCTTCATGGACGCATTCTCAGGATACAATCAGATCCAGATGTTCTCGCCAGACATCGCAAAGACCTCATTCGTCACCGACCAGGGTCTTTTCTGTTACCGCGTTATGTCCTTCGGGCTGAAAAACGCCGGAGCCACTTACCAACGGCTCGTGAACCGGATTTTCAAAGACCTGATCGGCCGCAACGTGGAGGTCTACGTCGATGACATGCTCGTCAAGAGCCGAGCCGGGCTGGACCACGTCGCCGACCTCGAGGAAGCCTTCGGAGTCCTCCGACATCATAACATGAGGCTCAACCCAGCTAAATGCGCCTTCGGCGTCTCCTTCGGAAAATTTCTGGGATTCATCGTCAGCCAGCGCGGCATCGAGGCGAACCCAGAGAAGATCCAGGCCATAATAGACATGGCCCCGCCCCGGAATGTCAAGGAAGTCCAGAGGCTCACGGGCAGGTTGGCGGCCATCGGTCGATTCTTATCCAAATCAGGGGAGAAGTCTCTCCCCTTTTTCAAAGCTTTGTGAGGAAAAGGGGCTTCGAGTAGGGTGCCCATCAACAAGAGGCATTCGAGCAGCTGAAGCAGTACCTCGCCAACCCTCCTCTCCTCAGCAAACCCGAGCCAGGCGAACTGCTATGGCTCTACCTATCCGCCTCGGATTGCGCCCTCAGTGCAGTCCTCGTCCGGGAAGAGGAGGGGGTTCAGAGGCCATTGTACTATGTAAGCAAAGTCCTCCCCGCCGAGACGAGGTACGCCAAGATCGAAAAAGTGGCATACACTTTGGTCATGGCGGCCCGGAAGCTCCGTCCTTACTTCCAAGCCCACTCTATCCAAGTGTTGAGCGACCAGCCCTTAAAGACCATCCTCCACAAGCCAGAGAACTCTGGCCGCTTGGTCAAGTGGTCAATTGAGCTGAGCCAATACGACATTGGCTATCAGCCGAGGACGGCGGTCAAAGGACAGGCCCTCGCCGAGTTCATCACCGAATGTACCATTTCCGAGCAGCCCAGTATCGAGGAGTCGGATCCGACATGGAAAGTCTATGTCGACGGATCCTCTTGTGAAACTGGGAGTGGCGCCGAGATCATCCTTTGAGGCCCCGACCAGTTCCTCCTTCAATACTTTCTCCGCCTCAACTTTTCGGCCTCCAACAACGAGGCGGAATACGAGGCCATGATTACCGGACTGACCCTCGCACGCCGAGCCGGAGCTAAGCAAATCCGAGCCTTTAGCGACTCTCAGCTCGTGGTCAATCAGATCACCGGAGAGTACGAGGCTCGCGACGACCGGATGATACGGTACTTGGCCGTAGTCCGACGGCTCCTAGCATCCTTCTGCTCCTCGGTTGTTAGGGTCCCCAGGGAGCAAAACGCCCAGGCAGACGCGTTGTCAAAGCTCGCTTCATCCTTCTTCGAGGGTCTCGACCAAACGGTAAATAGTTTTGAAAAGTGGGTCGTTTGGGAAAAATCAACATTTTAAGGATGCCACTACTACATGCAGGAGATGTGAAGCCCACATAGTGAAATTGTGAAGGTTTTGCTCACTGTCTAATAATGATGAAACATTGAGCTTCTCATAGAATAAATTGTATCGAGAGTTTTTTTTTGGTAACAAGTCTGGTAACTGATTGAGAGTTGGAAAGCTGAGATATTGGAGAAAACTGAAGAAGAAGAATAGCATTTGTTTTGGGGATTGTATTGGACCTCTCCATCTCGCAGCTGTATCCTCAGTTCCCTCTCTTCATGCTCATGAAGAGAGGGAACTGAGGATACAGCTGCGAGATGGAGAGGTTAGTGATGCAGAAGAAGAATATGAAGCTAAAGAAGTGGAAGTTGAGGAGATATTGGACGTTGAAGAACTAGTCATTCAACAAGAGTTTGAGTAGAGGGACTTTCTTATATGTATTTTGTTTGAGACTAGGTTTTTTGTACTTGTTATAATCCAAGAGATGATATCATCACAGTTAGCTATTTGTTTTTTTATTATTTATAACTGCAAGCTGGGGCGGTTTGAATACTTTTTAGATGACAAATTTTGGTTTAATTTGCATGGATAACGCTTAAGAAACTTGCTAATTTAGCAGTGAGTATATTTGTCTATGCACCGTACGTCAATGTATTCTGTCTAATATTGGTAGCAATGTGTTTCAATTTTGTCTTGTCAGGTGTTGCGATCTATTGATTGCCATTGGTGACTACAGGTTGCTCTTTTTCCTGCTACATACTACAAGATATATTGTATGTTAAATGAAGTTTTTGAACATAGTATCTGAAATCAGGGTTATATTCTTCATTGATTAGTAGGCAATGTGTTTGTTTACCAAAGTATGAAGGCTTTTGTCGGGAAAATCTCCAATTTGGTCCCAATTTTTATTCAGTAAACAAACTTCTTGAAAGACATTGCCACATAGTTACTGGTATAAAGTTTTTTTTTTCACCTCAAGTTGCTAGAATTTCAGAATGGCATCCTTGCTAGAACCACTATTATAATTCATTTCTGGCAAAGTGGGCCTCAAAGTCCTCCAACGTGTCCAATTTACTATCCGGAGTCACGGCCCAATAACAGATTTCTCACGAACGAGGCCTCAGTATTAGTTCGAGTCGACGTGTGTCTTTAAGTACAGTCTCATAAACAAGGCCTCAGTATCGGCCCAATATGTTAATTCGAGTCCGAACACCAACGTGTCTTTTAAGTATATTCACTGCTTCATTCATCGGCCCCAAAAAATAATTGGGTCCGGATCCTATTTTGAAACCTGTTGGAATTTTGAATCAGATCCGGGTCAGCTTAAAATATCCTGGACTTGGACCCGGACCTGAACCCCCCTATCCACTCCACCAAAAAAAAAAAAAAACCCCTATATAAATTCTTCGAGTCCCTAACCCTCCTTCCCGTTTCCTAGGGTTTGTGGCACCTCTAAACAGGGACGGAGCCATGTAGAGGGGTTTGCAAATGCACCCCCAACTTTGAGAAAAACTCCTTACATTTTTAAATTTCACCCTTTTAGCCCCCTCCCCGCCCCCCCCCCCCCCCCCCCCCCCCCCCCCCCCCCCCCCCCCCTCCTTCAATATTTCTACAAACCTCACCTATTATATCCAAAATAGCATCCGTCTCCTTCCAAATCTACAATTTATTATTTGATGACACTCCCAACTTTAATTTAGGGATGATCAATGCAAAATGATCTTTTTTTGTTTTTGGGACTGATAAGGTTAACAGAGAGATTGGAAAATATGATTGGATCATCGGGATGAACACAACTGAGTACAATGACTCCTATATATAGGAGAGAACCAAACACTAAACTAATACATATCCGATATGGGACTGTGGCAGGGTAAAAATGGCCTGGGGCCCAGCCAAGGCCCAGGATGACTCACTCAAAAGGGAAAAAGAAACAATCCGGCTCGGCCCCGGACCATTACAGCCTCGGCACCGAGCCGCAAGTTCACCCCCACAAAACTGGTCTCCTCGTATTCGACGAGCCTCGATGGCCCTCAGCCTCCGATCCGCGACAGCCCCACGGGCCGTCCGCCCCTCCTAGCACGGAATGAGGATGACCTGGCACAGCCTGGGCCATCCGATTCTCCCAAAGGCACAGGAGCCCCATGATCAGCCATGTCAGCTCCAAATAC
Source organism: Hemerocallis citrina (assembly GCA_017893485.1). Taxonomy (NCBI): domain Eukaryota; kingdom Viridiplantae; phylum Streptophyta; class Magnoliopsida; order Asparagales; family Asphodelaceae; genus Hemerocallis; species Hemerocallis citrina. The sequence continues at coordinate 46,334,564 of CM030363.1, forward strand.
CACCTAGAGCTTTGCCACGTCAGCCCTATACCACTCTTGGCACTGCCACGTCCGCCCTAAACCCCCTGGGCCTCCTGCCATGTCAGGCCCATGGGCTTTCGGGTTCAGACCCGGCCCCCAAGCGGATCCAAACCCGGTTGGGATTCCCTATAAATACCAGACCCTCACCCACCTTTTCAGGTAATCAATCTTTGCCACCTAAATTTTTCTAGTTATTGCTACTCTCTCACAGAGACTGACTAGATCGTCGGAGGGTCCGCCACCGGGATAAACCCCGGTGTTTCAGGACCGTCTGCAGGTACTCGAGGCGAGGCCATCCGAGCCGATCCTCAAGCGCCGAAGCGAGCCTCTCGCTCACCGTCCGGTACCGCACTCTTCCCTCATTACAAATTGAGTCCGAACTCACACCTGGTGCATCCACACTGCGACCAAAAACAAACTGCATCAGGTTGGCGCTGTCTGTGGGAACTCCTTTATCCGGTACGGACGACAGTCCGAGCCTCGCCACCGACGCTCTCCTTCGACCCGATCTTAAATGGCTCACCGAGCCCGAAGATCGGCCCGTTCCGCCCGACCAGACGGGCCTCCTCCCGAGGGGGCCCTCGACGGAGGGCAAGCATCCAATAATCCGGGGGCGAACCCCGGACCCCAACGAAGCGTTTCACACATCGCCGAACCCGATCTTCGTCGGGTCATTCTGAACAGAAGGGCTAGCCAGGCTAGGGGAGGGACCGCTTCCAACTCGGCCCCGAACCATTCCAGGCCTGCACAAGGGGAAAGGCCGTCGGCACTCAGCCGCATCGGCCGAATTCCTACGCCCCGACCGAACCCTTCCGACCATGGCGCAGTCACCAGGGGCGAGTTCAGAAGCTTCAGAGATGAAATCATGGAGGCCCTCCATGGAGCGCCAAGGTCCGCAACCTATCGCCGACCCCCTCCAATAAGCGAAGGGAGAAGTCACACTCGTGCGCCGACCCCCCCTCCTCCCCCCCCCCCCCCCCCCCCCCCCCCCCCCCGAGCGCACGGACGAGGTGCTCCAATGCATCCTAGAGATGGAGAATCAAATCGAGCACATCGGCAACGAGAATCCCAACCTAGTCCAAGGTCGCGGACCTTCTCGACCTCCATTTTTCGTCAACATCATAGAAGCGGAGATCCCCCGGAACTTCCGACCTCCACAGTTCGAGACTTACAACGGCGAGGGTGATCCAGCTGATCACATGGAGGGCTTCAAAACCCTCATGATGATTCGCAGCGCTTCGGATTCCCTGCTGTGCCGAGCCTTCCCGGCCACCCTCCGGGGTCCGGCCAGAGATTGGTTCTCCAAACTCTCCCCTGGCTCGATCTTCTCGTTCGACCAGCTGGAAGCCAGCTTCCTGGCCCACTTCATCACCAGCCGGAAAGCCGAGAGAACGAGCGCTTCCCTGCTCGACCTCACCCAGAGGGAGGGGGAGTCGCTCCGTAACTTCGTCAAGAGGTTCACAACCGAGGCCAGATCCGTCTCTGCCCTCGACGCAGGGGTCGCCTCGGTAGCTTTCCGACACAATGTCCGGCACAACCAGCTAAAGGTCTCCTTAGCCAAGAGGCCACCTCTGGACTTCCCTGACCTTCTCAACCAGGTCGAGAAATACATACGAGCTGAAGAAGCTCTTAACCCAGAGGGCAGCAAGGAAGCCGTGGGGAGGGGCAAGCGCAGGGTCGATGAGGCCGAACCTGCCAAGAAAATAGCAAAAGAGGGGGTCGGCGCGAAGAGGGCACCTCTGGTCCCTCGCTTCGAGAGGTACACTCCCCTGACACACAACGTGTCCGCTATCCTCTTTTTCATTTCTCCACATATTCACTCAGGCGTAATTTTCACTAGCGAGAGCTTCCGGCGATCGTCGACTGTTTTCAGGTGAATTTTTTGACCGCGTGTGTCACTTCATGGTAAATTATACTTAGTTTATTTTAAGTCAAAAATGTCTTCTCTTTCTCCTACTTTGGAGCCCTCCCCCTCTGCTGGCAAAGCGCCGTCTCCGAGTCAAGTGCCTCGCATTGATAGGGGAAAGAGAGTCGATGTTAGGAATACCATAGTGGAGGATCCGAAGCGAATGGGGTAGTTCGAGAGGCTGCCAGGTGTCTTGACGGGGCTCCATAGGGTTCGGGAGCTTTCGGAGGAGCGCCGAGCATATTATATACGGGAGGGGGCAGAGCTTCGAGGAGAATGTTGCGAGGGAGACTTCGGAAGCAGACGACACCATCTCGATCCTCAACAAGGCGGACCTAGTGGCGATCCGGGAGTGCTTTCAGATCCCGGAGGAGTTCGAGCTGATGCTGCCAGGTCCCGGGGTGAGGGCTAACTCGCCGATGCCAGTAAACATGTGGTTCTGGCCGGTCAACGCCTTCATCGTCAGAGCGCGTCTGTCATTCCACCCCTTCGCCGTCTAAGTGATGAGGTGGTTCAGGGTCAGCCCGATCCAGCTTATGCTGAACGCATGGAGGTTTATCAATGGGTTCGCGCTCCACTATCAGGCAACCGAAATCGAGCCGGACTTGAGGGTGCTTCGAACACTGTATCGGCTTCATCAGCAGCACAAGTCTGACTTTAGATACTACTTGGCTCTGATGCACTGTGCTTGGCCCGTCAGCTGCCCTGACTCAATAAAGCACTGGCGAGATAAGTACTTCATCGTTCGGAGTCGCAAACCGTGGTGTATACCCTCAGAAGAAGTAACAGAGTGAAGTGAAATGGTCCATGCTTCAAAGCGCTCTCGAACATAGTGACAATCTATCTCTATGTGCTTTGTTCGCTCATGAAAAATCGGGTTGCTTGTAATGTGCAGTGAACTTCGGTTATCACAATGAAGATGAGTTGCACCAGTGAGAGTTACACCCGTATCTGCCAATGAACATGAACAATTTCTCTAGTAGTGGCTGTCATTGTTCTGTACTCAGCTTCAGTTGAAGAACATGCTACAATTATCTGTTTCTTGCTTCGCCACAAGATCAGTGAATCACTAAAAAATATACAGAAACTTGTGGTAGAACGTCTGACAAGAGTAGCAAAACCAAACTGGTCAGAAGGACCAGTAGCATCAGGTGTGTAACGAGCCAGTGAGATGCCCAGGTTAGAACGTGCAAACTGGTTGACTGGTTGAGGATGAACAGGGTGGGGAGGTGAGATAGGTTATTCGTGTACATGCACCTGTGGGGATATAGGTGGTGAAGGGGCATGATGATGTGGAGATGCAGATGTTGTTTCAGTAGGAGGAAGAATAGGTGGAATGGCAGTATAAGGTGGGAAAGGAGCTAAAGGAGTGGGATCAAATGGAATGCGTGAAGGTCTGGCCGGGGAAGAAGGCTCAACAATAGAGGAGTCAAGAAAACTAGCATCCTCATGAGATGTTAAATAGTAGGGAGAGTCTTTCACAAAGGTGACATGTTGGGAAATACAAATACGACCTGCCACAGGGTTAAAATAATGATATCCTTTATGTTCAGGACTGAGACATAGGTGAACGCACTTAGTAGATCGGGCAGTGAGTTTCGTGCGCTCAGTGGGAGAGAGAAGGACATAACAGGTGCACCCAAAAGTACAGAGCATACTATAGTCCGACGGTGAGTGTCAAAGAGCCTCATAAGGTGATGTGCCAGATAGGGCAGACGGGAGAGTGATGTTAATGAGACTGACAGACGTCATGACATCTTAAGCCCAGAAAGAATGAGAAACAGAGGAGAGTAGAAGAGTGCGAGCTGTCTCAAGGATGTAACGATACTTGCTTTCAGCTATACCATTCTGTTCATGAGTGTGAGGGCATGATTGCTGAAAGAGTGTACCATGAGATTGAAGGATTGATCTCATAGCAAAGAAAGTGTACTCACGAGCACCGTCCGAGCAAAAAATTTTGATACGCACACCAAACTGAGTATGAACCATGTTCGTAAAGAACTGGTAAATTCCAGGTATCTCAGAACGTTGGCGTATAAAAAATACCCATGTGTAGCGAGTATGGTCATCTATGACACTTACATAATAGGGTTAGCCTTTGTGAGAAGGTGTGGGTGATGGTCCCCATATATCAGAGTGAATAAGCTGAAAAGGATGGGCGATTTGAGAAGTGCTTATGTAATTAAAAGGAAGTGCTATGTGTTTATCCAAATGACAACCCTGATAATCAGACAAATGGGTAAAAGAAAGAGGACCAAGGCCACCACTACGGGCTAAAATCTTGAGTTGGGACTCGCTAATATGTCCTAAACGTTTGTGCCGCAGATCCACATCTGAGTGCACACACCAGCAAAATGAGGATGAGATTTATGTGCATGAAGAAGATCTAGGTAATATAGATGACCCTGTCGACTAGCACACCCAAACTTTTGACCAGTGTGAGAATCAGTAATAGAACAACCGAAAGAATCAAACGTAACGACAAAGCCACTATCGCACAGTGCACTAATGGAAATAAGGTTCATGGATAAATGATGAGCATAAAGAACATAGGGCAACGTTAGAAATGGAGAGCTGATAAACCCTGAGTATGTAGTGAGAAGTTGTGAGCCATCGTCAGAGTGTAAGGATGAGAGTGAGCGGGAAGTGTAGTGCTGGTGGTGAGCAGTGCATAATTATTAGTAAGATGATGTGAAGCACCAGAATCTAAAATCCCGGGAGAATTCATACTGGGAGTAACAGAGAATGCAGGGGGCAGAGGGACTAGCAGTGATAAACTGACCCAAGAGCTGGAGTTCCAGCTGAGCGAGGCGATGATGGAGATTAGCCCAATCAGTAGGAGTTGGCAAGGCTGGAGGAATGGTCATGGCCGAGGATGTAAGGGAAGAGGTGTTGCGAGGAAGAATAAGATTGATGTCACTGTGGTAGAGATCGAAATGAGGGTGTAACTGCTGCTGGTGTCGGGATCAGGATAGGTGCTGGAAGGTGCTACCGGTTGTGGAAGAGGCGAGGTAGTGTTGAGGATGACGTTGGGAGGAGAAAGGAGGAGTTCAGAATCAGGATGATAGTGCTACATATGTTCGAATCTAGATGGAGATGGAGAATACAGGGAGCGTGAAGAAGGAGATGTAGCAACGGGGAAGCCGATGAGATTGAGGTTCCATTGGAGAAGAGAGAGTACCAGCAAATTTTTTTTTGAATTTTTTTTTTTACGACGATGATGAGCGGTTGCGACGACAACGTCGATCAGTGGCAGCAACAATAGACCAGCGAAAGTGGGGAGAGGTAAGGGTCGGGTCAGGATAGGATAGGGTTAGGGTTATTGAGGTCGGAGTTGGGTTAGGATTGCGGGCGTGGGTTTGGATGTGGGCTTTTTTTTTCTTTTCTTTTTTTGGAAAACAGGTATATGGTAGGAGTAGTTGGTATACGGGTATATGGATTTTTTGGGTATTGGGTATTGGATTCGGGTAGGCTAGGATTTGGTTTAAGGTGTAGATTAGGGTTTGGGGATGAAGACAATAGATGATGGCTACTGTTTGTAGAGGTGGGTTTCAGGAGAAATTGGTGGGTGTTCAGGTTGTCGGGAGTCAGAGCAGTCGAGGTAAGGAAGGCCAGGATTTGGGGGTTTCGGAAATCGGGGGTGTGGGGATTTCGATGGCGACGTTGGGTTTGGAGGAAGGTTGATAAGAGTTGAGAATATTAGGTTCGGTGGGTAGATGCTGATGTTGCTTGTGTTGGATTTGGTGGGTAGATGGCGACGTTGGGTTTGAAGTGTCTGAAGTTGTCGAAGAAGATGACAACGATGCTGATGTTGATGTTGAAGACCGCCGATGAATGTTGTTGATGGTGATGATGATTTCTGTTGATGCGCTTGCTATTGATGTTGATAAAAAATTGGATTTTGTTGTTGCCTATGATTGTCGAGGACAACAAGTACAGAAAAGAGGAAAGAGAAAAAAAGGGAAAAAATATATATTACTGCTCTGATACCATGATATGGTTAACTGAGAGATTGAAAAATATAATATTGGGATGAATACAACCGAGTACAATGACTCTTATATATAGGAGAGAATCAAACACTAAACTAATACATATTCGATATGGGACTAATATATATAATACAATATCTAAAAGGGACCAATAAAACAATTTATGATTTTTTGTATACCTTCTTGCGAAAAGTTTCTAGCTTCGTCCCTGCCTCTAATGAACCCCTCTCTTTCTCTACTATTTCACACATTCCCTTCTTTATCAAAATTTTTACAACAGCCAAAGCAATCAACTAGAGTGGTTAACATTTTACGGTAATCGAGCAAACCAGAAGGTCGAATGCAAACCCATTATCATCCAATCTTATACATTCTCTTCCCTTCTTCATCTCATCCATATTAATTTGTTGTATCTGGTACACACGAATTCCACCGTAAGAGCATCCACAATCGTTCAATGAAAAAAATGGCAAAATGCATAACCTAAAAAAAAAGTGCCAAAATGCATATTTTGGCAATGCATTTCGAAGAAACGCTGCAGTCGTCCAATGGTAAAAAATGCATAAGTTCGTTAAAAAGGGAACATATATTTTGTCTGTTAATAAAAAATAATTTATACTGGCCGAAACTTAGAAAATAATTAAAAAAAAATACGGGACGAAACATCATTCGTCCCAAAGAAGAACAAAATTTCAAAATACCCCGTCCGGATTTTAAGGAAGTTTTTTTTTTTGCAAAAAAAAATGCAAAAACAATTTAAGAAAATAGTTTGTAAAAGATATTTGCAAAAATAAGTTAAAAATTTACAAAATTAATTTTGAAAATTAATTTTAAAAAAAATAAATTAATTAGGACGAAAGATTTCCACATGGGACGAAACATCATGTTTATTCCCACACTAGATATGATAATCGAATCCAACAAATCTCAGAAAATGACAGGATTTTAATAATTAATCCTCGGTGCTTAGGAGCATTGGATAGCAAGAACTAGTAGTGGAGACTCGTGGAATGCTCCCAACGAACTTCCAAGATTTCAACTCCATTTTTTTAAGTATACATAATCTTATTGACATTCGACAAATAGCTAACTAATAAAACAATGAATGTACTAATAAATTATCTAAATATAAATTTAATATTAGGGCTTTATAATAACTAATTGGAACCTTATGTTTATCTTGACCTAACATAGTACGTACTAAATCTTAAATAATTTTTCTGTTTTTGTTTAGGTTAACGACCGCAAAATATTTATAATAAGGTGAACCGATCGGTTTGATAAATAAATAATTGCAGATCCTACAGTCTAGAGTAATATAGATTTCCTAAGCTCATGTGAACGGCCGGCCCGTAGATCTAAAAGGATCCATCCATAGGCCTGACCCCGGTTTGTCCACGAAAAAAAAGTAGTTCATGAGACCTCGAATTCCCACGTTTCAGCGTGCATTATGCAAGCAAGTTCCACCCCCAATTGATTGAGTCACCCTGTAGAATGGTTATAAAATTTGTAAGAAGTTACATTAGTAATTAGTTTGTATTCTAAAAATTCTCAATATTTATTCATATTAATATTTATCGGGAATCTTCGCAGAGAATATAATCAACAAAAATAATAGTGCACGAAATAGGAATGATTCACTTGTTGATCCACTATAGTAAATATTTGGAAAACTGGGATAAAATCTCTACTACCATAATAGGAGAAGGCCTTAGTATAATTTATCCGTCTACCAATCCGTGCGACACACGTGCATAACTATTGTAAATGAGATTTTAGATCCAATTCAGACTACATTTGAATTTTTACTTTAAAAAAATATATATTTATTAAGACATGTATCGCACGTGTAAACTACTAGTTATATTGGATGGAAAGCGGATTATCATGGATGGCTTGAGTTCTTGTCATTTGCTACACCCGTAGCTCAAATTATTTTACTACGTTAGACGGAGACCCTCATTAGTATTAATTAGTATTATTGTGCTTATTGTATTATATATATACAAGAAAAGTAGGAAGTGAGGATGGCATTAAGGACTGTCAAACCTCATTAGTCATTATCTTAATGATAATACTTATGTCGAGAGTTGTCTTGAAAACGAAGGGAACTAGGTTTAGCATAATTATATGTTTTTAGGGTCGGCCAAACACATCAAATTCTTTATTATTTACAAATATGAGTGTAGGTTTTTATTTTTATTTTTAATTCCATTCCCAATTTGATCATTGGTCTGATTATCAACTAACTCACCAAATGCACTGTTTGGATTTTAGAGCCGAGACGTATAACTCTTCTTTCATTCCTTCGATTAGACATCTTGAACGTAAAAGAGTTCGTGAGCATCATGGTGTTTATGATTAGTATTTCTTGGAATATTAAGGGTCTCAATTGCCCCGTCAAACAGAGGGCAATCTTCCAATTAATTACCTCTTCTAATTGTGATCTGATCTCAATCCAATAGTCTAAGATTGATTCCCCTTCCCCTGTTGTCTTTCGGGCTATAGGCGGATCCATTATTTCCAAATGGATCTCTCTAGACGCTGCAGGTTCTCGAGGGGGTATACTCTTGGGTTTCAAAGAGTCGGTCTTTTCCCTTATCTCCTTTCAACGTCTCACCTACTTTCTAATCACTCATCTTCAATGGTCATATCTCAATTGTGTCATTACGGTTATCTCGGTTTATGGATCGTCTTCTCCGGAAGGCCGTCCATTATTCTGGGAGGAATTCCAATCTCTCCAGTCTTTTACTAATGGTATATGTTTCTTCTGTGGAGACTTCAACGTTACCAAATTCTCATCTGAAAGATCCTCCTCTGCTACCGTTGACCTCCAATCTTTCCGATTCAATGACTGCATCCGGGACTTGCAATTGATGGACATTCTCCTCAATGGTAGATTATTCACTTGGTCTAACCAGCGGCAGTCTCCTTCTTTGGCCAAACTGGACTGTTTCCTTGTCTCTCCGTCTTGGATCAACCATTTCCATAATACATTTTCCAAGGCCCTTCCTAATCCTTCATCTGACCACGTTCCCATTGCTCTTTATTCGAATTTCCCTTTCTACCACCAGCGTAAATTCCGATTTGAAAAGTTCTGGTTGCAAGATCTTATCTTCATCTGTCTGGTTGAAGAATGCTTAGCAACGGTCTCCGGACCATCCGGCTTTGCTAGCATTCTACTCAAACTTCACGCCATCAAATCCGGTTGCAAGATTTGGAGGTACAACAGACAGTTTAATACCAATTTCTTTAAAAAAATCTTCTTGCTTCGATTGAAGCAATTGATCAACAGGAAGAGCTGGGCCCTCTTTCCGACTCAGCTCGTGCCGAAAGGCAGTCCTGTAAAAAAGATTACGCTGACATCCTGCTTCAGGATCATGTGAAATGGGCTCAAAGAGCCAGGGTGCAATTGTTAAAGGAAGGTGACGGTAACTTAGCGTTGTTTCACTCCTTTGCGTCGCACAGACAACGTTGTAATCATATCTCTTCGATCTCCGACAATGGTGTCGATCTTTCCTCTGATGCAGAGATCCATCGGTCGTTCCTGGCTTTCTATAAAATCTCATCAGCTCTCAAAAACAGCGAGAGATTACCCTTGATTGGCATCACCTTTACGGCCCCCCTTCTATTGATCTCTCCACTCCTGAGGCTCCTTTTTCTTTGGAGGAGATTAAAGCGGCGGTATTCGCCCTAAAAAGTGATTCCGTTCCAGGGCCTGATGGATTTCCTGCTTACTTTTTCCAAAAGTTTTGGCATTGCCTTAAAGATGATCTTTTCCGTATGTTCTCGGAATTGCATCAAGGCGAATTCTCTTTTGACCGTATCAATTATGCGCACATTGTTCTCATTCCAAAAATTGCGGGCACTAACACGGTATCCAATTTTAGACCTATCAGTCTTATTAATACCTCCTTTAAAATTATCATGAAAGTTCTGTAACGCCCCTAAATTTTTTTTTTTTGACTCCAAACTCAATTCCTTCAATTTCTATATCACTTTGATCATAAACTAAGAAAGTTATATTCCAGGAAAAAATTTAACAGAGTCTCCCCTGTAAATTTTGCCCCGAAACACAAAAAGCTTACGGAATTCTGCTCAAAATTCCGTAGCTCACAAACCACATAATATTTTCATGGGCTCCCCAGGCCAAAATGAGCAGATACACACAGGCAATATAATATAATGCTTTGGGGGCCAAACTCATAACGGATTATCAAATATCAATTAAAAACTATGAATTTCTTTGAAAAACGAGGTAAAATCTTAGAAAAATCATTGTAAAACTTACCACAGAGCTTGGTACTCCACGACGAGATGGGTACGGGTCACAAACATACCACACCACCTCACACTATACTCATCATCGTCATATACAGGCTTATACACTCATAATATAATTTAAATCATAAATTTCACTATTCCTATAACTAAATAATACAAATTTTTAAAATAAAAAGTTATACTATCACTCCACGCTCCACCTCTGCACTGATGAGAACATGCAACAGTGGAGGACCTAGGGTAGTCCTCAGACTCCCCTAACCCCCCAAACACTAAGGGGTTAGCCATTTCTGGTGTGAGTATAATTATTAATCAAATAACAAATTAAAATAGTATAAAGAAAATAAATTAAACTTACGAATGCCAAATTAAAATAAGGCAACCCGAATCTTGAATACAACAACATCGTCACTACAATGACATATCAAATACTCTGCCAAACCTGCATTCAACTATTTAATTATCCATAACTTCCCACATTTCATAATACACTTCACATCAACCTCGTATATATATATACTTATCTTACATTCGCATAATACGAATATTCATCTTTCCACACTTATCGTCATATCAGCATCTCACTATTTATATTAATATAACTACATGATGTTATTACATCATTTCTCCAACTCTATTTAGCCATGCGTTTCATTTACTTATATTATGTCGTCAACACACACATTCATCCTGAAAGTTGTGCCGAGGCAGGTAGTTCCCACCATTTCCACGGAAATAGCAGGCGAGTAGTTCCCCGACACACTTCCCAGGTACACAAACTCATATCACAACATACTTTCTCTAATAACCATTTTCATACGCAATCTCATAATACAAGTATTTATTTTATTATGTTATAAAAAGTATCGCATCATAAACTATGCATCTATTCTCATAATACCACCTTCCTTCATATCTTAGGACATAATTACCACATCTCATTGCCCATGCGATTTACTCACATTTCATCACGTCATCAACACCTCAATAATAAGAATACTTATACTCATTGCATCAAAACCATGTTTTATAGCTCATTAACATCTCATTCCATCACTTTAGTAATTCTCATTCTTATAAGTAATATATCTTATTATCATTTTCACTTAATCCCCAAACACAATCTGGAGCCACAACATATCACATCCCATAGCCGATAGCTTGGGTAATAATCACTGTACCTCAAACACACAGTTTGGGTAATATCACATCACATCTCAAGCCGATAGCTTGATTATCAATCACTTCAATCACTTATCATCTTCACTTCACTTTATTTCTCATTTCTATCAATCATTACAACTATTATATCCACTCACCCTGCGAATTATGCCAAGACAGGTAGTTCCCACCATTTTCACAGAAACAGCGGGCAGGTAGTTCCTTGACACAATTCCAAGGTTGAACCACTTATATCATACTGTATTTTACTTAAATCTCCATTCACAACTCATAATACTACTTACTTTAACTCTTCATTCTCATATTATATCTCACCTTACCTTTCATTCATGATTGCATAACTCCTCTTTTTATTTCTAACATTCATTCACATACATACTCTATATACTATTCATTTCTTTACTTTACTTTCTCACTCTCCTCTACTCATGTTCATTCATTTGCCAATTTCGCATCATAAGTATAGCCATATGCCAATATATACACCCCCCCCCCCACACACACAGATATATATATATATATATATATATATATATATATATATATATATATATATATATATATATATATATATATATATATATATATATATATATATATATATATCCCTCGTAGTATATTCATATCTCCTATAATATAAGTAATTTCCGCAAGATATCATATCATCGGTATCTTTACATATACATATATTCTTTCAATACACATTCACATTCATATTTCCTCCTTTTCAGTGCCCACACAACTGACCTCCTCGTACAACACAGGGATCTCTATGCCTCCCATCCCGTACATTTCAATCCCACAAACCCACCACATCACCCAGATCCAGGTGTCCTAAGCATCTACCATTTGTGGGCTGGATTGAAAGTACGGTTGCGCGCTTGTCCAACCAAGACTAAAGCCAAAAGGATAGTCAAAAGTAAAATATAACACGCGGATCGATGCTCACACAGAGTCTTACACGTCCGAGGCTACGTCTTCCTCCTGGCCCTATACCAGCGAGGGAAACTCCTGATCCCCAAATATAGTTTGGGGCAATATATAACTCCTGATCCCCAAATATAAAATTTGGGGCAATATTAATATATATATATATATAACTCCTGTTCCCCAAATATAATTTGGGGCAATATATAACTCCTGTTCCCGGGTGTATCCCGGGCCTGTGGGGTCTAGCCCAAACCCCTGGGAGATTGTGCGGCACTGCAATATTTAATTCTCCTTTATGTACATATACATATCTCCTTTATTATATACTCCTTCACAATATAACTCTTGTTCCCCAAATATAAAATTTGGGGCAATATTAATACATATATAACTCTTGTTCCCCAAATATAATTTGGGGCAATATCATTATATATATATATAACTCCTGTTCCCCAAATATAATTTGGGGTAATAAATATAACTCCTTTATAAAATAACTCCTTTAATACAATAACTCCTTTAATATAACTCCTTTATAAGACTCCTTTATAATAACTCCTTCATAACATAACAACTCATTTAATATAACTCCTTTAATAGAATAACTCCTTTAATAAAATATCTCCATATATTCATTTATAATAAATCTCCTTTATAATATTTCTCCATACATATATCTCTCCTTTATAACATATCATGGTATATCTCATTTACAGTATAGCTCCTTTATCAAATAACTCATTTACAATATAACTCCTTTATAATCTAATTTCACCGTTATAACATAACATGAAAGCATATAAATTCCATGAAATTCATAAACATGCACAAGCCATTAATCTCACTGCTATCATATAAACTGTTCATTTCCCACTCACCCATCACACACACCATATTCATTTCACATCACAATATATCACATAAAATTCCCAATTTATCACCCGCATATCACACATACACCATATGACTCATATCATATACGCCATGCGTTCCACCTCATCACATCAATCATGAGATCACACATCACACATCCCCATACATTCACATACATAAATCTACTCATTACAACCCGAAGCATATAAATATTTATCTACAAGCAACAACACACTCCCATACATATATATACTTATTTCTTACACCTCATAATTTACTCCGTATTCTACTTATAAACTTTTCCATACTCAATACACTTCACACATCACACACCAAACCATATTTTAAAATCAATCATAGCACATTATGCATATAAAATAAAAAGATCATACTCACATAGCATTCCGTGAAGACCCGATGCGCCAGCATGCCGTTCCACATCCAAATTTTCTAACATAGCCTATTATCAAATTTCAACACAATTAAGGCTCAAATCATTCAAATCAATCACAGAAAATAATAACACTATTTCTAATATCACTCGGGCATTTTATCGAACGTCTGGGATGCACACGTGCATTGCACGTAATATTTAAATTCCCACGTAATGTTTTCCCCTAAACAATTACCAAAACCACCCCCAACTTATTATAATAGTTTTACTAAAATTCTACTACTATAAAAGAGATGATTTTCGCATATACAATTTTCTTTTACAAACCCAAAACCCTAATTTATTAACAACTTGCAAAATCCCCAATAATTTGCTAATCTCTTGCCTCTACAATGCCCAACACCTCCTAATCTCCCTACCATAATTCTCTTACTCAATATAAATTTACCACACTAAATTTTATACAAAAATAAAATCTAGGGTTTACCTTTTCGAAACCCTTTCGAAAAACAGACTCCGCCACGACGTAGAGGACCCTCCAATTAGCTATCCCCCCGAATTGATTTGAAGATGACGAAGAAAAGAAATGGATTTGGCCGGGGAACAGTACCGGCCGATGGGTTCTTTCGGCTGATGGGTTCGATCGGGATCAGAAGGAAAAAGAAAGGAAGAAGAAGGATTTGGGATGGGGAAGGGGTTTTGGAAAATATTTAATAATATAAATATATATTATAAAGGAATATTTACAAATTAGCCCCCAAATCTCCAAAATAATTCAAATAAACCCCAACTCTTTCTTTAATAATACGAACAATACAAAAATACATCAAAATTATCTCGTATTAATCCACCAAACTTATAAAATAAAAATAAACCATATTTCTTCATATAAATTTCAACTCTGAGCTCTCAACTCTGAGCTCTCATATCTCAATAATACCAATCGAACACGAATCCAAACACAAATATCAATAGTTAAAATAAAAATACACCAAATAAAATTATCACCACTCAAGAAATATAAAAAAATGAGTATTTTTGGTATTTTGCAAATTCGAGGTGTTACATTCTACACACCTCAAAAGAAGCTCGTCCTCGAGCTATAGGGTTTAAGAAAATTGTCCAAACAATTCTAGATACCTTCTCCTTACCATCTCTCCAACGTTCCAAATACCGTCATTAATATTAGTACCCTACTGAACTCTTAGCAACTAAGCAACTTGACATCTTTTTCACCACTGATCTACATGACTCTCTCGTCGACTACACACCTCAAAAGAGGATTATCCATTCTCGCCTGATAACTAACATCCTTCTTCGTTCCAGGTCCCCAAAATGTTCCTTTAAAGCCTTAATACATCTCCACACCACCAGGATAACTAATATATTGAACATAATAAGTAAGCTCCATCATACACAACCATAAATCATCCACATCAGGTAACACCAAGTCTACAATGATAACAAGAACCTCCGATAATAGCCAGTCAAGCACAAAAGACATCACCATGGATTCGTATAATCTATACCAAGTACAAAAGCAGTCCCTGGAATACGTCCCTCTTCCGTGATCATCTGTCAATACCCGGTCTGCAATTCCAGCTGTGAAAACTCTGTAAATCTCTGCAACCGATCAAGCAACTCATCCAAGTCTTGATAACGGATATATATTCTTAATAATCACTTTATTCAGCTCCAGATAATCAACACATGCTCTCAGGGAACCATCCTCTAACATATCGGAAGTTTACGACCATATCACTAATTTCAATCTTTACCATAGGCATTTCCACTGAACCCAACGAACATAGTTACATAGTCCAAGGCATTACATTCAATTAGATGCTGAGTTTCATCAGGCAATCTCTCTCTACCGGAGGCGCCCGAAGGTTGCTCGCCTGAATCTTCTCTGCATTCACTCCAACTAAATTTAAGGCCTTCACAACTGATCCATCTCCTCTTATAAAATAACAACCACTACCACACATTACCCGACAGTCTATATGACACACAGAGGATCCCAAAAGAGATTACACCTCTCAGCACACAGCAATTAATATAACAGAACACTCCTATAGCACACAAATTCTCACTGGGGATTCTAACATGGACAATAAAGTGCCATTAGGCAGATCATATACATGGACTTATAAAAGATATCTCTGACCCAAATTCCGATAAAAATCTAGTAGGGATCACACCATTTCATAATATATTCCGTACTCAAACAAAACACTCGCAAATCATAAAACAAACATCCTATATTCAACTTAGCAATAACGAACCCATACTCACAAGTCAAGATCACTAGAAATGGGTATAACATTCCTAGTTAACCTAGGCTCTGATACCAAACTGTAACGCCCCTAAATTTTTTTTTGACTCCAAACTCAATTCCTTCAATTTCTATATCACTTTGATCATAAACTAAGAAAGTTATATTCCAGGAAAAATTTTGACAGAGTCTCCCCTGTAAATTTTGCCCCGAAACACAAAAAGCTTACGGAATTCTGCTCAAAATTCTGTAGCTCACAAACCACATAATATTTTCATGGGCTCCCCAGGCCAAAATGAGCAGATACACACAGGCAATATAATATAATGCTCTGGGGGCCAAACTCATAACGGATTATCAAATATCAATTAAAAACTATGAATTTCTTTCAAAAACGAGGTAAAATCTTAGAAAAATCATTGTAAAACTTACCACAGAGCTTGGTACTCCACGACGAGATGGGTACGGGTCACAAACATACCACACCACCTCACACTATACTCATCATCGTCATATACAGGCTTATACACTCATAATACAATTTAAATCATAAATTTCACTATTCCTATAACTAAATAATACAAATTTTTAAAATAAAAAGTTATACTACCACTCCACGCTCCACCTCTGCACTGATGAGAACATGCAACAGTGGAGGACCTAGGGTAGTCCTCAGACTCCCCTAACCCCCCAAACACTAAGGGGTTAGCCATTTCTGGTGTGAGTATAATTATTAATCAAATAACAAATTAAAATAGTATAAAGAAAATAAATTAAACTTACGAATGCCAAATTAAAATAAGGCAACCCGAATCTTGAATACAACAACATCGTCACTACAATGACATATCAAATACTCTGCCAAACCTGCATTCAACTATTTAATTATCCATAACTTCCCACATTTCATAATACACTTCACATCAACCTCGTATATATATATACTTATCTTACATTCGCATAATACGAATATTCATCTTTCCACACTTATCGTCATATCAGCATCTCACTATTTATATTAATATAACTACATGATGTTATTACATCATTTCTCCAACTCTATTTAGCCATGCGTTTCATTTACTTATATTATGTCGTCAACACACACATTCATCCTGAAAGTTGTGCCGAGGCAGGTAGTTCCCACCATTTCCACGGAAATAGCAGGCGAGTAGTTCCCCGACACACTTTCCAGGTACACAAACTCATATCACAACATACTTTCTCTAATAACCATTTTCATACGCAATCTCATAATACAAGTATTTATTTTATTATGTTATAAAAAGTATCGCATCATAAACTATGCATCTATTCTCATAATACCACCTTCCTTCATATCTTAGGACATAATTACCACATCTCATTGCCCATGCGATTTACTCACATTTCATCACGTCATCAACACCTCAATAATAAGAATACTTATACTCATTGCATCAAAACCATGTTTTATAGCTCATTAACATCTCATTCCATCACTTTAGTAATTCTCATTCTTATAAGTAATATATCTTATTATCATTTTCACTTAATCCCCAAACACAATCTGGGGCCACAACATATCACATCCCATAGCCGATAGCTTGGGTAATAATCACTGTACCTCAAACACACAGTTTGGGTAATATCACATCACATCTCAAGCCGATAGCTTGATTATCAATCACTTCAATCACTTATCATCTTCACTTCACTTTATTTCTCATTTTTATCAATCATTACCACTATTATATCCACTCACCCTGCGAATTATGCCAAGACAGGTAGTTCCCACCATTTTCACAGAAACAGCGGGCAGGTAGTTCCTTGACACAATTCCAAGGTTGAACCACTTATATCATACTGTATTTTACTTAAATCTCCATTCACAACTCATAATACTACTTACTTTAACTCTTCATTCTCATATTATATCTCACCTTACCTTTCATTCATGATTGCATAACTCCTCTTTTTATTTCTAACATTCATTCACATACATACTCTATATACTATTCATTTCTTTTCTTTACTTTCTCACTCTCCTCTACTCATGTTCATTCATTTGCCAATTTCGCATCATAAGTATAGCCATATGCCAATATATACCCCCCCCCCCCCCCACACACACAGATATATATATATATATATATATATATATATATATATATATATATATATATATATATATATATATATATATATATATATATATATATATATATATCCCTCGTAGTATATTCATATCTCCCATAATATAAGTAATTTCCGCAAGATATCATATCATCCGTATCTTTACATATACATATATAATTTCAATACACATTCACATTCATATTTCCTCCTTTTCAGTGCCCACACAACTGACCTCCTCGTACAACACAGGGATCTCTATGCCTCCCATCCCGTACATTTCAATCCCACAAACCCACCACATCACCCAGATCCAGGTGTCCTAAGCATCTACCATTTGTGGGCTGGATTGAAAGTACGGTTGCGCGCTTGTCCAACCAAGACTAAAGCCAAAAGGATAGTCAAAAGTAAAATATAACACGCGGATCGATGCTCACACAGAGTCTTACACGTCCGAGGCTACGTCTTCCTCCTGGCCCTATACCAGCGAGGGAAACTCCTGATCCCCAAATATAGTTTGGGGCAATATATAACTCCCGATCCCCAAATATAAAATTTGGGGCAATATTAATATATATATATATAACTCATGTTCCCCAAATATAATTTGGAGCAATATATAACTCCTGTTCCCGGGTGTATCTCGGGCCTGTGGGGTCTAGCCCAAACCCCTGGGAGATTGTGCGGCACTGCAATATTTAATTCTCCTTTATGTATATATACATATCTCCTTTATTATATACTCCTTCACAATATAACTCCTGTTCCCCAAATATAAAATTTGGGGCAATATTAATACATATATAACTCCTGTTCCCCAAATATAATTTGGGGCAATATCATTATATATATATATAACTCCTGTTCCCCAAATATAATTTGGGGCAATAAATATAACTCCTTTATAAAATAACTCCTTTAATACAATAACTCCTTTAATATAACTCCTTTATAAGACTCCTTTATAATAACTCCTTTATAACATAACAACTCATTTAATATAACTCCTTTAATAGAATAACCCCTTTAATAAAATATCTCCATATATTCATTTATTATAAATCTCCTTTATAATATTTCTCCATACATATATCTCTCCTTTATAACATATCACTGTATATCTCCTTTACAGTATAGCTCCTTTATCAAATAACTCATTTACAATATAACTCCTTTATAATCTAATTTCACCGTTATAACATAACATGAAAGCATATAAATTCCATGAAATTCATAAACATGCACAAGCCATTAATCTCACTGCTATCATATAAACTGTTCATTTTCCACTCACCCATCACACACACCATATTCATTTCACATCACAATATCACATAAAATTCCCAATTTAGCACCCGCATATCACACATACACCATATGACTCATATCATATACGCCATGCGTTCCACCTCATCACATCAATCATGAGATCACACATCACACATCCCCATACATTCACATACATAAATCTACTCATTACAACCCGAAGCATATAAATATTTATCTACAAGCAACAACACACTCCCATACATATATATACTTATTTCTTACACCTCATAATTTACTCCGTATTCTACTTATAAACTTTTCCATACTCAATACACTTCACACATCACACACCAAACCATATTTTAAAATCAATCATAGCACATTATGCATATAAAATAAAAAGATCATACTCACATAGCATTCCGTGAAGACCCGATGCGCCAGCATGCCGTTCCACATCCAAATTTTCTAACATAGCCTATTATCAAATTTCAACACAATTAAGGCTCAAATCATTCAAATCAATCACAGAAAATAATAACACTATTTCTAATATCACTCGGGCATTTTATCGAACGTCTGGGATGCACACGTGCATTGCACGTAATATTTAAATTCCCACGTAATGTTTTCCTCTAAACAATTACCAAAACCACCCCCAACTTAATATAATAGTTCTACTAAAATTCTACTACTATAAAAGAGATGATTTTCGCATATACAATTTTCTTTTACAAACCCAAAACCCTAATTTATTAACAACTTGCAAAATCCCCAATAATTTGCTAATCTCTTGCCTCTACAATGCCCAACACCTCCTAATCTCCCTACCATAATTCTCTTACTCAATATAAATTTACCACACTAAATTTTATACAAAAATAAAATCTAGGGTTTACCTTTTCGAAACCCTTTCGAAAAACAGACTCCGCCACGACGTAGAGGACCCTCCAATTAGCTATCCCCCCGAATTGATTTGAAGATGACGAAGAAAATAAATGGATTTGGCCGGGGAACAGTACCGGCCGATGGGTTCTTTCGGCTGATGGGTTCGATCGGGATCAGAAGGAAAAAGAAAGGAAGAAGAAGGATTTGGGATGGGGAAGGGGTTTTGGAAAATATTTAATAATATAAATATATATTATAAAGGAATATTTACAAATTAGCCCCCAAATCTCCAAAATAATTCAAATAAACCCCAACTCTTTCTTTAATAATACGAACAATACAAAAATACATCAAAATTATCTCGTATTAATCCACCAAACTTATAAAATAAAAATAAACCATATTTCTTCATATAAATTTCAACTCTGAGCTCTCAACTCTGAGCTCTCATATCTCAATAATACCAATCGAACACGAATCCAAACACAAATATCAATAGTTAAAATAAAAATACACCAAATAAAATTATCACCACTCAAGAAATATAAAAAAATGAGTATTTTTGGTATTTTGCAAATTCGAGGTGTTACAAGTTCTTTCTACGAGACTCAATGAGGTTATGCCCTCCCTTATTGATCCTGCTCAATCGGGTTTCATCAAGGATCGGTTTATTCTAGAGAGTATTGCGTCGGTTCAAGAAATTATTTCTCACTGCCACAGATCTAACTCTGAAGGCATTCTCCTCAAATTAGATTTTCAAAAAGCCTACGACAACGTGAACTGGGATTTTCTTCTGGACATTTTGATCCATAGGGGATTTGGGCCCGAATGGATTTCTTGGATTAAGTCTAGCCTGCTTTCTGGCACTTCATCCATTTTCATCAATGGATCTGAAGGTAACAAATTTAAAATTAAAAGGGGCCTTCGACAGGGCGATCCTCTTTCCTCTCTCCTTTTTGCTCTGGTTGCAGATGTGTTTAGCAAACTGCTGTGCAATGCGTGGGAAGCACACGCCATAGATGGTTTGGGGGAATCACGGTCTTTTCCCGGTGTTCTTAATCTGCAATACGCGGATGATACTATCATTTTTGCGAAGCCAAACCATCACTCTCTCCGTAATCTTAAACTTCTCCTTTAACTTATTCGAAATGGCTTCGGGCCTTACCATCAATTTCCAAAAATTGTCTGTTCTTTGGCTGGGGGGTTCTCCCAACCACCAGCTTGAGATTTCTAATTTCTTCAACTGTCCTATAGAGCCATTTCCTATTACGTATCTGGGAGTGCCCCTTAGATGGGGCAAATTGCATAGATCTGATTGGTTGCCTCTGGTGGATAAGGTGGAATCCAGACTGAACGTCTGGACAGGCAAGTTGCTCTCTAGAGGAGGCAGACTGGTCCTTCTCAATTCGGTGATTTCCTCTATCCCCCTCTTTATGATGTCTTTCTACTTCGTCCCGTCTTGGGTTATTAAGAGAATTGACCAAATCCGGAGCAATTTTTTCTGGTCTGTGCAACCCCTGTTTCCGATTATACGGATTTCTATTTCCTTTCTCTTTCTCCATGTATTCTTGTATTTCAATTTCTGTATAAATCATTCAAATGCATTTATAGCCTTTTGAATCTCCTATTGAAACCCAAATTTATATTTCAAACTACAAATCTTGTCTCTCCTCTTTTTGGTTTGAAGCCCATCTCTTGTTGGATTTTAGCCCATTAATTTTTGATATATGTTGTATTATTTAATTAATTGATTTGAAGCCCAATAATCAAGCCCATCTCCTATTTGAACTGTAATACCCTGATTTTTCAATTAATGAAAAATTATTATTTATTTTGCACGTAGTGTGCACGTGCAATATTTTGGTTGAATTAAATCTTATAATTATTTTTATTGTGATATATGTTTTCAAACTATTTTTATACAAAAGCCTTTTTTAAAACCTTTTCTTAAAGCCCAAAATGAATTTTATTTATTTTATTTTTAAATAACTATTTTGGCCCAAACTAAAGCCCATGGATTAATTTATTTAAAAGTTCTATTTTATTTTTATCAAATGCACAATTTTGGGCCTAGTTGCATGCACGTGCACTACACGTACACGTGCAATGCACACCTCTCCTAATGGCCGGATTACTTCTTTTTGGAGGGAGATTCAAAAGTTTAGTGGTGGTCATGGTGTGGTAGTTATGTGAATGTGGGTAGTTGTGGTAACTTCTACTCTCATCCTAACCTTCCATCCTACAACCAACCAACTAATCCTAGCCCTTCATTCTACTTGATTTCTAGTATAAATACCCCCTCCCATGGCTAGTTCTTTTGTGCTTATTATCCCTTCCAAATCTATAGTCTAATTAGTAGTAGTTGTGAGTCAAAAGATTGAGAGGATTGAGTGGGATTGTATTGCTTTCAACAAGGAGGAGAAGGGCCGGCTATTCAAGGAGGGAAGCTTTCGGTGGTGTTGTGGAGCTTGTGCGCGCATCATCTAGGAGTAGGTGCATTTCATTCGCAAAGGACTTTCGTTGCTATTGTGTTGTTTTCTCTCCATACAAGGTGGGTAAAATTTTCCATATTTCTAAAGTAGAAATGCTTGCTAGAATGAATGAATGATGGTGGGTTTGATTTTCCTTATTTCTAATTAGAAATGATGCTAGCATTATATTGAGAAATGATGCATGAAAAATACTAATAAGAGTACACTTCTAATTGGAAAATTGACCTATGAATTGATTGGAATGCGAGTATGCAATTGTATGTGATTGGATTAGTAAAAATCTAAGTTGATATGGATTAATTATAACCATGAATGTGAACTTGGCTAATAAAGAGATTTGTGGTATTAATTGTTGAGAAATGTCGGAAAAGAAACGTTCTGGTAAGTCGACTTAGGACATTGTAAGTTGACTTATATGCTCATTTAAGTCGACTGGTGCTGTTATAAGTCAACTATTTACTTAAAATCATGGATGTTTTCTCCTGAACAGTCGACTTATTATAGTATAAGTCGACTGATACTGATACATTTTTTATAAACTCGAATGTTCTACTATTTTGAAAATACATGAGACTTTATAAAGATAATTTGGGAATTGTTGCATGAAATAAAATGTGATTTGAGAATAAAAGGTGTAATCAGAACTATGGTTTTGATATGTGTATTTTGGGAAATTATACCTTGTAAAAGAACTAGAAATGAAGAAGATTAATATAGTAAAGATTGAAGTGACAGTATTGATGCATGAAAACATGAGTTATGAATATTCGTTAGTACTTCTTATTTTGAGAATAATGTGAACAATAAAATGTGAATTATTCTTGTTGAAGAATAGCGAGACAAAGTGTGATGTGTATGAAGGAATGATTCATTAATTTGAGATTTTTTTTAAACTGTTCAGTCGACCTAATGGGTGTAGCAGTCGACTGTATAGACTTGAGAAATTACATAACTGAACTCCGCAAAACAGGCGACTGTGTTGAACGACAGTCGACTGTCCTGTGATTGATAATTGAATTGGAACACTGCGGAACAGCCGACTGCCGTGTGCAGCAGTCGACTCTCCTGGGTAGTTTTGAATAATTGAATTGACTGAACAAGTCGACTGAAAGAGATCCAAGTCGACTGTCCAGAGTGTTTTGATATGTCAGAGAACATTATTCTGTCTATGTTGAGGATTGTGAACTTTATGATTGATGTTGATGAACTCTTTTTATTGCTGTATGAATTTACATGAAATGAATCATAATTTTGAATTGAGAATTTACATGAAATGAATCATACTTTGAATGAATAATTACATGAATATGAAAGCTAAGATCATGACATGCTGAGGCAATGAAAAATGAACTCATGAGCTGGGAATGCTCAGATTATGTTAGAATTTGCGAATTGGAATTGAAATAAAAGAGTAGCTAAGTCTTCCCCGACATTTGGAAAGAAATGAAATGAATATTGAAAAGAAAGACCAAGGTTGGTCATGTTGAAATGAATGAATAAGTCCGATTTAGTGGAGAGGCTAACTCTAGAGCTTTGATTTTGTTCATGATTCTAATAAAAACTAAGGATTAGTACATAGTGGAGATGTGATGAAAGTAGGAGAAAAACACGAGTGATAGCCATCGGATTTGCGGCAGAGGGTATTTCACAGGTTCTTCACGATGAGTCGTGACATGACGTGGATACGGCTCCAGGGCGCCGTGGCGGCGGAGAGTATTTCACAGGTTCTTCACGATGCATCGTGACATGACGTGGATACTGCTCCAGGGTACCGTCCCGGTGGTGACACTTGTGGGATGTTTGGTGACTGCATGAGGATCGTGTGCCATGAAGGAGGCTGAATTGTCCATAGGTTCTTCACGATGCGTCGTGACATGACGTGAGATTTCCCTCCAGTTTTTGTACACGTGCTTGCACTCATAGATCATCTAAGACACTACCGTAGTTACAGTAGTAGATTAAGTCATGTCGAGGGATTGAACCCTACAAAGATGAAGAACGATTAAGAGGCTTGCCCTCGGACCTATGTAGTATGAGATGCATAGAATCCGAACAAGTGTGCATTAGTGTCATGTAACATAAATAACTGCATTAAGGACTAAGTGCACAATCACAACACGACATCAATAGGGTAGTCCCTTTATTTGAATGTGACAAGTTTGCGTTTGCTAAATATGGAAAATTAAGTTATACTATTTCCGGCATAGAGAGGATGGCCGTGTATAATGATCGTCGGTTGAATAAACTGACGTACCCACAGTCTTATATGCAGGTAAATGGCATGTTAAAGGTTAAAGAGGAATGGATGCATAAAGATTATACCATGTTGTTGTACATTTATTTAATTGTTGTAAATTTTACTTCCGCTGTGCAAATGAAAAGTATAATATTGATGTAAACTCTGATGTAAGATGAAAAGTTTAAAATTCCTTGTAAAATTGTACTGAAGAAAGTGAAAAGATCCTGTAGAACATCTCGAACTCAGTGTATTTGGGATTCGGGGCGTTACATGAACTCTAACCCTAAACCCAAATCCACAAACCCATACACTCAACCGTATACAATTTTCACCACAATTCCCCACTCTGCACAATCCCCTGTATCCCCACTTTTCCCACTATCTCTAACTACCATTTAATTAATATTTAATTATTATTATTCTAATACTAAACCCCCACACCCTCTCTCCCGTTACTCTCTCCCCTTCTCCTGTTTTCCCAACAGAACCCAAACCAAAAAAACAACCCAAATCCCCAATCTCCGTTGCCCTCTTCCTCCGCTCTCCTCCATCGTCGACCACCTCGCCTCGCACCGCAACCACCGCCCATCGCAGCTGCCAGCCACCGGAACCCATCGGCGCCCCTCCCCCGTGCAGTCGTCACAGCCCTCGCCCCTCTCCCGATCTCCCACCCCTCCCGTCCATCCCCCTGAGCGACGCCGACGCCAGAGAAGCCCTTCACTCCGCCTGCACCACCCCCGTCGAGCCTCCCGCTCGTCTTCCTCGTCGACTTCCGCCTCTCCTCCGCTCAGCCAGTGCGACGCCGCCAGTCGCCCGAGCACCCTCGCCATCGCGACCTCCTGTCGCGCCACGAGACGTCGTCGCTTTCGTCCTGAACATCGCCGACCAGTCGCAGCCCTCCTTCCACCCGCCGTCGAAGCTCTGTCGAAGCCCCGAATCCAACTCCTTGCTCATCGCCACCACCAATCCATCGAAGCGTCGCCAGATCGTTGCCGTCTCGCTCCCACAGTCGCTGCCCCCTTCCGTCGCCGCTTCGCCCCAGTTGCGCGACCTTGCCTGCCGTCCTCCGCTCGAGCGCCCTGCCCTCACTCCTGTCGTCTTCTCTGTGCGCTCTCTTCTCCTGCCGAATCTCTCTCCCGCTCTCTCTCTCTCTGTGTGTGTCGACATGTGGGGAGAAGGAGACAGAGTTTTGGGATTGTTGTTATTGAGATTAGTTGCTGTTTGGTGGGTTGGTGCTTGTGTGAAGTTGGGGATTACTGTTTATATGTATTGGTGTTTGGTATTGTGGAGTAGGTGATCTCAATCCGGTGTTGTTGTGGTGTATTTGTGTACTAGTTGTGTGGTGGGTTGCTGTTGGGTGTTGCATTGGTGTTTGGTGTTTGGGGAGCGGATTGGATTGTTGTTTACTGTTTGGAGTTGTTGAAGGGGTTATTTTGCTGAAGTGAAGTTGGGTTGTGTATGTGCTGTTCTGGTGCGGAGTTGGGATTTGATGTTTGGTCTTTTGGCAAGCGTCTCGCACGTACTCTTGGGATCGCTCCCCGGGATTCTGATTCTGTTAGTCTGGTGATTCTAATCTAACCATTTACAAGAAAAAGGCAAGTCCACTTGAACTATTTTATTTATTCTAGTTCAAGATTAATTGACCTCTTATGCAAGTAGTTCCAAATTATTTATCGTTAATTTTGCCTTGTGTCCCTTCTCGTTAGGAGTATCGAGGGTTTACACGAGCTAACCCGACGTACTCTTGACTTCTTTATTATCCATTGACTCAAACCCAAGCCTAGACATACATTTGACATGAATAAAATAAATAAACTTGTACATGAGAAGACACGCCGTGATTAAATACATGTTATTTACTTGAGATCTTATGACTTGAACTTGACAAATTCACTTGACTTGTTACTGGGAAAATTCACTTGAATTGTTTACTGGGAAATTCACATGACTTGCTGTAAATTATTCTTACCACATGTATGATACAATAACTGGATAACTACCCACTTGATGAATATAAACGTGATAATTTTTTATAAAATCCTGCTGCTTGTACTGTTTGTCACTGAAGTTTCGAGCCAGTTATATTAGGAATCAGTTAAAGTGATTGTTGTTTCAGATTTACTACTTCTTGCTTACTATTGCGTAATATGTCATGTTGCTGCATTATCACCATTCACTTGACATTATTATAACCACTCGCATGTACATGAATGACTTAATAAAATACTAAAACAAGCCGGGGTTTCTAAGGGTTGACCTAGTAGTGGACGGTCTCAGAAAATGTACTCGGTAGAAGATGGAGAATTACTTGTAGAGACGTGGACTTGTTATCTTGTTACATGGACTTGTTACATGGAAGGTGGAGAATACTTGTGGAGACGTGAACTTGTTATTTTGTTATCTTGTTACATGAACTTGACATGGGAGGTGGAGAAAATACTTGTGAAGACGTGAACTTGTTATCTTGTTATCTTGTTACATGGAAGGTGGAGAATACGTGTGGAGACGTAGACTTGTTATCTTGTTATCTTGTTGTCGTGATATGCCGAGTACACGCTCTGTAGACCCCACCACGAAGTCTAAAACGAACACTGTCGTGTGTGCATCGAATCTGTCGTATGGGATGCAGTAGTACATGCACTAGATAGGAGAAACAACTTGATAATAGACATAGTTGACATGTATACATATACTTGATAAAGACCATTGCTATTAGCACCATTATTATCCTTGCAAACTTGATCTTGATTCATATTTCTTCATGTAACCTGTTCCTTTACTCTCTGTTTTCACTACTTGCTGTCCGTACTTACTCTAAGGACAAATTATTCCTTCTTTTTAGATGAACAAGCACAGGTGCATCAGGAGAATTTCCAGAAGGCATTGGTGAACAGTTCTTCTACGATTGGAACATGAGTCTCTCGAGTTATTTGGTAAGTCTTTATATTCCAGAATTGGTTATTGAATTTCATTCTCGTTTATGTGATTATGTTTCATGTGTGGTTGTGATTCATTTTCTTATATTGTTGAGCTAAGACTGATACAGCTTATGGATGATATGAGTTGGCATACTTATATCATTCGCTGGGCCTACATCACGGGCTCGTATTCCCGTATTTTGGGAAGTGGGGCGTGACAGTCTGGTTCCCCCATTCACCATCGGGGATCCCACCTTGCTAATTGGACCTTAGTTTGCTCTTCCAAGTAAGCAGGGGGGCTGGGAGTCCTTAATCTCCGCTGCGCTTTTAGGTAAATGGATTTGAAAATTCCTCAAAAGCGATCGTTTACCTTGGATACAAAGTATCAAGGCTAATTGCTATCCAAATGGCTATTGGTGGGTATTTCCCAACCATGTCCATCGATTCGCTTCCCCTTTCTGGAAAGGCATTTGGAAAGCTGCCGTCGCCTTCCAATGTGGCATCTCCCATGTCTGTTTTGACGGTTCCAAGACTCTATTCTGGCATGACCTATGGATAGGTAATGTCAAATTGGCCTCCTCTTTTCCGGCCCTCTACAGGTTGACTGCCGCTCCGCGCGCTACTGTAGCAGAATCTTTCAATATCATAAACTCTCATTGTGTTTGGACCGTTCCCTTCTCTATTTACCTTCCTCCTCATCGATCATCCCAGTATACTGCGCTTATTTCCTCTCTGAACAATTATGAATGGCACCCTAGGGAGGATTTCTATTGGCGATGGAACTCGGCAGGTGTTTTCTCGGTCAAATATTTTTATCAATTTCTCAATTTTAGAGGCATCCGCTCTCCGTTCACCGAGACCATTTGGAAATCTTGTGCCCCGCTTAAGGTCAAAATTGTGTCTTGGCTGGCTCTTAACAACAGACTTCTTACGGCCGAAGTTCTTAACAAAAGGAACCTGGCTTGGGGACAAAACTGTCCCCTGTGTGCCTCTTCGTTTGAGGACGCCAACCACCTTTTCGTGGGATGCGACTTCTCACGTCCGCTTTGGAAAATTTCTACTCTAGCGTGGGAAATCTCCGCCCTTCCAACCGATTTGCATTCTTGTTGGTCCAGTCTTCCATCGAGCTTTAAGTATCACCGCTCTTGGTTCCTTTCTGTTCAAATCATCATCTGGATTCTTTGGATGGAAAGGAACAAAAGATTATTTAGGCAGCGCGCTTCCTCTTCCTTCTCCATTATTGAAGAGTTTAATTTTTTTTTCTTTTTTTGGTCCTCTTCCTTAAAGCAAGAGGCTAAAAATGAGCTTCACGGCACTAGATTGACCGAAGCGACTCATTGTCTTCGAGTTTTACATGCTATATAATTTCTACTTTTCAATTCTATTATGTATGTTCTTCTCTTTTTGGTGCTCGCTCTGATTTTCTGATCTTTCTCTTCGCAGGAGTAAAGCAGCTATGATTGTTTCCTTTTGATTATTTTGGCTGCCTGATGCCAGGCTTCCTCATTTAGTGGGGTTATTTTGTGTACCTGCTTTAGCTAGTAGTGGATTTATCTCTCTCCCTAATGGTATTGTGGCTTCTGTCGACTGCCTCTTCCTGGTTTATTTTGTGTCTATTTTCTGCTTTCCTTCCACTGTTGGTTTTTATCGCTTCGTTGCCTTCAGTCGAGGCGGCGATTGTGTACAGGTTGTCGGCTGCGAAGTAGTGTCGTAATTCAGTTTCTTTTGTTGTTGGTTTTACCGCGGTATTGCTTCTCGATGGTACCCATCTCAGATCTCCTTTGTAGTATACTATATTGCTTGGTTCTGTTATTTTCTGGGAGGGCTTTTAAGCCCAATGTTGGTTGTAGCTGCGTTTGTTAATATATGCGGCTTGCTTATATGTTAACCGCCTTATTAGTGCTTTTTATTGTGGCTTGGTAGCTTGTTTCTATCTGGATTATCGTTATGTCTTTTTGTTTTTTCGATTTGGTGGCTCTCGAGCTCTTATGGTTTGCCTGGGTCTATCTCGGGGTAGCCACTGATCGAAGTCACCGGCCCCCCTACTTATGTTGTTCTTTCCCTCTATTGGTGTTCCTATTAATTGCTTTCAACATATTATCTTTTGTTGCTTATTTGGAGGCGGTCGGAATGCCTGCTCCGTTTTGTCTGGTTTGTACCTGGGTGCTTAGTAGTGGGCAAATGTCATCTGCCCCTGCTTCGGCTATGGTGCTTGGCTTGCGTGTTGCGGCTGTTCGGGGTCGGTGTTCGGCACTGGATCGGCCCGTCCTTTATTTCTGTAGACTATTTGTTTGTTTTATTTCTGTTTACATCTTGTAAATCGTCTACTTCTTGTTGCTACGTTTGTATTACCTTTTGATTAATATAATTAATTGCATGGCTGGAGCCTTCGGCTCTATCCGGTTCATCAAATTTTTTTTAAAGGATTGGTATACTTAAATCCTACAGTAATAATACACTTGAGAAGACCAATTTTTCAAAAGAGTAAAAAATTCTCTCTAGAAATTCTAGAGAGAGGAGTTCTCTCCAAAAAATCCAAAAAAGAGAAACTCTGGATCTGAAGGTTGAAGGGGGTGGCACCTGGGGTTTCGTCGCCCCCTTCCCGATCTTTTGTCTCCTTTCTGTTTCTACCACTTCTCTACCTTCTATTTTCTGGTTATCTCTCTGCCTCACCCTAACTATCCTTTACCCTAACGACCAAAGCTCGAAATTGAGTGGGGTTTTAAGTGCTCTCCGACCATCTACCAGACTAGAGCTTCCGGGGGGGGGGGGGGGGTCCGAGAATTCGATTGCGACCATAGAAGCAGGTCAGATAGAGACAACGATGGTGCACTTCCGATCGCGACCGCCGTTGGGTCGATTTCGGGTTCGGATTGGGGATAACCCGAAGTTGGCCTTGGTTTGGGGCAGGGGGGGCTACTAGCGGCGACATCGCTGGCGCGCCTCGATTCTTCAGCAGGGTCGAAGATGCCGAGCTACTGGCGAGGTCAACGAGGGGTTGGGTTGTCAGGTGATCGGGGGTTGGGACGTCAGGGCAGGCGCGAGGGGCGTGGTCATCGGCAGTGCAAGCCGATTGTGGGATGGATCGGACAAAGACGTCGGGGCTGGCTTAATGGCTGGCTAATTCGGGGATGGCATCAGGGTAACTTCTTAGTTTGCTCTTTTGTTATCAACACTATCAACGAGAAAGAAAGAATTAGAGCATGCTCGTTCACATAATTGGGGCTATTTTCTTGGGGATGCATGCATCGGGATATAGAATGGATGTCAAGCATTTTAGTTGGGGTTGTCGTCGTCGGGCATGGCATAAGGGCTGGCAGCGTCATGATGGCATAGAATGTTATTGAAGGGGATTTTCTTGGCTTTCCAACCATTCAGCATAGCCGAGATCCAGGGGCTCGACAGAGTGTTTGCGTCCAGGTGGCGGTTCGGATTGCGGCGTCGATGGGGCGCCGCTGATCGCGAGCGTCGTTGGGGGTTGACTTCAGGTGCATTTTGGGACATCTCGAAGTTGGCCATGGTGTAGGAGCGACGAAGGCTGCAAGTTGCGAAGTCGTCGACATCAGATGGCTCTTCGGCGAGGTCAAAGTGGCCGAGGTTAGGGCATGGTCAGCGACGGTTGGTTGTAGTCAGGTGGTAGGGGGTGGAAGCCAGATGTCGGCAGCGGTGGTCACTGGCGGGTGTGATAGGGGATGGGTGTGGTGAGAGTTTCTCGGGGGATCGGAGTTGGAATTGTTGTGGCAGTGGGGGGCTTTTTCGAATTTCAAAGTTATTTTTGAAATTTGAATTTGTGTAGAGATCGGTGGCACTCCCTTATGTCCAAATGATTATTCTCCCTAAATATCCAAATTACAACCAACCTACAATTAGCAAAAAAAAATGAATTCTAGTTGGTGTGGGGCGACGGTAGTTGAGCGAGTTTATAGTTTGGGTTCAACTTCGGTCTATTTAGATCAAAGTGAGGGGTGCCTAGGGTCTTTCTCATGTCAGGGGGCTTGGAGGCATTCATAGAGCCGTAGGGAGCGGCGAAAACCTTCATTGCGAGGTGGCGATGATATCAATGATGGTCAAGCGAGAGGATGAACACGATGTCACAATCTGGACAGAGGTATGTCAGATTGGTGGGTATCTGCGGTGTCTCGCGTATGGTGCTTGAAGTTGACATATAGGACACTGCTGGGGGCGACAACGGGGCGGTTGCGGGTTACGACAAGGAAAAACAGAGTACAAGTGAGGGAATGAGAGAGAATGAGCTCAAATTATCACGAGAAACTTGTTCTAGCGAGGTCGGCCGACCAGTACGACTATGTTTTGTTGTGTTTTTTATTTGTTGGTTGGGATGTATGAGTTCCAGAACCCATGTTGGGTTTCCTGAAATGCATAAGCCTTATTTTTGTTGTGTGTTTTGTTAAAATCTTTTTAATGAAACGCGGGGGACATTCAACCCATCGTTTAATGGGGAAAAAATACACTTGAGAAATTTTGGTGCACTCAAGAAGAACTCAATGTTTTATTATTTTTCCGGAATGATTTCTCACATTCAAAATGTCAGCTAAGGGGTGGTTTGGTTGGATGTAGATATACTGTAGCGAAGGAGGAACACTGTAGCGAAAGTAAATCATTGGATTATATTTCTTGAAATAGCATTGATTGAATGTAGATTTACTGTAGTAAGAAAAGTTTTCCATGAAAGATTAACTTTGTTTGAGTTGTAAGAATACCGTAGCGACCTTAATTTAAAATGTTTTTTATTTTTAAGTTTTACATCTAATTAATCTCAATTCGGGATTAATCTAATCTTAATTAAAAGCACTTAATTAATCTAATCTAATCTTAATTAATTAATCTGAAACATCAGTCCAATTTTAATTAATTTAATTTAATCTAATCTAATCTAATATTGAAATAATTAATCTAATCTACCCTAATTAATTAATCTCAATTATCCTAATTGACTAAATTAAATAAAAAACCCACAAAAAAAAACGGAACAACAAAAAAACCAAAACTAGTTACAACCAGAGAAACTTCAGAGTTTGCCTGGTTTTCAATATGGGGACTTACTCCCACATCGGCCAGGAGCATGACGGGTTGTTGGCTTATAAAGCATTTTGTTGCTTTATGAGCAGACCAAGCAACTTCAGAAGTGTAGAGAGAGAGTGAGAGAGAGAGAGAGAGAGTTAAGAAAAATAAAATATTAAAATACCATTTGAACAAAGTTGCGCGGGCAAAAAGTACACAAGAATTGTGTATTACTTTTAGCTAAACACTATTCATTGCATGATGAACCGCAAAACATTGGATTTTTTTAAGCTTTTGTTTGCAAAAGAAACCTAACAATGTTAGATGCTTTTGAGTTTTGTTGGGGAGGGGGAGGGGGAGGGGGGGGGGGGGGGGGGGGGCATACGTTGTTGCTGTTGTACTTTTCTTGAGAAAAGTTAGATGCTTTGATGTACTTTGTAAAACATAAATGTATCTTTATGTTGTCTCATCCCCCCATGATGATGAGGATTTATGTTTTCTTTTATGTATTGTATGTTTTGTACTTGGCTCAGTACTCTTATTTTATTAACTCCTTATTAATGAAACAGGGTGGTCATATTCCACCTTTTTCTTATTAAAAAAAAAGAAAGAAAAAGAATCCTAACAAAAATTTCATGAACCATGTAATACATCAAAAGAGATGAAACTTTTAAAAATCTGAATAAGATAATATTTTAATTGAAACATGTCCATTTTAAATTCTTTCTAACTATAATACTTTTATGAAAGCTTTTTTTAATCAAAAAATTCCCACCAAATTAGAAAAAGGCCGTGCCATTTATTTCTCAATAAAATAAAATAAAATAAAAATAAAAATAAAGGCATTGCTTATTATTTCAAAATAATTACCAAACAGGGGGAAATGAACTTTTGACATTTTCCCCTGCTGTCTTTAGCAAAGTTTAAAATGTTAACTTTTAGATTTTAAATGATGACTTTTTAATATATAAAAAATTAAAGGAAGAATGATTTATATAAAAAATCCTTGAACAAAACAACCCCGAAGAGCACCCACAGTCGTGATTGCAAAAAAATAGCAAAATGCATATTATACATATAGCAATTGAACGTTTGTTACACTGGTGAAATGCTATAACATAGCAATTTTTTTTTTTTTTTTTTGATTGGACGAAACTCAAAAAAAAAAAATTCTTGGGCATATTTAAATAAATAATTTTAATAATTTAATAATTTGAAATTTTAAAAAAAACATGGGACTGATTTTGAAGAACCATCCATAGCTATAAGTGAAAAAAATAATAGTCAAGTTCCGTCCCATATAAAAAAAAATTATTTTTTATTTGGGACGGAACTTGAAGATTTGTCGGTATAATAGTTTTTTTTTTTTTTTTTTTTTGGGCCTATGTTGAAGATCTGTCTGCTATAATATATATATTCTCATTTTACTTCTCAAATATGTCATTGTTCTGTAGCGATTTTGTCAAAATATAAATAAATAGTAAAGACTGCAGAGTCGCAATTACTATAATAAGAATAAAATACAAATTTAGCAATCTACAGTAGATGCTCTAATAAAAAGAATTAAATTTGGGTCAAACAAGAATCCTAATAAACCAAAATTCCACTAGTTAATTGAGGAATGAGGTGGAATCCGTATTTCATGCGTCTTTTTTTTGCTTTTCCTTCTCCCTCTTTAATAAATTCTCTTCCAAATTATATGTACCAAGCCAATCCCTCACTCCAAAAAGATAACACACACACACACACTCACTCTCTCTCTCTCTCTCTCTCTCTCTCTCGCAATTCAGTTAATATGAGTACTCCATCAATGGCAGGGCTTGTGAGGAACCACCCAAGAAATACTCGCAAGATTCAGAAGAAAAGGGCAGTTAGGAATGGCGATAGCGAGCAAGAAGAGGAGATGAGGTGGTGGAACTGGAAGCAGAAAAGGAGGAATAATAAGCGTTGATGGACATGATATAATCCTATAAATTAAGACTGGACTAGGCAAGTCTCATTCTTGGCTTTTTTTTTTTAATTGGTGCAATATATATCCCATGCCTTTGGCAATTTCATGCATTTCTCTTAATTATTACTCATTAATGTGTTTATTTTATTCGAAAAGTTTGACGTTGTTTGTATCTTTGTATCTTTTTAGCGCAATTCCGCAGATCTCTTGTTTGCTATGTTCTTGTTGAATGGTGATGCAAAGAAGTGTACTTAATTATAAGCAATAAAATAAGGAAGTAATTGTTAATGTTTGATTTTGATTAGTGTGTAGCAATATTTTCTGCATTTATTGTTGATGATCAAATTGAATACGGGTCTGAAACTCTGAATGTATTTGTTTTTTTAATTTTTTGTTTAAAGAATGTTCCAGGCCTTTCTCCGACATCGTCGGCGATGGCCGGAGCTCTCTTCCTCACCATCTCACACAAGCTTCAAGCTATGATAATGGCAAGTCAAGAAGAAAGAAGATGAACAAAAGATCAAAAGATCAAGATTTCATTCACAAGTTGCAAAGTTACAATGTTGGTGTATTTATACAAAAGAGGCACTGCTGAGAGCTAGTTCAGGCCGTTACAAATGGAACTCAGCACCTCAGCATCTAACTAACTAATGCCAGCTGGCTAACAACTATACATTCTTACACTTTAACCCCTGAAAAGATATTACACATTACAAAACAGTCCTATAGCTGATACAGCTGATACAACTGATACTCTTCTTCTCCTTCTCAATAGCTTCAGCAATGTCTTCTATTCTTCAGCAATGTCAACAGCTACACTCGATTACTGATCAGCTCTAGCAGATTCTTGAGCTGTATCAATACACCCCCCTTGAAAAGGTGATTCCAAGATTGGTCGAAAATCTGGGAATCGCCAATAGACATCCCAATAGCTTTCCCAAGTTGCACATTAGCAGCAGAGTGTTTCCATTGTATGAGTACTTCGGATACGGCAATTCCCCGTCTTGGTACCATACGTCTAGCTAACAAGTGTTCTGGAGTAGGGGATTCTTCAACAAAATAGGCAGGCAAGGAATTAGGAGATGATGCTGTAGAGTTGGTGCGACCAACATGAGTCTTCAATTGAGATATGTGGAATATATCATGAATACGAGCATCTGTAGGTAACTGGAGACGATAGGCAACTGCACCGACCCTAGCGATCACTTCATAAGGACCATAATACAATGGATAACTTCTGTATACGATGCCCAGCAATAGAACTCTGTTTGTATGGTTGGATTCTCAAATAAACCCAACTACCAACTTCGAACTCTCTATCAGTCCTATGTAAATCAGCTTGTGCCTTCATCCTATTCTGAGCTTGTAACAAATTGTCTTTCAACAAAATGAGAACTTCATCTCTGGAAAGGAGTGTGTCTTCCACTGATTGTACTCTTGCAGTCTTGGGGATATAAGACAATAGAGTGGAAGGAGGTCTACCGTATACAGCTTGATAAGGGGATAGCAATCTGGAACTGTGCTCATGTGTATTGAAGCAGTAAGCAGCCCAATCTAACCACTTCGACCAATCCTGTGGTTTGTAAGCAACAAAGCAACGCAGATATGTCTCTAGAACTCTATTGACTACTTCCGTTTGGCCATCAGATTGAGGATGGAATGCCGTACTCATACAAAGCTTTGTACCTTGTAATGCCATGAGCTCCCTCCAGAAATTTGAAGTAAAAATCGCATCTCTATCACTGACAATAGTTTGTGGTAACCCATACAACTTGATGACATTATGAAAGAGAGCTGCAGCCACTTCCTTAGCCGTATACGGGTGTCGAAGGGGAATGAAATGGCAAAATTTTGATAGCCTGTCAACTACAACCAGAATAGTAGTATAACCCGCACTTCGAGGCAACCCTTCGATGAAATCCATACTCAAATCATCCCAAATTTGCTCTGGTATGGGTAAAGGTTGAAGTAATCCCGCAGGGGAGGTACTCAGATACTTGTTTCTCTGACATTCATCACAAGAACGAATGAAATTCCTGAGGTCCTTCTTCATCCCATGCCAAAAAAACCACTTTCTTCAGCTGCAACCATGATTTATCAATACCCAAATGTCCCCCAAATGGTGTACAATGTATTTCCTCCAAAAATAATTGCCTTGCAGTTGATGTAGGACTTAATAGAATACACTTCTTGAAGTAATATACCCCATCTACCATAGACAGCCTATCATCCTCACCTGCGGTTATTTTCCTGCTAACCTCCTCAAAATATGGATCATTGAGAACCATTTGCTTAATGAGAACTAACCAAGTAGGCTGAACCACTGCAATAGAAGCCAAAGTAGCTTACCCTTCTTCAAATTGTCGCGAAAGACAATCTGCAGGGATGTTTTCTCTTCCTTTCTTATACTCAACTTCAAAATGGTACCCATGTAGCTTAATTAGCCAAACATGCTGAGCCTCAGTATATAGTCTTTGTTCTAAGAGATGCTTTAATGGCTTATGGTCAGTTCGTATGACAAATTTCCTTCCCAACAAATACTGCCGCCATTTCTTTACAGCTAAAAGAATAGCTAGCATCTCTTTCTCATACGTAGACAAAAGCTTGCTCTTACCTTTCAGCTCATGACTCAGATATGCAATTGGATGTTTTTGTTGTAAGAGAACAACTCCTAACCCAGTACCAGAAGCATCGCATTCCAATTCAAAAGGAATATTGAAATTAGGCAACTGAAGGACAGGAGGTGAAGATAACTTTTCCTTCAATAGAAGAAAAGCACCTTGAGCTTCATCTTGCCAGCAAAAAGCCCCTTTCTTTGTTAACTTTACTAGAGGCCATGCAATTGAGCTATAATTGGCGATGAATTTTCTATAATAACCTGTAAGGCCAAGGAATCCCCTCAGAGCTTTAATCGATCTTGGCACTGGCCAGTCTTGGATCGATTTCACCTTCTCTTGATCTACTGCAACACCTTGAGATGATACTACATGACCCAAGTATTGAACTTCCGATACTCCAAAAGAACACTTGCTAAGCTTAGCATATAACTGATTATCCCTTAAGATCTGTAGGACTGTAGATAAGTGTTGTTTGTGAGTTGCCAAATCACGACTATATATGAGTATATCATCAAAAAACACTAGCACATACTTCCGCAATTGGTTTTTGAAGATGGAATTCATAAGTGATTGGAATGTCGATGGTGCATTGGTCAAGCCAAAAGGCATAACAAGGAATTCATAGTGTCCTTCGTGAGTGCGAAAGGCTGTTTTGGGCACATCTTCGACATTCATCCAGATCTGATGATAACCACTGCGTAAATCTAGCTTGTTGAAGATGGTTGCCCCATGAAGCTCATCCAACAACTGATCTATTATAGGAATTGTAAACTTATCCTTTACAGTTACCTCATTCAAAGCTCTATAGTCGACGCACATACGCCAACTTCCATCGGGCTTCTTTATCATGACAATAGGTGAAGAATAAGGACTATGGCTTGGTTGTATAACCCTTGATTCTAACATCTCCTTGACCAATTTCTCAATCTCATTCTTCTGATGCCAAGGGTGTTTATAGGGTCATAAACTGATGGGTTTACTACCAGGGAGAAGGACAATATTGTGGTCACAACCACGATGAGGAGGTAAGCCCATATTCTCTTTGAACACCTCAGAGAATTGATCCAAAACCTGCTGAAGGGGAAGAGGGATTGCTGCCTTATTCTCGTCAACTCCTAGTGTTTTTGGAGCACCCACCATCTGCAGGAACCATCCATGTTTAACTTGCAACAAGGCTTTTGAAATATTTTTGGGTGTAGACAGAACTAAATCTGGAGGAGTAATTCCCAATAAGGTTCTTTCTTGATTATTCAATCGAAACCTAAGTCGTTTTTCCCTCAAGTTCCACACGACATCCCCCAATGTTTCAATCCATTGGGATCCCAACACTAATTGACAGGTATCCAAAGTGACCACATAACAATCTGCGATTATAGGAATACCCTGGCACATAAACTTGACTTCTTCACAAAGACCCCAACACTGCAGTTGTTGTCCCCCAGCTATAGTGACTTCAAGATGTGCCTGCTGGTTAATAGATAGTTGCAGCTTGCGTGCAAGCTGTTTATCAATGAAATTATGCGTAGCACCAGTATCCAACAATGCACAAACAGAGTGAGAAGATATAGTTCCCAAGATTCTAAAGGTTGTAGGTCGATTACTACCTGTGAGAGCATGCAAAGAAATCACTCCTGGCTCCACATGGTTGAGTGTAGTTTTAATTGACTTTGTATCCACCTTATCTCTGATCTCCACTTGTTCTTCACCCCCAGAACTATCATCAAACTCATCGGCCTCTTCATCAAAAGCTCCCAAATCTGCAAAAACTCCCCACTCTCGCAAGTCCCCATCATCTGCATAAATGTCTTACCCGAACACTTATGGCCCCTCACAAATTTTTCATCGCAGTGAAAACATAAACCCTTCTCTCTTCTTTCCTTCATGTACTGAATCAATTGCGGGTTTTAACTATAAGGTTATTAGGTGTTGCAGACCAATTACTTCCTGTAGATGATCTATTGCTTGGGAGATTTACACTAGCTGCAAGATTTGAAGTAGCTGTAGAGTTGGTAGTTATAACTATTGGACATTGAGTTGTTCTTAACAAATGAGTGAGACTTCCAACCCTTCTTCTGATCATTAATGATCTCCTCTCTAGCTATTGCTTCCCTAATCCCTATAGGCTGCAAGAACACTTTGGGGTTTCTTGAGTTTGACTTCTTTACGCAAATCACTCTTTAACCGTGAAATGTAACAACTAACCAAGGAAGATTTAGCTAGAGGTTTTGCAAGCTGACTGAACTTCAAGAACTCTCGATGGTACTCCGCCACAATCCCTTCTTGTTGAAGTTTATATAAAGAAGCCTCAGGATCATCAAGCTCCGCAGGCCCAAACTGCAGCATCAGCTCCGCCTAGATCTTTTCCCAATCAATAATCTGTTCTTCTTGTTGCTCAAACCACCGCCACCATAACAATGCTTCTCCCCTCAAATAGTAGAGGCTAAAGGGTAATTGATCAAGAACATCAATCCTCTGAGTGTAGAAATGATGTTCCATGTGGTATATCCAATTCGTTACATCTCCTGTACCATCAAAACTAGGCAAATCAATTTTGGGGTGTTTTGGGAAGAAGGTGTTACCCTCATGACGACGCTCATTGCTCTCATGTCGTCTATCGTGACTTCTTGCAGGTTCTTGATGCTGGTAACCAGTTCTTGAATGTAATCTTGGTCTTTCCCTATATCTCCGAGCTCTGTCTCTAGTATTTCTATCTTCTTGATCATGAATATGTGACTTGATTAACCGAGAACTCCTGGGGCTTGAGTGATGATGCCTTCCGAACTCCCTCTGTAACACCCCCAAATTTTTTTTTTGAAAACTAAGTCTCCAAATTCAATTCTTTCAATTTTTATATCACTTTGATCATAAACTAAGAAAGTTATATTTCAGGAAAAATTTTGACAGAGTCTCCCCTGTAAATTTTGCCCCGAAACACAAAAAGCTTACGGAATTCTGCTCAAAATTCCGTAGCTCACAATCAACATAATATTTTCATTGGCTCCCCAGGCCAAAATGAGTAGATACACACAGGCAATATAATATAATGCTCTGGGGGCCAAACTCATAACGGATTATCAAATATCAATTAAAAACTATAAATTTCTTTGAAAAACAAGGTAAATTTTTAGAAAAATCCTTGTAAAACCTACCACAGAGCCCGGTACTCCACAACGAGGTGGTACGGGTCACAAACATACCACACCACCTCACACTATACTCATCATCGTCATATACATGCTTATACACCCATAATACAATTTAAATCATAAATTTTACTATTCCTATAACTAAATAATACATATTTTTAAAATAAAAATTTATCCTACCAATCCACGCCTCACCTCTGCACTAATGAGAACCTGCAACAGTGGGGGATCTAGGGTAGTTCTCAGACTCCCCTAACCCCCCAAACACTAAGGGGTTAGCCATTTATGGTGTGAGTATAATTATTAATCTAATGAAAAATTAAAATAGTATACAAAAAATAAATTAAACTTACGAATACCAAATTAAGATAGTGCAACCTGAATCCTGAACACAACAACATCATCAATACAACGATATATCAAATACTTTGTTAATTTTGCATTCAACTATTTAATTATCCATAACTTCCCACATTTCATAATATATTTCACAACAACCTCGTATTTATATGTATATATATATATATACATACTTATTCGACATCCGTATAGTACAAATACACATACCATCCATTACTTTTCAATTTAACTACTCTAACCCAATATTCATTCTTCCACAAGTATCGTCATAATAGCATTATAACCATTTGTACGTTATTGCTCCTTTCATTAATAACAATTTTTATGAATACAACTCATAATACACATACTCTCTTAATAACCAATTTCATAACCAATCCCATATGACATTTGATAGCATTCATAAAATGCTATAGTAGACCTACAATAGCATTTTACAAACGCTATCAAAAGCCCCGCTATAATAACTCTATAGCGTTTTAACAAAACGCTATAAAATGTATAGCGTTTCGGCAAACGCTATAGAGTCTATAGCGTTCGGCAAACGCTATAGATTCTATAGCGTTTTGTTAAAACGATATAGAATCTATAGCGTTTTCAAAATGCTATAGTTTCTATAGCGTTTTGTTAAAACGCTATAGAATCTATAGCGTTTCGGCAATGCTATTAGTGTTAGAGCATTTTGTAAAAACGCTATCGTTAGACAATCCAATAATAGAATCAAACATACAACATTTTTAAAACGCTATCGTTTTGATATTTGTGGTTTTTTACAGCATTTCAGGAACGCTATTTCGTTTTAACTATATACAAAAAAAATTCTACGGATACAAATAAAAATCGATTTATCAAAAATATCAATACAC
Source organism: Hemerocallis citrina (assembly GCA_017893485.1). Taxonomy (NCBI): domain Eukaryota; kingdom Viridiplantae; phylum Streptophyta; class Magnoliopsida; order Asparagales; family Asphodelaceae; genus Hemerocallis; species Hemerocallis citrina. The sequence goes on from CM030363.1 coordinate 46,376,305, forward strand.
CATTAAAACTATAAAAGTTTTGCAAATTTGTGTACAAATATATAAAAACATACCAACATAGAAATATCTACACAATAAACTTATAAAAATGTTCATCCAATAAACTTAAAACCGACGACCATACAGGAGACATACATCAAAAACTGCAATTTCAGAGTGACCGGCTATTACAAACTTTCATATGTTTCAATACCAGCGAAATATAGCATATCAGCCATCACCGGAAAATTCACTTGGCAATGCAGAAGAACCAACATGTCATTACTTTCTAAAGCTAAAAATTAAGACAGTTCATCTTCTTTTCAACCAATATCCAGTACCTACACAACACAAGTTAAGCCATATACCGTGCCTTATCAGCCTGACATTTCCTTTTTTGTACACTGAGTTATAAATATCACCAGATATCACTACTAAACCTATCTGCAATCTGAGCCAACTGCATCCTGAACAGATTTGAAACCATCTCTCTCCAAGCACTCTGCAAAACTGCATCCTGAACAGATTTGAAACCATCCTGAACAATTCAGCCTGAAAGAGAAGAAGGAAAAGTTTAAAATCCAGTTTCTTTCTCTATTTATCATCCAACTTACAGACCATCCAACTTACATGTAATAGGTTCTTTATATTAAAATTTGTTTCAAAACACATGTCTGGATGTAAAATGTATTACCAGAATAAAGATAAAGAAATACGAGTCAGATTGTCTCAAAAGTCTCAGACCATGAACTAGGAGAAAACATGAAAGATTGAACATACAAACTCAAGGCTGACACTAGTAATGTATAAGGTCTTACCAGGACTTGCTAATGCATACAAAGATACCTGGGGCTTCAGTGTCAAGGCTGTTTTGGACTGGTTTTTTTGTATATATAAAACAGAAATGGTCTTTAGCATATATCTTTGACAATGTGAAGGAATTGTCGGTTAAAATTACCACTAACTAGGTGTTCAGGTTCATGAATTTTTATTATATGTTCAGTAGCAATGCAAAATACACTTGAATGCCAGCACACAAATGTTCAACATAATAAACTCGAACCCACGTGCCCTGATGAAACTATCAATCTAGAGACATTAATAAGAAGCAGGAAATAGAGAAGCCTCAGCAACTATTGGATTACATAACTATACTTGTCCACACCTAGAAGAGTTACAACACCTAGCGTTTAGGCATATTGCGTTTGGGTCAAGTTTGAAATGATCATGGAGAACAAAAAGAAACTCACAAATTCCATCTCAATGTGTGTGTTGTTATATAAATAAAAAATGTAGGAAACCCATCTCATATTATCTGCATATATCACATTTATGCCTTTTACAATTATCAACATTCAAATATTATGGCATAATTTTCACAGGATTGTGTGTTAATACTACTTAACAACTTTGCAAAAGGTAATGGCATTATTATAAAGTTAAGAATTCGCAGAGAAAGCTAAGCTACCACTTTTTCAAGTTATTATTATTATTAGGGGGGGGGGGGGGGGGGAGGAGGGATACATTTCAATAAAAGAGAAAATAAATCAAAGACAGTAGCAATAATTTGTTCATAGCTAATCTTCTTGTAGCATGAACAACACCAAATCCATAATAGCAACAGGACATGATAACACGGATATGACTAGTTAGTATCAGTAGGGCAGCAGTAGAGACACTTAAAAATTTTGTGTCTGCAGATTATGCAGCAGAAACTAAGTATAATACTTTGGAAGATTAAGTGCAATTGCCTATCTTTGCCAATTGGTCACGATAGTAGGGAGACTCCAGTCGATGCAAAATGAGAAAGAAGTAATTAGACTACTAGCAACCTAGGTAGATTATCCAGACAGAATGTAAAGATACAAACTGCTGATATATTAGATGTAATTTCAGAGGTTGGTATGGAGAACACCACCTACTATTTTAATTCTAAACAAAGTGTATACCAAATGATGCATGGGCATTAAACCATCGTGATTGTAAACAGATATATTTTGATACAATTGCATGTCGATTCAAGCTATGTTTTCTTGCATCCATTGAATCTTGGATCTAGCAGGAAAGTGAAGGATGTCACTTGCATTTTACTTTGTGTCTGATCCCTTTTCTCAGTTTCATAGTAACCACAAAATCTTATCATACCTGAAGTGCTAAAGTGAAGTAGCAAGGGGGGGAAGAAAAAGTAGCAGCATGGACAGTGGTAAGGAAAGTGAAAATAATCTGACTTTATGAGTGCAGGAAGTCACAATGTTGAGAATAATATTGCCCATCCTCTCCACTTATCTATACAATGCCTGCAATGAGAGACCGGCGAAATGGTGAGGAGCAAGAAGTAGATGGATCTCCCAGAAAGCTAGCAGTTAAAGGTATTGGGGGTATATGCTTGATTCCTTTAATGTGTTACTTTTGGTGAGAAGAGTGGAGGGATTTGTAGTACTTTAGCTTATACCATTTAATTTAAAGTGCATAAGAGATAAGGCAAAGAGGAAAAGACCCTGTTCTTGCTAATTGAAATGCTTTAATGAAATCTGATCTTTTGATACCAAATTTTCGACTGATTAGCATAAGAATTTGTTTGGGATTTAAGTTTGTGAATTTTCTTGCATTTCGAACTAAAAACTTTCCATTAAATTCTAAAAGCAAGTTGACATTTTAGTAATGATTGGATGTATTTCGCTGAGATTTGTGCTATGATTTACCTTTTCTCTGTGCATTTAGTAAATTCATCATTTTGTTCCTCTGGCTTCTCTATATATCGAGAAATTACAGTCTAATCAACCAAGAAACTCCTTACTCCTAATAAGCAGATCAGCTGAGATTTTTAACTCCGAGTACAACTAAAACTAATCCTAGAGTCATCAAACTTAAACAAACTAAAATTAAACCCACTTCCGCATTGGTTGCAAATTTTCTGTCAGTTGTGCCTTCTCAGCTGGATCAGTTGAAACTGCCGTCAATGCCAAACAAATCTCTGATATCCGTGCAATCTCCAGCTACCAATAGCACTGCCAATTCCGATTCGGGAGATGGAAAGAGTAATAGAAGATTAAAGAGCTTGATGACAATCCACCGTCGCAAGATCTTTCTACTGTTTGCCACAGTGTAAGTGAAGAACTTTCAGCTATTTGAAATCTTTTAAAGACTCAAAATTTTCCAATGATATAGAGCTTACAAAGTTTAACTGGTTCTTACTCGGAAAATTTTGAGTCTTTAAAAGATTTCAAATAGCTGAAAGTTCTTCATTATATAGGTCACAGTGATTAAAGTAGTTTGTAACCTCTGAAGTAGAACAAACATATACCAACACCATACAAAATATATCATTATATAGGTCACAGTGATTAACAAACTACTGAAGTAGTTCAATACTACATAATTAACAAGAGGAACTCTTACAAGAGGAACTTACTAGTCAAGTGATCAAGTCATCTGTTAGGAAAAGTTACATCATTGATCATGCAATTTAAGCTCAGGAAACCAAGAGGTAGCTTCATAATGTCGGGGTTTTCCCAACTTCAATAGGGTCAATTTCATAGCACAAGGCTCATACAACCTAGCAGCAACCTTATATTTCACCAAGACAAAGAAAAAGTCTACATGGGGACAAGATGATAAATTTGCTCTAAGAAAAGGCTTTCATCTTCGAAGCATGATAAAAGAGAGCAAATAAAATGATTACCATATAAAGGAGTAAAGTAAACATGTACGAATATAAACAACTTCCTTTACTGTATAAGAATTTGTTTGCTTACACATCACTCAAACAAGCATTGGGTAGAACCCTAGAATGGAAACTTTGCAATAGTGAGAGCATGAGGTAATAAGCGAAAAATTAACTAGTTCCACTTCATCTACTATAGATGTATATGCATTTCCAGAATATTGTTTTACTCTAATATCATCTTATGAAAGAGTTATTCCTTCCAGTGTTTTGCAGATATTCTAGTTTTAGCAGCGAATGATTCTGCAATTGTTCCCATATCTTCGCCCTCTATTGGAATGTCTCTTGGTAAGTAAGACCATATTGGCTTGAGGGTTTCACCTACCGTCATATTGGGAGACTTAACAATCTATTTGTAGTTGAAAGTGGGTTTCACAATTGCAGTTAACATTGTACTCAATTACTAGTGTTCACAACTCAACAGTCCGTGTGTTTAATAGTTTTAAATTTTTAATTGCATAGAAGATATGACTTGTGAGAAATGTTTCTTGCAGATTTCTTTTTTAATATAGCTTTAGTGCAGGATAATTACACCAAGAAATATCTCCATATTGATATGTACCATAAACACTCCAAAATCAAATTGACACTTATAAAACATTCCTAGTTAATGAATCGGAAAATATATCTGAGCTATCAGTCCCAAAAAGTTGATTGACATTTAAAAATCTTTGTCAAAACCATAATGACAGAATTACCACAGGTTGTGACTTATCGAAAACTATCTTTAGTACAGGAAATAATTCAATAGAAAAATACTGGGACATAGATTTGCAGTGTACGGAAACATCTCATTTCATTGTAAGCGTCATTAATCTACATATCGATATAAAAATTAAAACAATGATATAAGCAGAGTGTGCTAAGAGACAATTATGCTACCTTGTCAGGAGGGCCCTTGGAACCACCAAGTAGAATTTCTGCACTGCATTACATAGACAAACTATTAGCTAAAGTTATAAATAAATAAGTCAAGACTAGTGTATACCAATGAAAGAAAAAAAATATAATGTCATAAACAATAAGAACCTACTCGCAAGATTCCTTTATTGCCATTATAGAAGCTCCCTTCCATTCACCCGTCCCATTTTGCCAGGAGGAACGTGTAACGCAGACAGTATCTCTTCTTCAGGAGCATATCCTTCACTTACTAGCTTTTCTGAACATAGATAGCATCAGTCAATAGAAAATCCTATGAAAACCTAGTCAATAAACAACAAGTATCACAGTATCCAGTATACATCCACATAAAATGGATACATCTTATTTCTTCAAAAGTTGTAAATGAAATTACGTTTCAATTGGTTCTTTGGCATACTAATTATTAGGAATGAATAGGTCCAAGCCATTATCATTTCCCTTCTGTGTGGAATTCCTTCTACTCAAGAAGGGCATTCTTCTTCTTGGTGATGTGAGACTAACCAGCATAACTAATATCTCTCACCTTCTTAAAGAGGCTACAAACCAATAGCCAGTTCAACTATAATTTGTGCAATTATATATGGAAAGAAGCATGTATCTACACAGGAGGATCTTCGGGCCAATTTTCATCATAAAGTTATAAGAAACAAACGAAGGATGGATTCCTAATGCTAAACTAATTTATACATGGACTCAAATCACACAGACAGGAATATACACATACTCATAAAATTCTAAAAACAAAATAGAAGAATTATATGAGAGAAAGTTACATACCAGACACCACGCCAAGCAAGACAACGGGCGAAGGAGGTCGACGACGGCGTATTGCGAGGGGCGGTACAAAGGTTCGACGGTGCGGAGGTGGGGGACGTAGTGTCGGGAACTTGGACTTCGACGACCGTAGGAGGAGGTCGACGGTGGCCCAGTGGCGAGCGACGTGCAAGGGTCAGGAGTCGACGGGGGGGGGGGGTGGAGACAGCGTGATTGAGGGGGAGGGTTTGGAGTAGGGTTTGTAGAGGAGAAAAGGTTGGGGTATTGGGAGAAGAATCGGGGGAGGAGATGGAACTAATTCGAGTTGTAATTGGATTAGTTAAAATTTTCTATCTTATCCCTATCTATTCAATTTATTTTGGATATAACAGCATTTTTAAAACGCTATACAAAGTATAGCATTTTCAAAATGCTGTCGTAGTTAACATTAAAATTTAAAATTACTAAAAGACAACATTTTCTTTAGAAATGTTGTTATTAATCACTTTTAACAGCATTAACAATTAAATGCTATAATAAATATGTTGTAGAAAGCTATATATGTTGTAGTGTCGAACTCATAACGGATTATCAAATATCAATTAAAAACTATAAATTTCTTTGAAAAACAAGGTAAATTTTTAGAAAAATCCTTGTAAAACCTACCACAGAGCCCGGTACTCCACAACGAGGTGGGTACGGGTCACAAACATACCACACCACCTCACACTATACTCATCATCGTCATATACATGCTTATACACCCATAATACAATTTAAATCATAATTTTTACTATTCCTATAACTAAATAATACAAATTTTTAAAATAAAAATTTATCCTACCAATCCACGCCTCACCTCTGCACTAATGGATACCTGCAACAGTGGGGGATCTAGGATAGTTCTCAGACTCCCCTAACCCCCCAAACACTTTAGAGTGCGTTTGGTTACCTTTTTTGGAAATATTTTCAGGAATTTTTTTTTCTGAAAATGCATTTGGTTATATTTTGTACAGTACATCTTTTGAGAAAACATCTTTTGAGCTGTTTTCCCCTTTTGCCTTTTCCCCTTCTTCCATCCCCATCTCACTGTGGAAACAAGTCTCCCTATTCACCACTTCTCTCTCGTCACCCATACTCGTCACCTCTCTCTTCACCCTCTTCGCCACCTTTCCTCTATCGAAGTTTTCCCCCTTCCTCTTTCTTCGCTGACAGGCGACGTTAGATCTGAAATCCCTAATGCCCTCGTCAGATCTGAAAACCCTAACGCCCTCTTTCACCCCTTCTCACCCCGCACGATAGCGTGTCTCTCTTCGGGCCCCTTCTCACCCCGCACGACGCTCGATTCATGGTCTGTGAGACCAGATCTGCTTTTGCAAGAAGGTCTCTTCGAAATCGTAGTTCTAGAATCAGACGCCGGTCGAGGGAATCTGTCGGAGACAACTTCTTCATGTTTGAAAACCAGCAATCCAGGGTATGTTTCAAATCTATGCCCAATTTTTTTGATTCTGTTATGGTATTTGGTCTATATTTCCACATTTGCTTCATAAAAAAAACCCTTTTTTAGGGTTAATTTAATGGATGTACTGACAAATTGAGGGTCCAAAATTGTTTTTTTCCTGGGTTTGCTGTGATTTGGAGATCTTCAGTACTGATTTGTTTATTCCAGATCCGGGAAAAAAAAATATTTTCTTTTAATACTTGGCCTATACTGAATGGAGACCTATTTTTGTACTGAATTGAATTTCGGAATGAGGTGTTTTCACCCTACGGTCGACGTCGCTTTTGTTAGTAGTTGAAATTGGATATTTCAAGTAGACAGAATTAATGGTGGTGGCTGAACTGGAAATGGAGTTTATTTTTTTTACTTTGATTTCGATTGAAGTGGAGGTGGATAGTACACATCATCTACAATTGTTATAGTGACCTCAAATTAATACTGTTCACTATTAATGTTTACCAATTGATGATTGTTATTTTATATTGATCGTTAAGGGAAAGGAGATTGAGATGGATAGTGATCTTGGGCTTTGGCCAGCAATTAATGTGCGTACATTTATTGAGATGATGGAGGCCGAGGTTGACCGAAATAGTTTAAAAAGTGCGAAATTTGATGCAAGACAATGGTCTCAATTGATGGCTTCTTTGAACCAACAATGTAATCGTGCATACACGCTTAAACAAATAAAAGATTAATATGGACGACTTAAGATGCAGTGGAAAGCTTTTCACGATTTGAAGAATCAAAGTGGTATGGGTTGGGATGAAGAGAATCAGATAGTGACTTGCGATCCCGTTGTTTGGCAGGCATATGTCAAGGTTCACATATAATTTTTTTTATGCTACTGTGGGATTATGATCGTAATATACTTATTATTGACTCTTATAGTTGTAAACTAACAACACAATAATTTATAAATAGGCACACCCTAAAGCTTCCGAATTCAAAATGAAGGGTTTGGCCAACTATGATGTGTTGACCAAAATTTTTGCTGATTCTACTACCGAGGGTTTACTTTCTAGGGCTTCATCTCAAAGGGTGTATGACCTCGATGAGGAACAAAGGGTCAACTTTGAGTTCGCCCACCCCACTCAAAACCAGAAGAACTCATCACAGATTTGAGGAAGCCATCAGAATATGTTGGAATTTAACAAATAAGGCAAACAATGGATATGATGAATTTTGTAATGGATACTACCCACTTTCAAAATTTGGAAGTGATGATGCTTTATTCTGATCCTTTAATACTCTTTGGAGTAATTATTGTTGTTTGCTTTAAACGAAAGTAAGGCCTGCATTTTATATCAGTTTGTGATGACTTCTTCTGTGATATGAGAAAGCAGCGTGAGTTTAACTGGGTTTAATTTCCATACTGTACACAATCTAATACAGTGCTGTGCTGAGTATTGGTGCCCATCATGGTGGGGGATTATCACCTACTGATGGTTTATATATTAGTAACAATCATGGTGGGAGATTATCACATACTGATGGTTTATAATGTACACAATCTAATACAGTGCTGTGCTGAGTATTGGGTGCCCATCATGGTGGGAGCTTAGCACCTACTGATGGTTTATATATTGGTGCCCATCATGGTGGGAGATTATCACATACTGATGGTTTATAATTTACACAATCTAATACAGTGTTGTGCTGAGTATTGGTGCCCATCATGGTGGGGGATTATCACCTACTGATGGTTTATATATTAGTAACAATCATGGTGGGAGATTATCACATACTGATGGTTTATAATGTACACAATCTAATACAGTGCTGTGCTGAGTATTGGGTGCCCATCATGGTGGGAGCGTAGCACCTACTGATGGTTTATATATTGGTGCCCATCATGGTGGGAGATTATCACATACTGATGGTTTATAATTTACACAATCTAATACAGTGCTGTGCTGAGTATTGGTGCCCATCATGGTGGGGGATTATCACCTACTGATGGTTTATATATTATTAACAACATGGTGGGAGATTATTACATTCGGATGGTTTATACTGTACACAAACTAATACAATGCTGTGATGAGTATTGATGCCCAGCATGGCGGGAGATTATCACCTACTGATAGTTTTGAAGCTGCTGATGGTAGCTGGTTGCTTCTGGCTGTTTGTGATGACTGCTTCTGGCTGCATGCTGGTATTGATGGATTCTGATACTTGTGTTGGCTTCTGATACTTGTGAAGGATTTGATGGCTGCTGATGGACTTATGTAATGGCTGCTTTGGGCTTCTTTGTAATTTTTTTGTCAGTTTCAATTTGTACTCTGTTGATAGAGTGTACAATTACCTTCCTATGATGAGTTTTGATGCTGCTAAAGGCATATGATGGACACTGATGGATTAGATTTTTTTTTTGCTTTGTAAGAGGTTAAAGTGTAGAATTCACATTAGATGGCTATCCCAGATTGTGAAATAAATGTAACAAAAATCAAATTTGTAATGGATATTTTGTACATTTATTGAAAATTTGCATATTGTGTCCAATTGCTGTATTAGCCGACTCTTACACAATTCAAATAAAATATTACAGAGTCGAAGGCTTGCCAATGATGGGAAGATACCAAGAAGAAACCAAAAAAAATTCTAGCGAAGGAAACTTCCATATTGTAGCACGTTGCTTGTTCGTATATTGGTAGAACTTGGGTCTGTATCTGCAAAAAAATAAAAAAAAATCATAAGAAAACTAATGCAAATTCATTAAACATACACCCTGCATAAGCTCATTTTCAAGAAAACTGAAAAAAAAAATGTTGCCAAACTGGGAAAAAAACGGAAGAAAAAAAGGGATTTCGAAATATATTATTACCAAACAGCATTTTACCGTCTAGTTTTAAGAAAACAACATTCAGACTAATTTTTTTACTCAAACAGGTTTTACAATCTCATTTTCAAAAAACAGTTTTCAGAAAACTATTCCAGACAGCTTTTACACATTTTCAGAAAACAGTTTTCACAAAACAATTTTCACAAAACATTTTCAGAAAACTGTTTTCAAAACAACAAACCAAACGCACTCTAAGGGGTTAGCCATTTCTGGTGTGAGTATAATTATTAATCTAATGACAAATTAAAATAGTATACAGAAAATAAATTAAACTTACGAATACCAAATTAAGATAGTGCAACCTGAATCCTGAACACAACAACATCGTCAATACAACGATATATCAAATACTTTGTTAATTCTGCATTCAACTATTTAATTATCCATAACTTCCCACATTTCATAATATATTTCACATCAACCTCGTATTTATATATATATATATATATATACATACTTATTCGACATCCGTATAGTACGAATACACATACCATCCATTACTTTTCAATTTAACTACTCTAACCCAATATTCATTCTTCCACAAGTATCGTCATAATAGCATTATAACCATTTGTACGTTATTGCTCCTTTCATTAATAACAATTTATATGAATACAACTCATAATACACATACTCTCTTAATAACCAATTTCATAACCAATCCCATAATACGGGTATTTATTTTATTATGCCCTATCCAGTATCATTTCTTACAATTGCTTATACTTATTACATCAAAAACATGCTTTAGGGTTCATTTCCATCTCATTATTCCACTTTAGAAATTCTCATTCTTATAAGTAATATATCTTATTATCATTTTCACTTAATCCCCAACACAGTCTGGGGCAACAACATATCACATCCCATAGCCGATAGCTTGGGTAATAATCACTGTACCTCAAACACACAGTTTGGGTAATATCACATCACATCTCAAGCCGGTAGCTTGATTATTAATTTCACTTCAATCACTTATCATCTTCACTTCACTTTATTTCTCATTTCTATCAATCATTACCACTATTATATCCACTCACCCTGCGAATTATGCCAAGGCAGGTAATTCCCACAATTTCCACACAAATTGCGGGCGGGTAGTTCCTTGACACAATTCCAAGGTACAACTCATATCAATCTGTATTTACTTTAATGATCACACACATAATACAATTACTTCGTATTATTCATGATAACACATCTCTTTTATTATTTTCATCTTAAATTAATCACAAGCTGCATTTATCACTTCTTTTCATACACTAACTCATAGCACGTTCACTTTCACATTTACTTCATTCACAACAACTTTCTTTCCCACACACAGTTCACATTTCACTATTTACACGCAATTCACATTTTACTATCCACTTTCTTTTCCACGCACAATTCACAATTTACTATCCACTTTCTTTTCCACACACAATTCACATTCCACTTACCATTTTCTTTACTACCACATTTATTATTAACACTTATTTATTTTATTAGTTTGTCGACCAGTGAGCCACAGTATCCCAACATACTGAAAGCCGACAGCCCAGTAAACACGCGGTCCGATGCTCTCCCAGAGTCTTACTCGTCCGAGGCTACGTCTTCCTCCTAGCCAAACTAGCGAGGGAACACAGCACTCCTAGTCCCACTAGGGTGCCTCCTCGCGACGTCTGTCATCGAGGAAAAAACCACAATCCCCTAGTCCCACTAGGGTACTTCCTCCCAGCCGAAGCCAGCGAGGTAAACACTCACCACTGGTCCCACCAGGGTGCTTCCTCGCGACATCTGTCATCGAGGAAAAAACCACAATCCCCTAGTCCCACTAGGGTACTTCCTCCCAGCCGAAGCCAGCGAGGTAAACACTCACCACTGGTCCCACCAGGGTGCTTCCTCGCGACAGCTGTCATCGAGGGAAAACTGGGCCTCAAGCCGATAGCTTGGGCGATAAAAATCACTTACCCCAAACATAGTTTGGGTCCACTTACCCCAAGCCGGTCCTTGGGTGTTAGGAGGTCTAGCCCAAACCCCCAGGATTGCTGTAGGTACTGGTCAACAAAGCCATCTGTTATTAGCATTAATCATTGCATCTTTCCATTTTACTTTATCAACATAAAGCATCACAGCTTTTAATTCAACAATAGCCACATCCTTGACTTTAATCACAAGAATAATAACACATTTTATTAACACTTACCATCTCACCTTTTATCTTGCATTTGATGCATATCTGATGTTCACGATATTGATTATCATCTCGTTGTATCATATATATATATATGCATACACCATGTCATTTATCATAGAAACCATCATGTTATTTAATTTACCATAACATCACCCATTATGAATACCATGCTATACGCTACTTCATTAAATCCCATATAAACATACACCAAGTCATTTATCATATAAACCAACATGTCATATTATTGCCCATTAATTCATTTCAAACATAATTAAAATGTAAACATGTACCCAATTATTAATTTCATCAATTATTGCATCACACATCATAATCATCTATATATATTACAATAAACACCACACGTGCGGATTTCCCATCATAAGGGGCCAAAACCACTTATTTCCTCTAATTAAATCTTATAATATCTAATTATAGCATACTAGCTCATACATCCTGTTTCATATAAGTAAAATCACTTATAAGGGCTTATATGCCCCAAAACATGCACAAACGTGTACTATAATTACACGGGTCTTCAAAACATGATCACAATCAATACTTTCGTCTAATTACATCTTATAACACCCATCCATAGCATGCTAGCCCGTACGCAAAGCTCCGCATATACCAAATTACCTATATCGGCCTATATACCCCAAAAACATGCACAAAACATGCACGGGGTAAAAATATGCAGAAATGATTTGATATATTTAGTTTTTATACTTCAACACGTCACATTAACCCATAATATAGGTTTTATCTACTTAAAATAGTTAATTTCACCAAATATCTCAAAATCCCATTTTCGGGCCTTAAAAATCCGTATTTTCGGAAAATTGAATTTTTAGCATAACTTCTATCAAATATATCGAAATGCCACGAAATTTGGCCACAACATAATATACCTAATTACAACATACTCACCTGACGGATCGAGCAAACGATGTCCCACGTCCGTCCTGTAGCCAGTCGAAGTTCGACTTTTTCCTCCTTTTCGACATTCGTTCGAAAATCCGATGCTTCCACGTTGTAGAGAACCCTTCAATTAGCCTGTCCCTCAATTTAATTTAAGAATCATGGAGAGATGGAGCGGATTTGGGCATGGGAAGGGATGGCCGAATGGGTCGATCGCTGCTATCGGTCGGGATCCGGAAAAAGGAAAGAAAGAAAGAAAGAAGGAGGAAGAAGAATGGGGGGGGTTTATTTAAAATAATTAATTAAATAAATAATTAATAGGGAGTATTACATATAAGCCCTCCAACTCTTACACTTTACAAATCTAACAATATAAAATACATAAATGGTCTCATAATAATCTTCCAAAGTAGAAAATAGAGTAAACAATATTTCTTCATATAAAACTCGACTCATAACTCCAATATATCATTAATACAGATCCAACTCAAATATCAATCCCAATATCAATATTTAAAAATAAGAATAAAATACGATATACCTTAAAATTAATTCTCACCACTACAAAATGAAAAAGGGGATATTTTCGGTATTTTAAAATCCGAGGTGTTACATTCTACACACCTCAAAAGAAGCTCGTCCTCGAGCTATGGGGTTTAAGAAAACTCATCGAACAAAGTCATGATTCTTCCTCCACACCATTACCTAGGATTTTCAGGTACATTATCAGCATCACTACTTCATTGCACTATTGACAACTGAACAACTCGTCGTCTAGTTCGCCGCACTATCGACCTACAATAACCGCTAGTCTCATAGGATATATCACATTCAATGCCACCTCTAACTAGACTTTAATCTACCACGGCTCCACCACTTAATAGGTCTTTCACACCTTTCTCGACATAGAACAAGAAATTCATCAAGAATACTCAATATCTTCAATTTCTAACTTCAAGAGGCTTTCGCCGCTGATGGGCGTCACCTTTTCTTTTGTCGACTACACACCTCAAAAGAGGCTTATCCATGCTCACCTGATAATTAATATTCTTCCTCGTTCCGAACCACTAAAATATTCTCCTGAAATCTTGATACATCTTCATGCCACCGGGATAGATAGTATACTGAATATAGGGAACATTCTCCATCACCTACTACCACAAGCCATCCTCATCAAGAACACCAAATCTACGATAATAACAAGGATTTCCCTACTGCCTACTGACCAATCTACATTACATTCACTAATCTCATCCAGAATTTGACCATACATCCTCTGTCACAAACAGAAATTTTGAATTTCAGTTTGACTGGTCAACTGTAGGATAGACAACTGTATTGATAAACTACCGATATATAGGGTCGGATCAACCTCTACTACTGAAATAAAATCAAATTGATCTATTGAATTGAACACCGTCCACTCCTGGGACGTTATTAAGACAAAATCTTCTTTTCATTTATAGCATTCATCCCTTTATTTCTTCCCCAGGTGGTATTTTATTTCCATACCAAGCTACCATAGTACTCAAGCCACGTTTAGTGCCTCCTGCTAAAATCATTTGCAGGAACGAGTGTTCAAACTCTTACAATTACAGAAAAAGCTAAATCTATTTTCTGAAAAACTAATTTCTCAACACCTTCAATACATGCCTTACTATCACTAATTTCAAATTTGCGTAACTCACGCACCCCGTATAACCACAACTGCCTCAAGATATAAGCCACAAGCGTGCCTTCAGGCATCAAACTCCACCTGATCCGATACTACATGCACTCCCTTCTCGGGATGATCAAAACATGAGCTGTCGTTCATCTTCATTTAACCCTTGAAAATATCTCTCCACGCGGTTCGGATCATACCAACGGCTCATTCTTTATGATAAAATGAGTTATCGATATAACAATAAGAGAAAACCGAGGTATAAACCTCCGATAATAGCCACTTAAAACCAAGAAACTTTGAATTTCCAACACATCCGGGGGTTATTTCCCGTCTTTTCAACTTTTTAAAATTTCTTTCTGATCCACAATTACGCCTTCAACAGACACAACGTGTCCCAAAATTCACACTTCTCGCCCCCAAAAATGACAATCTATAGACTTTTCATACCGCTTCTAGTCCCAACAAGTCTACAACTCAGTTCTGAGTGCCATCTATGCCCCTCCATTCGGCAAAAATGCACCAAACCTCATCTAAGAATACAATCACACCCTGTTAATATATGGGTGAAAGGTCCAATTCATCAAATTCATGAAAACTACAGGGGCGTTCACCAGCCCAAAAGACATCCCTGAGAACTCATACAATTCATTCCGAGTATGAAAAGCAATCCCGGGAATACTGTCCTCTTCAAGGATTATCTGACGGTACTCGGTGTGCAACTCTAGCCGGGAGATTAGTAGCACTCCCCGCAACTAATCCAACAAATTATCTATTTTCAACAACGAATGCTTAATAGTCACCTTTCTTAGTACTTCTTCTTGGTGAACTACCTTCTTTGTTACAATACTGCAGAAGCGCCCTACGGCGTATCACTTGATCTGATAACCTTTTCCAAAACATCATCTCAAATTTTCTTTCATCTTTCCCATTCCTTAAGTGGTATAACACAAACAGATTTAAAAATTGGAGTCATACCAAATATCAAATCTATCTTAAACTCCAGAGTTCGCTAAGGTGGGGGACCAAAAACCTCTTCAAATATATCAAAAATTTTGCAAACCCCATCAACAATCTCAATCATCACCTTAGATATTTCCACCAAACCCAACGAGTATAATTTCATCGTCCAAGACATTATATACAATCAAAACTGGGTTTCATCGGGCTGTCTCACCCGAATCCTCCCTACACCATACCCCAACTACGCAGATGACCTACATAACCTTCTACAACCAATCAATCTTCCCAAATATGGGATGAAACCATAACCACACATCACTCCTCAATCTATAAAATATACACCTACAGAACATATGTCCATAGGACCTACACCAGATCTCCTGGGAATAGCCCCTTACGGCACACAGCAATCAATATAATGGAATACTCCAGTAGTGCGCAAATTCACACCGGGATTTCTACAGAGATCAACCCATATGCAGGGTCATGAAAGGAAATGCTGACTCAAGGTCAGACCAAAGTCTAATGGGGATCACACCATTCCACGATAGAATCTTTTCTTCAACAAAACACCCGCATAAACCACACTCTCTATCTCCAACTAAGCAATAATGAACCCATACTCACATAGCAAGATCACTAGGATTAACAAATTCCTAGTTAACCTAAGCTCTGATACCAACTGTAACACCCCAAAATTTTATTTTTTTTTGAAAACTAAGTCTCCAAATTCAATTCTTTCAATTTCTATATCACTTTGATCATAAACTAAGAAAGTTATATTTCAGGAAAAATTTTGACAGAGTCTCCCCTGTAAATTTTGCCCCGAAACACAAAAAGCTTACGGAATTCTGCTCAAAATTCCGTAGCTCACAATCAACATAATATTTTCATTGGCTCCCCAGGCCAAAATGAGCAGATACACACAGGCAATATAATATAATGCTCTGGGGGCCAAACTCATAACGGATTATCAAATATATATTAAAAACTATAAATTTCTTTGAAAAACAAGGTAAATTTTTAGAAAAATCCTTGTAAAACCTACCACAGAGCCCGGTACTCCACAACGAGGTGGTACGGGTCACAAACATACCACACCACCTCACACTATACTCATCATCGTCATATACATGCTTATACACCCATAATACAATTTAAATCATAAATTTTACTATTCCTATAACTAAATAATACAAATTTTTAAAATAAAAATTTATCCTACCAATCCACGCCTCACCTCTGCACTAATGAGAACCTGCAACAGTGGGGGATCTAGGGTAGTTCTCAGACTCCCCTAACCCCCCAAACACTAAGGGGTTAGCCATTTCTGGTGTGAGTATAATTATTAATCTAATGAAAAATTAAAATAGTATACAAAAAATAAATTAAACTTACGAATACCAAATTAAGATAGTGCAACCTGAATCCTGAACACAACAACATCGTCAATACAACGATATATCAAATACTTTGTTAATTCTGCATTCAACTATTTAATTATCCATAACTTCCCACATTTCATAATATATTTCACAACAACCTCGTATTTATATGTATATATATATATATACATACTTATTCGACATCCGTATAGTACGAATACACATACCATCCATTACTTTTCAATTTAACTACTCTAACCCAATATTCATTCTTCCACAAGTATCGTCATAATAGCATTATAACCATTTGTACGTTATTGCTCCTTTCATTAATAACAATTTTTATGAATACAACTCATAATACACATACTCTCTTAATAACCAATTTCATAACCAATCCCATAATACGGGTATTTATTTTATTATGCCATATCCAGTATCATTTCTTACAATTGCTTATACTTATTACATCAAAAACATGCTTTAGGGTTCATTTCCATCTCATTATTCCACTTTAGAAATTCTCATTCTTATAAGTAATATATCTTATTATCATTTTCACTTAATCCCCAACACAGTCTGGGGCAACAACATATCACATCCCATAGCCGATAGCTTGGGTAATAATCACTGTACCTCAAACACACAGTTTGGGTAATATCACATCACATCTCAAGCCGATAGCTTGATTATTAATTTCACTTCAATCACTTATCATCTTCACTTCACTTTATTTCTCATTTCTATCAATCATTACCACTATTATATCCACTCACCCTGCGAATTATGCCAAGGCAGGTAATTCCCACAATTTCCACACAAATTGCGGGCGGGTAGTTCCTTGACACAATTCCAAGGTACAACTCATATCAATCTGTATTTACTTTAATGATCACACACATAATACAATTACTTCGTATTATTCATGATAACACATCTCTTTTATTATTTTCATCTTAAATTAATCACAAGCTGCATTTATCACTTCTTTTCATACACTAACTCATAGCACGTTCACTTTCACATTTACTTCATTCACAACAACTTTCTTTCCCACACACAGTTCACATTTCACTATTTACACGCAATTCACATTTTACTATCCACTTTCTTTTCCACGCACAATTCACAATTTACTATCCACTTTCTTTTCCACACACAATTCACATTCCACTTACCACTTTCTTTACTACCACATTTATTATTAACACTTATTTATTTTATTAGTTTGTCGACCAGTAAGCCACAGTATCCCAACATACTGAAAGCCGACAGCCCAGTAAACACGCGGTCCGATGCTCTCCCAGAGTCTTACTCGTCCGAGGCTACGTCTTCCTCCTAGCCGAACTAGCGAGGGAACACAGCACTCCTAGTCCCACTAGGGTGCCTCCTCGCGCCGTCTGTCATCGAGGAAAAAACCACAATCCCCTAGTCCCACTAGGGTACTTCCTCCCAGCCGAAGCCAGCGAGGTAAACACTCACCACTGGTCCCACCAGGGTGCTTCCTCGCGACATCTGTCATCGAGGAAAAAACCACAATCCCCTAGTCCCACTAGGGTACTTCCTCCCAGCCGAAGCCAGCGAGGTAAACACTCACCACTGGTCCCACCAGGGTGCTTCCTCGCGACAGCTGTCATCGAGGGAAAACTGGGCCTCAAGCCGATAGCTTGGGCGATAAAAATCACTTACCCCAAACATAGTTTGGGTCCACTTACCCCAAGCCGGTCCTTGGGTGTTAGGAGGTCTAGCCCAAACCCCCAGGATTGCTGTAGGTACTGGTCAACAAAGCCATCTGTTATTAGCATTAATCATTGCATCTTTCCATTTTACTTTATCAACATAAAGCATCACAGCTTTTAATTCAACAATAGCCACATCCTTGACTTTAATCACAAGAATAATAACACATTTTATTAACACTTACCATCTCACCTTTTATCTTGCATTTGATGCATATCTGATGTTCACGATATTGATTATCATCTCGTTGTATCATATATATATATATGCATACACCATGTCATTTATCATAGAAACCATCATGTTATTTAATTTACCATAACATCACCCATTATGAATACCATGCTATACGCTACTTCATTAAATCCCATATAAACATACACCAAGTCATTTATCATATAAACCAACATGTCATATTATTGCCCATTAATTCATTTCAAACATAATTAAAATGTAAACATGTACCCAATTATTAATTTCATCAATTATTGCATCACACATCATAATCATCTATATATATTACAATAAACACCACACGTGCGGATTTCCCATCATAAGGGGCCAAAACCATTTATTTCCTCTAATTAAATCTTATAATATCTAATTATAGCATACTAGCTCATACATCCTGTTTCATATAAGTAAAATCACTTATAAGGGTTTATATGCCCCAAAACATGCACAAACGTGTACTATAATTACACGGGTCTTCAAAACATGATCACAATCAATACTTTCGTCTAATTACATCTTATAACACCCATCCATAGCATGCTAGCCCGTACGCAAAGCTCCGCATATACCAAATTACCCATATCGGCCTATATACCCCAAAAACATGCACAAAACGTGCACGGGGTAAAAATATGCAGAAATAATTTGATATATTTAGTTTTTATACTTCAACACGTCACATTAACCCATAATATAGGTTTTATCTACTTAAAATAGTTAATTTCACCAAATATCTCAAAATCCCATTTTCGGGCCTTAAAAATCCGTATTTTCGGAAAATTGAATTTTTAGCATAACTTCTATCAAATATATCGAAATGCCACGAAATTTGGCCACAACATAATATACCTAATTACAACATACTCACCTGACGGATCGAGCAAACGATGTCCCACGTCCGTCCTGTAGCCAGTCGAAGTTCGACTTTTTCCTCCTTTTCGACATCCGTTCGAAAATCCGATGCTTCCACGTTGTAGAGAACCCTTTAATTAGCCTATCCCTCAATTTAATTTAAGAATCATGGAGAGATGGAGCGGATTTGGGCATGGGAAGGGATGGCCGAATGGGTTGATCGCTGCTATCGGTCGGGATCCGGAAAAAGGAAAGAAAGAAAGAAAGAAGGAGGAAGAAGAATGGGGGGGGTTTATTTAAAATAATTAATTAAATAAATAATTAATAGGGAGTATTACATATAAGCCCTCCAACTCTTACACTTTACAAATCTAACAATATAAAATACATAAATGGTCTCATAATAATGTTCCAAAGTAGAAAATAGAGTAAACAATATTTCTTCATATAAAACTCGACTCATAACTCCAATATATCATTAATACAGATCCAACTCAAATATCAATCCCAATATCAATATTTAAAAATAAGAATAAAATACGATATACCTTAAAATTAATTCTCACCACTACAAAATGAAAAAGGGGATATTTTCGGTATTTTAAAATCCGAGGTGTTACACCCTCCTCACATGACGAGGTTCTTCATCTGTATTGCTTTCACTTCTTTCTGAGCTGGATGAATCTCTTTCTTGTTGCTGGTAGTGCCTCTTTCTTGGTTTGTGAAGAAGACAATTCAATGCCAACTCCAACCGATCGAATCTCTCTTCGAAATTGGAATGCTTATGGGATTCAACTCCACCATCAAAAGGGTCTCTTGCATTCTGATTTCTTGCTCCTAGCTTAGATCAATAACCTACCTTTGAGCCAACCGGATTTTCAGCTTCAGGTTGGGGTTCTTGTTCAAATTCGGGGTCTGTATTAACTTCTGGTCCCAATTCAAGCTCTGATACCATTGTTCCAGGCCTTTCTCCGACATCGTCGGCGATGGCCGGAGCTCTCTTCCTCACCATCTCACACAAGCTCTCAAGCTATGATAATGGCAATTCAAGAAGAAAGAAGATGAACAAAAGATCAAAAGATCAAGATTTCATTCACAAGTTGCAAAGTTACAATGTTGGTGTATTTATACAAAAGAGGCACTGCTGAGAGTTAGTTCAGGCCGTTACAAATGGAACTCAGCACCTCAGCATCTAACTAACTAATGCCAGCTGGCTAACAACTATACATTCTTACACTTTAACCCCTGAAAAGATATTACACATTACAAAATAGTCCTATAGCTGATACAGCTGATACAACTGATACTCTTCTTCTCCTTCTCATTAGCTTCGGCAATGTCTTCTATTCTTCAGCAGCAATGTCTTCTATTCTTCAGCAATGTCAACAGCTACACTCGATTACTGATCAGCTCTAGCAGATTCTTGAGCTGTATCAAAGAATAATGAAGTGGGAAGTCTTTCTATGTTTTAGCAAAAAAGAGTAGAACAATCAAAGTAGCAGGAACAAAATTTGAGATTTATATCACCAACCCCAAACATTGTCTGAGTCATAAGTAATTTTTGTAGATATTTTTTTATTTATTTAATGTAGAATATAGCCTTAGAAACAACTAAGAGCATATGTAGTTCGTTTTGTCCAAAAAATGGGTATATGAAAATTTTGGAATTAGCAATTAGCGCTTTCGCTTCAGTCGTCTATACTAAAAACATGGATTTTTTTGGACGAAACGAGATATGAATCCTATATACATTTTTTCTTTCTTTTTTTTTGAAAAAAAAATTCAGAAACGGTAGATGATGAAACAGTAGATGATCTACCGTTAAAAAAAAAAAACCAGAACAAAACAAAACTCTAACTGACTGTTGTCACTGTGGCCCTATTTTTTTTTAGATGATCTACCGTTTTTCAATTTTTTTTAAAAATTTATCCAACAATAAATCATCTTCCGTCCGACGTAAAAACAGCAAATCAACTTCCGATTTCCAAAATATGGATAATGCTATATTCTCCCTCAAATTTGGCAGCGTACTGTTCTCAGCGCACCCAAAAAATGAATATTTAGCCAACGACTGAGTTTTTTGGCCAAATTATCCAAAAAAAATTTATATTTGACCAACGTACTACAGATGCTCTAAGAAGTCGCTAGTAGACTACAACACTATATTTAAAAATATACAACACTCTGTAAATACCTAAATATTCATCGGAGACAAGCCCATATTAGGTGTTACAAGAAAGCGTAGAGAACACTTGTCATGATCATGGCATTCCTCTATCCCCCTCCACAAATGGTGTGTAGGGCACGATGTCTCCATCCGGTGGTGTTAGTCCAAATAATGAATGATGAAACATGAAACATGCACTCCTTCAAATACGACTAGTCATCTTTTTCTCACAACCCAAACAAAGTACATTCAGGAAAAAGAACCTAGATTTTAAGTTAGGATATGAGACTGGGCCTTTGGATCTTCTAAGAAACACTAACCTCAAGTATAATAATAAGTTGCATCGGGAGACCCTGTTTTTGTGTTGCAGGCTCCGGTTTGTGGCAGTCCATCCTTCTGTTGTATCGCTTCAATTGTCGTTTCCTTCGATGGCTCCGGGGGCTCTTGTTTTTGTGCTGGGCTCCGTTTCTCTGCCTTTGTATTTGGTGTTGTTTTCTCAGCATATAGCTGCTTTGGGAGTCTGTTTATTGTTGTTTGTGGGTGGGGTGCTTATCACTGTTTAGCAGTTGTGTCTTTTACTATGCGCCTGTGGGTGTGTTTGTGCTGATGTTGGTCCTTTGGTTTTAATTTGCCTCTTGTAAACTATTTCTATGTACAGAATTTTTGGTTATATTATTATTTTAGGCTGGAGTATTTTCACTCCATCATGTTTCTGACAAAAAATAATAATAAGTTGCATCAATTCCCAACAAATGAGTTTCATACAATCTCACCAGTTTGACATTAATTTCAAATGCAAATATATTAATTAGCATAAAGTATATGCCTTAATGTATATGAATAAGGCTGATGACTGATCCCAATTCAGACAAGTCTCTTCCCTGTAACACAAATTTTTAGCACTAATTAATTTAGTGGGAAACCTTTTATATAGAAAATGTAGAATACTATGAAAAAACTAAAGTTACATTTTTCATGGATAACTCAAGGATGAGGACAATTGAGGACAAGGACAAAATGCCAGCACAGGGAAAAGAAGGCAACCCTTGAATTAATGTTCAATAAAAAACCACCCACCACTAATTTAAAGATTGTGTCGGTGGCTATTTGGTGCGTTTAGTACATGTAAAAAAGTTGTGTGTGTGTGTTGGGGGGGGGGGGGGGAGGGGGGGGGGGGGGGGGGGGAGGGAACCAAAGTTTTAGGAAGTGTACCCATTTCTAGTAAGTCTGTCGGTTTTCCTTTTCTTCTCAAATACTTCTACTTATTATTTTCTTCTCAAATACTTCTCTCTTCTCTGTTAAAATGGGTTTTTAACGTGTATGTCCCTAACAAATATGCTAATATCATATATATTCTTCAAAAATGTGTATTTTCATATATACCCCTAACAATATTAGTTTATTTCTTATTTACCCTTAAAAGTTGCCTCAAACTGCATGTATTTGAAACTTATAAGATTAGTAGCGAATTGACTAGAAAACATGATGAAGAAGATGAAATAATAAAGATGTACCTGTAAATTTGTCTATTTATCACTAAAAGAAAAACCCTTTTTCGCAACGAGGTTTTGGCAACGACTGTTTAATCGTTGTGAACATTAGTTACGGCAACGCGAAAGTCGTTGCTAAAAATAAAATAAAATTTTCCCGGGCCTTTGCACATTCCCGCCAGATTGTGTGTAAATTGAAAACGATAAATGTCGTTGCGTATATTTCCTTATATCTACTGCAACGAACAGTATTGTTGCCAAAAATATATATAAAAAAAAATTAACTTAATATATTATCAAATTTCCTAAACGCTGGCCGTTCCTAATTCCCCAAACCCACCACACCAAATATCGTATCTTTCCTAATTCCCGCCGCCACCACATCCCGCCCTAGCCGCCACCACATCCCGCCCTAGACGAAGTGCCCGCACTCGGTGATGCTGACCGGCTCGGAGTTTAAAGCGGGGGGCGGGGTGATGGTGATCCCGTGCGGGTTGACGTTGGGGAGTCACGTGACGTTGGTGGTGCGGCCGTACAAGGCGCATAAGGATTACGATCCGAAGATTGCGATTCTGAGGGAAGGGGACGAGGGGGTGATGGTTTCGCAGTTCATGATGGAGCTGCAGGGGCTGAAGACGGTGGACGGGGAGGATCCGCCGAGGATTTTGCATTTTAATCCCAGGTTGAAGGGGGATTGGAGCGGGAAGGCGGTGATTGAGCAGAATACTTGTTATAGGATGCAGTGGGGGACGGCCTTGCGGTGCGAGGGGTGGAGATCGCCGGCTGATGAGGAGACTGGTATGATACATTCATTTACTTTTAGTGGAAAAAAATAGAAAAAAAAGATGGGATTTTGTATGTAGAATGTTGGCGAAAGAGACAGCTGGTAGTAAATTTAGGTGAGTAGATTCTATTCTAGACAAGCTATGAATTGCTCTAGACAAATCAACTTTTAGTTAGTAGGTTGCAAGTCTTAATTTTGATGATATGCTTAAGATTATGATGAAAAAGGGTTTTGGTTTTCCATATGAATAGGAGATTTTGGTTATGGTTTATGGAATTGGAGGATAAATGTAGTAATTTTTTTCTTCTTCCAGTTGATGAGCAAGTGAAGTGTGAGAAATGGATCCGAGACGACGATGACAAGTCTGAGGAATCTAACAACACTTGGTGGTTAAACCGATTGATTGGAAGAACAAAGAAGGTCTCCTTCGATTGGCCATATCCATTTGCTGAAGACAAGCTCTTTGTTTTGACACTCAGTGCTGGTTTGGAAGGCTATCATATAAATGTTGACGGGAGGCATGTAACGTCTTTCCCGTATCGCACAGTGAGTTATTCGACTGTTTCAATAATCATTTGGTATTATGGGTAGAAACCTATGTACCCTAATGTTTTCATTGTCTTATGCCTCTTTTTTTCTTTTAATGACACCTAGGGATTTGTTCTTGAGGATGCTACTGGGTTGCCATTAAATGGGGATTTGGAAGTGCACTCCATTTTTGCAGTTTCATTACCAACATCACATCCCAGTTTTGCCCCGCAAAAGAGCCTTGAAATGTTGCCTGAGTAGCAAGCCCCTCCTCTTCCAGATGAACATGTTGAGCTTTTTGTTGGCATACTTTCAGCTGGTAACCATTTTGCAGAGAGAATGGCAGTGAGAAAGTCATGGATGACAGCAGTAAGGAAGTCGACAAATATGGTGGCTCGATTTTTTGTTGCTGTAGTAAGTGTCTGAACTTCTGAGAAATGTTGTTAGGTTTCCTTGTTGTGTTTTTTTGTTTTGGAAATGTTGACCAACTATATCTGCGTTCCATCAGCATGGAAGAAAAGAAGTCAATGTGGAGTTGAAGAAAGAAGCCAAGTTCTTTGGTGACATTGTGATAGTGCCCTATATGGATAGCTATGATCTTGTTGTCCTGAAGACGATTGCCATATGCGAATACGGGGTGAGTGAAGCTATTGGTCTGCATAATATCTGTTTTAGCTAGAGTGTACTTTTAGCTTAGCTGATTAATTTGCGTTCTTTCTGAATTGTTTTGGCACTGCAGGTTCGGACAGTTGCTGCTAAGTATATAATGAAATGTGATGATGACACATTTGTTAGAATTGATTCGGTGATGAAGGAAATCAAGAAAGTTCCAAGTGATGCAAGCTTGTATGCAGGAAACATGAAGTATTATCACAAGCCCCTGCGCTATGGAAAATGGGCTGTGACATATGAGGTATCTCCTGTTATACTGACATACATACATAGATATTTGGTGCACAATATAAGAACTTTCTTATATATATTAGCCATTCTGTTATACATAACTTTTAACTGGAAGAATAAAGTTTAATTCTGGGGGAATTGCACTCTTAAAATCATCTCAATTTGTGTTATATTGCATAGATAGCAGTTGAATGGAAAAGTTCAATGAAAAGAAAACCCTGGAAGTAATTTCTTATGTTCTTTTTTCTTTTCTACTTGGATAAGTTTTATACTGATCTGGAAGTATGCAGGAAATTTCTTCTAATATACTCCCTTTCACTTTTGAATCTTTCAAGTTGCTTAACTAAACTACTGTTGGCAATTTATCGGTTAATTTTGCTTTTCCTTCACTTTGGCTTGCGGAGCACACAAGAAAAAATGACCAAGGCAAACTTGAGTGGGCTGACGATGGTCAATCTAAGAAGATACATGTACGTTATAAATTTTGTGCTATGCCTTTATTTATATAGTAGTGTACATTGCTTTCATTGTTTTGGGAAGTGGGGCAGAGCGCTAAATATTTTCAAAAAGTGGGATAGTACGGCAAAATTTTCGTTAAATTGCCTGGAAGTTTTTTTTGCTACAGAGGTCAAAAACAATAAAAGGAGCTATCCAGTCCTCTGCATTCCTCTAGTTCACCTAATTATGTATTTTTTTCGTCTTCTTTTTGGTTGCTAAAACGATTAATTATGTATTCAAGAGCACTCCTAGAAACAAGAATTGCTGGCACAACTTACAAATAGAGGTGCATGAAATTCCTCGAATGATCAAGGTACTATTAATTTTAGTGGCACTATTATGCTGTATTGTTTTGTGCATACAGGTTCCAATAGTTTTGACAATCTTTCATAGTTTCATTGTATGCAGCTGGACTAATCATTATTTCAAATCTGTAGGTACCACGAGAAGGAACTGTATTTGGAGAATTAGGGAATGAAGCCATTGGTCCGGGAGCATATATTTTTGTATCATATTTTGACAGTGTATGATTTAATTATATCTTATATGAGTTAGCTGTTGGTTTAGGTTATTAACTCTCCAACATCAACCCCAATTTTTTGCTACTTGTATTTCTAAGAATATTCATCCCAAAATGTTCTTTTGTTCTAAGTTGATTCAGTTCTTTCAATCTTGCATCCAAATTTGTTGCAATGTTTAGATGTCAAGAGAATATTAGAAAACATGGTTAAGTTTATTATGCACAATGGAAATGATTATGAGATACTTAGATATCTTTTTGAGAAGTTGATGGTTGTAATATTTTGAGCATTGCTTCTTATATGTGACATAAATGTAATATGTTTGACAAGGTTAATATTATAGTTTTTGGAATGATGTTGGTTTTTTATTTTTTGAAATGTATGCTAGTTTGGATAGGCTAATGCAATGACAATATATAATTTGTCTCGAAAAGAATTAAACTTTCGCAACGACAATTGGTAGCTTTAGCAACGACTATTGTTGTTACCAAAATACAAGCAATGCAGAGCAATTATAAAAATAATTGCAAAACAGTTGAGCTTTGTCAACAACAGTAGGCATTGCCAAAATAGAAAATGTAAGGCAACGACAATCATTCATTGCGAAAAATATATCTTTAGCAACGACATAAGTCGTTGCCAAATATATGAAGTATGTTTGGCAACGACAAAGGTTATTGCGATTAATTTTATATGAAGTATCTTTAGCAACGACATGCATCGTTGCCAAATATATGAAGTATGTTTGTCAACGACAAAGGTTGTTGCGATTGATTTTATACCATAGCACGGGTGGAATTAGGTATGACAACGACAAAATATATTGCAACGGCAATGTCGTTGCGAAAAAATCTATGTTTGGCAACGACAGCAAGTCGTAGTCAAAATCTTTCGCGACGCCCGGACGCACAACGACCTTGCAACGACAAATATCGTTGCCAAAAATATTTTTCGCAACGAGAAACGAGTTTTAGCAATGACATTTGGCGTTGCGAAAAAGGGTTTTATATTAAGAAAATTGAAGAAAAATTGAAAAAGATTGATGTGTTTCAATTAGTTTTATAGACGATTCAGTTTATAAAAAGTAAGAAGAATAAGCTTAACTAGTAGAGAAATGGTATTTCAATTATTTTACATAAAATCTATTAAACATAGTTGTATATTTCATAATTTTTATGTTTTTAAAGTAGTTTTAACATTAGGGATAGGAATGGTATTTCAGTTATTTTACATAAAATCTATTAAACATAGCTGTATATTTCATAAATTTTTATGTTTTTAAAGTAGTTTTAACTTTAGGGATAACTAAGATGTTGGATACACATTGTTAGGGGTAAATGTGAAAATACACATTTGTGAGGGGTATATGTAATATTAACATATTTGTTAGGGACATACATGTTAAAAACCCTTTTCTTTTTCTTCTCTCTCTTTCACACACACACACACACACACACACACATATATATATAAAATAAAATATAAAGGAAGCTATCAAATGGTTCACCTTCAATTCCCCAATCAAAGGCCCAGATCTAACCTCACAACCATCCCCCCCCCCCCCCGAAAAAAAAAAATTTCAAACCCAAAAATCAAAAAAATTTCCCCAAAACTAAAAAAACTCATTACTTTATTACTATCTCTCTCTTCTCTCTTCACTTTTTCATATTTCTCTTTCTCTCTCTCGCATCCTTTCTTTATTTACTTAGAAATTTAGATTTTAAGATTTCAGGTTTGTAAATTTTCAGAATTTTTATGGTTTTTTTTATTGTATGTGTTATATTGAAAATAGAAAATATCTCTTCAACAGTTAAATTTCATCATTTTCCACACTTAAAGTTCTAAGAAGTTAGATTTTACACCCCCATAAATTATTTTTCAACATATACTAATGGAAACATGGGCTTTTATTTACAGCTAATTATTGTCATACGATTCAAACTTGAGCTACATAATTGTTGTTTTACTGTTTACAGGACTTTTCGTATTTTGTATCGTTCCGAAGACGTGCCGTAGGCATGTGCCCATGGAAAAATCTAGTATATATATATATATATATATATATATATATATATATATATAAAAGAAACTGTGTAGTATATCCATCTATTTTATTAGTGGGATAATAACGAAATAAACTAAGTAAACTAGAAACTACTATAAAAACGGGGGAAAAAAGATATACCGTAGACCCCCCCAACATCCCTGAAGATGGGGCTTTTCAGGTAAAAGCAGTATTAAAAAAAACTGAGAGATTCCTCCAACAATTCTGGAGGGTGGGCGTTTCCTCTAAATTTCATGCAATCTCAATCTCCAGATCATCATATTCTGTAGGTGAAAGGCAATTGTGATGCTCCCTCTAGATCATGTTGTTTTTCTCTAATATAAGTAATAAAATCATGAATATTATTACTCACATTGCAAAAGTAAAAATTACTTCCACTTAGCCATAAAACTCAAGTAGTCTTAGCTACGTATATTGTCAAGTGCAAGTGATAGTGGTAAAATCGTAGGAGGTTCAAATTCAATTCTTAAAACAAAATTAATTAGAATACTCAATCCTCGTGGACGCGCAGTGAACAAATGAAAAGATGGAACAACTAGATGCTGTAATGATTGTCATACTCACGAATGTTGAAAACATATTTAAGAAAAAAAATATTATTCTTATTCATTTATTTCTTTATTATATACATCTATATATAAGAATTACATTCTTGAAAAAAAAGAAAGGAGATTGAGAGAAAATTGAGGAGATGAGAGATTTGGAGAATCTGTTTCCTATATATCAGGGAACAGAATATACAATTACTATATTTCAACACCCCCCTCAAGTTGGTGCATAGATATTGAACATGCCCAACTTGTCAACAAATTTCAAGAAGAGCCTATTCGAAACAGCCTTGGTTAGGATATCTGCGAGCTGATCTTCTAACTTCACTTTCGATATCTCAATGACTTTCTCATCTATTTTTTCATTGATGAAGAATATGTCCACCTCTACATGTTTCGTCATATCATGTTGAGCCGGGTTAGCATCAATATCACACGCTGCTTGACTATCACAATACACTTTCATACGTTCATTCGGACCATAGTATAAATCCTGCAACAAGAGTTTTAGCCATAAAGCTTCCGCTATACTTAAAGCTACTCTGCGATACTCAACCTCTGCATTAGAGCGCACAACAACATTTTGCTTCTTGCTCCTCCATGTAACTAAATTTCCTCCAACAAAGGTGAAGTATTCTGAAGTGGACCGCCTATAAATTATAAATCATGCCCAATCAACATCAGTATATGCCTCAACCTTCAAGTGACCATGTTTCGCAAATAAGATCCATTTTCCTGGAGCAGACTTAATATATCTCATAATTCTCATCACTGTATCCATATGTTGTTCCCGAGACGCATGCATAAACTGACTTGTCACACTTAAAGCATATGAAAAATCTGGTCGTGTATGTGCAAGATACATCAGCCTTTCAACCAATCTCTGATATCTTTCCTTATCACAAGGTACATGATTAGCTTCGTTGCACAGTTTCAGTCCTTCTTCTAACGGTGTACTAATCGGCTAACAAGCGGACATTCCATTTTTTTTAATAAATCAAGAGTATACTTCTTTTGAGACAAAAATATCCCCTTTCCTGAGCGAGAAAATTCAATACCAAGGAAGTATCTCAAAGAGCCAAGATCTTTCATTTCGAACTCTTTTGATAAGTAGTTCTTTAATGCCTTTCTCTCCTCAAGATCATCTCCAGTTACTATCATATCATCCACATAAATAATGAGAGCATTAATTTTACCTTCTTTCATTTTTATGAACAGAGTATGATCTGAATTACTCTGATAGTATCTTAATATCCTCAATGATTTTGTAAATCTTCCAAACCAAGCTCTTGGTGACTGCTTAAGTCCATACAATGCTTTCTTCAAACGACATACTTTATTGTTGTGTTGGATTGGTCTGTTCGACCCTGGTGGAAGATCCATATAAGCATCTTCTGTCAATTCCCCATGCAAAAATGCATTCTTCACATCAAATTTCTTCAATGGCTAGTCAAGATTTGCGGCAAGTGACAGTAGGACTCAAACAATATTGAATTTTGCTACAGGTGAGAATGTATCTTCATAATCAATTCCATACGTTTGAGTGTATCCTTTGGCAACCAGCCTTGCTTTGTATCTCTCTATTGAACTATCAGACTTATACTTCACCGTATAAATCCATCAGCATCCTACTAGCTTCTTCCCTACTAGCAACTCGACTATCTCCTAAGTCTAATTCTTTTTCAAGGAGGGTCTTATTCCCTTGGTTGCACTTCTTCATGAGGGTCTTTCTCCCTTGCCGGGTCTTCATTCAAGTGTTCGCCATTATTTGTATCCAGTTGTTCGTTCTGATTGGTAATTACCTCATCATACCCACGAGTCTGAACTTTACTAACCCTTTCATCATACCCAAGAGTATGAACTTCACTTTGGTACTCCTCCTGAAGTTCAGTCGTAGAAGAAGAAAAATACATCTCATCTTCATGGAACACAACATCCATAGTCACAAACATCCTTTAAGTTGGTGGGTGATAGCATCGATACCCTTTCTTATCCTGTGCATATCCCACGAAAACACAGCGGACAACTCGAGGAGTTAACTTATTGCATTCATGTTGATGAAGATGAACAAATGCAACACACCCAAACACACGAGGTGGCAAGTTGACGACTTTTGGTGCATTCACAGCTTCAGTTAATGCTTGACTTGGCATGAGGAAGTTTACGATATTAGAGTGAACTCGGTTGATTAAGTATGCAACAGAAGCAAGGGCTTCCCCCAAATAAATGAGTGGCATATTTTCATGGATAAGAGAAGCACGGACCATCTCGCGCAAGTGTCTATTTTTTCTTTCTGCAACCTTATTCTGTTGAGGTGTATATAAGCATGTGGTCTGGTGAATAATTCAGTGTTCCACCAAATATTGTTGCAGATTCGAACTCATGTATTCTCCGCCATTATCACTCCTAAGAACTTGAATCTGTGATTTATACTGAGTTGTAACATGCTTGTGAAAATTCTGAAACAAGCCACTAACTTCATTTTTCGACTTCATCAAACAAATCCAGGTCATATGAGTATAGTCATCAATAAATATCACAAACCATTTGGCTCCTCCAAATGTAGTGTTTTTAGATAGAACCCAAAAATTAGAATGAATAATCATAAATGGAAGATAGCTTCTACTTGGATTTGGGGGAAACGAGACACGGTGACCTTTTACAAGTTCACACACATCACATCGAAAGACAGAAATATCCATCTTCAAAAATAGACTTGGAAATAATTTTTTCAAATAACCAAAAGAAGCATGCCCTAGACGTCGATGTCATAGCCAAATATCTGATTTCTTCTTCTCACCTTCGGATCCTTCCACACTTAGAGCATGAGTCAACTTACTGGAACTTTCATATTCTAAATCCAGGTAATAGAGCTTCCCGTATCTAACTCATAACCGATCGTCTTGCGAGTCAGAATATCCTTAAACACACACTGTGAAGGCAAAAAATACAATACAATGTAAGGCAGTAGTTATTTGAGCAACAGATAACATCTTAAAATTCAAGGATGGCACAACTAGGACAATATCTAAGGTTAGGTTATTTGTGAGATGTATGGAACCCTCGCCAGTAACAGAGGCAGGATCACCATTGGCCGTGGACACAATTGATTTGGTGGATGGTTGAAAATTTTGGACTTGTCTAGAATCAAAAGTCATATGCTCGGTAGCACCCAAAATCAATTATCCATGCATTATTCATAACAGAGGCAAAAATATTAAAAACCTTACCATCATTACCTGCAGCAGTATAGCAACTCCAACTGCGACAGTGGGTTGATTGCAAGTCTTCTTCCGAATATCCCTGCTATCATCACAATTCTCTGGATTGCCGATAATCTTATAACAACGAGCTTTCGTGTGACCGATCTTGCCACAATGAGTACACTTTCTTGATTCCATGGTGGAAAAAAAATAGCAACACAATAAGCAGTACTAACAGCAAGTTACACAGCACCACACCAAACACACCGGCAAACAACAAACACCAACACCAACGAATAGCAAGGAGCAAACAACAATCGATCTGATCGAATACAGATGGCTGTGATTGAATATTATATGATCATATCAGGTCTCGTTGATCTGATCTTTGATTTTGGCCCCAAAGCTCGACGGCAGAGGCTTTGGGCGGCGAAGATGGGAGGCGACGAGTCGCGGTGACTGGAGGCAATGGGCGGCGGTGACAGGAGGTGACAGGAGGTGGCTCTGGATGCAGCAGATGTCGATGGGTTAGGGCTTCGGATCTGTTGATGAACAACGACTTCGACAGGCGGTGGTGACTGAAGGACGACTACTTCTGATCAACAATGGACTGTAGGAGCAAGATCGACTGAAGGACGACAACAATCAACAGTTGGACAACTACTTCGACGACGACTTCGACAACAATCGACTGAAGGAGTTGGTCTTCGATTTCAGATCTGGAGCAAGATCCGACTTCGACGACGATGATGGGTAAGATCGGTGGGGCTTGGGGGTTTTGGTTTTTGGAAAAGATGAATGAAGAAGGCCTCTTCTTCTTCTTCATGTAGCCTAGGATGTGTTAGGCTCTGATACCATGTTGAAAACAAATTTGGGGGGGAAAATTATTATTCTTATTCATTTATTTCTCTACTGTATACATCTATATATAAGAATTACAATCTTAGAGAAGAAGAAAGAAGATTGGGGAGATGAGAGATTTAGAAAATTTGTTTCTTAACAGAATATACAATTATTATATTTCAACAAGGAATATATGTAATTTCACTTACATTAAGGGGTGGTTTGATTGGTTGTAAAATGTATCCAACCTAAAAGATTACTATTTGGTAAATAAATCTTTGGAAACGAGTTCAACAAAAGTGATTTGTTTGAATGTACTTTTACTGTAGTGTATGATAGAAAGAAGAGAATTTTTTTATATGCCATTTTTCGAAACTATTTGCAGAAAGATGACACTTGCCAAAATATTTGCGCTCGTAGACTCAACAACTACACTCGCCGTTCCCAACGGCGAGTTTAGTTGTTCATGCTCGCTGTTGGAATACGGCGAGTATAGTTTTTTTTTTTAGAAACTCATCATTCCCAACGACGAAGAAATTTATACTAAACTCGCTGTTAGGAACGACGAGTTTAGTTCAAAAAAAAATTCTATGGAGTTTTTTTGTTGTTGAAAAATTCACTAAGTCCAATAGATAGTTTCACTCTCTGTGAAATTTCCTATATCCTCGCCGATCTCAACAGCGAGTCTAGTATAAAGAAACTCATCGTTGATAACAGGAAGTCTTGTTTGATAATTTTGAACTAAACTCATCATTCTCAACAGCGAGTGTAGTACAAAGAATCTCGTTGTTGGGAACAACTAGTCTTTTTTGAAACTTTTGAACTGAACTCGCTGTTGGGAATAACGAGTTTCTCAAAAATTAGCACTAAATTTGTCGTGTCCCAACAACGAATATGAAACAACTAAACTCACCGTTAAGAACGACGAGTTTAGTTGTTGAGTCCACGAGCGCAAAATACTTTTGCAATTGTCCTCTTTTTGCAAATAATTTTGAAATATGGCATATAAAAAAATTGAAAATAGAGAGTAGGAAATTTAAAAATGTAGTAAAAAATAGTTGTGGAGGAGGAGATGGGGTTGTTTTATTAAACAATGTGAGAATAAAGGAGAGATCAATCAATTTAAAATTTTGTGAATAGTACTCCCCCTTTTTTTCTCTCATTTTGTTCAGAAATCAATGAGGCCAAAAAGTGCTACAGGTAATGTTCCGTCAAAATCAAATTCAACATATTTTACTGTCAAACAATGCTGTGAATCGTACTTTTTCTTCAGAAAATATTTCCTACATTAGTACTTTTACTTTCAAACAAACCACCCCTAAAACAAATAGGGAAAAGAACATCTCCAATATAAAGGGCGTGTTCCATTGTCAAATGGTAATCCATGGGAACTGATAAGACAAAGGTCTTTGTATGATTAACACCATAAGAAAATGCAAAAGACAAATAAAGAAGGAGAAGACGGTAGAGATAAGCAAAAATACGTGCATTTTATGGATTTTTGTAATTTATTTTTTTTTGTATTTTTATTTAATTTTGCATATTAGGCACTATGAATTCTTATTTCGTTAATTTTTCATTAATAAAACATGATGGCGAGAACCATCTTTGAGTATTAAAAAATAATAATAAATAAATAAAAACCTGATGTGGGTGAAGATTACAACTGAATCGGGGCTGACAATTTTAGCATGCATCTCAAAGCTTCCAAGGGCAGTATAGTAATTTCATGTTGGCAGCAGGCTTGCTAAAAGAACATGGGTCTCCTCTAGATCCATGAGCTCAACCATAAGCAATCAGGGCTCACTTTCAGTCTAACAGAGGGAGATTTCCAACTAATCACAGCTGCCAGTCAAATCCCCTCCAAATCAGGGATTGAGCAACTGATTTCTCAATCACATATTATTTCCTATGTGGCTCACCCTCCGAGGTCTATAAATATTTCTCTCTCCGCCATTAAGATATACTCACCATTTCAGTAATTAAACCTAGCTTTGACTTCTGGTTACTGACTTGATCGTTAGAGGGCCTGTCGATGGGAATACTTCCAGTGTCTCGGGCTTTTTGCAGGTGTCCAGCGGCGGTCAACCACCACCAAATACACTAAATCCAACCATATACTAGCCTCATATTAGGTCATATCAACGATTGAGATTTGTGCTTCCCTCCCATCCAAAAACTTCATCATCTGTTGCTCCCACG
Source organism: Hemerocallis citrina (assembly GCA_017893485.1). Classification (NCBI taxonomy): domain Eukaryota; kingdom Viridiplantae; phylum Streptophyta; class Magnoliopsida; order Asparagales; family Asphodelaceae; genus Hemerocallis; species Hemerocallis citrina. The sequence goes on from CM030363.1 coordinate 46,411,711, forward strand.
CCCGAAAAACAACATCATCAAAACCCAAAAGAACGTCCAATGATTTAAAACACACAAAAATCCTGTAATAATATATCTGCACTTACAACTCCATAAAAGTCAATCATACTCCGCACTCAAGTTTTATAGTTCCAAAGTTTTCGTTGTAGGGTGTTGCTGCTTATTTCGGTGTGGGAGCAAACAGACAGTGTGTTAATAAATGAAGGACACTACAAAAAGTCAAACTTGTGTCCTGGCCGTTATAAACTATTTAGGCTCCTGAAAATGGATCTGAATCATTGATTAACCTCCTGTGATCTGAATTGGATGGTAGATGATGTGGCCGACGGACCTACAAAAACGTCTGAAACACCGGGGTGTGGCCCCAGCGACAGACCCTCTGACGCCCAAGTCAGAACCAAAAAGAAAGAGTAAGAGAGTGAAAACTGGAGAATTTTTGATTACCTGGGGATGAGTATTTATAGGCCTGAGAGACATTCCGAATCATGACCGTCAGATCTTTCATGTCGCCCCCCCCTGAAGATATAAGATATCCCTGTGAGAGGATAAGAGATGAGACTCCTAGCCATCATGGGTTGGGTATCTCTCTTAGTGGGCCTAGTCTGTCACTTTTAATGGGCTTAAGATATGCCCATATCTTGGAGTGGGCCCAGACCTGTAAAATAGGCCTGTGATGGCTAATCTACCAGTAGATGCTTTGAGATCCATGCAGGGATCATACGGCTCTGATCTGCTGCAATTTTTACCATCATCATAAGCCCCCCACTCCCGGAAGGCAATTTTCATTGCTTTCGGGAAGCAGTACGTCTTATTTTCAGAATCTAGCGAATAATCTTAGCAGTCGGAGTGTTCAGAGATACCTGGAACTGATCTGTAGCTTCTGAAGGTAGTGAATATTTTCCTGGATTTTTCCATATTTTTTCAGACTTTTCTGATTTTTCTGGAATTTTCTGGGAGTTTTTTCATAGTTCTTCGGATTTCTCCGAATTTTATGAAAAGCTCTACAGTGTCAAAATCACTCTTTCGAAGTTTATAATTAATAAATTCAATTTTAATTATTTTTTCGAATTTTTAAATTATTTTTTTCGAATAAAAATAATTATTTTTGAATTTTTAATTGATTTTTAATTTTAGATTTTAATTGTTTTTTTGAATTTATCTGACCTATTACACATTTTAAAGCAATCAAAGGCGTGCATCACAGCCTAGCTCGCACGCTGAGGTGATTAGACTGCCGAAAGGCTTTGATCAAGCCAGAAAAAACCTAAGGTGCTGATCATGATTTGGCGCGATTATCTTGGAGATCCAACGGCTCTGGTTCGTCTTCTCCACCCCCTAGCTCGGCGAACCATTTCGCCGAGCTAGTCTCTTCCCCTTCGATGCGTAGCTCGGAGGATGCTTCATTTGGCGACGGCAGAGCTATGCGGGGCGATCATCTTGGTCGAGCCGCGGATTGGGGACTCCGGAGCTTCGTTCTCGTCGAGTTCGTTCGATCGAACTACGAAAATGAGCTCTCGCCGAGCTACAGGATTGAACATTTCGCCGAGCTACGAACTCGAGGTCTTGCTGAGCTATGACGGTCGAGCTCTGGCGAGCTAGTGGTCATCAAAATTTCACCGAGCTATGGAGACGACGAAGCTCTGTTTCGCCTAGCTATGGCGATAGCTCGTTATGGCCGAGCTATGGTCGTCTTCTCGCTGAGCTATGGGCACTTCGTATTCCGCCGAGCTATGGGGCTTCGACTTCGCCGAGCTACGGGGAATCGTTATCGCCGAGCTATGGAGACGACGAAGGTCCGTTTTTTCGAGCTATGGCGATAGCTCGTTATGGCCGAGCTATGGTCGTTTCTTCGCTGAGCTATGGGCACTCCGTATTCTGCCGAGCTATGGGGCTTCTACTTCACCGAGCTACGGGGAATCGTTCTTGCCGAGCTACGAGGTTCGCTCCTCTCGCCGAGCTACCATGGCTTTGCCGGGCAATGGATCATCGAGGCTCTCGCCGAGCTATAGAAGCTTTGAATTCGCCGAGATATGGAGCGCTCCGCTGAGCTATCGAGATCGCCGAGCTACGGGGGATCGTTCTCACCGAGCTACAAGGTTTGCTCGTCTCGCCGAGCTACCATGGCTTTGCCGAGCTATGGATCGTCGAGGCTCTCGCCGAGCTATAAGAACTTTGAATTCACCGAGCTACGGAGCACTCTGCTGAGCTATCGAGCTCGCCGAGCTACGCTGGTCTCGCCGAGCTGCGGATTTGTCTTGCCGAGCTACAGAGTTATCGAATTTTTTGGGTTCGAGCTCTGTTTTCAGCGGAGCTTTTTTGTCGAGGTGGGCGCTCGTAAGCTCGGGTCGGTGGAGCTTGACGTCGGAGCATCTTAGAGGTAGCGAGGGCGTCTTCGTCGGTGTTGTGAAGGAGAAGGAGGGTGAGCTCTGTTTGTGAGTTTTTTTAAGACGTGGTGAAGAGATTTTAGTGCCAAATTCTGAAGAAGAAGGAAAAGGATAGGGAGCGAAGCTGGTGAGTTTGGGTTTCGGGTTTTGGATTCGGATCTAACCTGTTAGCACCTCTTCCCTTTTCTCTTTGATTTCGTGAACGGGTTTGGGGCATTGGTTCGTGGATCCAAACCCGAACCAGCTTCTTTTTCCCTTCATTTATTCACCGAGAGCTGCATATTGGGGATTTTGTGAAGTGATTTTTGGAGTTTGAGCTAGGGATTGGGTTCATGCAAAAATATTTGTATATGTTTCGTGTATTGGTAACAAGTACACATACGCGTATCTTTGTGTGAGTTTACCCATCGTCTAGTCTTCCAAAAAATCTCGCTTTTGCTCGGAGTTAGCTCGTCTTCGTTGTGCTGCCTTCTTGTTAAGGTAGGAGCAATGTTATGCTTGGATTGTTGAAGTTTCTTTCAATCGAGAGGTTTTTGGTTGATCTTGGGGTTGTCACGAGATAGTAGGCTTCGTCTCACAAGAAAACTTGATGTTTGATGAGTTTTTGTTGGTGGTGTTCATAGTGCCCACCAAGTGTTTGTGATTTTGCTCACCCCATCGCAGTCACCAAGTGTTTGTGAGATTGCCTCTTCCAAGTTGTTCACAAGGTGTTTGTGAGATTGTCTCTTCTGTCGACCGAACGTTGTGGCGGCTATTCATGTTGTCGATTGACTGTCTAGTTGCTGAGTTACTGTTACTATTGGACCCGGATCGGGGTTATTTGACCGTTGATTTGTTGAGACGAGCTAAGATGCTGCCATGTGGCGATTTTTCCCTCTCTGTAGCTATAAATAGGGGTTGATCCTACCCCTCCTTCCTCATTTTCCACATTCCCTTTCTCTCTCCTAATTTTTTTTTGGAGAGCTTCTCTCTCTAGAAATCGCGGCGTTGAGTTTGACAGTGCTAGTTCCAGTTGTTGGTTCGGAGTTTCTTTCGCTTGGACTAGGTAATTTTCTTGCGATTGTTGTTTGATTTATGCCTTTACTGCTTTCCTTTGATTTTACAGTTTTTTACTATTCCGTGTTTCATCTAGCAGGCAAGACGGACATGGATTTTGAGGATATCTTTGCAGAGTTGGATGCGATACAGAACAAGAGGGAGGAGGAGCCAAAGAAGCGCAAGAGGACGGCGTTGCGTCCTACTTCTTCCCCGAGCTTACCGCCCACGGTTCATGCTGCACAGACTGAGTCCCCTGTAGGGGTGCCACCTACCGTTGGGGCAGGTTCTTCTTTAGCTGCGGTCGTGGCTAGTGCCGCGATAGCTCTACTTACTGCAATGGCTGCCACAGTGCTTGTTGGTCAGGGAGACGCGGTCTACACTCCCGATTGGAATGTGAAGGCCCAGGAGAACTTCTTGGGGAACTCTATTGCTTGCCTCGAGGCCTGTCGCCACCTCCCTACTGCTTCTAACAGGGAGTGGTTGAAGATGGAGACCCCCGAGAGATCGGTCTTGGAGATTGCGAGGGTGCATGTGACAATATGGCCATATTTCCTTAGTTATTTATGTTGGGTTTCGGGGAACAAACGCAGCGATAAAACCATAAAAATCCGAAACCCTAACCCTAGGATCCGTGTACAAGACATGGCTGATTATGGAGAAACGAAATTTTACCTTTTAAGAGCTTTACGAAGGCTGAAAGATGGAGGTCCTGTTATACAATCACCACGCAACCCTTGTAGCAAGATCCGCGTCTCTAAAGCAGTCCACACGAACGTCCGATCGTCCAACGATCAAGGGAGCCGGTACTAGCCAATGATGCTTGCCTCTATCTCTCTCTCTCTCTTGCCTCTCAACAGTTGGAGCAGCTAGGGTTTTCTATGGAAAACGAATTTGCCAAAAGATAAAACCTAAACCAATACATCTCTATGTATTTATAAGAGAGAATGAGGTGGGCTTAACCGTAATCGGTTTGGGCTTCTACTAAGATCAAACTGATTTGGTTAAAGATTTAAATTCGAATTATACTTTAATTAATCAAGTCCAACTCAATTAAATAACTAATTTCGAATTTATAATCATTTAATTTAAATTCCGAATTTAAATTAAAACTCCTTTTAAACATTCTAAGTGTGTGACCCTTTAGGTTATTATTACGTTGGCAATAATTTTATTATCTAATAATAAAATTATAAACAATGAGCGGCATCTAGTAATACATCATTGCTACCCAAGTAATAATAATAATTGGTGATTCAATTAAACCTTTCGTGACTAATGTCTCCGTGTAATATAATCCTTTTAACCTTGATATTATAGATTAAACTAGAGGCATGGTTCGTGTCATCCTCTTAATAATTTAATCTTTATTTTCTTGATCGATGAGTAGACTATTCAAACAAATCAATATTTGAGCATGGCCATGCATTTCATAGTCTCACTCAAACAAGAGGCCGATAATATCGCTCCTAAAATTAGGAGGGTTAAATTCCATCTAGATCATTCACATTTCTCACACGATTCATAATGAACCCAATACTATCTTTATCATTACCCGATTAAAGATAACTTTTGATAGAATCAAAGTACATTAATTCTCGTGTAGAAATATAATGATTTCAGGTCAGAGGACCATTACACCATTATCACAGTGAGATTACTTATGACACTTATTTATTTATTCCATGGTTGAATCTCACAGTGGGTCTGTCCAGTACAATGTACTCTTACATTTACCTATGTATTGATTTTAGTATCTCTATACTAATGACCCATGAGAGGTAGTCATTAATCAATCAACATACTAGTCTCAATGTATTATTACTGTCCTAATAATAATAATACTCGACTAGGGACATTTAAGATTATTATACTATATATAATCTCATGTTCATATAGTTCATATTAATAATCTAAGGACATTTATCATGCTAACATTTATAACGCAGTAAATACGAAGCATAATAAATTATTAATATAATCAAATAGAACATAATGTCAATAATACTGATTACATAATATCATTGTATTGCCTCTAGGGCACCTACACTAACAATTTATGCGGTGCTTCCTTTTCTTGCATCGTTATGTTTATAACTGGTTTCCCCTTGTTCCAGGCGATGAGCCACTTCGGACACTTGGTGGACTTTTACGCGGCCGAAGAGAAGAACATGAAGGCTCGCATCACTCGTGCCGAAAAAGACAAAAAGAAAGCCGCCAAGGAGTCCAAGGTAGAGTTGAAAGGGATGAAGAAGAAGGAGCAGGAGGCGCGCCTTGAGTTGGAGGTGTTGGTCGCAAAGGTGGAGGAGATGTGCCTCGAAGCTAGAGGCATCCACGGAGAAAGAGTCAGTGTTAGAGAAGAAGAACGCTGATATTCAGTTGGAGCTGGAGAAGGCCCGCACTGACGCAGCCTCAGATGTGAAGGTAGAAGTGGCCAAGGTACATGTAGAGTGTAAATCGAAGCTTAGGGGGGGTGATGTTGAGGTCCTATGCCTTGGCGATCTCTCATGTGGTGGAGCGTGTTCCCGATTTTGACGGGAAGGACTACCATCTAACGCTTCGATCTAGTGAGCCTCTAGATCCCAACAAGAAGGACGATGATGAGGCTTATACTCCTACGGGAGGTGCGAAGAGCGGTTCTGGGAAGAAGGACAAGGGGAAGGTTCCAGCTGGAATTGTCTTGTTAGAGATGATACCAAGCAGGTAGATGCTTGATTCACCTTGGTGTACTTTTCGTCTTTCTAGTTTATTATTGGATTGTTGCGTCTTAGACTTTGTAGTTTGCTTCTGTGATGCCTAATTGCAGACTGGCCACTGCATCTCTGTATTTCCTTTCAGTACTTTAAAGAAACTATCTTCTAGATTAGTTATTGCTTGTCCTGTTGTGTTGATGTGCGTTGGAGCGGTGTTTGCTTGTCACGCTTTGTACTTTGATCCCATGCCTGATTATACTCTTTGCGCTTGCTGACAGGTGATCGTGGGATCTGATAAAGGTCGCCTCTACAAGAAACTGCACATAATTGAATTGGCAGTCGACCGTTTGCGTGCTCAGCTGGATGAGGAATGGTTGGAATCCATTCGCCTTAAGTCGGCGCTAGTTGAGCGGGACTGTGAGTTAGCACTCCTATATTCTAGTCTTGTGGCAAGCTTGCCACTGCCTTCGAAGGTGACAAAGGACAGCATTGGGGAATGCGCCCAGCTCCGGGAGATAATTGTTGAGAATGACTTGGAGCTATATTGCCTCCAGAAAAGACTTAGTGGGTTGCGGACGACGAGCACCCCGCATGTTGCCGGTTCTAGGAAGGACCAGCCAGTTGGAACGAAGAAAAGCACCACGACTGTTGCAAAGGATTGTGTGACGGTAGGAGCAGTTGGACCGAGTGTCGGGGGAGCTGTGCAAACAGCGTTGGTGCCCTTTCAACACCCCGTAGGCGCCCCGAGAGGAGCGTCGGCTTTGTTGAGTCAGACTTTGGTTGGTGGAGAGTCACACGCCTCGTGCGTTGATCAGCAATCACAGTCGCTGGGATCGACGTTTGCTGTGCGAGGTGTTGGCAGCCAAGGGAAGGAGGTGGTTGTCAGGCGTTCTACAAGGAGGCTTGTGTCTCTCAGGAACAACGTTCCTCGCCCAGTGAGTCGCAGGGACGGCTTGTAAATCGAGTTGTATGGTTGATGACTCTTTACTTGTAAATATTTGTATTGCTGTTGAATATGAAATTATGGACTTGTGATAATTCTACAACTCTTTTTACGTGCTTAGTCCTTTTTGTCGTGATTGATATGTTATCGACGGTTTCTTTGTCGCTAAATCACAGGACCTCAAGTCTCTTGCGTATAGCTTAAACAGCTGTCGACGGTGTAAGACGATGCTGAGAACTTCTCTGTCCTGTACCCAGCTAGTTGTAGGGACAATTCTGAAGGAGAATTGTTTTCCAAACTTGTTGTATGGGTCCTCTAATAGACTGTTAGAATCACATCGAATGGAGAGTTGAACTCCTAGCGTGGCCTTTTACAAGTGTTGCTAGAGTAACTTCGATCCATGATTTTGGACCTCTTAATCTGTTGTTGAGGAAATTTAACTAGTTGCAGGAACAGATCGAATGGCGAGTTGAACTCTGAACGTGTGTGATTACAAGTTGCGAGAGTAACTCTGAACCATGAACATGGATTCCAAACTTGTTAGTTTAAGTATTAACAGGTTGTAGGAGCAGCTTGAATGGTAAAGCGCACTCTAAACTTGCTTCTTAGCAAATTGATGGAGTCTCTTTTGAACCATGAACATGGACTCCGAACTGATCGTCGAGGCGTTAACGGATTGCAGGAGCAGATCGAATAGCGAAGTACACTGTGAATTTGCGTGATTGCAAATTGTTATAGTCTCTGTCGAGCCATGGGTATGGACTCTGAATCCGTCTTACGGGGAGACTTGCAATGAGTGTTTAATGTTGCTTAAGTATATAAGTGTGGCACTTAACTCGCTGTTTTAGAGCCTCCAAGGAAATTCAGCTAGTTGCAGGAACAGATCGATCGGTGAGTTGTGTTCTAAACGTGCATGTTTGCATGTTGTAACTCCCGAGTTCTGGATTCCGAACTAGCATTATAGATAGCTTATAACGAGTGTTTAGCACCGCTTTTAAGTATGAGTTGGGTGTTTCTAGCTCATCGTTTACTTTTGTTCAATTGGCCAAGATGTAATGAAATAAATTGGCTAATCTTTATTGAAGAATAAACTAGATGGGCTGCTCTAATGGCTGACCCTTATTACATGCTTGGTCGCTCTAGTAATGACGGTTCTTATTGAAAGAAAAACTATGGATGTTGTGTCATGCTTGGTCGCTCTAGTAATGACGGTCCTTCCTGGCCCTTCTTAATCTGCTCCTTCAAACTTGGCTGTAGTTCTAATTGTGCCAATATTGCACCCTAGCCTTGTGCAACTACTTCAATACCGGCTTGTCTTATCTCATCATCCAATTCCTTCCTTGTTGCAATTAACGTAGCCAAACTCCTTTTTCTACTAAGTGCATCTGCCACCACATTGGCCTTTCCTGGATGGTACTTGATTTCTGGTCTAATATCTTCTAACACTTCCAACCATCGCCTCTGACGTAGATTCAAATCCTTCTGATGATAGATATACTTTTGGCTCTTATGATCGATATACATCTCTACTTTCGCTCCATAGACAGAATGTCGCCATGTTTTTAGAGCGAAAATTACTGCAGCCAGTTCCAAATCATGCGTGTGGTAATTTTTCTCATGTGGCCGGAGTTGCCTTGAACCATAGGCGATAACTCTTCCTTCCTGCATCAAAACGCACCCCAAACCCTGGTGTGAAGCATCATTGTAGATCACATATTCCTTATCTGCTTGTGGTAAGACCAATATTGGAGCTGAAATCAACCGGTTCTTCAATTCTTGAAACTCTTTTCGCACGCTTTAGTCCATTCAAAACCTTTATTCTTCTTTGTTAATCCTGTAAGTGGTACTGCTATATTGGCATAGTCTTGGATAAATCTCTTGTAGTACCCATTTAGACCAAAAAACCTTCTAACTTCTTTCACCATCTTGGGTTAGGGCCAACCTTTCATGGCTTCGACATTCTGTGGGTCAAAGGCCACTCCCTCATTAGAAATGATGTGGCCAAGGAATGCAACTTCATATTTCCATAATTCACACTTGGACAACTTTGCATATAACTTATGCTCCTGTAGTTTGTTCAGTACTTCGGCTAGGTGTCTGACGTGGTCCTCCTCCATCTTCGAGTACACCAGAATGTCATCTATGAAGACTACAACGAATGAGTCCAAATATGGCCGTAGATACTGATTCATTAAATCCATGAAAACAGCTGGAGCATTTGTTGCTCCAAATGGCATTACCAAGAACTCGTAGTGGCCATGCCGAGTTCTAAAGGCTGTCGTTGGTATATCCTCCTTTTTAACCAAAACTTGATGGTAGCTTGATCTTAAGTCAATCTTTGAGAACACAGATGCTCCCTGAAGTTGATCGAACAAATCATCGATCCTAGGAAGTGGATACTTGTTCTGAATTGTGACCTTATTCGACTCTCGATAGTCGATACACATTCTCATCGTCCCATCCTTCTTCTTGACAAGTAGCAGTGGTGCTCCCCAGGGCGAAACACTGGGTCTAATAAATCCCTTCTGCAATAGCTCTTCGATTTGTTGTTTGACTCCTTTCTGTTCCATTGGTGCCATTCGATATGACACCTTTGATATAGGTGCACTTCCTGGTCGGAGTGGGATACTGAATTCTACATCTCTGTGCGGAGGTAACCCTGGTAATTCTTCCAAAAATACCAGTGGGAAATCCCGTACAATGGAAATCTTTTTAATGTCTTCTGGTACCTTCATATTGGCTACAGTTGCTAGCATGTCACATCTCTTCCCCTTTCCTTGGAATACAATTTTCGGTTTCCCGAATATTACAATGGTCACCCTTTTTGCCTTACAATCAATTTTCGCCTTATATTTCGACATCCAATCCATTCCAACTATTACGTCTACTCCCACAAAGCCCAATTCCAGTAAATCGATACTGAAAGTTTCTTCTCCAACTTGAAGCTTACAATCTTTATAGTATTTATTAGCAACAAAAGTGACTTCTGATGGCGTAGCCACCTCCATAGCTACATCAAGAATTGCTTGTTGAGTGCTATTTAACTTTTGAGCAAAAGCTTTAGACACGAAAGTATGAGAAGATCCACTGTCAAACAAAATACTAGCCTTGATCCCATTAACATTTACATATCCTGTTACAAAAGAGAATACATATTAACTTCCTTTTTTTACCCACAAATCATAACAAACATCTTACTTATCCATACTCGTAATCACTCCCTCCGCCTCATCCGCTTCTGCTTATTCTTCCGTAAGAGTAAAGACTCGCCCTTGACGAAAAGGCTTCTTCCCCTTATCATCTTCTTTTCGATTTTGCCCGCTGTTGACTTTCTGGAGTTGCGGACAAGTTGTCTTGATGTGTCCAACTTTTCCACAGTGGAAACATGTTCGTGTATCATTCTGGGGCTTAATTTGTGGGCATTGACTTCTATAATGTCCTTGTTTGCCGCATAGAAAGCACTTTATGGTTTGGGCTACTCCCTCACCAGTGTTTGGTTTCTTTTGGATTGGACCTTGCTTCTTGATGTCTGTAGCAGACACATGCCTTTTCCCTTTATTCCATGTCCCCGTCTTGCCTGAAGTTTGTTGGTTTTGATTCATATTGTAACATCCCGATCCATTATATATATATATATATATATATATATATATATATATATATATATATATATATATATATATATATATATAGTTTATATACACTTTATTTTATGAGAATTTGAGATCGTATGTATTTTTGCATACATAATTTCAAATGTCTTTCTAGAGTCAAATATTTTTCTCCATAGCCTAATATACTGATTATTCTCTTTGTTTTCCTACAAGAGTTATTTTATAGCCTAAATAACAAATCCTAGGCCCTTATAATTAATTTAAGTGTTTTTCCTTGGGCCCATGATCTTTTCGCCCAATAGTAAACCCATTTAGTTATTCTTTTCTTTTTGGTGACTTGTTGTGTAGACTCAATGATAGACAATAAATAAATTAGTGCATGAACAAACTTATGAGGGGAGACACTAGGGTAGCACGTGCATGCAATATGGTGTGCATTGCACACTTTTCCTAGCACGCCGGATGGATCTAAGAGATAGGGAGGAATGGGACTAGTGGTGAGGTAGTTTCTCAAGTCATGGGTGGTTATGGCAACTTCCAAACTCATCCTAGCCTTTAATCCCTAACTAGTTGATCTAATCCTAGCCATTCAATCCATCCAAAATTTAGTATAAATACCCCATAGTTTGGTCTCATCTTAGTACATTAGCAGATTTATTAGAGTGAGAAAAGATTGAGAATTTTTGGGAGAAAAAGATTGAGTAAAATTCTAGTGTGAGTGTTTATCCAAAGGAGGTCGGAAACCATACTAGGAGAGGCCGGTTTTTGCTACTCCTAGGAGGAGAAGGATCTTTCGTGCTTTCTAAAGGATTTTCTAAGAGCTTTCTATTCGTGTTCTTCAAAAAGGTGGGTGTTTCTCATGACTTCTACTTTAGATATTATGTTAGATGTTGTGCTAAGTATGCAAGAATAAATGAATACCATTATTTTGCTCTTTGTTATTACCATGACTAATGAACATCAAGTGAAACTATATGAAATAAAGGGGTGAACTTAATGGAATGATATGATTAATGTTGTGTTATTTTTGATTTTAATCTAGCTTGCTAAATTGGAATTAATATTCATCTCTGGAGAAAAACAATGATTATGGGAAAAATATGTTTTTAGAAATCGTGGTTGTGTGAAAATACTAGTTGTAAGAATCCCTACATTAAACCATGCTTGTGGTGATGGTAGTCAAATAAAGTTGCATGTTAGTGTTGATAAATGAACATATTATAGTTAAACTAAAATGTTGTGTGCTAATCGAAAGGAAAGAAGAAACGTTTCCATACTTCAAATTTTTATCGCTGACCAGTCGACCGAATAGGCATAAGTAGTCAACTGACCTGAACATTAAATTCTTAGTGTTTAAAACCCTGCAGAACAGCCGACTGGTCTGAGTAACAGTTGACTGCCCTTGATCTTTTCGAGTTTTAAAACTTTCAGAACAGCCGACTGGTCATATGTAGCAGTCGACTATCCCGACCATTTTCCTGAATATTTTTCTTTTGCTGAACAGTCGACTGGATGTGTTTTGAGTCGACTGTCCAGATTATTCTGACGTCCCAGATTTTATTTTTCTGTCCAGTGACAAAAATAAATAAATAAATAAATAAATATATATATATATATATATATATATATATATATATATATATATATATATAGGGAAAGCTTCGGTTGAGCACTACTTTAGTGCTCACCGCGTGAACACTAGGCCTTCGGGCGTTCATATCGAAAATCCAAACCGTTCACATTGATCTACACATCTAAATTAGTCAAAATATGTAAAATCAAATCATTTGAAATTCATTTGCCCATCCATCATGTGACTATAAAAACAATGATTTTCAGCCATACAATTTTGTAACACTTCAATGAATGGGCAAATGAATTTTAAATGATTTGATTTTACATATTTAGACTAATTTAGATGTGTAGATCAATGTAAACGGTTCGGATTTTCGATATGAACGCCCGAAGGCCTAGTGTTCACGCGGTGAGCACTAGAGTAGTGCTCAACCGAAGCTTTCCCTATATATATATATATATATATATATATATATATATATATATATATATATATATATATGCTGCTTTGAAAGAGATTTTTTTGAGAATGGAGATTGAATATGATGGTTTAGAAAAGTGAATCTTATTTACCCTTGCATGAAATCACATATGAAGTGAAGTGGGTTATTCTGCTGAATTTATGAAAAGTTTTTATAATTATGAATACTATGAACATGAAAAGAAAAATCTGATGTTAATCATGAAAATGAACTTATGAGCTTGAAAGGCTCAATTCTTGTGTAATTGTGAATTGAAATTGAGAACTAGAGTGTAGCTAAGCCACATACCGGCATCAGAAAGAAATGAATTTAAAATGAAATTTGAAATGAAAAGACCAAGATTTGGGTCATGTTGAATGAATGGTTAAGACCGGTATAGTGGAAAGGCTAACTCTAGAAAGTTGATTTTGTTCATGATTCAAATAAACTAAGGACTAGATACATAGTGAAGATGTGATGAAAGTAAGAGAAAAACACGAGTATGAGGGCCATCGGATTGGCGGTGCGAGAGTGATTCACAGACTGCCTGCTTGATGCGTCATGACATGGCGTGAGCACTACTCCAGAATTATCGTCCCGGTGGCGACGCATGTGGGGTGTTTTGGTGGTTACGGGTGGGCCATCGTTCCATGGCGGAGGCTGAATTGTCCATAGTCTGCCTGCTTGATGCGTCATGTCAGTGCATGGGATTCCCCTCCAGACTGCCTGGACATGGGCTCGTAGATCATAGAACATCTAGGATACTTACCATAGTTACCGTGGTAGTTTAAGTCATGGCAAGGGATTGAACCCTATAAAATGAAGTACGATTAAGGGCTTGCCCTCGGACCTATGTAGTATGGGATGTATAGAATCCGAACAAGTGCGTATTAGTGTCATATAACATAATAACTGCATTAAGGACTAAGTGCACAATCACAACACGAAATCAATAGGATAACCCCTTTAGCTTTGTTTGTGAACAAGTTTGTGGTTTGTTAAGAAATGAGAATCGTTATACTGTTCCCGGCATAGAGAGGATGACTGTGTATAATTTTCGTCGGTTGAATAAACTGACGTACCCACAGTTTTGTATGCAGGGTAAATGGCCTGATAAAGATTAAAGGATAATTGATGGTTAGAGATTATTCATTATTGTACTTTTGTATAAATGTTGTAAATTGCTTCCGCTGTCATTTTATGTAATTTATTGTAATATTGCTTCCACTGTGATAATGCAAAAGTGAAATGTAACTCTGATGTAAGAAAAGTTTTTATTTCCTTGTAAAATTGTACTAAATGAAGTGTAAAGATCCTGTGGAACTCGAATTCAGTTGTATTTTGGAATTCGAGGTGTTACACATATCCAATTCAATTGCTGTAGCTCTACGCACCAATTTGTCGAACCTCCGAATGCCAAGGGGGACCATTCTGGACCTTAACCCGGGCCTAAGGCCTAAGGCCTTCTTTACCTCATCTTGGATCATTTCTGGTGCATACCGAGATAACTGGGAGAACTTTGTCTCATATTCTCTTACGGTCATGCTTCCTTGCCTTAAATTGATGAACTCCATAGCTTTTTCTTCTTGGACGTCTAGAGAAAAGTAATATTGCCTGTATTCTTCTAAAAAGTCCTCCCATGCAATTGGTCCATCGCGCATGCCCCGCTTGATTGAATGCCACCACACTCCTGCGTCTTTTTCCAAAATAATAGTCGCCAATGTGATTTTGCTCTCTTCTGGCATTTTAAGTACCTCAAACACAGTCTCCACTTGACGAATCCAATCATCAGCTACTATTGGATCTGCCTGGTCTTCAAATACTGGAGGTTTCATTCTCTTAAAGGACTCACCATCTTGACGTGGTTAGCAATGGCATCGCCTATATTCCTTTCCTGCGTTCCTGGTTGTGGTGCGAAATTTCGGCTGACTTCCATAGAAGTTCCCATTATTTGATATAATCGTGCAATTTTCGCTTCGATATTGAGATTGGCGTGATTCACTCCACTGCCTTCACCTTCAGTCCTCATGTTGTTGCTACCTCTGTTTCTTTGATATACTCTACCTTCACCCTCGGTTCGTCCATTACTGCCACCTTCTTTTCTTCCTGACATCCTTCGAAAAATAAGAAAACATAGACAGGGGTTAGTTTCAGATATAGGGATATCATAAACATAGGCTGGTCGTACAACAATATGAATCATGACCACCGTACTATCCAAACTAAACCTGACTCTAACTGGGGCATCAAAGTCTAATTTCATGTTGTGTTGGTACTACAATTTGAAGTTTAGCTCTGATACCACTTTGTAGCGCCCCGAGTTCCACACACTGGAAGCTCGTGACACTTACCCAAAATCTTTACTTCAATGAGTACACAACACAAAAAAAATCACAGGAAATTAAAAAATTTCTTTTCTTACTTTAATGCCTTTCTTCTTGAATATAAATGCCCAACACCGCTTAAGTCCAATATCGGGTGGTCCTGCAATCTAAAGATAAGTGGGCACGTCAGTTGAATGCAACTGACGCAAACTGGTGGGCACGTCAGTTGTATGCAACTGACACAAACTGATAACAACAGTGAGCTTCAATCCTCAACACTCATCACAATCAATCAATATTAAGATTAATGTAAATGACAACATGAAATATGAAAAGTAGGCAATCAAAAGTGTCGGTGTGTGTCATGACCTAAATCTAATGCACAAATATAAATGCACACAATGCTCCTATTCTAATGCAAACTTAATTTGGAAACACATGCATCCCATACTACACATTCCCCAAATCAAGTTCGTATTCTTCAGATAATAAGGTTCGATCCCTCGCCGTGCATCCTACTCTTGTACTATTTTCTGTTTCTGACATTCATCTAGTGACTGGTAAGGTTGCAGTTGCTCGGTCTAGTTCCGCCGTTGCAGCCAAAAATTATTAGTTATGTCATTATGTATGCTGAGACCCTGTGGTCCTACGCCACTCCCTAGTCATACTCTGCCCGGCCCCTATGGTCCTACGCCACTCCCGGACCTTACCCAAAAGTTGTTACGAACATAAAGGTGACCCTGTAGATCCTACCTGCTCCACCGGGAGTCCTAGAGCTCTGCTCTTGCTCCATGTTCGCATTAAACAATATAGAACCTTAGGTGGCTTTGGAGGGTTCATTCCCTAACTTCCACCATACAGTCCTTATCACTAAATCTCATAAATTAACAGACGAGACCACGTCGCACGTGTCCCAGACGAGACCACGCCGCACGTGTTCCCTTGACAGGAGAGTACAACGCCCAACTAGTACCTGTCCTTACCAATTATCTCAAATCTTCTAGGAAGTTCTAGTACTAGTGGTTGAGTTATGCTAAAATGATTTCTTAATTCACTATCTATCTAAATTGCTTTACTTATAAATCTTCTAGTTTCCTTTAAAACGAGTGTGGCATTAGTTAATGGGTAACCATGGACAATCTAGGTTCTTAAGGAAACCAGAAACTTGATTAATTAAGTGGTTTATTACTTATTCTAACAATTTATCGTCACTTCTAATTTCCTTAATTGCCTAGATTACTTGTTATATTATCTAGTACAAGTTCTAGGTTTAAAGACTCTTCGGAAAAGCAATAATCATATGGCAACTTTCCGAAATGTTCCACCAATCATTATTCTTGGACAAAATACTAACTTGCACATCTCACAAGCACAACGCTACCATTTGTGACAACATACCCATATGTATTACAATGTCTTTCTTCATCGTATTCATCGTATAACACTCTTTTATGTATAATAATGAACATCTTTTAATACATACTTCTTTTCTACATTATGTTGTTTAGACATGTATATGTGAAATAACCAAATACTCATTTACAATTTCATTCACGAGGTTTGTTAAGCTACTAACATTTTCTAATGCCTGCATTTATTTTATTTTGGTTATCTATGTTCACTTAAATATAGATAATAAACTACCAAGTAATCAAACAACATATTACTAATAATCTAACAACATCTTACTAACAAATTCAAAATTGTGTGATTATCTAAATAAACATACATTTTCTTTCTTTTCTACTTTGTTTCTTTTTCGTTTCCTTTTGTTTCCTAATTCAGCAATGTCAAACATACACAAAAGCATGCATTCATAACTATTTTTATTTTATTAACACTTTAATCTAGAATAATTTTTAATCTATTACTACAACAAACCATTAACAATTACTACAACCATCAACAATTCAAACTTTCAATTTTAATTCATCAAGAAATCTATACCTTCTACCAAAATAATCTATTATCAACAATTTTTCCTTCGCTATAAATAAACTACTATACAATCATGCTAACAAACTACTACTCAATTATTTAAATATAAATAACAAACCATTAATAATCAAATAATCAAACAATCAAATACTAGAAATTAAAGAAACATACAAGGAGGAAGAACACCCCCTTAAATCCCTAGCTTTATCCTCTCTCTTTTTTTGTTGAAAATTTCCTCGCTTGCTGGTCTTCTCCTTGCTTTGCTGGTTAGTAGGCAGCAATGGCAGTATAGTAGTATAGTAGTATAATAGTAGGAGTAGGAGTAGGAAGTAGCAGCAGTAGAAGAGTAGTAATCAGTAGTAGTAATCAGCAGTATTAAGAGTAGTAGTAGTAGTATGCAGCAGTAGTAACAGCAATAGTAGTAGTAGTAGAAAAATGAAGTAGCAAACATATATATAGAGAAAAAGGGAGAAATGAGCTGCTGTTTGCTGCCGTCGGCTGCAAAGGGAGAAGGAGAAAGAGATAGTGGAGTGTGGAGGGGTGTGGAAATTCCTAGAGGGCTTAGTCACCACTCTAGGACTTAGACCCTAGGCCTTAGAGTGTACACCTAAGCCTTCTTTGGTCAAAAATGTAGGATAGTAATAATTTAGTCAAGAATTGTAGGCTTGAGTAGTAGTAGTATTAGTATTAGTATATGTATATATATATATATATATATATATATATATATATATATATATATATATATATATATATATATATATATATATATATATATATATATATATATATATATATATATATATATATACTAGGTATGCCGGTGGGCACGTGCCTACGGCACATATTCGGAACGATACAACATATGAAAAATCATATAAACAATAAAGGATGATTTATATAGATGTTTATTTGCTAGTTGACGTTGATGTATTGATGTACTTTGAAGTATGATTATGAAGTGACATTGATGTTTATTGGTTTATATATTGCATGATTATTTGTCAGCAGCTCAGGATTCAAAAATAGTATTGTGAATCTACAACAATAGTTAATCGGAAATTCCTTGCTATGTATGACTTAAGCATGAGAGATTTCTTTTTTGATTTGGAGTCTAACATAAGTAGAAATTCATTTTCTAACTGCATGAGTTACGGTTAATGCCTCAAACTGTATGAGTTAGTTTTCCCTTGTTTCTTTTATGTAGTTAACCATATATGAATTTAAAAGAGAAAATTTATTGTGATGTATACGTGAAGTAAAATTGCAATAAAGCATATCAAGATACAATTTTGCAGCTACAGAAACCCAAAATACATGGATTAAGCATGGATTTGTCCATAAAAGCACGATCAAGTGAGTCAATTAAAGAATTTGCCTCAAACTGTATGAGTTAGTTTTCCCTTGTTTCTTTTATGTAGCTAACCATGTATGAATTTAAAAGAGAAAATTCGTTGTGATGTATACGTGAAGTGAAATTGCAACAAAGCATATCAAGATACAATTTTGCAACTACAAAAACCCGAAATACATGGATTAAGCATGGATTTGTCCATAAAAGCACGATCAAGCGAGTCAATTAAAGAATTTGCAATAATCTTTCAAAGCAGCAAATGCCCAAATATTCAAAAAATAACATAATCCGAAATTGCATAATAAAAAAAAGCATTCTAATCAAAATTAACTCAGTAAAGTATTATAATCTAAAACAATTACTCAGTGAATTATAATACAATTAGACCAAATATGGTAATTCAAAAGCAATTAAATGGAAGTGAATGTTATTGAGTTATGTAAGCATAATCCAAAAAAAACATAATTAAAATTTTGAAGAAAAAAAAGACATAATCCGAAATTGCATAACCAAAAAAAAACATTCACTATTTTTTGTTGTTGACATACCTAGGTTAAAAAAAAGAGAAGAAAGAGAAAGAATTATGAAAAAGGATAAAAGAGGGGGAAGAGAGAGAGAGAGAGTAATAAATGAAGTGTTTTTTTTTGGGGGGGGGGGATTTGAATTTTGGGGGGAATCATTTGGGAGGGAAAATGTCTTTTGGGAGAAAAAATCTAGATCGTTGATTTTCTTCCAAATGAATGAGAGCCACTTGATAGCTTTCTTTGTGTTTTATTATATAGATATATATATATATATATATATATATATATACACACACACAGTAGCTTAGTACTCATATATACATTCATACTAGTATACTATTGCACATGTTCATGTTCATGGATGGTTGGGCCAATGCACATTGGGTTGGGCTTGAAACATGCATATTCTAAAAATTAAAATATTTTTTTTTTAAAAATAAAACATAGTTAGATTAACAATTAAATTTTGGGGATATTACAACAAAGGCTTGCAAGGCCTTTATGCACTTCCTTGCCCAGATATCATGAATATTGACGATCCAATTGATTCTCCTGATCAGGATCTTAATCCACCCCAGAAGAATATGGAGGTAACTCAAGAAGATAATTATGGTGGATTCGGCCATCCTTGTGCATTTTGGTGGAAGAAGCATGCTTTGGTCAATCTTTATATCAACACGCAAAAGGAGCAAATACATTTTGGTCAATCTTTGTTGCAGCAGTGATGACAGGGCTTGTCATTTTGGGCAAATGGTGGCACCGTGACAAATGTTTTGCTCAGGAACATAGGTGGCACCTCTGTGTCAGCGATGAGGTAAGCTGAATCTTATTTTAAGGTTTAATCAGACAATTTTCTATTAGTGTTAGAAATACACTAAATTTACCTCATTATATTTTCCGCTATTATTCATTCAATTATTTATTTCTCTAGTGTCTTGTTTATTGTTAACTACATTCATGTCAAAGGTATACATGGCAATGCAAATACTTGTTTGTAAATTAAATCTCGCAGATAAGCTAAACATGGTTAGGCATTGCAAATGAATATGTTGGAAGTATCTGTGGTTGATGGTAAGTAGGGCCGGCCCTACCCTAGAGGCGGGTAAGGCGGCCGCCTTAGGCCCCTGGAGATTTCGCGATTTTAGGGGCCCCAAATTTGAACTTCCCTTGTAAATATAGACACGTATTTTGCGCGTAAAAAAATGCTATTAGGGGGCCCCATTTCGGAAGTTCGCCTAGGGCCCCCGGGAACTCAGGGCCGACCCTGATGGTAAGTTCATATAAATTTATAACCATCTTCCTCCAATTTTCACCACTGTGCATAGTTGAGTTTTTTGGCAATCTGGTTGAAGAACTATGTTCAGTCTCTAGAAGAGAAACGATTCTAGCAAACATTTGCAGTTGTACACTACATTGAAGTACTATATGTTTGAAATTGTAGTTTCTAATCACACAACATTCATGTTTCATTTTAGTATGTGCTTTTTCTTAGGTTAATACATAAGGGGAATGGAGAACATGTAGGACGAGAAGAGCATTACTAGGTATATAAAAAGCCTTGCAAGCCTTTGTGAAGAGTATAAAAGTAATTCTATTATAAAATTCATTCTCTTCCCTTCTGAACCAAACTATAAGATAATTATTTTCCCTCATCTCCACTCCCCTCCGCTCCTTTGAACCAAACATAGGGTCTGTTGGGTTCAAAGGAGGGGAGGGGAGAGGAGGGATTTTAATGGAGGGGAGGGAAGGGGAGGGAAATGGAGGGGAGGGATTTAATGAAAACTCTGTTTGGTTCAAAGGAGGGGAGGGGAGGAAAAATAATTATTTTCTTGTTTGGTTCACAAGGGGAGAGAATGGATTTTATAATAAAATTACTTTTATACCCTTTTGCATATAATAAGAAATTCATACAACCACTTCATACAATAAGAATTGAAACAACAACGAACTATTTATGAGAAGACCAGACCCTTCATTCCAATGTGGATTGGAGCAAAACCAGCTAACTATGATGAGCTTACTAACTGATCTAAATGAAGCTGATATATATATACATCAACCGAGTTGATGTATCACTTATCAGTATATAGTTTGGTAAAAAATTGGATCACAAACAATTTGGTTCAGATTTCATTACAAAGATGCTGGTAAGTAATAGCATAATTCTATATCTCTTGCCTCTGCATTCCATACCCATGATTATGTTGATGTCTTGGCTCATGTAATTTAGAGGGTAGAATAGGAAATAGATAATGTAAATAATTTTTAATCAATTTAAGTTTGTTAAAAGATTTTTGGTTAAGAAGAAACTGATAACCAAATACTAGAGTTGACCCCTTCTACCTATATGTTATTTAATTTCAGATGTATAATTGAAAGAAGATAAGAGATTGAAAAGAATCGGGAGAAAATTTCATATACGAATAACTTCTAACAACATATGATCCAAAATGTTCATTACTTCCCGTTGAAGTACATGAAACTACTGTTCTGCATACTTCCAGTTTCCTTTATTCATCAAGTAGTTGCAGAACGAATTTATTCATCAAGCTGTTGCAAAATTAATATGATTATTCAGTAATTAGAAAACAGGGTCAATTTATCATCGTTATACTCTTCTAGGCATAAAGCTGATCATCCATGTGGAGAGAAACAGTTGGCAACTAGATAGGGAGAAATAGAGATTTTTTATTATATTAGGATTTAGATTTAAAGGACAATTTAGTCAAGCCACTTTAAAAAATTAGCCCTATTTTCTCTTCTCTCCAAATCCTCACTTTTGGAGGGGAACCAAATTTGGCTCAAGAGGGGTGTTGCACTTCCCCATTTTCCTCCCCTTCCCTCCTAAAAAATGGAACCAAACGAGAAAAGTATTAAAAAATCCCTCCCCTCCGCTCCATTCCCTCCAACCAAACAGTGCCGTAGTCTTCGTTAAATTACTCCCCTTTCTTTCCCTCCCGTCAGTTAAAATCCCTTTCCTTCGCTCCCCTCCTTCGAACCAAACAGAGCCTAACCCCGTAGAAACTTCAAATGAGGAGCATCTTCATCAAGATTCCAAATCGGCACCAATCACGATATAAATCCATCCTCTGATGCTATCAACCCCTCGTCCCTTTGCCGCGGATCCGGTCACCGCTCTGTAGCCGCGGCGGCGGCGGTGGCGGCGGCGGCGGCGGTAACATCACCTCCACTATCTCTGTCTCTGTCGTCGCCGTCATCGTCGTCGGAGTTCCCCGTTCAGTTGGCCATGGAGATTACCAGAGCATCGAATTCCTGGTTTAGGGTGAGTCCTCTCCTAGTTTAACAAGATGGAAATCTAGTATATTAACTGAAAATCTAAGAGCTTTACGTATGTACTTGGTAGGAGGAGTATGCACCTAGCTAATTGAAGGGAGGTTTTTTGGATATCAACATTTCAATTGTATCTATGAAGTTGGATTATTGTGATGACTCCACAAGTGTTCGCATAGTAATGCCACAATTAGAATATAAGTCAAAGGAATTAGTAAGGACTAAGGAGATCAAGTGTAGGTAACTAATTGAAGGATTTTCAATTGAATTGAACATCTGTAGGTAGTTCGAAATATATATTTATCAAGCTAATTTGCATATTCCTTAGTTCATATAGGCCATGTTTGGCTTACCTAAATGAATTTGGAATAGATGAAATCTTGTTTTAAGGAATAGGGCGTAAATTAGTTTGTATGCCCTAAAGCTTACTCACCTTTACCTTTAAGTCCACCAATGTGATTTTTTTTACTTTTACTACCCTAACATTTTTTTTAAATTTTGCTACCTAACTTTCAGGACAGAAGAAGTGAAAAGACAGCTATACCTCGATAGTAAAATGTTGTTTTCCCTCTCTTGACCTTAATTAGTGACACTTCGAACTCCTCCACTATAAGTTTAGTCACATTTCTGTTCCTTATGTAAGCCTTAACTCACTAATTTTTGCCAGAAAATTTAAATTTTACAAGGGCAGAAGCATCCGAAAACTGTTACATGCATATCACATGTGAATATTCCGTCTACTATTATGGCAACATTAGGTAGCAAAAGGTGAACTTTCGAAAACATTAGGGTGTTATAAGGTTAAGTTTTTTTATGTAGAGGTATTAAAAGGTAAAGGTTGGTAGATATTAGGGCATATAATGATAATTTAGCAAAAAATAAAAGGTGGTGATATTTATAAAAATAAACAAAAGACTGGTATTTCATAGGAAATGGTGAAAGGTTGGGTAGCAAATGGTGAACTCGAGAAAACGTTAGGGTGTTAAAAGGTTAAGTTTTTCCTATAGAGGTATTGAAAGGTAAAGGTGGGTAGACATTATGGCATATACTGGTAATTTAGCCAATTATAAGGTGGTTATATTTATATGTTAAAAAAAATAAAAGACTGGAATTTCATAAGAAATGGTGAAAGGTTGTGGGATTTTTTGTAATTTACCATAACAGTATTTGAAACTTTTTGATCCGGATTCTTTGTTAAATATGTAATGGGCAATCAATAATTTCAAGTTGGCTGTTCAACTCGTCCCACACTTGCATTTGCATAACTGTCTGATCATGTAGGGTTTGATTTGTGTGTGTTGTCTTTGGTAGTTTTTTCCCATGTATTTTTTGTTCATTGTCTTGGCTGTACTCTTGTTTTTGTGTGTATGTGCCAGCCGAAAAATAAACTTGTAATCAAAAGCTCGTTTTATGTAGGCTTTAGTATCATGTATAGTTTAAGTGAACTTATCACAATATTCATTTATCGGAAGATGTATCATATCATGTATCTTACGATGCACAATGCATCATAAGATAAAGTTATAGATACACCTGTAAGTGCATATTGACTTCCCTACATATTGATATCATATCGATTGTAACATACATTCCACGCAGAGCAAAGTACTGACAGCAATGGTGTATCATGCCCCTTCCTGACAATTTGCATTCTTTCCAATTTAGATTGTGAAGTCTTGTTAAGTTCTCTCTTCTTTGCAGCATTTCCATTTTTTTATAGTTCCTGTTTTAATTTTGTAAATAGTAGCATGTAGCTGTGTTTGTTAACTCATCCTCAAACCTGTTGGTGATTTCTCATTGTTTTTGTTTCATTTCATGCGGTTGGCAGGATTACAATGTCGTTGAATACAATGAAAATGTTTTGGTTGGATCTTACGATAGATATGGCCTTTCCAATTATTCAAGCCATGGGAGGATGTCATCGTTTGTGGATCTTCAAAGAAGCATTGGAGCCTTGGTTTAGAAGTGATTGTAGTCTATCGTACAATTGATGCTGCACATTGCATATCTTTGGATTTCAAGGAAGCTGACTTTGGATTTTTGGTGCAAAGAATTTCTGAGCTTGTTTCGCAGCATATGGGTAATCCGTTAAAAGATGCAAATGATATATTAGTTAGGTGGATGGAAAGAAGCACCGAGTTACGAGCCTCACAACAGACAAGCCTATTTCTAACCGGTTGCATTGATATAGTTATCTCTCGGTGTGGCTCTTTTCAATTCAAGGTTTGTTGTTTCCATTATCATTTATTTATCCTGTAGTAGTTAGTAATTTTTGCTTTTCTAATATCGTTGTAGTGCCGCAGTTGCTTTTTGCTCCATAACACGGAAAGTTTATATTCATAAGTTTTCTGTCCTTGGAATTTTGATTGGTTTCTAAACATATTTGTCCATGTCGAATTAATACTAATGATCTTTGTTCCATAAAATTGTTTTTCGCATTAGTGATTCCACACATTGTGGGATTCATGTATTACTTGTGTGTTAGATGCTGATGGGGATTGGTGTTATAGTTATATACATGTTCAGAAATTGTATATTCCTGTTTTCTTTTCACAATAGTCCCCCGCAATGAAAGCCAGAGCCTCGATCGTAACAATGCTCATGGGGTTTTTATTTATTTATTTAAATGATCAAAATGTCCCTGCTCATTTTAGCATGTTCCTATTTCCTTCTTGAAGCATGGTCAATTGACTCAATCCCACACAACATGAAGTACAGGGGTATAGGGATAGGGGTTATTAATGACCCTACCGATAGACCAAAATTTCGAAATTTTAGCTTAGTGGCAAGAAGTTTCACATGGTATTAGAACAACCCAGGTTCGAATCCCACTGACTACGCAATTTAAATGGAGATAAAAAAAAATACCGTTGCGTATAGTCCAGGTCTCACCCCACAATTTGTTGGGTATTTATCTCGTTTCTTTGGGCCATGAAAAATGGGCTCTCGACCTGAGGAGTCGTGTTAGAATACAAGTGCATTTTGCTCAACTCTTTTACAACTTTGAAGTTTTAGCCTAGTGGCATGAACTTTTACAGAGGTTAAAAATCTTATTGTAATATCCATTGAATTGTCCGTATGAACTTTTTCTACATAAATTATTTGCTAAACAGCTACTGTCACTGGTACAATTGGCTAAGGATATATTTGTGCATGATGTTCATTATGTCATGTAAGGAAGAAAAGACAAGGCAGTTCATACGGACAGTTTCTGGTTAGTGGGATTCTTGGCCTAGGCTTAATTGCCTGAACATTATATGTCGACAGTAGATGCATCTTTAAATGGGTTTGGTGTTTATTGTTTAACATTAAATGTGGAAGTTTGTTTGTGCTATTCCCCCTATGCTTTACCAGC
The DNA here is from genome assembly GCA_017893485.1 of Hemerocallis citrina. Lineage (NCBI taxonomy): Eukaryota > Viridiplantae > Streptophyta > Magnoliopsida > Asparagales > Asphodelaceae > Hemerocallis > Hemerocallis citrina. Next base: position 46,437,202 of record CM030363.1, read on the forward strand.
TTGTTCTCACAACAAATTTTGTCTCCTTTTAAACTAATTTCAGGTTCTTTCTGATAATGTTGGAAGTTCGTGTAGGCTGGAGCTGTGTATAATTCTGCCGTGTCCTTCTGCCTTCTCTGTATTAAAGGATGATGGGAACTTGAAATACCTGACAAAGCTCTCCATTTGTCACTTATCAATTAGGTAAGTTCTGTTCGATCTCCACCCCACATAGTTTTTTGATTGGTTCACTGATATATCTTCTTTTTAATACTATCTTTCGATTAAGCTGTTGATCATTAAAGGGTTGCTTAGTTGCATGTGTAACAGTGAAGGGAAAATTGGTGTGAAAAAGTAAGGAAAGTGAGGAGCGGGATAAACATGTAGAAGAGCAGTGTAACTCTTCAAGAGAGTGGTGATTTGGCATTTTCCAATTGGTTCCTCAAACAGAGCATGTAAAAGTTTTACACGCCCTTTGATGCATCCGAAAATTCATGTTGTCCTAGTATCCCTGCCTCCTACGAAAGTTTCCAAATAGTGTTCTTCCCTATGATACCAAAAACAGCAAACCCCTATTCAAGAATTGGAATGCATGTTCCAAAAAATGGTGCACTAGCGATTTGAAATATTTCAAATATTCCAAATATTTAGCTTTTCATTTCATGGAATATTTGTACATTTGTGACTTGTTACGTATATTTTGATTGTTTAATTTATTCGAAAACACTGAAATGGAAATCACTACACAATCAAAGTTCATTAATTTTAACAAGAGGCAAATTGGTCTCATTTCATATAAAAAACTATGCAAAATTTTAGAATACCACCTTCAGCTTTGGGCCAAAATAAAAAATCCACCAATATTTTGATATGCATGAGTAAGGCCCCCCTTTTTAGTTTTTTTTTAGAAAACCGACCGACTCCGTTATGATTCCCTTAGATTTCGTGTGAAATGTCCATACCACCCTCCCTAATCCATCTGCCCATTGCTGAATGGTCTGTTGGCTGTGGGACCCACAACAGAAATAAAATGTAAAAATGAATAAAAACTAATCCAACCCCTCTTATCTCTTCATCTTCATTAAAGCTCCAAAAAAGAGGGATTATAACTAACTTAACCATAATCTTTAACATAATCAGATATTATAGTTTTTATTTTGGGTTGAAATAAGGCCATAGCCACACACACGCACTCTCAGAATAATCTGATAATCAATGGATGATGCAAGCAGGGAATGAACCTCCGACCTCTTGCTTTCTAGCTAAGAGGCTTACCACTAGATCGCGGTGGCACTTGCAGATATAATAGTTGATAAGGGGCATTTTTGTCCTAAAATCCGCCTCATACTGTATGTGTACTCACGTGATGGACTTAATTATCAGAGGAGGCCTCATTGATTAACGTTTTTGGACGGAGGGAGCCTTGCTAATGCAGATCAAAATATAGGCAGGTTTATTATTTTTTGCCTAAAATTGTGGGGTGGTTTTCTGAAATTTAGCCAAAAAACTATAATTCACTATCAATTATATTGTAATCTATATGCACAACTCCTTTGCAACCATATAAAGATTGTTATATATATATTTGGATAAACATATTCTTTCCTAATCGAGTGACTTGTGGAAGCCTACCCCAAGGTGCCTCGTTTTAGACAGGTAGCGATCTACATTCCAGTTTTCGTTCCACGTATGAAAGCGATCCGCGTTCCTGGCAACCTTGCTTCCTGCAACATCTTTCATACATCCAAATGGACGATGCTCTGTTGAGTGTGTAAGATAAGGGATGATGCTCTGTTGAGTGTGTAAGGCAAGGGTTTACTTCTGGGAATTTATTAGAAGTTTGTGATTGGTATGCAGAACCTTCTGTGGAAATTACAATTTTCAAAAGTGGCAGAAAGGAGATATTCTTCACAAGTTCTTGATTAACAAATGAATACTTCCAAAGAACTTCGCACTTTAGCTATCTTGGAAATAATGAAAGAAATCTAAATGCTTTTCTTGGAGATAGGCAGAAAGGGAGATTAGATAAGAGGATTTCTCTGAATTTCTCCGAATATTCTCACTCAGAAACTGAAAGTTTTTAACGAATCTTGCCTAGGCTACGCCCCACCAACCTACATTTCTGTTGAAATGTCTGTTGTTGGAGTTATTGTCTTTTAGAATAAAAACAAAACGTTTTTGTCCCTTTATGTAAATAACTCGCCTATTGTTTTTTGGAACAATGCTGTAGCCACACATGCACACATTCACTCTTTTTCTCATTATAAAGTGATTGGTGCCAACAGAACTCGATCCACCCAACCTCTTACTCAGTAGCAATGAGGCTTGCCACGTGCATAGTCACTCCTTTTAGCTTGTGTTTGGTTGATGCATTCGTGTTTATGAATTGTTAGCTAGCTACAGAGTGTGTTTAAACTTATAAAATAAAATTTAGTTACAAAGAGAAATAATATTAATAGTCAATTAAAAGCATACCGTTAACTATTAAACAACAAAAAGGGAAGCACAAAACTACTATAGAAAAAATGAAAACAGAAGATTGGATTAGTGATAAGAACACTGATAATTTTTTTACAACTCGAAGTGTATCATATCGTATCATTGTTTTGTGCGATACGTATTATTTATCGTATCACTTATTGTAGTTTGGAATACATTTTGTTGGGTATGATACATATTGTTTAGCATATAAATCACATTCTATCTATTGTAATTATTGCTTATTTGTATTAGATTAACGTCCATGTATAGGGTGCTAATATGCAGTAAGAATGATTTTTTTTTTCTGACATCTAAAAGTTACAATAACTAGGTCCCCAGATTTATGATTCTATAGTTGATATCTAGGTTTCACCTGACTCCTTTAGTATTCTGATTCTTCTTAGGTTCATTGTTTCCCCACCATAGCACAAATGAGGGGCTTGAACTTGACTGGTTCTAATATCTTTTACTGTCATTTGTTAAAATAAGAAATGCATCTAAGATCCTGCTATTAAGTTTCGCATTCCGTGAATACTTTTAGTAGACTGTTTCCTCTAGAAACTATATTCTAATATATGTTTGGAAGACTTTGATTTATATTTCTTTCCATAATCACATTGGATTATTTTACATGTAAACTACACATGCGCAAATCTAATACAAAGAGATTGCATCATAAATCGAACACGATCAGCAGGACTTCATCTATTATGGGTAAAGAGGAGAGGAAGGCACCACCAATCATTTATTACTGATGTCGTAGTGTATTACTGAAGTTCTATTTACTGAGTCTTGGTAGGCATATATTTGGCAGAAGTGGTTTGATCTGGTCTCTTAAACATGCCTTTTACAGTAGAAATGTGAAAACCCTATAGTATAATATCATTAGTTCGGGAGCAAATATTTTACTCTAAATATTTCAGATGAATCTAGGGACAAGCTTTCTAAAGAAAAGCCTACTACTATGGTTTTTTTAAGATTAATCTGATGTTAACTATGTGAACCACTCCTTTTGACTTAAACTAGTAATAACTGATAACTGTGAGTATACAACAATTGGTGCTGATATTTATAATAATTAGAAATATTTTGTGCAGCAAAATTTGTTATAAACTCTTTGCTTGCCAGTCGGATATCTAAATTGATAAGTAATAATATGATTTTCCTTCTTTGCAGATTCCTTCCTCCGAAAATTGTCTACCTTAAAAAACTGGTGGAGCTTGATCTTTCATTGAATAAGATGAAGAACTTGCTGAATAGTTTAGCTAAAATGGATGCACTTAAGTCACTAACGGTTGCAAACAATAAATTGGTTGACATGCCTTCGGAAATCTCCTTCTTGAGGAGATTGGAAAACTTGGATTTGTCAAATAATAGGCTGATCACATTAACTCCACTTAATTTGGATTCAATGTGTACACTCCGCTATTTGAATATTCAAGTACTATATTGTAACACCATGTACTTAAGCTGGTATATATATAATATTATGTATAGAAATATATATAATAATATATATATATATATAAATAATAAAAGGAGATGAGATGAGTAGTTGGTATTAGGTGGTGGCCTATAGGAGATCCTATGGGTTGATCAAGGATTTGATGAAGGGGTGGGCCTATAGGATTATCTATGGGGCATAGGAAAAGATGGAAAATTGAATGAAAGAATGAATGTGTGCTGGTTGGGTGCTTTGACCGTGGGTTGACCTTGGGCTTAATAATCCCATATCGGTGACAAGGAAGGGAAAAAGAGAGTATATATTAGGAAAAGCCAATGAGAAAGGTTACCAACTGTCCGGACACCCTTTTGAGGCAGTTTGTGGTGGGCAGTTGTTAGAATTTAGTTAATTGTGTGCGTATGAGTTGAGTGTGGGGCATTACAAACGGTATCAGAGCCGACTTTCGACACCGAGTGTGTGCAAGATGTACGCCTGAGAGGGAGCTAGGTTGGGACACGTCTCCACATCGGCTAGAAAGGGATCCTGAATCATGTTGCAAGTCCCAAAGGCTCAGCGAGGACGCTGAGTTCTTAAGGAGGGGTGTGTGTAACACCCCGTACTTAAGCGGGTATATATATAATATTATGTATAGAAATATATATAATAATATATATATAAATATAATAAAAGGAGATGAAATGAGTAGTTGGTATTAGGTGGTGGCCTATAAGAGATCCTATGGGTTGATCAAGGATTTGATGAAGAGGTGGGCCTATAGGATTACCTATGGGGCATAGGAAAAGATGGAAAAATTAATGAAAGAATGAATGAGTGCTGGTTGGGTGCTTTGACCGTGGGTTGACCTTAATCCCATATCGGTGACGAAGGAAGGGAAAAATAGAGTATATATTAGGAAAAGCCAATGAGAAAGGTTACCAACCGTCCGGACACCCTTTTGAGGCAGCTTGTGGTGGGCAGTTGTTAGAATTTAGTTAATTGTGTGCGTACGAGTTGAGTGCGGGGCATTACATATATGATATGATATTTTTTCAAACCATTTTTATTGCCTCTTAGAATTGTATGGTCCTGTGAAAGGTTTGCTGAATGAATGAATTAGGCTGTTATAAGTATGTACTGCATTTCGTTCTCTGGGGATTGAATTTCAACAGTAAGTTTTCTTTTCTCTTTGTTTACAACATTTTGCTCATAGAAGTGGTGATGCACCTTTAGTTAGGGTTTATTTGATACTAGTAATTTACACGTGCGATGCACGTCTTAATAAATGTAGTTTTTTAAAATAAAAATTTAGACATAATCTGGATTTGAACTTAGAACCTTCATTATAATAGTTATGCACGTGTATTGCACGGGTTGGTAGATTGAGAAAATATTTACAAATGACACTACGACCTCCCATTATAATATTAGAGATTAGAGATATGAGTATTTCTTAGTTTTTAAAAATAGTGGTGGTATATGCTAGTTTTTACATTTTAAATGGGGGCATTTGCTAAAATATTCCTTTCTTGGGGTCTGCACGTGCATCACACGGAAATGTTTGGTGGATTTAGCTTGGCCGTATATTGCACAGGTTTACTCAGTTACAAAATTAGGGTTTGTTTGTTTACAACCCCAACTCTCCCATTAAAATAGTAGAGATTGGTTCCCCAGGTCACGTGTATTTCCAAATCGGTTCCCACATCCCATTATCTGCCATTAGTTCCTCAAATCATCTCCGTCAAACTAAATTAGTCCACTCTCTATGTCCCTTCAAAACCAACTTAACTCTAGTTAAAAGCTTAACCTGGGTAAATTAGATATAATTTTACCCCCAATTATCGTTTTGGTGAAATATTAATTTGATCCAATCTCCCTCTCTCTGTATTTACCCATATCCCTTTCTCTCTTCCTTCTTATACCTAACTACAAACCCTAGTTCTTCTCATCTTCAAAATTTTAAACTATCTCCCAAATCTTCCTTCCGTCGACCTCAACAAACAATGTTAGAGTGTGAGATGAAACCTTAAACACTTCGAGGCCACAAGTTTTCATTTCTCGTGATCTTTAGTAAGATAGAAGGAATCCCCCATTCTCATGACTTGGGTATGTAATTTCTGGTAAATATCTCAGCTTTAATAAATCTTTCAAGGCCCTAACTTTTTCCCACTGTTTTATGTTTATTCATAGGCTAAACCCTATCTAAAGAGAGAACCTTGTGGGTACAAGCTGCGATTTTGATTAGAGTTCTCTCACCCATAATTTCCCTTTTTAGTTTTTTGTTGGATGTGATTAATTGGTTAGATGTAATTTGATGATGAAGTGAAAGAGGAGGATTAGGTGAAATGGGAGGATCTGGTGCAAAGTGTGAATGAGGAAGATCTGATAGAAGAAGGAGAAAAGTGGGAAGAAGAGCCAAGGAGTAGGTGGTGTGAATGAAAAGGATCTGCAAGTGGAAGGAGAAAATTGATGGGGATGAAGAGCTGAGGAGATAAGGGAAGTAAGGGATAACCGGTGGAGAAACCTATATATAATGGGTTTCTACTCAAAAGTAGTTGTTGTGGAAGAAGAGCTTTCAATATTGTAACCCCTGTTTCCGATTACACGGATTTCCATTTCTTTTCTTTCTTCTTCATGTATTCTTGTATTTCAATTTTTGTATAATTCTTTCCAATGCATTTAAATCCTTTTGAATCTCCTATTGAAACCCAAATTTATATTCCAAACTAGAATCTTGTCTCTCTTCTTTTTATTTATGTACTTTGAAGCCCAAGTTAATCCATACTATCATTTATTGATTATTTTGAATTCATGAGAAGCCCAACAATTATTATTGAATTTATTATATTTAATTGAAGCTCAAATCTAAGCCCATCTCATATTGGATTTTAACCCAAACCCATATCCATCTCTTATTGGATCCTAGCCTACCTTAAACCCAATACCCATTAACCCATTCTCCCCCCTTAACCTGTTATTGACCCAGTCAATAACACACCTCCCTGTATCCCCTCAATTACTCTTCACAATCTCCCACTATCTTCACAACTCCCCACTCTCTCTTCCAATAACAGCCTAATTAATAACAACTCCCTCTCTCTCTCTCCTCAGACCCTTCATCTTCATCTCCTTCCTCTGCCCTGAAACCCAAACCCCCCTCTGTTCACCCCACTCGCGCCCTCGCACTCAGCCTCGTTGCTGCACTCCAGCGACCACCGTCGCTCCCCCTTCTTGCAACTGCACCCCGTTGTCGTGCCCCCTCCGCGACGCTCCTCCCTGCACCGTCGACCACCAGCCAAAAACCACCGCCAGCCCCTGCCTTCGTCTTCGACACCAACTGCCGTCCAACCTTACTGCGACCACTGCGCCCCTCTTCATCACTCTCGACAGCAACCCGAAGACCCCTCCATTGCCTCGTCACCACCAGCGAAGCACCTCCGCCCGTCGCCCCTTTCCTTCACTGCAACCGCCCTGCACCTCATCCCTTACCCAGAGCACCTCTCGGCACACCGCCATTGCCACATCACCGTCGTCAGCTCCTGCTCCTCATCCTTGTCGCCCTCCTGCCTCCTGCACGCCTTCGTCGCCGCGTCTTCGACTTCGTCAGCCAGTCGAGACCCCATCGTTGTCCCTGTCTTCGACCAACCAGTCGAGCCGCCCTCACGCCGTCGTCCACTCTCCTGCCGCCTCTCTCTCTCTCTGTCGTGTTTGAGAAGAAGCACAGGGAGTGGTGTGTTTCTATGTTTAGTGTTTGTGGAGTAGGAATGCGGTAGTTGGTGTGTGTTGTTTCGTGTGCACAGGAGTTTGGGTTTCGGTGTGTGCTGTGTGAGTAGGGGATCCGCTGTGTGTGTGCTTATGTTGCTATCTACTGTTTGGGTAGAAGAGAAGAGTTGAAGTTGCTGTTGGGTTTTGCTCTTGCTGTTGGTACTCTTGCTGCTGTTGTTGTTGTGTGCTGTTTGTATTTTGGCACGCGTCTCGCACGTACTCTTGGAGCGCCGTCCGGGATTCTGATCCCGTTATTCCTTTTTACGCATTCGAATCATCTACAAAAAGGCAAGTCTACTTGAACTCATTTAATTTTTCTAGTTCAAATTTATTGACCTCCCGCAAGTAGTTCCCTTCAATTATCTTAACTCTGCTTTGTGTACTTTCCGTTGGGAGTATCGAGGGTTTACACGAGCTAACCCGACGTACTCTTGACATCGTATTATTATCCATTGACTCAAACCCAAGCCTATATACACACGGCACGAATAAAATTGCTAGAACTTGCATATGTGGAAAATACATTGTGATCAAATACATGTTGATCGATTAAGATCTTGTGACTTGAACGATGACATGATCAATTGACTTGTACACTGTAAAATCCATTCTAATTGCTGTACATTAGTGTTAATGCATTTCATGGTACAATAACATGTTAATTATCCACTTTGATGAACATATATGTGATGACATTTTATGAATTCTTGCTACTTGTACTGTTTTGCACAGAGGTTTCGACCTTGTTACCATAAGAATTAACACAAACAATACAAAAGAGAGTTTTAGCTTAATGAATCTAGTTTCCAGTCTGATTGACGGATCCTGATTCCGAGTAGCGAACTGTGAGATATCGCATTTTTAGTTCCTGCTGGTTTGCACTTTTCAGATTGCAGAATTAATGTAACACCGACACAATTATCAGTGAAGCACCATGTTAACAGTATTATTATGATATGAAAATCTCCAGAAACTTTATAGACATGCTTAGGATTCATCCCAAATTTTGTAAATTTTTATAGTGATTTTATACCATGTTTTCACCCATTAAATGTTGACATTAAGTTGCTGCCAGAACAGCTAAACTGCAAAGATTATGATGTTTGACCTAACTACAGTCAGAATTAACCACACCTTACTGAATATAAATTGTAGCCCTAAGTGTCTAGTTGCTGATAACATCCTGGAACTTCGAATTCCGAACTGTAGTCTATGAGTTATCGCTATTTTAGTGTTACTGTGTCGGCTGTTTTCAGATTCACTACTTCATGTATGTTATTATGCATTGTATCATGTTGCTGCATTCTTATCATTCCCTTGACATCCTTACACATACTTACATGAACATGAATGACTTAATAAAATACTAAACAAGCCGGGGTTAATATGGGTTGACTTAGTAGTGGATAGTCTCGGAAAATGTACTCGGTAGGGCCCTTCTTGTTTACATGGAATATTGACATGGAAGGTGGAGAATTACTTGTGAAGTCGTGAACTTGTTATCTTGTTATCGTGTTGCACCGAGTACACGCTCTGTAGATCCCACCACTATGTCTAAAACGTACACTGTTTTGTGTGCACCGAACCTGTGGTATGGGACGCAGTAGTACGTGCACTAGATAGGAGAAACAACATGCTAATAAACCTAAATTGACACGTATACACTTGATCGTGACCATTGTTTATTGATACCGTTATTGCTTTTGTAATTTGATCTTGATTCGTATTCCTTGATGAACCTTGTTGCCTTACTATCTGCTTTTCATTACTTGCTGTCCGTACTTGCTCTAAGGATAAATTATTCTTTCTTTTTAGATGAACAAGTACAGGTGCACAAGGAGAATTACCAGAAGACATTGGTGAGCAGTTCTTCTACGATCGGAGCAGGAGCGTGCCAGAAGGTATTTGTTGTTTATTTCCAGTTGTTGGTTATTAAATTGGACTATTGCATATTTAGTCTAAGTATTTGTTTATGTGATTATGCGTTTATGCGTGGTTGTGATTATTTCCTTGTCATGTTGTTGAGTTAAACTGGTACAGCTTATGGATAATATTAGTTGGCGTACTTATATCATTCGTTTTTCCTCAGTTACGTGCCTGTGTTTCCATATTATGGGAAGCGGGGCGTGACAAATATTTTACCCATTCGGGATGTGGTTGCAAAAATGAACGGTTCTTCATCATAGAACAAATGGGATCACTTAATATATGGGGAAAACATCTTCGACCTTCACGATATTTCATCATTTTATTTTTTATGATATGTAGAACACTTTGAATGTTGTGGATCATGTTTTCGTTTTGGGTTCCTTATGCAACCGCCACTTTATGGTAGTACATAAGAGCATCCACATTCAATTGCTATTTATGCATATTATGCATATTTTAGCTAAAAAAATGCTGCAGTCGTTTGCTATTTATGCATATTTTGACAATTTTGCGACAGTAGATTGCTATATATGAGAGCGGATATAGGAATTATGCATATTATACATGATGAGGACATCTTTCCGGTTTAGTTTAGGATTTTTATTTCAGTACCATTTTTGTTTCTGGTAATTATAGCCATATGTAATCTTTTTATATTTTTTTAAATTTTGAGAATATTTTGAGATTTGTATCAAGATGTATTTTGAGCCTATTTAAAGGCCTTGAGATTAATGAGAAAGCATGCCATTATTGATTAAAAAATTTGTGTTGAGTTTTTGCTCTTCCTCTCTCTTTTGTGTGATACAACTGAGATCTACATTAGGGTTTGTGATAAATCCTAATACAATTTTAGAGTTAGTGATTAATTCTAAAATCTACCCCCAAATTAAAAAAATCCCCCAAATACAAATTCCTAACCCTAATTTCTCAAACCCAACACAACCCTAAATCCCCTACTTCATCCCAGCCAACCTTCTTCCTCTTCCTTATTCCAATCCCGATCCAAAAAAAAACTCAAACCCATCGTCATCTCCTTCTTCCCCTATCCCCAAATTCCATCTCCACATGCTTTATTTTTATTTTTTTCTCATTTAGGCGTCAATTTCTGCATTCATTTAGGATTGTGTAGTCTTTTATTTTTATTTTTTTCTTTCTTTATTTTAGGTCATTTCAGATTCATTAAAAAAATAAAAAAATAGGACACACACGACCCCTTGTTTCCACTTTTGGTGAATGCGTCTTCGCAGCACCATCACAGATCCTGAAGAGCATTTCCCATCCCTTCCCAATCACCCAATTAGGAACCCTAGACTTCCCAGACTTGAAATGGACAACCCTGATATCTCCGCTACCCTAGCTGCCATCCAAATAATTCTTGCCAATATCAATCAGAGGCTTGAGAAAGTGGAGTTAAATCAAACCATTGTCCCTGAGCTTCATGCCCATCGTCAGGTCCCTCAAGGTAATGTTCATGACGATCGACGTCAAGAACGTGATCCTGACGAACAATATAAAAAGAACGTTAAGGCTGACGTTCCCCAGTTTGAAGGCCACATGGAACCCCAAGCTTACCTCGATTGGATCCGTGCCATGGACCACTAATTTGTGTGGTTTGACATGAGCGAAGCCCTGAAAGTTAAATTTGCCACTATGAAATTGACAAGTAAAGCTCAACAACACTGGACAAATATTGAACATGCTCGCAGAGGCCGAGGCCTGGCACCCATAGCCACTTGGGAAGCCATGAAAGAGAAGCTCACTGAGAGATATGTACCGTTATCGTTCCACACCCGATTGCTAGATTCATGGAACTAACTTTATCAAGGAAGTAAATCCACACAAGAATATATTGATAAGTTCGATGATTTCCTTATTCGGTGCAATGCTTTAGGTGAAGAGAGTGAACAACAAACTCTCTCTAGGTTCAGAGCTGGACTACGAGCTGACCTTAGGAACGAGCTAATTTATAGAAATGTGGACTCAATAGCGGCAGCCTACGCCCTAGTCCTCGATATGGATTCCCTTAAAGCTAGTTCCTATTACAAGTCCAGCGATTCGATGGATCATTCCTCTAGAATGAATCCTCCTGACCCCTCTAGACCTGAGCACTCATCTCCTCAGTACCCTAACAAGTCTTACCCAAATAAACATACTTCAAATTCCTATCAACTTAGAAATGCCAATACGGGTAAGAACACTGAAAGAGACTATTCTAAGATTGATCCTCTCACTAAGTGCTATAAATGTAAGGGATACGGCCATGTTGCTGGCAACTATCCTAGTCCAAGTAGGATCAATATAATAGAGGGTACCGCAGTCATTGCTGATGAGCCCGACAATGAGTTGACCTATGAACCTAATATAAGTGATGACTTTGTTGAAAAAGAGAATGACCAGTCTCTCAATTGTATTCAGTCTGTCCAGTCACCTCTATTAAGTATACCTGAGTCACCCATTCCTTCCTACGTCACTTGGCATCCCATAGATTTTACCCCTGTGTTAGAACATCACAAAGTCACAGAGTCTGCATCCACATTTTCATTCTGCATTCATGATTTGCATAGAGAAATTTCTAAGGAACTTAATGAGAATAATTTTAACTACACGTTAATAACAGATACAAGAAGGAAATTTAAAACTCTTGATGTTGGTGACGAAGTGATGGTTCGGATTCATCCAGAACGGCTTCCTGTTGGACTCGTTAAGAACTTGAACATACGTGCTGCAGACCCATTTAAGATCTACATACAATCAATGATAATACCTATGTCGTTGACCTTCCTGAAGGTTTTTGCATAAGTAAGACTTTCAATATTGAGGATCTAGTACTTTATGAAGGCTCAAAATTCAACCCTAGAAATTTTCTTATAGATGAGCCTACCCTGCAGCCTAATGGTGAGATTCCCACATTTACCCCTTTACCTGATACTAGTCACCCACCGACAGAAGAATTGAATAATATTTTAGATAATCAGATAATCTCCACAAGAGATGGTGGTATGCACAAGTATTTGGTGAGGTGGAAAAATAAGCCGAAGTCGGATGACACTTGTAGTGATCGTGAGGGGCTTCCGCAACTGGATCCAGATCTTTTGGAGCACCATGACAGGATCACTGGTTTTGACTCGACTGGGTTGAGTTCTCTTCCACCCGGAGAGAATGATGAGGACATCTTTCCTGTTTAGTTTAGGATTTTTATTTCAGTACTATTTTTGTTTCTGGCAATTATAGCCATATGTAATCTTTTTGTATTTTTTTAGATTTTGAGAATATTTTGAGATTTGTATCAAGATGTATTTTGAGCCTATTTAAAGGCCTTGAGATTAATGAGAAAACATGTCATTATTGATTAAAAAAATTTGTGTTGAGTTTTTGCTCTTCCTCTCTCTTTTGTGTGATACAACTGAGATCTACATTAGGATTTATGATAAATCCTAATACAATTTTAGAGTTAGTGATTAATTCTAAAATCTATCCCCAAATTAAAAAAATCTCCCAAATACAAATTCCTAACCCTAATTTCTCAAACCCAACACAACCCTAAATCCCCTACTTCATCCCAGCCAACCTTCTTCTTCTTCCTTATCCCAATCCCGATCCAAAAAAAAAAAACCAAACCCATCGTCATCTCCTTCTTCCCCTATCCCCAAATTCCATCTCCATTAAAACCAACCCTGCCCCCGTTGACCCATCACCACAGCCCCCCTTCAATCCCCCTCGTCTTCTTCCTTCTTCTCTCTCCCTTCTTCAACTCTCCCGACCCATCATCTGCCTTCACCCCCCAATCCCGCTCCCCCCACCTCCAGTTCCCGTCGTCACCCCAACTCCTGCTCCTTTCTTCTCCTTCCTTCTTCTTTTCCGGACACCCAACCAAAACTCCAACCCATTAATCCACAACCCCGACAACCACCGCTGCTTCCCCCCCTCCTTGCAACCAGTGCCATCCCGACGCCGACCACCCCGTCGCACCTCGCCGCCGCCCCCGTTCGCCGTCAACCCGCCGTCGACCAGATCTGCCAACCCCTTTGGCTTCGTTGCTGTCTTTGGTCACTGTGATTGCAGCGATCTTAGTTGCTGGCCCAACTCCGAGATCTACGCTGGTTTTCTTCGCATTCGGTATGCTCTTTCCACTATTAATATTTGTGTTTTATTGTCCTATTATCTCTTATATTATCTGATTTGCCTGTCGTCCACAAAATAACTGAGATTGAGTGTTCTACATGCCAGAGTAGAGTACGAATCAATATTGAACATATTACTTGCTAAACACTTAGGGATTCAATTATTGATCGTAAGGTTGAATTATTAATTGGGACTGTTACACTTGATTCAATTCTTGAAAATCCATCAAACCTGTTAACTGTTAAAATTTCCAACTTTGATCCGCACTTACATGTTGGTAAAATTAATCCATTAAGAATCTTGGAAATTCTCTATCTTAGGGTTAGTTTTACATCAATACATGACAGATCTTCAAGATCCTGAAGATCCGTCCCATGCCGAAAAATCATTTCTTAATCCTCAGACGGATCTTGAAAGTCCGTCCGACGTTTTCTAGAAAAAAAAACACAAATAAGGCAAACTCTCCTTGGACGGATCTTGAAGATCCGTCCGTGGAGGGGCCCACCAATTTTTTCCCCATGTTTTTAATTATTAAAAAAATAAAAAAATATTTAAAATTCGTGGGATGGATCTCGATGATCCGTCCGATCTTAATTTTATTTTGCTATATTATAGCAATTTATGACTGCAGCAAACTCACTTTGCTATATGTATAATATGCATTTACCCATTTTTTAGCAAACCCCGTCTGTGGATGCTCTAAGGAGTCACTTCATTCCCCGTACTATATATATATATATATATATATATATATATATATATATATATATATATATATATATATATATATATATATATATATATATATATATATATTCTGATCTCAGATCACGACCATTCTAACCCAAATGTTTGTTAAGGGGAAAGGAGTTTTGGGGGTGGGGGGGTTGGGAGTTAGAATGTAGGCAGTGCCGCGATTGTAGGGAAACTACGGAGGACAGAATGGTGAGGAAAAGAGGTCCACGTCCGATTTAAATGGGGTTGAGGACAAATATGAGAGAATTTTGATGCCGGTTAGGTTGGAGTTGGGCATGGGGCAAGATTGCACCGTGGATGAAAAGAAAGAAACAAGGAGATGAGGACAGACCTAGAATATCATAGATTTTTGTCAAACCTTAATGAAAAATATATACATATTTCAGAAAATGAGAAAATTGAAGGAAAAGTGGCAGAGGAGGAACTTCCTCCTATGGTACTCTAAAAAATCATACCCCTCCTCCCAATTGCATTGTCCAGTGTCCACACCGTTCGAAGTGTACAATATGCCATGAAACGCAAGAGAATGAAATATTATCAAAGTAGAATATGTTTGTGCATGGATTTAGTGATCACAATTGTTGTAATTCTGAAAAACTGTTCATTTTGCAACCTCATGATGAACGGGCAAAACATATTCAAATTTAATTAATTTTCTTCACTCTATGTTTTATGATATGAAGATCAATTTAAGCGGTGTGGATCCTTAATTTTGGTTGCGGATTAAGGTTTTTTTAGTGCGCCATTGGAGGAAATTTCCTCCTATCAGGCCTCTGCCATAGGAACCCCCCCCAAAAAAATCCTCTTACAAAATTTGGGTTTTCTAACTTCCAGCTATTTCACTAACACCAATAAATAGAGCAACCTAATGGCAAATTGATGAGGACATCTTTCCTGTTTAGTTTAGGATTTTATTTCAGTACCATTTTTGTTTCTGGCAATTATAGCCATATGTAATCTTTTTGTATTTTTTTGGATTTTGAGAATATTTTGAGATTTGTATCAAGATGTATTTTGAGCCTATTTATAGGCCCTGAGATTAATGAGAAAGATATGCTATTCTTAATTTTTTTTAAAAATTGTGTTGAGTTTTTGCTCTTCCTCTCTCTCTTTGTGTGATACAAGTGAGATCCAAATTATTAGGGTTTGTGATAAATCCTAATACAATTTTAGGGTTTGTGATAAACTCTAAAATCTACCCCAAATTAAAAAAAATCCTCAACTAAAATTACCCAAACCCTAATTTTCCAAATCCCCAACACAAAACCCTAATCCCCTGCTCCTACACCAGCCACCATTCACAAGCCCCTTCATCTTCTTCTTCCTCTACCCTAGATCCCGATCACAAGAAAAAAGAACCCATCCCTTCGTCTTCCCCAATCCCCTATGCCGTTGTCGCCGCAACCCCGACGACCACCTCCCGCCATCCTCCCCGCAACCATCACCATCAAACCCTGACGCTCTCGCCCCTCCATCCGCTTCCTTCTTCACCCCGCAACCTTCCTCTCTTCCCGTCGACACTCCAGCATCCGCGTCGTCTCCTAGTCGATGCGATGCCCTCAACAAGTGCGACCCCCGGCGCTGGCCTGCGTCGCCCCAGTCGACGCCGCATCCAGGCCGTCGGCCAGATCCGTGGCCCCCATCTTTGCAATTGCCGCCTGTGTTCTTGATAGTCTTGCTGCCATGGCTGTTCTGGGAGTGTTGTGTTCTTAGTTGTTGTCCAACTCCAAGATCTACGCTGCTTTTTTCGCACTCGGTATACTCTTTCCACTTTTTAAATATTTGTGTTCTACTGCTCTATTATCTATTATATTATCTGATTTGTCTGTCGTCCACAAAAATAATTGAGATTGAGTGTTCCGCATGCTTGAGTAGAGTAGAATCAATATTGAATTTATTACTTGCTAAGAACACTTAGGAATTTAATTATTGATTGTATAGTTGAATTATTAATTTGGATTGTTAACATGATTCAGTTCTTGAAAATCCATCAAACCAATTAATTGTTTTAAAATTTTAACTTTAATCCGCATAACGAGTTGGTAAAATTAACCAGTTAAGATTCTTGGAAATTCTCTATTTTAGGGTTAGTTTTACATTATTTTGGTATCAGAGCCAAGGTTCTTAAAACCCTAGTTTTTGCATCATTTAGGCATCAATTTCTGCATTCATTTAGGATTGTGTAGTCTTTTATTTTTATTTTTTTCTCATTTAGGCGTCAATTTCTGCATTCATTTAGGATTGTGTAGTCTTTTATTTTTATTTTTTTTCTTTCTTTATTTTAGGTCATTTCAGATTCATTAAAAAAATATAAAAAATAGGACACACACGACCCCTTGTTTCCACTTTTGGTGAATGCGTCTTCGCAGCACCATCACAGATCCTGAAGAGCCTTTCCTATCCCTTCCCAATCACCCAATTAGGAACCCTAGACTCCACAGACTTGAAATGGACAACCCTGATATCTCCGCTACCCTAGCTGCCATCCAAACAACTCTTGCTAATTTCAATCAGAGGCTTGAGAAAGTGGAGTTAAATCAAACCATTGTCCCTGAGCTTCATGCCCATCGTCAGGTCTCTCAAGGGAATGTTCATGACGATCGACGTCAAGAACGTGACCCTGACTAACAATATAAAAAGAACGTTAAGGCTGACGTTCCCCAGTTTGAAGGTCACATGGAACCCCAAGCTTACCTCGATTGGATCCGTGCCATGGACCACTACTTTGTGTGGTTTGACATAAGCGAAGCCCTGAAAGTTAAATTTGCCACTATGAAATTGACGGGTAAAGCTCAACAACACTGGACAAATATTGAACATGCCCGCAGAGGCCGAGGCCTGGCACCCATAGCCACTTGGGAAGCCATGAAAGATAAGCTCACTGAGAGATATGCTCACTAAGATATATGTACTGTTATCATTCCACACCCGATTGCTAGATTCGTGGAACCAACTTTATCAAGGAAGTAAATCCACACAAGAATATGTTGATAAATTTGATGACTTCCTTATTCGGTGCAATGCTTTAGGTAAAGAGAGTGAAGAACAAACTCTCTCTAGGTTCAGGGCTGGATTACGAGCCGATCTGAGGAATGAGTTAATTCATAGAAATGTGGACTCAATAGCGGTAGCCTACGCCCTAGTCCTCGATATGGATTCCCTTAAAGCTAGTTCCCATTACAAGTCCAGCGATTCGATGGATCATTTCTCTAGAATGAATCATTCTGACCCCTCTAGACATGAGCACTCCTCTCCTCAGTACCCTAACAAGTCTTACCCAAATAAACATACTTCAAATTCCTATTCACATAGAATTGACAACACGGGTAAGAACACTGAAAGAAACTATTTTAAGATTGATCCTCTCACTAAGTGCTATAAATGTAAGGGATATGGCCATGTTGCTGGCAACTGTCCCAGCCCAAGTAGGGTCAATATAGTAGAGGGTACCGCAGTCATCGCTGATGAGCCCAACAATGAGTTTACCTATGAACCTAATATAAGTGATGACTTTGATGAAAAAGTGGATGACCAGTCTCTCAATTGTATTCAGCCTGTCCAGTCACTTCCATTGAGTATACCTGAGTCACCCATTCCTTCCCAAGTCACTTGGCAACCCATCGATTTTACCCCTGTGTTAGAACATCACAAAGTAACAGAGTCTGCACCCACATTTGCATATAACATTCATGACTTGCATAGAGAAATTTCCAAGGAACTTAATGAGAATAATTTTAACTACAAGTTAAAAGCAGATACTAGAAAGAAATTTATAACTTTTGATATTGGTGACAAGGTGATGGTTCGGATTCATCCGGAACGGTTTCCTGTTCGACCCGTTAAGAACTTGAACATACGTGCTGCAGGCCCATTTAAGATTCTACATGCAATCAATGATAGTACTTATGTCGTTGACCTTTCTGAAGGTTTTGACATAAGTAAGACTTTCAATATTGAGGATCTAGTACTTTATGAAGGCTCAAAATTCAGAATTTTCTTATAGATGAGCCACCCTGCAGCCTAATGGTGAGATTTCCACATTTACCCCTCTACCTTATACTACTTACTCATCGACAGAAGAATTGAATAATATTTTAGATGATCAGATAATCTCTACAAGAGATTGTGGTATGCACAAATATTTGATGAGGTGGAAGAACAAACCGAAGTTGGATGACACTTGCAGTGATTATGAAGAACTCTCGCAACTGGATCCAGATCTTTTGAAGCACCATGACAGGATCACTGGTTTTGACTCGACTGGGTCAAGCTCTCTCTCATCCGGAGAGAATGATGAAGACATCTTTCCTGTTTAGTTTAAGATTTTATTTCAGTACCATTTTTGTTTCTGGCAATTATAGCCATATGTAATCCTTTTTGTATTTTTTTAGATTTTGAGAATATTTTGAGATTTGTATCAAGATGTATTTTGAGCCTATTTATAGGCCCTGAGATTAATGAGAAAGATATGCTATTCTTGATTTTTTTAAAAAATTGTGTTGAGTTTTTGCTCTTTCTCTCTCTTTGTGTGATACAAGTGAGATCCAAATTATTAAGGTTTGTGATAAATCCTAATATAATTTTAGGGTTTGTGATAAACTCTAAAATCTATCCCAAATTAAAAAAAATCCCCAATTAAAATTACCCAAACCCTAATTTTCCAAATCCCCAACACAAAAGCCTAATCCCCTGCTCCTACACCAACCACCATTCACAAGCCCCTTATTCATCTTCTTCCTCTACCTCAGATCCCGATCACAAGAAAAAAGAACCCATCCCTTCGTCTTCCCCAATCTCCCATCCCATTGTCGCCGCAACCCCGACGACCACCTCCTGCCATCCTCCCCGCAACCATCACCATCAAACCCTGACGCCCTCGCCCCTCCCTTCATCCGCTTCCTTCTTCACCCCGCAACCTTCCTCTCTTCCCGTCGACACTCCAACATCTGCGTCGTCTCCTGGTCGATGCGATGCCCTCAACAAGTGCGGCCCCCGGCGCTGGCCTGCGTTGGCCCAGTCGATGCCGCATCCAGGCCGTTGGCCAGATCCGTGGCCTCCATCTTCGCAGTTGCCGCCCGTGCTCTTGATAGTCTTGCTGCCATGGCTGTTCTGGGGGTGCTGTGTTCTTAGTTGTTGTCCAACTCCGAGATCTATGCTGCTTTCTTCGCACTCGGTATACTCTTTTCACTTTTTAAATATTTGTGTTCTACTGCTCTATTATCTATTATATTATCTGATTTGCCTGTCGTCCAGAAAAATAATTGAGATTGAGTGTTCCACATGCTTGAGTAGAGTACGAATCAATATTGAATCTATTACTTGCTAAGAACACTGTCACGTCCCGCTTCCCAAAATACGGGAATACGAGCCCGTGACGTAGGCCCAGCGAATGATTTTAATATCATTCATCAGCTGTAACAGTCTCAACTCAACAATACTCAGGAAATTAAATCACAACCATGCAATTAATAACATCACAGAACAATAATTGAATTCAAGAAATTAATAATCCAACATGATAACAAGACTTAAGAAACAAGTAGCAATTACGGGTCAGAAGCCCGGGATACAAATCTAAATAAATAAAAGAATTACAATGAATGAAAAAGAACATGAAAGGAAATAATTTATTATCATCCAGTTGCTCCAATCTAAAAGTACTGCTCGCCAACTCTTTCTGGTAGATCCTCGGGTTCACCTGTGGCTGGATTAACTAAAGAAGAAAAATAAATGTCCTTAGAGCAAGTATGAACGGCAAGTAGTGAAAGCAGAGAGTAAAGGAAATAGGTTACATGAAAGAATATGAATCAAGATCAAGTCTGCAAAGGCAATAATGGGTACTAGTAACAAATGGTCTTAATCAAGTGTATATACATGTCAACTAGTTCTATTATCAAGTTGTTCTCCTATCTAGTGCACGTACTACTGCATCCCATACTACAGATTCGGTGCATGCACAACAGTGTTCGTTTTAGACTTCGTGGTGGGGTCAATAGAGCGTGTACTCGGGTATATCACGATAACAAGATAACAAGATAACAAGTCCACGTCTCCACAAGTATTCTCCCCCTTCTATATAACAAGTCCATGTAACAAGATAACAAAATAACAAGTTCACGTCTCCACAAGTAATTCTCCACCTTCTATATAACAAGTCCATGTAACAAGAGGGCCCTACCGAGTACATTTTCTGAGACGGTCCACTACTAGGTCAACCCTTAAAACCCCGGCTTGTTTTAGTGTTTTATTACTAAGTCATGTATGTATGTGTAAATGGTTATGAGGATGTCAAGTGGATGTTGATGATGCAGCAACATGGTATATTATACGATAATAAGCAAGAAGTAATAATCTAAAATAACTGACACAGTTACACTAAAGCAGGCATAACTCCTAAACTACAACTCCAAATTTGAACTTCTAGGATACTGTGGACATCTAGACAGACAGGGCTACAAGTTACATTCAGGGACCTTCTGCTAGTTTTGACTGTATCTAGGCTAAAAACTCTGTTCTGCGCAGATTAGCTGTTCTGGCAGCAGCTAGATGTCAACTTCTAAAAGGTAGATTCATGGTATAAATATCATATAAATATCTACAGAAATTTGAGGTGAACCCTAAACATGTCTATAAGGTTCCTAGAAAGTTTCATAGCATTCTAACACTTTTTACATGGTATTCCACCACTAAATATGTCAAGGTTACCGTAATTTCTGCAGTCTGAAAATGCAGACTAGCGGGGACAAAAATGTTATATCTTACAGCTCGTGACTCCACATTAGGGCTTGTCACTTGGGTAGGAAACTAGGTCCAATAGGTAAAAACTCTCTTTTATATCTTGTGTGCTAATTCTCATATTTACAGGGTCGAAACCGCTGTGACAACAACACATGCAACAAGAATTATATAAAAGCTATCATGTTTATGTTCATCAAGTGGGTAGTTATCGAACTATTGAATCACACATATATCAAGATTAATGTAAAACAAGTATTGTGAAATTTTCCAAGTCAACAAGTCAAGTGTATTTCTCCAGTAACAAGTCAAGTTAATTTGTCAAGTTCCAGTATCAAGATCTCATGTAAATAGCATATATTTAATCACGGTACGTTTTTCTCATGTATAAATTTATTTATTTTATTCATATCAAATGCATGTCTAGGTTTGGGTTTGAATCAATGGATAATAAAAGAGGTCAAGTGCACATCGGGTTAGCTCGTGTAAACCCTCGATACTCTTAACGAGATGGGACACAAGGCAAAATTATCGATAAATAATTTGGAACTACTTGCAGGAAATCAATTAATTTTGAACTAGAATGAAGAAAATAGTTCAATGGACTTGCCTTTTTCGTAGTAGTCGATTCGAATAATATAAGAATAACGGGATCAGAATCCCGGGGAACAATCCCAAGAGTACGTGCAAAAAAAATGCGCGCGAAAAACTCCAACAGCAACAACAGCAACAACAGCAACATTGATTTAATCCCCACACGATCAGCCAAAACAGCAAGGCAGCGAGAGGATTCAGTGCGGGTAGAACAGCAAACAGCGGCAGCAGCGAATGGGATTTTGTCCACGCAGCGGATCTGCACCGAACACGGGACAGCGGTCTGGGATTCGCTGTGAGAGAACACCGAACAGCGATCTCGATCGCACGGATCTTGACGCGATCCGACAGTCCAAAATCGACCGCGCCTTTTCTCCCTTCTTCTTCTTCGTTCGTTCGATTGAAACAGAGCGCGAGTGGGAGAGACGGGGACGGCGACGGCGACAGCGACGGCGATGCTTCGACGGTGACACTACGTCGGGATGCGACGCGGTGACTGAGGTACGGCAGAGGCGATGGTGCGACGTCGAGAAGCGACGGCGGGTGCTGCTCTGTTCGTGGGTTCGAACAGAGGGTGAGAGCGGGAGAGTTATTCGGCGGTGTGGGGTGTTGGCGATGCGACGGAGGTGGAGAGGAGGTCGAGGGGATGAGTTGGAGGCGACGGCGGGGTGTTGCGGTGGTGCAGTGGTCGGAGGTGGGGGAGACGTCGAGTTGGGTAATGGGTTCGGAGTTTGGATTCGATGGCGAAGATGGAGGTGGTGACGGAGGAATGATGGTGGGGTTCTGTGGTGGTGGTGACGAAGATGGAGAAGGCGACGGTGGAGGTGAAACTTGGGTAAAGGGGTTCGACGGTTTGGGTGAGCGGGAGGAAGGGGAGTGCGATGGAGAAGACGACGGAGAGGTTCTGTTTGGGTTTGTTTGTTTTGATTGGTTTCGTTTTGGTTGAACAGGAGGGGGAGAGATGGAGTAACGGGAGGGAGAGTGAGTTTGTTAAGGGGTGGTTCTGATTGTGGGAGAAGTGGGGTATTTTAAATATAATAAAAAAAAGAAATGAAGAGGAGATCGTGGGGAGTTAGGGATTTGAGGGATTGAGGGAGAATTAGTCTGGTTAGTTAGGGGAATTGGGTTGTGGTAGCCTAGGAAGCACGGATACTTCCAAATGGTCGACGTACCCGTGTCGGGTGCGTATCGGGTGCCGATACTCCTTGGGTACTCTCGGGTGCGTACCCAAGGAGCACCCAATTTTTTAAATGCATTTTTCACAACTTTTAGACATAATTATATTTAGATAAATGTATGGGGTCCTAGAGTAATTGCAAAAGTTTGTTGTTTACAATTATGCTCAAACACAAAACAAGACTATCCAAAATTTTGATAGTTAGATTATCATTTTTCTTTAAAATGCTCATAATTATAATGTATTCTTATAGTTTTATGAAATGGTTTAAATGCTTGCATTTTTAACAAGAAAAATATTTTTGTATCTATAAATATAATATAAATTATTTTATATTTAACGTACCCACAACGCACCCGTATCCTACTTTTTTATAAAATCACGTATCCCCGTACCCGTGTCGTATCGTACCCGCACCCCGTATCCGTATCCGTGCTTCATAGGTGGTAGCCTTAGACTTGGATCCAATATCCAATAAGATTAGGGGTTGGGCTTGAGTGTAGTTGGGCCAACAAGTAACAATACAATAATTAATTGAATTTAGTGAGCCCATAACACGACAAGACCCAATACAATAATTCAGGGAGAAAAATACATCAATAGGAATACAAAAAAAATAATCCGTACAAACAGAAACAGGGGTTACAAACACTTAGGGATTTAATTATTGATTGTAGAGTTGAATTATTAATTTGGATTGTTAACATGATTCAGTTCTTGAAAATCCATCAAACCAATTAATTGTTTTAAAATTCTAACTTTAATCCGCATAACGTGTTGGTAAAATTAACCAGTTAAGATTCTTGAAAATTCTCTATTTTAGGGTTAGTTTTACATCACAAATACTTGAGGCTAGGGACATATTTGGAAATACACAAATTAAAGAGAATCACTTCAATACGACCCTAGTATTTTCCTTCCAACCCTTGATTATGCTCTTCTAACTTAGGGTTAGTTTTACATCGCAAATACTTGAGGCTAGGAACATATTTGGAAATACACAAATTAAAGAGAATCACTTCAATACGACCCTAGTATTTTCCTTCCAACCCTTGATTATGTTCTTCTAACTTATCATGTTTGTTTGTTTTTTCTATCCTTTTTGTTAATTTATTCAGCACAATAAATTTAACTGCTACTGTCAGATTCCATCTTGGATATGCTGCGTATTTGGAGGAAATGAAGAAGATATTTCTAAAGTTGACGAAGGTGGTTCTTTGGTTGAGGCAAGCATACCTGATGTGGTTGTTCAGAAGTCTCATATGACTTGTTCATATAATGGTAGGATTCCAACGACTTTTTGCTCTTAATTTTATTTTTATTTGTCTATTTATTCCCTGAAGTTGATCCCTGAAATTTTACCTGTAGCAGGTTCTCATATTAATTCATCGTGCTTCCATCCTGAGGCCTCATCTTGTAGATGTTCCTTAACCGAAAGGATGAAGAACGGCGGGAGACGTGGTGATAATCTTCAACAGACGGCTCGTCAGGAGCATCTTAACAACATCCGGAAGTGGTGGGTTGATAATAGTGATAGTATGACTCTGAAGATGGGTGAACAAAATGATTCTTGTGAATCCATCATATTGAAAAACATAGAGTGTGAGTCACGATTTGACCTCGACGAGGAAAAAATAATGGACCATTGTGCAATAAATGATGCATAACTTTCAGTTAATGGTGGTGGAGGTGTTGTTGGGGAGGTCCTTTTGACTGCACCTGATTTTGGTGAAAATGAAATAAATAGATTGAATGTTATAAGTAGTGAAGATGACAGCTCATGTTTAACTGGGTCTTTTATCTCGAACAAGGAATATGATAATGAAAATGAGAGTGTAAGCAGCACTACGGCAACTTGCCCTCGTAATGAATTTAATCTGCATGACAATGATAATTCTTCTTCTCACTCAATTAAATTAATATCGAAATTGAAAAGGCATTGTGATAGGGATCTTGACAATCCTAAACCAAGCAAGTTTCGGAAACCTGTCGGTGAAAGCTCATTGTTATCCTGCAAATATAGCACCGAATCTTTTTGCAGCATTGATGATCATCTGCCGGACGGTTTCTATGATGCTGGACGTAATCGCCCCTTCATGTCCTTGGAAGAGTACGAACAGAGTTTTTGTCTTGATTCTCGTGAAGTTATTTTTGGACAGGTTAAGAATTACTTCTTTTAAAGATCTTTGATATACTCGAGTAAATTTTTTGTCAAAATGTCTAGCATGTAACTACTAGATAAATGGCCAATTAAAGAGAAAAAAGAACCTTTTAATTTTGGGCCTCATTTAATTAGCACCCCTCAATTATTTTTTAGTTAAACACCCTACACCCTTATACTTCCATGTCACTTTGGTTCACCATTTAGACTTTGGCACAATTTCCATTGTTGGGCCAGCGTGAAAATTGAAGTTGAGGAGTATTAAAAGAAGCCCAAAACTAAGGTTGTTTTGAATTTTTCAAATTTAGACTAGATAAATTGTTGTTACCGTCCTTTTGCATTTGTAATACTAAATCTTCATAAATTTTTCTTTCAGAAATAGAGATGAAGAATTGGATGCAATTGTGTCTTCTGCCCAAAGACTATTGGCTAGATTTGGCAACCCATTATTAGCGGGGAATAAAGATAATGTGTTTGACGACATGCAAAGAGCTTCAGTTCTTGCTTTATTTGTATCAGATTGTTTCGGAGGAAGTGAAAGAAGTTCTGCAGTCGTAAAGTTGCGAAAGGCTGTGGTTGGTTCAAATAAGCAGCGGCAACCATTTATATGTACTTGTTCTGCACGAAATGTAAAAGATAACAGTGAAGTTTCTAAACAGGAATTTGGAATGGCAGATAGCGTTAATTTAAACTTGCTGTGTGAAAATTCTCTGCGGTTGATCAAGGCAGCACGCAGTTCAAATGTTGTCCCTATTGGAACTCTATGGTTTGGTGTTTGTCGGCACAGAGCTGTTCTTATGAAGGTAAGGTGTCTCATTTTATTTTATATTTTATATCGTATGCTAATCATGTTGATCATTTTCCAGGAGTGTTACTTCACTGACATATGTATGTATTTTTCCAACTGTGGTAGTATCTATGTGATTGAGCAGATCCTCCAATTCTCTGTGAGCTTGTGAGGGGATATCTGGATTTTATGCCACATTCATGGAATGTCATTCTTGTTAAAAAATGCAATTTTTGGGTTCGGATGGTGGTTGATGCATGCTACCCGACTCACACACGAGAAGAAACAGATATAGAGTACTATTGCAGGTTAGCTTTTCTTGTATTTTAACTGTCTTCTTATGTGACTTTTTCGTTATTGGCCCATTTCTTACAACAACAACAGAGCCTTTTCCCCAACTAGTTGGGGTTGGCTGTTGGCCCTTCTCTTGTTTACGCTTTTACTGCTGGACACTAAATTTTGTATTTATACTTGTGACGAACATCGCTACAATCGGGCCAGACTTGGTCTAGTCCGTTGGCTCTTGACGTAGTAACTGAACTTGAATACAAGAAAAAAATTGTGGTTGGTCTAATTTGAACTAACCGCAACGGATAAGTGTGTATGCATTTGAACAGGCTACACAATCATTATTAGAGACTCCGTAGAGCAGTTTTGCCTACCTAAGCTTCTGCTTGGCCTTTTCTTTCCATACCGTGTGAAATGTTTCTGTAGATTGATGGCACCGTTACACCATGGTTTAAAATCTCAGTATCAGTATCAGGTTTATTGGCAATATCAAAACGTAACCTCGATTCCTTAAACCAAAGTAATTGCGGGATTTAATTAGGTTTTAGCTTTAATGTCCCCGACAAAACCAAAATAATTGCGGGATTCAAATTTATGACTGTTATACCCTTTTGAAGAAGCCAAGAGAATATGAAATGAAGGATTGCATGTACTGTTCACTCAGTCATATCCCTTTGCAACCATGTTCACACTAGCTGGAATAATGCGGTTCTAGATGCACACTGAAAAAGCAGCTTGCTCCATTTGGACCTCTCAATAGGCATCATTTTCTTACAAAGCCATTATAGATGCCGTAGATCTTAGTTTGTGTCAATACATTTAGGACATTAAAGGTAAACTGATATTTCTAGTTCCTGAATCTTGGCCACCATGACTGTGTTAAATCAAATGTTGATTTTTTCAACATATTTTACTTTCCAAACTGGAAATATTAATGTCGATGGCTTTTGAATATGTGGAGTACCAGCATTCGGTTTATTTGCTCTTTTGACATTGACAAGATTTGAATTGTATCACAATACTACTGATCTGCCCCTCCACTTGGAAAGAGAGTCAACATCAATCATAGAATGGATGCACCGCTCCTCCCAGCTAGCAACATGGATCACTTGTGTGTGACAAGTTCATCTTTTGAAACCATAGATGAGTCAATAGGTAAAAAGACATCCAGAAAATTAAATTTTAATCAATTCATTAGTAAAGGAAGCCAGCTGATGATTTAACTCCAATTCTCATAAAACACTTGATTGGATCACTTTGATGTAAAACTTAACCCTAAATAGAGAATTTCCAAGAATTTTAAAGGATTAATTTTACCAACATGTAATGCGGATCAAGTTAGAAATTAAAAACAGTTAATCGGTTCGATGGATTTTCAAGAATTGAATTATGTTTAACAGGCCTAATTAACAATTCAGTTCTAACAATCAATAATTATATCTCTAAGCGTTCTAACAAGTAAAAGATGCGATATTGATTTGTACTCTAATTAGCAAGTAGAAACGCTCACTCTCAATATTTGTGAACGACAGATAAATCAAATAATATAATAGAGATGATAATGTAGTACAATACAAATATTTGAAAAGTAGAAAGAGTATATTGGTGTTCGAAGCAACTAGTGTTAGATCTCAGATTGATAGCTGTGGTGGGGTTTCCGACGACGGCAAGGGTTTTTTAGTGATGGCTGATGAGGTGGCAGGCAGTGGTGGTTCGGTGGTGGAAGGCAGGAAAAGGTGGATGGTTGACTGCGGGATGGAGGGGCCCTGGTTACTGCAGTGAGGTCAAAAGTGGGCATTGGCGGGGTCGATGGGCGAGACAGGGTGCAGCGGTCGATGGGTTGCGGTGAGGGTGACGGTGGAGAAGACGGTCGGGGGGTCGACGAGGAGGCAGAGCGAGCGGTCGAGGAGGTGGCGATGGTGGAGGTGGTTGCTGCGGAGGTTGACGATGGAGGTCGGAGTCGACGGGGTTGGGTTTCGGGATGAAAACAGGAGAGGGGTTAAAGAGTGGGATGAAGCGGCGGGGTGGATTAGATTAGGGTTTAGGATTAGTTTAGGTTTTAGGATTAGGAATTTGTATTGGATTTGGGGTAGTTTTAGAGTTTATTACAAACTCTAAAATTTTATTAGGATTGATCACAAATCCTAATAACTCTCTCAATTGTCTCACACAAAAAGAGGGATAAAGAGCAATAACTCAACACAATTATTTTGTTAATCAAGAATAACATAACTTCTCATTAATCTCAAGGCCTATAAATAGGCTCGAAACAAATTTTGATACAAATCTCAAAATATTCTAAAAATCTCAAAAATATTCTAATGCATAAAAGAAAAGGGTGCAGATTGTAAAACTACTACATAGGGCTAAATCTCAAAATAAACTAAACAGATTTGATGTCCTCATCACACTTCCTTACCTTAACAGCC
This sequence comes from Hemerocallis citrina, assembly GCA_017893485.1. Lineage (NCBI taxonomy): Eukaryota > Viridiplantae > Streptophyta > Magnoliopsida > Asparagales > Asphodelaceae > Hemerocallis > Hemerocallis citrina. The sequence goes on from CM030363.1 coordinate 46,465,846, forward strand.
TATAACATCTTAACTGAATATCTATTTTCTTAAATTTGTAGTTCGTACTTGCGGTGAAAGATTTTCATAAACCAATCCTAAGTCTTATGCTGCCAAGCATTTTGTTTTCAGGTACATTCCGCTTAGCCGGCTTGATGTTCCCTTGACAACCGACAGTTCTTCCATCTCCAGATCTCGATCTTCTTTTCCTCCTCCAATGATGTGCCCTGGAACTGAGAATACACAAGCTAGTTCTGTTTTCCGTTGCAAGTTTGGAACACTTGATGCTGCAGTGAAGGTACATGTTCTCTCCTAAATTTGAAAATTTGTGTTGACACCTACCTTCTAATATAGCCATACAGTTCCTCTATGATCTGATTAAGCTAATTTCATGGTCGGAGTTCATAATTGTCTATTTGTTGTCTGTTGGTCCATGCAATGCTTTATTGTTAGGTTTATTTTCTGCTAATGGTTGGACTCATTCAGTTGCACAATGCTTTTCTGTTGGTTGCATTTCTGCTCTGGGGGAATGATTCAGGTGCGAAGTTTAGAATCGTGCAAGGCATCAAAAGAGGAAGTAAGAAATTTTGAATACACATTCCTAGGAGAAGTCAGAATGCTAAGGGCTTTGAGGAAGCACAGCTGTATAGTGGAAATTTATGGTCACCAACTTTCTTCTAAGTGGATCCATTCAGAAGATGGAATTAAACAGAATAGGCTGTTGCAGTCTATAATTGTAATGGAATCTGTAAAGGGGGGATCTCTAAAGGTAAGCTGGCCATCTGAAATGTTCAATTTTTGTGTTTTTTTTACAAGAGTTATTATTATTATTATTATTATTATTATTATTATTATTTGCTCTGCAGATTTATTTGGATAATCTATTTGAAAAGGGTGAGAAGCATGCCCCAATTGATATAGCATTGTGTGTTGCTAGAGATGTGGCATGTGCATTGGCTGAACTTCACTCCAAGTACACTATTCATGGAGACATAAAGAGTGACAATGTTCTAATTGATATGGATTGCAAGAGAAGTGATGGTACACCTGTGGTTATGCTTGCTGATTTTGATCGATAAGTATCTCTCCAGTCTTCAATGCACATTTTGGCATTCATCCTCCTGATGTATGTGTGGGAACTCCGCGATGGATGGCTCCTGAGGTTGTGCAAGCTATGCATCAAAGAAATCCACATGGATTGGTAAGTTTTATCTATAATTATGTTCAACTATAATTTCCATATATTATCTTAAATAATAAACATGCTGTTTGAGAATGTCTAGAATCCATTTTTTAAAGGTTTTAACCCCCACGGTTAGGAGGAAAAGTAGTTGTAAGATTGGGAGGTTTTATGGACTGCATTTTCTATATATTTTTTTTAGAGTGGAGCTAGAGGCATGCTACCTTTACACTGCATACTTTTGGATCCACAGAAGTACTTATAGGTAACCTAACTTTATTTGCGAAAACGGTTTTAATTGACTGAGAATTTGATGGTATGGTTCCATAACATGGGAATGACTTCGACATTAACAAACCTTGGCCGTTGATGAATAGTCATTGTTGAGGCATCCAAATCAAATGCTTTTTGATGGATTATTGCACTTGGGGGAATTGGAAAATGTTCAATAGTAGATATATGACTCTCTGTCTATTAGCAAATGGACCTCAATCTCTTGCGGTATGTAAAATGGTGCTAGCCATCTTAACAATGGGGAACTGCATATTAGTATTAAGTAGAATTTATTAATAGACAGTTGTACAAGTTTTTTTTTCCCCATACAAAATGGGTTTGCTGTGATGTACAAAATAAAGTCAAGAAAGCTTTAAAAATACTTACGATTCAGCTTGATGTTAGACCTCTATAATTTTCTGCATTATATGTTGGTGCCACTTTTCAAGTATCAACTTTGTGGGCGACAACTACGTCCAAAAAGTACTCATGATGTAAAATCCGTTGGATATATAGGTATATTCTCACTATATGAATAATATTATGTGGAATATTATTCTATGGGTAACACATCTGTTACATGTACTAATTGTATGGATATCGGACCGCGGGTTGAGTGGGTTTAAAACCTAGTTCCCAAACCAATATTTATCCTATAAATACTGGCTTGTGATAGTAGTATAGGTATTCCAATCTTGATTCCTAGGGTAAATATCTCAAGCACCTTAGTATAGGATTAACCTTAATTTCTCTTCTTACTATTTCTCATAATCTTTAACAAAAACCATGATCTTGGTGGATAGTAGACCTTGCTCTGCAATTTAAGCTCGCATGGAGGGTGCAACTTCTAAATTTTCCTATAGGGTAAATATGTTTTAGTCTTCTGGCTTGTTACTAAATTTCTATTAGGCCCTTTGACTTGTTCAACTCTGTTACAAACCCTGCAAACAGTTCGTAATCCCTGATGACAGTACATAACTGTTGGTGTTTATGTACTATTTGAGGGGTTTATAACAGTGTTGGGAAAAATATCAAAGGGCCTAATAGAAATTCAATGTCAAGCCAGAGGTCTAAACCATGTCTACCCTTTCTATTTCAGGAATTACGGTAGTCAAAAAATTTGAAGGTATGCACAGTTATCTCAAGGGCCAGATGAATGACAATCCCAATTTATCTTATCATAGACGATCTTTTATTTTTTTGCATTCTGCTCATGCCATTTAATATTTGTAAGATGGATGTGCCAATTATTATAGGAAGTAAAAGTGGTAAGTTTTTAGGTGTATCCTGTATTAATATACCTTTAGGATTACTATTCGTGTGAAGATTAGCCCTTTAGTTAGTCTATATGAGATGGAAGAATTTGGAGGGTAATACTATATTCAATGGTGGAGCATACTGCATACACAAATGCAATATGGCATCAATAAGATACTTCCTGGACCCTTGATATGAGCATGCCTTGGTGTTTTTAATAAGTTTCAATGCTTCAGGGGTCTGATTTATTGTATAAAATGTTTTTATTTTTGTGGTTTCCATTTAATGAACACTTTATAACTTCATCCCCTCCTGCATATAGTCAGTTGATGGCTAATGTTAGTTTTAGTTAATCTGATTTGTGACTCAAATTGTACTCCGGAATTTTTGCTTGGTTCCAGGAAGTAGATATCTGGTCGTAGGGGTGCCTTCTGTATGAACTGCTCACACTTCGAGTTCCTTTCTTTGGTCATTCTGAGGCAGAGATTTACAATTTCCTACAGGTTATCCCAGTTCAAAATAGCATACATTATTTTATTTTTTTATTTGCAGTATATAATTTGCACAAGCTATTCAAGTTTTCGACAGGGTTATAAAGTTCAAGACATGGATCTCACTGATTGTGGTTTGTGTGTTTATTTGCTCTTGAGTTGAATTGATTATTATTTTGATTTTGCTTTAAACCCATCGTTAATCTGTCAGTGGAAAAATGTACATGGAAATGACATGACAGGCATGGAAAAATAAGATTCAAGGATACTACAATACCTTAATACAGTTATCACTACCAAGTCATTACAACCACATTCATATATAAATCATATCTAGTAAAAGAAGGAAGGAACATCATGAAGTGGTATAAGTTTAAAAAACATCCACCTAATTTGAAACATTAGGGGGAATGTATTCTATTGAAAGAGTTGTATATGTAAGGGTAGAAAATAGATCACAAATACAGTTAACTAGCTTTTAGTAATTAATGTCGAAGATAATTAAGTGGAAATTTCAATTTGTGCGATCTGGGCGTCCTATCCTGATCATTTATGTCGTCTACAAAGACCACAACTTCCATTTAGTGTTCTTCAATATGTTGGAAGTTGTATTTGAAAAATTAAATTTTATAAAGGGTTATTATTATTCATTAGTATTTTATACAAAGGTAACCTCCGTTACATTATTTCATGTTTTTAATAGAGTTGTTACTTTGATCATTTAAAACCATTAAGTGAAAGAGTTAATTGAGTTTTATTACTTGATAAGTTATGTTTTCTTACAGCCTATAAAGAGTCTTTGTATGGCTAATGGCTCATAGAGAGAACACGATATAACTAGAATAATATATTTCACTATTTGATCTACAAACTATAAAGCTAGTATACTATCTTTGGGGCAACTTGAAGCACTATTCGGGTTAAGAGTCTCGGCCTACCCCATGCGTTTGAGAGCCGGATACTCGGGGGTATCTTTACCGCTAGGGAGCTGACTGCCTAGACTGCCTGCATGGAGGCGGCGTCAAACTTTTTAGGGCAAATCCTTTAGGCTTTGACTTTATCGCTCAAATCGACATATTCTCTAAACTTATCTTTATATAATTTTAATTATATATGTTCATGTTGTTTATTATTTTCGATTGAGAATAAACCATGCTCTAAATTCATCATTTTCTCACTATTTTTTCAACAATCTAGAAAATCTGATTAAGCAATCTAACTATCTACGTGGTATAACTGTTAGTGTTTACTTGAGCCAATGAGTTATCCTAAAATAAATTACTTGGTACAGTTTAGATGCACTGAATTTATTGAATTGAGAATACCAAATTGCATCATGGTGTTTGTATGCCGTTTATATATATATGCACACATTTTATTTTCGAATTAAGAGAGTTTCATTGCAATTACTAGTTACTGATAGATATGTAGAATTTCATGCCTCAAATAGATAAGTAGTTGTTTTAAATTGAAATTCTCGATCTTGTATTTTTGTGTGCATCTTTGCCATTTTTAATGCAGATTGATAGTCAAATATTTTGCACATCAAAATGATATATCTTAAATTTGTGTCTCAAATGATTTCAAATACGTATTTTGTTGACCTATTTGGTTTTCCGGTACACGGTGATTTGATCTTCTTTTATAAATGCTTATATTCAAAAAAAATTCATCCACATGTCCTTAGCAAGTTACTGTATTAATTTATGAAATACTTGTGGATATTATCAATCTAATATCAAACACCCACTTGACATGTGCAAGACTCATTATATTTGTGAGACTACAATGTCATGATTTTGGTTACTTTTCGGGTCATGAAATTATAATGATACAATGAGAATTACATACTGGTTTGTATGTCTATAAGTTTTGCATAATCGTCAATCCTTGTATATTCGTAGAATACGTTGCTTATACATTTGTTTTTATTTTATCTTCCCAATTATATATCATGCACCTTGACATTTATTAGAGATTAAACGTATTTTGCATCATGATAATAATATGTTGATTAAATTTTGTGTATGTGCTCAGTATAGTATTTTTCATTTATTTAGTGATAATCATGTATTTATTATCACCTTCATATTTTACTAGTCATTATTATTTATGAGATGCCATTGACTTTCTTTTATACAAGTTGGCTAAATTTACTAGTATTTTTCAATTTTTTATTCATTTCTTTATTGCTCATGGTACATTCAAAATAGCAAATATCTCATCAATAGTTAAATTTCATCATTTTCCACACTCAAAGTTCTAAGAAGTTGGATTTTACACCCCCATTTATAATTATTTTTCAACATATACTAATGGAAACATGGAATTTTATTTACAACTAATTATTGTTTTACTATTCAAACTTGAGCTACATAATTGTTGTTTTACTGTTTACAAGACTTTCATATGTTGTATCGTTCCAAAGACGTGCCGTAGGCACGTGCCCACGGGCAAATCTAGTAATATAATATAATGTAATATAATATAATGTAATCTGATTTAAAGACTAGGTATCCATATATGTGGTACAAGAGCGACCCAAAGTTTATTAAATGGTTTCTTTATCTCAACCATAAACCTGAAACCCAAGGATGGCCAAGAAGGTGTATCCCCCACCTCGCACTCACGAAAGGAAAAACCTGCTACTTCTTTCTCCCTACATTCAAATGCATTGACAGTATTGACACGAAAGCTCTAGATTCATTTTACCTCGTGATATTGTGGGTGATCTAGAATGTCCATCAACAATACCTTACACTCTTTTCTAGGTTAATATGTTTCTCTTTAAAGAATCAAATCTATAAATGAAGTAAATGCATTAGCAAATTCAACCTTAAAGCATATATTCAGGAGCCAAACAGAAAGATAGTAGAAGTACATCTCTTTATATTAACTTGTTGCATGGACATGCATGGACAGGTACTGAATTTTTTCAATTGTAAATACTTTTTGAATTGCCTGTATATTAATATACAACTAAATTGCAATTACTTTTGAATTTCTCTGGTGTTTCATGAATTGGAAAATATATATATATTGAAGTACACCTGTGATATTTCTTTGATAATTCATGATGTTCTCTTAAGTGATTGTTATTTTAAATGATGGTTAAGATTTCCTATTCATAACTGAGATGATGATATGACTTACAGATGAAACGGCGACCAAGGCTTACACCTGAACTGGAGGCCCTTGCTTTGTTTGACAAAACAGTATCAGCACCAGTAACCGCCCCTTCTAATGTCAATGTCACTGCTGATACAATGTACCTCTTAGTAGAGCTATTTTACCAGTGTACTTCAAGTGATCCATCCATCGTCCTTCAGCCCACTGTATCTATGAAAAGTTGGATGAGGCTGCAAGACAACTATATTCTGCTTGATCTTTCTTGATCTGAGACAGCAGCAGCAGCAGCAGTAACTGTAGCAGTAGCTAATTTACTCTCTTCTTCGGCCCAGGAAAATTTTGTAGATTCCTAACTCAGGAGAGACGGGGATGCGGCATTAGATTATATGGTCAAGGTTTAATTGGTGTTAAAGCCGGGAAGGATAGCATGTAGTAGGGCTGGTATGCCAAACTATGTGTACCATTCTATTTTTCTTTTTTCTGTTAATTATTTGTACCATTTTACCCAACTTGTTTAATGTTGTCTTTGTTTCACCATGTCCCAGATGTATCCCATAAAACTTCATATTTTTCCCTTCTATTTTTTGATGTTATAAATCTCCCATGTAAAGATAGTCAAGTCAGTTCAGTCAGTCTGTAGTGAATCATAAGATGCCTAATTTTATCTCTTTGTAGTACTGGTCATCAGAAGTTGTACCATGTAACATTTTACATCATTCTTAATTGAATGCCTATTGGAATAAATATCTGGGGTGGTTTCCTCCTAAGTGATTCAAAATGTGATATGCAAATTTTATTTTGTCCATTTGATGCCACTGCTGTTGTGGAAATTTGATTCTACATTCATTATTGAAGCTTTAATGTATTGAGAGAGTAATGAAGGTTTCAAACTATTAACGGTATCCTACAAACTTACAGCGGTTAATTTATTTATTTATTATTTTATTTATTGTTTTCAACAAACATAGATACTCCTTATAGAATTAAATTCATAGAGGAATAAATATAAGTTTGGAATAATTTAGCAAATATCATCAAAAGGTGGAAGCTAGCATATACTCTCACTATTTTTTAAAACTTTTAAAAACTAAGAAATACCCTCAGTTTGGATGAAATAGTTAAAATTTCAGTTAAGTGAACTCACGTGTGTCACATGTGATATGTAAAATGACCTAAATATCCATAATAAAATGTATTTTTAGCAAATGTCCCTAATCAGAATATGAAAACTAGCATATACCTCCACTATTTAAAAAAAATGATATTTGGAATATTTTAACAAATGCCCCCAATCAAAATTCGGAAACTAGCATATACCCCTACTATATTTCAGTGTTAGGTGTTGTGAAAAATGTGAGTGTTATGTACTGTTACTCAGTCTGAACAACTTCCTTCGTGTACTGATGATAACAATATAATAGAAAAAGGTTCTATGTCAGATTTTGACCCAAAAAACTTTATCTTTTACAACGGATTGTTGTGCATCTCACTAGCTTGTGTACCATATCTATTACAGCAGATTGTGTGGTCTCTTGCTCCACTCTAGAATGTGCATCATCATTTCCACCATCTTCATTCATAATAGATTCAACAACAGGTTATGTATTACCCCATAGTCACAAATTTGTCGTTTATAAAAAAATCGACAAGATTTAATATTCGGAAATCAACAAAAATCCGGCAAATTTGAAAAAATATTCGACAAAAGTTCATAAAGAAAGAAATACAAAATTTAATGCATCTAAGTAGTTAGTACCCATCACCTAAGTAAAAATCTCTAATATTATAATGGGACTAGATTTGCCCGTGGGCACGTGCCTACGACACGTCTTCGAAATGATACATCATATGAAAGTCTTGTAAACAGTAAAACAACAATTATGTATCTCAAGTTTGAATAGTTTAACAATAATTAGTTGTAAATAAAAGTCTGTGTTTCCATTAGTATATATTAAAAAATAATTATAAATGAGGGTGTAAAATCCAACTTCTTAGAACTTTGAGTATGAAAAATGATGAAATTTAACTGTTGATGAGATATTTGCTATTTTCAATGTAACATGAGCAATAAAAAAATGCATAAAAAATCTAAAAATTTATAAACCTGAAATCTGGAAATATAAATTTCTGAGTAAATAGAGAGAGTGTGAGAGAGAGAAAAATATATAAATAAATAAATAAAGGAGTTGTTTTGGGGATTTGAAATTGAGTTTTTCTTTGTGGGGGGTGGGGGGGGGGGGAGATTTTGGGCGGGAAAATATGTTCTGTGAGGTTAAATCTGGACCATTGATTTCAACCCTATTGAATGAGAGCCACTTGATAGCTTTCTTTGTGTTTTATTATATAGATAGTTGAGGTTGTCATTTGTAGACAACCTATAATTTGCAGACATTCAACCATCTAATTTCAACCATTCATTTTTAAGTGGGAATTATATTAACAATTCATTTACTCAACTGTTGTTGGGTACCATAATACCCTCAAAGTTCAAATTTATTTAGGACATAATTATTTACAAAAGTGTCACTCATATAAAATAAAAGTTTATGTCGCTAGGGGTAATTTGTAAAGAGTATGTGATGACTAAAGGGATGTCTCAGGTTCAAGGCCATATTCTGTCTTAATATTTACTATATAAAAATAATAATTATAATGTGCATCGCACGTGCAGATTACTAGTATATAAATCCAAACTAAAGGTATTTATTAGTTTTTTTAAAAATAGTCAGGGTATATGCTAGTTTCCGCATTTTGAATAAGAGCATTTGCTAAAATATTCCAAATTTCTATTTTTTTAAATAGTTGGGGTATATGCTAGTTTTCACATTCTGAATGGGGTCATTTGCTAAAATATATTTTATCATGGGTGTTGCCGCTAAATTCGGTGTGGGGGCAAACAGATGAATTTGTGAGTTCTTGGGGAAACTGAATAGGAGAACCAGTATACCTGTTCCGTTGAACTCTGATCGTCGCTCCCGCCGTGCACCTGCAAAAAGTGCGAAACACCGGGGTTGTTCCCGGCGACGCACCCTCCGACGCTCAAGTCAGTAACCAGAATTGATTATGAAAGAGCGTTTTGCTAGAGAAAGATTGATTACCTGTTAATGGAGAAGGGTGGGGGGTATTTATAGGCGTCTTAGAGAACAATTTAGGTATGTAATCCGCGTAGTCTGATATAGAATAATCTCCTTGTGAACAGATTGGGAAAGTAATCTGATAAGGTATATTCTGGTAATCAGATAAGGAATTTTAATCCCTAAATCCCAGTGTAAAGATTGACGTGAATCATGGCCGTTGATTTAGATCTAATCAGGGACCTTGATTGTGTCTTGCCGGATCGAGTTGGTAGCGGGTTGAAACCCGCGCCCAGCTGAGGTGGATCCGTTTGCGGGTTATTGGACCTGTGAGGAGGAGACCCAGTACCCGCTTCGGACCCGTTTGCATGTGAAATTACCATCTCGCCCCCGAGCTGTAGGATTCGTGCCCCATTTGGACGGTCTCGATTGAACCCCTGGTTTTGGCCACATCACGAGCCCCCCACTCCTAAAGGCTGAGGGTGGTCAGTCTTTGAGGAGTAGTTTGACTAACTCAGTGGTCGGTGGAACCGTATCGCAGTCCGAATGGGTGATTTTTGAATCCTGGAGCACGGGGGTAGGCTAGTTCCTCCTTCTTTGATGCTCCGAAGCTGTGTCGAGTTTTTATCTATTTTTTCTGGATGATTTATTTAATTTTGCGATGTGTTGGCTAATTGTTCGGGGGCTTTAACCGTGTATTCTAGGTAATAATCGCTCGTTCGGTGGCTTAGAAATATTCCCCGAATTTTTAATTATTTCCTGGAATTTTTAGCTAATTTTCCCGAATTTTTAGCGATTTTTCGCAATTTTTTTAAATAAATAAACCGATTTAAATAAATAAAAATCAATTTTTAATACCTATTTACGGCGTGGCGTCATCTGGGCCTTCGATCAAGACGGAGCGCGAGTTTCGGAACGATCAGACGCCTCCAGCTCCTCGGAAGGGTTTTTCCCAAAAACGAGGGTCGGCACTTCGTCACCCCGGCCCGGATGCGTCGTGCCGCGGCTCGAGGGGTCGGCGACTTGGTTCGAATGGTCGGTACCTCGGTTCGGATCATCCGAGGTACGTGGCATCATCTAGGCCGTCCATCTTTGGCGTGGATCCCCATAAAACGCTATCTTGTCGTTTTGTGGACGTGGCAAGATCTGGAACGTCCATCATGACGAGCGCGCTTTCCTACGAGATCCAACGGCTCCTGAGGGTCGGAAGGATTTTTTCCCAAAAACGAGGGTCGGTACCCCAGCACCACGGCCCGGATGCGTAGCGCCGCGGCTAGGGGGGTCGGCGACCCGGTTCGAAGGGTCGGTATCGCGGTTCGGAGCATCCGAGGTACGTGGCATCATCTAGGCCGTCCATCTTTGGCGTGGATCCCCATAAAACGCTATCTTGTCGTTTTGTGGACGTGGCAAGATCTGGAACGTCCATCATGACGAGCGCGCTTTCCTTCGAGATCCAACGGCTCCTGAGGGTCGGAAGGATTTTTTCCCAAAAACGAGGGTCGGTACCCCAGCACCACGGCCCGGATGCGTAGCGCCGCGGCTAGGGGGGGTCGGCGACCCGGTTCGAAGGGTCGGTACCGCGGTTCGGAGCATCCGAGGTACGTGGCATCATCTAGGCCGTCCATCTCTAGCGTGAATACCATGGAACGCTATCTTGTCGTTTTGTGGACGTGGCAAGATCTGGGCCGTTCATTTTGGCACGCATCACGAGGATGGGGTTCAGATCACGAGAAAACGCTATCTTGTCGTTTTGTGGGCGTGGCGCAATCTGAACCGTTCATCAGATTCTGACGCGAATTTTGGAGAGATCCGACGGTGATTTTGATTCGGGGGGATTTTTTGCCAAAAACGAGGGTCGGTATCTCGTCACCTCGGTCTGCATACCTCGCGCCGTTTGCCGGGCACGGAGTTGAGTATTTTTGGGCAAACTCGGTGGCTCGGCTCGGTGGGCCGGAGGCCGAGTTGTTTACTTGTCTTCTTGATGGTTCCGCCATTCCGTGTTAAGTGGCTCGGTCGCTCGGCTGAGCTGTTCGGTAGCTCGGCCGACCAAGCCGATGGCAAGCGGTTTGGAAGGTCTGCGTGGACGGATCTGGGCCGTTCATTTTGGCACGCATCACGAGGATGGGGTTCAGATCACGAGAAAACGCTATCTTGTCGTTTTGTGGGCGTGGCGCAATCTGAACCGTTCATCAGATTCTGACGCGAATTTTGGAGAGATCCGACGGTGATTTTGATTCGGGAGGATTTTTTGCCAAAAACGAGGGTCGGTATCTCGTCACCTCGGTCTGCATACCTCGCGCTGCTTTCCGGGGAAAGGGCTGAATGTTTTCGGGCCAACCCGGTGGTTCGGTCCCTGAGCATTTCGTTCGATAGCTCGGCTCGTTAGACTGGTGGCCGAGTCGCGACTTGTGTTTCTTGGGGAGTTCTGTCATCCCTCTCATACCGCCGCCTCTTTCTTGCAGGGCGTTTGGGATTCTTAGTGGGCCTTTGGGATTCCCAAGGAGGCCCGTTATCCGTTGAGGTTATAAGTTACCATTCCTTCACCCCTGAGCTCATTTCTCACTTTTCACTCTACGAATTTACTTTTGTTCTCTAAGTCTTCTGCTAGCGGCGCTCTTGCTCCACGGTGCTGTCGTTAGCTGTCGCGTGGGCCAGGCGATTTCCGGCGAGCGTTCTCCGACCGTGAACGTCACTTCAAAGGTTAGTTTGTCTTTGCCTTAGCTTTTTCAAGAGATGTCAAGGGTTAGCTCGGGTAGTGGTGCCTCGTCCTCGGGCGGTGATGGCGCCGGGGAGAGGAGTAGGGCGGAAGCTCGCAGGAAGGGGAAGCAGATGGCCGAACCGCTGGCTGCTGAGTCGAGGATCGGGAAGAAGAGGAGGACGGGGGAGACCTCGCCCCCCATAGTGGGGGTGATTGTGGAGAACCCGAAACGAGCTCCCGAGATAGGACAATATCCTTCCGTCCTGTCCGGGCATTCGGGAGTCAGGCAGTACGAGGGTGATCTTCTCGAGAAAGCGATCTACGGAAAGTCGAAGATCGTCGAGGAGCCTAGTCCGTTCCATCCCTCCGAAGCCGACGAGCTCACTTCGTCGTTGACTGAGAAGGATCTTCTTCGGATCAGGAAGGCCTTCGCCATCCCGTCGGAGTACAAGCTGATGGTCGCTGGCCCCGGGGTGCGAGCAAACACTAAGTTGCCGTCGTCGGACATGTGCATGTTTGACGTCGACTCCTTGAACGCGGGACTGCGTTTTCCGCTGCACCCTTTCATACTTCAGATCCTCGGTTGGTATTGTCTCGCCCCTACTCAGTTCAGCCCAAACACTTGGCGTCATGTGAACGCATTCTTGCTTCAGTGCCACCGAGCCGAGGTAGCGCCGGATCTGTCAGTTTTCCGGGGCCTCTATCGGATAAACAGGCAACACCAGACGGAGTACCGGTACTATTTGGGGCCGAGGAGAGGTGTTAAGATTGTAGAGAATCCCGACTCTCTTAAGGGTTGGAGGGAGAAGTATTTTATCGTAAGGGGTGAAGCGATTTGGCACATTCCGTCCCGGTGGAAGGTAGAAGTGCCGAAATTTGCGCGGGGCGACCCCGCGCTATCTGAGGCCGAGGAGGAGGTAGCGAGGAGGATCACGGCCCTTCCGGTATTGAGTTGGAGGGATTTGACCGAAGAGGTGTTGTTCGGGTCCGGACTAAGCCCCATCGACCCGAGTACGCTCTTGACATCTCATTCATTTTTTTTTTCTAAGTCTTCAATTCGTCTGTCTTGATTCGGTTTTTTTTTTTTTTGTTGATGCAGAGTCGATGAAGATTGACTTCAAAGCTATGATGGCCGATAGGTCCAAGCTGACCGGGACCAGAAAAAGGAAGAGGGCGGCCGAGGGTGCGTCTTCGGGTGCTCAGCCCGCGGTCGCCACTAACGTTGCTCCGCCTCCCCCGGCTACCGAGGTGCCTTCGGAGGTAGTGGTGGTGGAGGAGACCTCGGCCCCTGTCGCCCCGTCTGTGAACGAGGGTGTCTTTGATGTCAATGCGGCGCTGGCGCTCGAGTTTCCCCCATTGACTCAGGATGCCGAGGAAATCCTGACCGAGCAGCACAAGCAGTTGTTTGTGCCGAACTGGCTGGTGAGGAATCATGATGGTTTCCTCGGCAACTCGCAGATGTCAATGCAGGTCGTCAAACACTTGGCGACCCCGAAGGATAAGGCCGCGCTGAATGCGGGGAGGGTCGGCGACGACACTTACGAAGTCGCCCGGGGGCTTGTTTCGGTAAGCGTTCGCAAATTTCTTCAAGTTTGTTACTCGGCGCGTACTTCGTACTTATCGTTGTCTTCGTAGGCCACCGTTCACTTCGGCCATCTCATGGAGGCGTTCGCCGCACAGGAGAAGGAGCTGAAGTCCGCCAGCGAGAAAGACAGGCTGGCGAAGGTCCGGGCGGTCAAGGATCTCGAGGCCGAGCAGAGGCGGGCTGAGGCTCTGGACGTTCGGGTGGCCGACCTTACTGCCGACCTGAAGAAAGTGAAGGAGGGCCTCGAAGCGGAGTCCGCCAAAGCCGCCAAGGCCGCCCAAGATCTCGCTGCGGCATTGAAGTCCTTGGCCGACGAGAAGGCGGAGAGGGAAGCGCAGGCCGCGAGGATCAGGGCGGAGGTTGAGGCCGAGATTGAGGCAGAGGCGAAGAAACATATGGCTGAGAACATGGAGCGATCCTACCAGACGGCCCTGGACCACGTCCAGGCTCGTGTCCCCGGCTTCGAGCGAGTCGGCTATCGACTGTGGCCCGGGTCGCCCGTGGACGACGAGGAGGGGGATGACGAGGACGAGGTCGAAGGCGAAGACGGAGGGGGAGAGGATGACCCGGCTAAGGGAGAGATCGAGGGGCCGCCCGTTGATGCGTCCGGGGTGGGAGCGGAGACGCAGGTGGACCCTTGATTCTTTCGTTAATCTTTTTGTAGTTTCTGTTCTGCTTTTTCTTCCGAGCTTTGTAACGCCTTTTGCGGACTGGCCACCGCTTTTTGATAAATGAAAAAAAACGTTTTGTCTTTGAAATTGTCTAAGTGTTTGGTTCGGTCGTAGGATAGGCCCCCGTCACTACGATGGCTCGACGACAAGTAGAGCTGTTCCATCTATCTCTCGTGAAACGCCTTGAGGGCGAGATCGACCTGACGAGGAGGATGTTGTACAATATGGAGATGAAGAACGGGGATCTGTTGGCCGAAGTGTACCATTTGCGGATAGCCGAAGCCGAGCTATTTGCTAAGGAAGAAGAATTGGCTTCTGTTTTGGCCGAACGAGATGAGCTCGTGAAGAAGGTCGAGCATTTGCAAAGGGTGACAGTCGACAAGAGTATCGAGGTGACCCATCTGCGTCGTGTCATATCTGACAGCGCCGAATACCCTGGATCGGCGAAGCTTCCTCGGTTCAAAATTGTCGTGAGGGACGAGGCGCTGAAGGACCGGATCGTCGAATTGGAGGAGGAGGTCGCTCGGCTCAAGCCTCAGCCGGTGAGGGCCAACGTCCGGAGCACCTCGTGTACCCGCGAAGAGATCGAGCGAGGTATCACGTTCTACCAAGCGGCGTCCCGGACTCCTATCATCGGGGCGTCAGCCGCCGACGCACAAAGTGGTGTGGCGGTGTCTTCAAGTGGCGCTTCGGTCGGGGCGACTGTGAGGCTCAGCGGCGAAGGGGCGTCCCGGTTCGTCGGCCTGGAGACGAGCTCGGAGGCCAAGAAGCGCCGACCCAAAGTGTCGTTGAACCGGAGTGTCCCCCTTCCTCGGAGGAAATGAGCGGGTCATGCCTTCTAATATTTTTGTTGAACTCGCTGTAGTAATCTTTTTGTAAACTCGTCCAAGTCATTAATAAAATTGGGGTTGATTTATCCGAAGTGTCTTCTATTGGCTGTTCGTCGAGTCTTTTGTCGCAACTCTGATCCTGTCGCTCGGCTATTGACGCCGGTCGACGTGGGGCGTCTACAACCGTTGGATGGTGGCACGAATCCAGAGGCAGGCACAAGTCCCAAGAAAACGTTATCTTGTCGTTTTATGGGCACGTGGCTCAACTGGATCCACTCATCACGCTCTGGCACACAATTTGAGAGGATCTAACGGCGATTTGACCTCGGGATGATATTTTGCCAAAAACGAGGGTCGGTACCTCGTTAGTTCGGCGCAATTGATGGCCGAAACGAACTCCAACAATGTGTTGTTCTGACTCTGCCGTTCGGCTCTTGGTGCCGATCGACGTGGGGTGTCCATAACCGTTGGATGGCGGCACGAATCCAGAGGCAGGCACAAGTACCAAGAAAACGTTATCTTGTCGTTTTGTGGGCACGTGGCACTACTGGATCCACTCATCACGCTTTGGCACACAATTTGAGAGGATCTAACGGCGAGTTGACCTCGGGGTGATTTTTTCCCAAAACGAGGGTCGGTACCTCGTCAGCTCGGCACAGTCTACGGTCGGGACGGGTTCCGGACCGTTTAAGGACGAGTCGGAGAGATAGAGTCGAGCCAGAGGAAAGATCCGGTTGTTAGATTAGTTTAAGGGATGCAGGAGCAGTTTCGAATGGCGAGCTACTTCTAGTCCGCTTAGGAGCGGACTTGCGAAGCCAAATCGAGCCAAGTGTTGGACTCCGATCCATCCAACGGCTGCAGGAGCAATTTCGAACGGCGATCTGCCCCCGGCCCGTCTGAAGACGGGCCGAGTAGGAAGAGTCGAGCCGAGTGCTGGACTCCGAACCATTGTGTGATAAGTTTAAGAGATGCAGGAGCAGTTTCGAATGGCGAGCTACTTCTAGTCCGCTTAGGAGCGGATTTGCGAAGCAAAATCGAGCCAAGTGTTGGACTCCGATCCATTCAACGGCTGCAGGAGCAATTTCGAACGGCGATCTGCCCCCGGCCCGTCTGAAGACGGGCCGAGTAGGAAGAGTTGAGCCGAGTGCTGGACTCCGAACCATTGTGTGATAAGTTTAAGAGATGCAGGAGCAGTTTCGAATGGCGAGCTACTTCTAGTCCGCTTAGGAGCGGATTTGCGAAGCAAAATCGAGCCAAGTGTTGGACTCCGATCCATTCAACGGCTGCAGGAGCAATTTCGAACGGCGATCTGCCCCCGGCCCGTCTGAAGACGGGCCGAGTAGGAAGAGTCGAGCCGAGTGCTGGACTCCGAACCATTGTGTGATAAGGGAATTAGAGGCGGAAGTACGCGATAATGTAAAGAAAAACTTTATTTATTTATTAATATCTAATGGTCGGCTGCTTCTAAAGTTGCTAGCCGTTTATTACAATGAAAAAGAACAAAGGAAAAATTACTAGTAGCAGGAGTGGCGGCCCGACATCTCGTGTTACTTAGATAGGCGGGGTTGCCTTCTCTAGGTATTTCAAAAGATGGTCGGCGTTCCAAGTCCTGGGAATTTCTCTACCCTCAAGGTCTTCTAGCTTGTACGCACCGGGGCGGATCACTTTGGATACTTTGTACGGTCCCTCCCAATTTGGGGCCAGTTTGCTCTTCTGTCCGGGGAACGAAATGGCCAGCTTTCGGAGGACCAGATCCCCCTCTTTCAGGTCGGTTGGGCGGACCCGTTTGTTGTAGGCGAGTTCGATTCTTCTTCGGTAACCTTGCTGCCGTATGGCGGCTCTTTCCCGAATCTCGTCTATCAAATCTAGGCTCGTTCTGAGCTCCCTGGCATTCTGTTCTTCTTCGAAGGCAATCAGGCGAGGAGAGGGTATTCCAACTTCTAGTGGGATGAGGGCCTCGGACCCATAGGTGAGATTGAACGGACTCTCGCCTGTCGGGGTCCGCTTCGTGGTTCGGTAATTCCACAACACATTGGGCAGCTGATCGACCCACAATCCCTTGGAGCACTTGTCGAGTCTCTTCTTGATGCCGGAGAGGATCTGTCGGTTGGCATTCTCGGCTTGGCCATTTGACTGGGGATGAGAGACGGAGGAGAAGCGGTGCTGTATGGCTAGGTCTTCACATAAGGCCCGGAAGGCAGCTCCAGCGAACTGCGTACCGTTATCTGTAACTATGACTCGGGGAACACCGAACCGGCAGATTACACTTTTCCAGAAGAATTGAACGACTCTATGCTCGGTAATCGTGGCCAGGGGCTCGGCCTCTACCCATTTCGAGAAATAGTCGACAGCCACGACCAGGAACTTCAATTGCCCGGGGGCCGGTGGAAATGGCCCAAGTAAATCCATCCCCCACATTGCAAAGGGGATCGGACTTGAGAGGGAGGAGAGTGGTGCTTGTGGAAGGCGTCGGATGTCGGAATACTTCTGGCAGGATGCGCATTGCCGAACGTGTTGTTCGGCGTCCCGCAGGAGAGTGGGCCAGTAATACCCGTAGTTTAACACTTTGCGCGCCAAGGCTCTGGAGCCGGAATGGGCTCCGCCGATGCCCTCATGGAGCTCTTGCAGGGCGTAGTCGGCTTGTCTGGGGGAGAGGCATCTAAGGTAGGGTCGACCATCCACCTGGGTGAAGGAGCGCTTATACAGAACGTCTTCGACCAGTAGGTAACGCTCGGCTCGGGTCCTTATCTTTCGGGCTTCCTTCGGATCCCTTGGGAGGAGTCCGTCTCTTAAAAACTCGATGAGGGGCTTCATCCAATTATCTTCGGGGGGAAGTGGCAGTGTTTCGACGGAGTTGAAAGCCTCGTCCTCTATGCTTGGCTTGAGGAGGACTTCTATCAGAACGGTTTGTTCGAGGCCTTGCAGGGATGAGGAAGCTAATTTGGACAGGGCGTCGGCCTGGGCGTTTTCTTCTCTGGGGATTCTTCGGATGAGGGCCTCGTCGAAGAGCGCCATGAGGCTCTTCACTTTGGCCAAGTACTTTACCATTCTGTCATCGCGGGCTTCATATTCGCCGAGGACCTGGTTGACGACCAACTGAGAGTCGCTGAAGATCTGCAGGCGCCGCGCTCCTGCGTTTCGGGCCATCCCGAGGCCAGCTATGAGTGCCTCGTATTCGGCTTCGTTATTCGAGGCTTTAAAGTTTATCCGGAGGGAATATTGAAGGACAAAGTCGTCTGGGCCCGCCAAGATGACCCCAGCCCCGCTCCCCTCGTTGCAAGAGGATCCATCGACATATACAGACCAGATAGGCGGTCCCTTCGTCGTCTGCTCGGAGTCGGGGATAGTCGTTTCAACTATGAATTCGGCCAGCGCCTGCGCCTTGATTGCGGTCCGAGGCTGATAAGTAATATCATGTTGGCTCAGCTCGATCGACCACTTCATGAGGCGGCCGGAAGTCTCTGGCTTGTGAAGGATCTGTTTCAACGGCTGGTCGGTAAGAACGACCACCGAATGAGACTGGAAGTATGGCCGAAGCTTTCTTGCAGCCATTATCAGGGCGTAGGCTATTTTCTCAATTTTCGGGTACCGGAGCTCGGCGTCCCGGAGCACTTTGCTGACGTAGTAAATGGGCTTTTGAGTTCTTTCTTCTTCCCTGACTAAGACTGCACTTAGTGTCTGTTCCGAGGCTGCCAAGTAGAGGTAGAGGGGCTCGCCCGGTATGGGTTTGCTGAGCAGGGGCGGATTGACGAGGTAAGCTTTAAGCTGGTCGAAGGAATCTTGTTGTGGCTGCCCCCACTCGAACCCCTTAGTCCCCCTCAGGGCTTTGAAGAACGGGAGGCATTTCTCCCCGGACTTCGACAAAAAGCGCCCAATGGCGGCTAAACGACCCGTCAGTTTCTGAACTTCTTTGACGTTTCTAGGCGGGGCCATGTCCAGTATGGCCCTGATCTTCTCCGGATTTGCCTCTATTCCTCGTTGGCTGACCATAAAGCCGAGGAACTTGCCTGATGAGACGCCGAACGCACACTTGTTCGGGTTGAGTCTCATATTGTGCTTTCTCAAAACATCGAACGCTTCTTGGAGGTCGGACTCATGATCAATGCCTCGGACGCTCTTCACAAGCATGTCGTCCACGTAGACTTCCATGTTCCGACCAATCTGGGCCTGGAAAACCTTGTTGACGAGACGTTGATACGTTGCCCCTGCGTTCTTCAGGCCGAACGGCATGACTCGGTAACAATAGAGTCCTTGGTCCGTTACAAAAGACGTCTTCGGAATATCCGGGGGGAACATCCTTATCTGATTGTAACCCGAGAAAGCGTCCATGAAGCTGAGGAGCTCATGTCCCGAGGTTGCGTCAATCAGAGTGTCAATGCTCGGCAGGGGGAAGGGATCTTTAGGGCAGGCCTTGTTGAGGTCAGTGAAATCAATACAGATTCTCCATGTCCCATTGGATTTCTTCACCATGACTACGTTGGACAACCACTCCGGATAATTCACCTCCTGTATGAATCGGGCTTTCAGCAATTTGTCTACCTCCTCTTTGATGGCGAGCTGGCGCTCGGGCGCGAACTTGCGCCTCTTCTGCTGGACCGGTTTGGACCCCGGATCAACGCTGAGGCGATGGACCAAGAGTTCTTCGGAGATACCGGGCATGTCCGCTGCTGACCATGCGAAGAGGTCCCGGTTGGCTCGGATGCATTTCACAATGTTGGAATGTAGGGCGGACGGGAGTGCCTTGCTGACATAAAACTTACGGGTCGGCTCCTGCTCCGAGAAGAGTATTTCCTCCAGCTCATCTACCGGCTCGGGAGTCGGCCGAGCAGCATCTTGGGGGATCTCGAGTGTTTCTAAGGAGAGGACGGGTCCGAGTGTGGAGGTCATGTAACACTTGCGGGCCTGTTCCTGATTGCCCCTGACTTCTCCCACTCCAGCCCGAGTGGGGAATTTCATTTTGAGATGATAGGCAGAAGGGACGGCCTCGAGGGCGGCTAGGCCGGGGCGACCCAAAATGACGTTGTAGGCCGCTGGGACATCTACAACCATGAAATCCATTGACTCCGTGCGGGTAGTAGGAGTTTTGCCTGCTGTGACATCGAGGGTAATCACCCCTTCGATCGTCACCGGCACTCCCGTGAACCCATGGAGCGTATACCCGGCGGGCTTCAGTCTGTCTCGGGAGAGCTTCAGCCCCTTAAAAGCATCGAGGAATAGGATGTTAACGGAGGAGCCGTTATCCACTAGGATTCTTTCGACTTTGAAATTGGCCATGTGAAGGTTGATGACGAGTGCGTCGCAATGAGGGGTGCGGACGCCCTCGAGATCGTCGTCAGAGAAGGTGACGGGCACTCCGAGTCCTTTGGGGGGAGGGGTGGCCCGGACAGAATTTACTTCCCTAATAAAAGCTTTCCGAGAAGAGTTCGAGGAGCCCCCCATTGGACCCCCATGGATAAGGTGGAGGACTCGCTCTTCTTCGAATTCTGGTGTCTCTTCCCGTTCTGGACGTTTGTTAGCCCCCCGAGGCTGGGGAGGAAGTTCGGCCCCGTCCTTTCTTACAAACTTTGCCAGCTGCCCCCTCTGGATGAGGGCTTCGATCTCGTTTCTCAGAGCCCGGCAGTCGTTGGTGTCATGCCCATGGTCCCGGTGATAACGGCACCATTTGTCTTTATCCCTCCTTTTGGCTGGGGTGTTCATCTTTGGAGCTGGAGGCAGGACCCCTTCTTTTTCGACTTCCATGAAAATGGCGGAGATGTTTGTGGTGAGGGGAGTAAATTTTTCAAATCTAGGGGGAGGCCGGCGCTGGCCAGCATTATCCTTCTGAAACTTTTTGGGTCCCTCTTCTTCCGTTCCCTTCCTCTTAGACCCGGAGGCGGTTGCTTCCCAGTTGGGTGGTTCCTCGGCCTCTTCAGCTCGGATGTACTTTTCAGTGCGGAGGAGGAGGTCAGAAAAGTCATGTGGCGGTTTTTTGGCGAGGGAGGAGCGGAGGTTGGAATTTAGGATGTTGGATTGGAACGCCGCGGTAGCAACGGATTGGTCGAGCGATGCGATGGTTCTGGCCTCGGCTGTGAACCTCTTCACGTAGTCCCTCAATCTCTCCCCCTTCTGCTGACGGAGGTGCAACAGGGAAATGCTGGTCTTCTCGGCCCTTCGGCTGCTGACGAAGTGGGTGATGAACAGGGTCTCGAACTGTTCGAAGGAAAATATTGACGCCGGGGCAAGACGAGAGTACCATTCTCGAGCTGGGCCTTTCAGAGTTGCAGGGAACGTTTTGCAGAGGAGGGCGTCGGACGCTTGATGGAGGAGCATCAAAGTCTTAAAGCCTTCGATGTGGTCAACTGGATCGGTTTCTCCCGTGTAGTTCTCGAACTGGGGAGGTTTGAAACCGAAGGGAACAGGAGTATCCACTATGGTCCGGGAGAACGGGGGTTGGCTAGGACGGAGGGTCCTCCCCCTGAGTTCTTCTTCTCGGTTTATCTGTCCCAAGAGTTTTTCCACCTCGTTCAGGCGGCGGTTCATAGTGTCATCTCTCCGGCGGTGATCTGCCGAGCCACGGGACTCGTCTTCGTAGGATGGGGAGCGAGGGCTGCGGCGACGATAGTCTCGGGAACGACGAGGACTTGGGGTGCGTCTGGAATTGGTAGGAGCGGGTCGAGGAGAAGGGGAACGTTGGCGAGGGCTCCGTACCGGACGAGGGGAGGGGGCCCTCGGCTCATTGGGATTCTGACGGAGATTGAGGGCCTGTTGTACCATAGCTTGGAATTGCTGGAACTCGGCACGGGTGATGGGTGCCTCATTGTTCCGATGCTGCTGCCGACCTGCTGGTGAGTGCCTCCTTCGGTAGTGATCGGGGGAGTCTTTTCTCCCTCTTCGGGCGGGGGATCCCCTGTGTCCCCGGTGTCGGGGGGATCGTTCTTGGTGGGAGGCTTCTCCCCGAGCCCGCTTTTCGTCCAGATGGTGACGAAGGTCCTTATCTTCCGGGCGTCTGGGATGGGCATCGTGGCGACCAGAGGCTCGGGGATGATGGGAGGCCATGGAGGCACTGGAGGCAGTGTGGTTGGGTATGTTCTCTGGATGAAGAGGCTGTTTCTGGGGGTTAGGCCCCTTCGGATCAGGATGTGGAGGGTTCCGCTGGAGCGGCTCTTCCACGGTAGGAGGGAGCTGCCCTTGTTGCTGAGTCGGATCAGGAAGGACTTCTTGCTGGTCTGGGTTGGGCGCTCGGTTGGAGCCCCTAGATCTGACTTTGCGAGGCGGCATGGCTAGAGAAAACCTGTTCACCGGGAAGAGGAGAGGTCTCTATTCGTTAGTTTCCCACAGACGGCGCCAATCTGTTGCCGCTAAATTCGGTGTGGGGGCAAACAGATGAATTTGTGAGTTCTTGGGGAAACTGAATAGGAGAACCAGTATACCTGTTCCGTTGAACTCTGATCGTCGCTCCCGCCGTGCACCTGCAAAAAGTGCGAAACACCGGGGTTGTTCCCGGCGACGCACCCTCCGACGCTCAAGTCAGTAACCAGAATTGATTATGAAAGAGCGTTTTGCTAGAGAAAGATTGATTACCTGTTAATGGAGAAGGGTGGGGGGTATTTATAGGCGTCTTAGAGAACCATTTAGGAGTGTAATCCGCGTAGTCTGATATAGAATAATCTCCTTGTGAACAGATTGGGAAAGTAATCTGATAAGGTATATTCTGGTAATCAGATAAGGAATTTTAACCCCTAAATCCCAGTGTAAAGATTGACGTGAATCATGGCCGTTGATTTAGATCTAATCAGGGACCTTGATTGTGTCTTGCCGGATCGAGTTGGTAGCGGGTTGAAACCCGCGCCCAGCTGAGGTGGATCCGTTTGCGGGTTATTGGACCTGTGAGGAGGAGACCCAGTACCCGCTTCGGACCCGTTTGCATGTGAAATTACCATCTCGCCCCCGAGCTGTAGGATTCGTGCCCCATTTGGACGGTCTCGATTGAACCCCTGGTTTTGGCCACATCAATGGGTATTTAGGTCATTTTATGTATCACGTGTGATACACGTGAGTTCACTTAACGGGAATCTTAATGGTTCTGTCCAAATTGAGGGGTATTTCTTCAAATTTTAAAATAGTGAGAGTATATGCTAGTTTCTATATTTTGAATGAGGGCAGAGGGTGAAATATTTGGTTTACCCCTCTCTTAATCTAACTAGCAAATAATACTAACAAAAATAATTTTTTATATAAACTTATATCCTTTGTTTCCTTTACTTACTGTATCATCCTCTACTGTATCTAAAATGTGAATCATTTTCTTAGTAATTTAAAATACAAATTGCAATTTTCAAAAATTGAACACCTTATAATTAAGGAAGGGTAGGCTAACTGACTAATTTAATTAATGGAGTGTGGCTTACTGAATATTGATGACGGAAAAATAATTAATGGATTATATTTACTAGTATTTAGCATACAAGATGTACGTTTTAATAAATATATGATTTTTAAAGTAATATACTAATATTATATAGCACGTGTAAATAAATAAATAAATTTTAAAGTAATATAAAGTGTGTAATGGAATAGTTGGAGTTTTACGGTACAATTGATAGATTTAAATAAAGTGTATAATAAAAAAGTTGGAATTGCATGTAAGATAATAGATTTACAAATAACAACTCCTCTGCTCCCAATGCAATACTAGAAACCAGAGATAATACATATGTCAAACCCGGGTTGGGTTAAGTGAAGTATATCTAATTTATTAATTACATTATAGACACAGAAGATAATTGAAATTAGGAAAAAGTTGATGACTTTTGTTTAAACATTCCCATCTTTCTATTGAATTTTTTTTACCAAACTATCCCACTTTTTGTAAGTATGTACCAAACTGTCCATGTTTGAAACTTTAATACCAAAATGTCTCTGTCGTTAACTGAGATAGCACCCCTAGTAATATTCTTCGCGCTATCTCAGTTAGCGTGTGCTAGGGGACACCACTTTCCCCCTCAAGTAGAGGTGTGCGAAAAACTCACCAAATTTAGATACGCCTGCCTATCTAAACCAGGCGATAACGGGGTTAGTGTAATAGGTGGACACTAAGGAACACTACTCCTCAAGTAGGGGTGTGGAAAAAAAAAGTCAATTATAGACATGCTAACGGAGTTAGCGTGCCCCTTTAAACCATATGCGCTAACAGGGTTAGCGTGCTATGTCGTTGTTTAATAGGGTCTCAATCGACACTCACTAACCCCGTTAGCATGCCTAGTTTAAATAGGCGCGCTAACGGGGTTAGTGTGTCTATACTTAGTTATTTTTTCCCTACACCCCTACTTGAGGAGTAGTGTCCCCTAGTGTCCACCTAGCACCCTAACCCCGTTAGCGTGTCTGGTTTAAATAGGAACGCTAACAGAGTTAACGTCTCTATAGTTGGTGAGTTTTTTCGCACACCCCTATTTGAGGAGAAAAGTAATGTCCCCTAACACACGCTAACTGAGATAGCACGAACAATAATTTTATTATTTTTTTGAGGTAAAAGGTGGAATAAAGCCACCCTGTTTCATTAATAAGTAGTTAATAAAACACCCCGGAGTACAGGGAGGGATACAAAAGTACAGAGCAGGAAAGAAATAAATACAGTGCAGGAAATTAAACATAAGCCCCCAACAAAGCCCTGGGGGGTGGGTCAAATCCTCCAAGCGAGCACCATAGGAACAGTAGTTCAGGACCAAACTAGGGGCCCTATCTCAGTTAGCGACAGAGACTTTTTGGTATTAAAGTTTCAAACATGGACAGTTGGGTACATACTTACAAAAAGTGGGATAGTTTGGTAAAAAATTCCTTTATATTTGTCGAATCTTTTGCCGCAATAGGCAATTTTTTGAAAATATTTGCGATTATGGGTCTGTTTCGAAACTATTAGGGTTTGTGGGCTACTTTGTGCCACGTCAGCAGCGGCCGTTATTCTCATTAGGGACCTCTTCATTTTGATAGTCGCTAATGGGAATAACGGCCTATGTTTTAAAAAATTTGGATTTTTTTTATTTATAGTCGCTATTCACAGTAGCGACCTTAGTATATATGAGGTCGCTAATGGGATTAGCGGCCTCTAATAAATGTATGAGACACTTAGCAATTTCTAGAGAGCTTTTGCTTTTCTGAGATTTTTTAAAAAAAAATTTGATGTCGCTATTAGGAATAGCAACCTTAGTATACTTTGGTCGTTATTTGCAATAGTGACCTCAGTAGGAAACTCAATATACTTATTCTTTTGTAAAATTTGCAAAATAGTCACCAAGGTTTTTATTCGGAATAGCAACCTTAGTACAATAAAAGCCTCCATTCCGAATAACGATCTTTGTACAACTAAGGTCGCTATTTTGAATAGGAAACTCAGTTTCAAAATAAATTGATTGTTATTTTTAGAGAGCAAAACTCTCTAGATTTTGCTAAGTGTTAATACAGTTCATTAAAGGTTGCTAATCTCATTAGTGACTTCATATATATTTTGGTCACTAATCGGAATAACGACAGTCAACAAAAAATTTAAAATATTTTAAAACATAGGCCTCTATTCTCATTAGCGACTTTCAAAACGAAGAGGTCGCTAATGAAAATAGCGGCCGCCGCTAACTTGACACAAAGTAGCATACGAACGCTAATAGTTACGAACCGGCCCAAAATGTTTGAAAAAGGGGCCTATTGACGGCAAAAAATTCATGTTTATCACTTCCGAGCTTTAAAAAAACAAAGAAAAAGAAAAAGAAAAAAACCATGGACGAGGAAGAGGCGATGAGAACCTTCTTCCCCACCTCCTTCAGCAAGAAACAAACGACCTCCCAACCCGCCGCCGCCGCCCATGCCGCCACCACCCGGCGCACTTTAGATCCCTCCCCTCACTCCTCCTCAAATCCTAATCCTAACCCTAGTTCCTCCGCTGCTCCCGCTGATGACGACGATGACGTCATCATCGGGCCACCGAGGCCTCCGCCGCCTTCCGATGGGGTGATGATTGGACCGCCGAGGCCGCCGCCGTCGGATGAGAATCAAGATTCGGATTCGGATTCGGATTCGGATGAGGTTGAGGATGAGGATGATGATGGTGAGGTTGATGAGTTTAATCGAATGCCGTTGACTAATGAGATCGTTCTCAAAGGGCACACTAAGGTGAGTTTTAAATTTTGGCCCGAATTTGTTTGCTGTAATAACTGAGAGATTCACACTCAATTTTGTGATGATTGGTATTTAGTAGTAGTATGTAAACACTTGAAATTTTAAATTAAAGATGATGTTGTTTAGAGAAAATAGTATTCGACTAGGTAGGAACTCGAGGTTCTAAGTACTGGTAATTGGTTGATAACACAAACATGGAGATAATGACAAATGAGAGACATTTAAATAGTATGATGAGATAGGTAGAGTCGTGTCAGCTACATTGTCTATGCACGATGGGTTGATATTGGTATGTATCAGCCGTATCATATAGGGTTTTGGCCTAACGAATTTAATGTATGAAGATACTTATCGAATCTTGACCGGCATTTATTTTGCTTGATGCATCCTAGGCTTGATAATAGCCTAAGCGCATTAGTGTTGGCATTAGGACTACAATTCCGGATTGAGTTATATTGAGTTTTTCTATCGAATGTTGAGTGGTCCTTGGAGTTTCATTCCATAAGTATTCTGTAAGTTGTGTTCTGCAATGTCTGGAGTTCATTTGAAAAAAAAAATTAAATATATATATATATATATACTAGTTGAAATTTACCGTGCACCAAGTGCACGTGGCTTGGTGTACATAAATGTTGAATATTTTAACAATATTTTATGTTGAGAAAATCAATTATTGAATAAATTTTTTTAAGAATTGAAAAATATATATAGTATAATCACTATATATTATTTATATACACAAATTACTTAAAATTTTAAAACTAAAGACTCAATATTATCATGAGTAAACAAAATAATATGTAAATAATAGTTTCATCTCAAACATAAAGATGTAATCATCTAAGCAGTTAAAATCCCCGATTTCGCTTGATTAATCCCTGATTAATCTCTAATCAGAGGCTAAGTGATTATTTTTTTAGCGATTTTTAATATTTCAATAGTTAACGATTTAATCGGGTATAATCGGCCGATTAGTAGTTAATCGACCGATTTTAAGTCACCGATTAACCGATTAGTCTCCTCTAATTTCATGCTCATTTACATTTTTGGGCTCAATCCGGCCCAAACTGAAATCCAAATTTAAAATCCAAACCTCTTGTGGTCCTCGCGCAAACCGAAACTTGATATGTCGCCGCTCTCTTATTCTTCCTCGTGCAAACCCAAACAAATTTTCTTCTTCCTTGAGCAAACCCAAATCCGACCCGCCGTTGCTCCTCCTGCGCCGTCGCATACTTGATCCGACCTGCATTTGTTGCACCTCCCCGATTGTATATATATATGTTCCTATTTAATAATTTCATAATAGTTTTATGTTAGGATTTATGGTTGCTCCATTGCAAGCGGGTCCCGTGCAAACGGGTATACAAACCACTTAAGCCGTTGTTGGAAACAACGGCTTATGTTATAAATCTAAGCCGTTGTTCCAAAGCAACGACTTATTCCGTTATTCCGAATATAACCTAAGCCATTGTTCGGAACAACGTCTTCAGTGGTTTGCAATGGAGCATTGCTTATATATATATATATATATATATATATATATATATATATATATATATATATATATATATAACGATTTTCCGATTTAATCTTTGATTATTTTCTGATTAACCGATTAATTACTAATCGCTCCGAGACCGATTAGTTCTAAAATCTGATTTTAATTGCTTAGATATTCATTGTACTTTTCATAAGATCTACGCAGTTAAAATCCCCGATTAAGCTCGATTAATCGTTAATCGGAGGCTAGTGATTTATAATATTTCAATAGTTGGTGATCTAATCAGGAATAATCGACCGATTAGTGGTTAATCAGTCGATTTTAAGTGGTCGATTAACCGATTATATCTCCTCCTCATATTTCATGCTCGTTTGCATTATTTGGGCCCAATCTGGCCCAAATCCAAAGTCTAAATTCAAAATTCAAACCCCTTATGGTTCTCGCGCAAACCCAAACACAACATATCGCCACTCTCTTCTTCTTCCTCGTGCAAACCCAAACCCAAATTGATTATCTTTAAACTCACACCCAAACTGATTCTTTTCTTTTTCCTCGAGCAAACTTAAACCCGACTAGCCGTTGCTTTCCCCGTACCGTCGCATACTTTTTCTCTCTTGATGTTCCACGGTCCACCAAGAAGAAGAAGAAGAAGAAGAAGAAGAAGAAGAAGAAGAAGAAGAAATCTTCTTCTTCTTGGTTGAAATTAGTAAAATAGGCAATAGTTTTTTTTTATTGAAATTAGTAAAATAAATCTTTTATTGGTTGAAAAAAATATTCAATCAATATGTATCTCAAAACTTTAAAACTAATTTTATTAGTAAAACTGTTTTGTTCAGTCAAATTCAAACTGCTTAGCATGTACCAATCACACTAGTTGCTCAGAGCATTATGAAAACAAAGAAGTATTACTTGGCATCTGCAGAGTACAAGACCCAAGGAAAATAATTCCATAACTCTTTGACAATATTATCTAAATGATCAGAGTTAGCTCAACGACAACATTAACCAAACGACAGCAAATCTTACTCTTCAACAGCCGCAAATCTTGCTCTTCAACAACATTATACCTTTCTATCTAGCATATCTTACACTCCTTCCATTATTCTTTCTTATCGCTAAAGAAAAGAAAGGGTTATAAAAAATACCTTTCAGGATAGTAGTTTACATGATGTGGTTTTGAACTCAAATTCTCATTCATCTATTACCTGCATAACAATATCATAATACCAATTCATAATATCCGTACGTAGAGTACCATAAACATACATACAAAACCTGTATAACAATTAAGTCTTGCATGAATGAGCACGCGTGAAAACAGACTTGTAGGTTGATATATTAATAGAAGGTAAGCTTTCTCATATATACCTGAGTAGGTATTGAGAGACTTGACTACCAAGTACAAGGAACTTTCATCACCCCATGCAATAGCTCTTTCCAATGCTGATGAAGTCCTTGGAGTAATCAAAGAATAAAAGTTAAGATAAGTAAAAAAAAGATCCCAGGATTTTAACTTAAAAACTTGGAGTAATCATTGATGTATGAAATCCCTGAAATATAAGATTACACGAAAAAGACATTCGTGAATGTAAATAAAATAGGCAATTTCCATCTCACAAATAATCTACCATTGACAATTGAAGATCATGACTGTATGCAATGCAAAATTTAATACGGCTCACTAATGACAATCCATAGAAGTTGCATGTCGCACATTGATCACAACGTATACCACCCATCACTTTAAACATTAACTAATTAAGTAAAAATTCTTCAAAGAACAAGACATATATGAGCTTATATTAACTAAGGATCACTAAAAAATATTCTTCAATGTATTATTCCTTTAAAAAATAGAGTAAAGATAGTGAGGTAAAAAATTGATATAAAAGGATGGAAGGTAAAAAAATATTACAATAGATGATAGAAATTGCAAAAATTATATGATTCAGGATCAAACAACATAACTTTCTCACAGTCAAGAAAAGACTACCTCCCTCAACTACTGTATAAAACAACTGAGAATTAGATACAGAATTAAATAGAGAATTAACGTGAATACAACCTATGATCAATAATGATGAGCAAAGAAGATTCAAAGCTAGTGGCAAAATTAAGTATAAATAGAAACTTTTAAAAAAGTAAATATATGCGATAATCAAAGTTTTCCCTTGTAATTATATACACAATATATCTTTCCAGACATACAATTAAAAAAATATCAAAAACAAACTTCCCGTTGAGTTGGGTATATGTAACGCATAACATTTTGATAACTTGATAACCTCTGAAGTACAAAAGCAACAAAAAGAAATCGTTGCACATGAAGCATCAAGTCACAGTCCTTTGTTCAATAATAATGGCTTGTCATACATGTAGTCTAATGTGAAACAATCAGTAACAACTTGATACACACTTTCTGCTGTGTTTCAAATTCAAATTTAAGAAAATAAATTGAAAAACCTAACAGTCAATCTGGTAACACGAATTTGCAATCAAAAATTCGATGATTGAACTACAAGGAATCAATTGTAATTGTCTTGCGAATATTAGTGAAGAAGAGATCAAGTAGATTCAAAACAAAGAGAGGAAATGGAGCTTGAGTGCACATCACCAATCACTATATATGCATATGCAAGCAACAAATAGAATTTTACAAGTAGCAAAATAGTTCAAAGCTTTTATGCTTCTCAAGAAAAGGTTGTTAACCAACTTCAAATTGACATATAAATTTACACTTATGTTAGATCATAATTTTTTTTCTTTCTATCAGAAACTGAACCATATAATGATTTCTTATCACAAAAAATATTCATGCTTATTAATGGGAAAAAAAAAGTTGCAGAACAATTTAGAAGTTAGAGGCATGACTACACAAGGAAAGAGGCAATTCCGAATCAATCCCTATAGTTGATGTCTGAAGTGGCATGCAAGATTCAGATCCAATGTTGTAAATAAGCCAATTTTGTTATTTCCCACTAATTGCAGCTACATATATATCAAAATCTTTAGTGAAATTGCTTGAGGAAATACCAAAGGAGGCAGGGTGTGTCAACTTGCCTTCGGCAATCACAAGATACTTTTTTGGTTGAATGATCCCCTTGTATGTGCAAGTTGATATTCCTTTTTCTGAATTCTCTAAATTGTATTGGTAATAAATCTATATATATATATATATATATATATATATATATATATATAGAAGAATAAGAAAGCATTTATGTTACTCTTCATCTATTGCTGCATTCATCTTTCGAGTCATATTTGTTTCAAGAATCGCAATTATTCTCAATTCTAAAACAAGACAACACTTTAGTTATTCAGATAAACTACATTATTGCGAGGGAGCTCAAAACTCCCGTATTATGTGCTTTATCAAGATATCAATATATCAATACCAAGTCACGTGAACATAATCGACACATCTCACAATTCATATAAATGATTATAACTACATTTATATCCTACAATTGGTCAAATAATGAACGTTTGACTTTTTAACCGATATCGGCATGCAGAGGTACGTCTCATGTTAAGATTTCAATAAGTGCACGTGTATAATTATATAAATTTGTTTAAAGGAAAAAATTATATAAGTGAAATTTTTGTCATTAAAAAGATAGAAAATTTTGAACCTTGATTTATCTTAATTTGTTATGCTAATAAAAAAATCTAAACAGTGAAATGAACCTTTCAACAAAATAATAATATAAACAGGAAAGACAATGATGAACTTAGGCTCAGTGTATTATCAAGTTCATTAATTAAGAGAAACATGCATCATATTCATACCCCATAAAACACCTTAAACGGATATCCAATTCCATTTTTGTCTTTAGAGGTCAATGCAAACTCAATAGTTCTATCCAACAACATAGATGCCTTCATACTATTTATTGTTAATCAAGATTAATCACATAGTGGTTAAGTGAAATATTATCTCAAGTGTTTCCTTGGTTTGATAAGGACTGAGCTTAAACTCCCAATCAGATCTCTATCAATGTTCACCTTCACCCATCTTGAAATGCTGCCTAAATGCTCTCTCTACTAACCTCTTCTCTTGTGGCTTGTTACTTTTTCATCTTCTTCTTATTTCCCAAATAAATCGACCCAATCTTCTTTAAAATACTAAAATTTAGAACATCATAAGCTTTTAAACAGCTGGTACATCTTGTTTGCATACAAGATCCCCGCCGCCCCATTCACACCTAATTATTCAACCAAATTAATTCAATTTTTTCAACAACAAACATGAAGTCATCAAAAGACAAACATAGTGAACACACAGAGTTACCAAAACATATAAAAATTACAATTTCTTATTGAGGCAAACTAACAAACAGGTGGTAGGCATGAGAATAAGAACACAGTCAAAAATCAAACTTCACATAGCCAACATTTTCAAACTAAGTTGCTAAGTTGCAGAGGTGAAGAAGAGGAACAAGAGACAGTACGTGCGGGACTGCAGCAGTGGAAAGTGCGGCCTTCAGAGTGAGTCCAGTCAAGGTATTGGAAAGCGCGACCTTCAGTACGTGCGGGACTGCAGGAGGGAGAGCTACGGTGGGGCTGGGGAAAGGGTTTGAGAGAGGAGGAGGATGCGAGGTTTTAGGGTTTCGATTGAGAACAGGATCAATTTTGGGAATTAGGTTTTTCAATTTGGGTTTGAATGGGTTTCGATCGGGATTCACTAGAGGATATGGATTCCAGGATTAAGATGATGATGTAAAAAATTAACGGCTAGGATTAATATGATCACGTCAGATCTACGGTTTCGATGATGTTTAAATGAATGGTTAAGATTAAGTTGTCGAAATTGATGGTTGAGATTGTCTATGGACAGATTTATTGTGGCTTTTATAATAGAAAATAGATATGAGAGGTCATTGATTTGCCAATCCTTCATACAATGATAAACTAGATTTTTTCTAGTCTCTATAAGCTATTCAGTTATTCTAAAATCCATAACAGAATATACTACTTATTATAGGTCATTGCATTGCCCATCGGTCTTACAATGCTAGTTCATTTTTGTTCAATTACTTACATATTAGTTAGTTAATTTAAAATCCATGCCAGGATATACTACTTACTCTTAAGAGCTTAAAGAATATATTATATTTTAAATTAAGTTTCATGTCACAAGGATCAATACCAATTTTGCAAAACTTAAAAATAATCAATGATGATAACAATGATAACAACATGAGATTCTGAACCTTTAGCGAATTCAAAGGCTACAAAAGCAAATTTGAAGTCATTCGAGAACATATTCTCATATCATTCTGATGAAGTTTGCTAATTGATATTCTGTTTGTATTGTCTATCCATACTGTATGTTATGCTATATTGAGTTGCAACTCAAGTTGCAAGATTCCCTGGACTTGCAACTAAGAAGTAAAGTGACTTACTTTTCGTTGCAACTTGGGTTGTAGGGATTGCAACTACCTTTTACTTTTAGTTGCAACGGCAATACAACTCTACTTGCTATGAGCCGAACACACCCAAAAACTGAGATGATGAGGTTTCTGGATAGTTAAGCAATGGCATTTCAACCCCAGTTTTGCTGAAGACATCAAAAGGTGAAATATCTAGAACAAAATGACCTTTTTCGGTATCAACGTCTCGTGTTAGAAGCTAGTGTTACAAATAATCAAATATATTTTGAGATGGATTTATTTTATAATAAAATGTTACTTCATCAAAACTACGAGAGAAAAATTCAAAGTTATAGATGGCTAAGAAGTACCTAGGAGCGATGATTTTCACCATTAATCACCATTATGAGTTTGGTCATCCTAATATGAAGATCGAGGTGGAAGTATTAATTAATCAGGATGTCTAAAGCGAGATAGAGCTCTTGGAGTTTGTGTCATCACCAAATATATGTAAATTGAGGGATAATTTAATAAAATGACTTAAAAACCCTCGTATTAGAATGTTGTTGAATTAAGAATAAGGATATTGAACTGGATGGGGAAAAAACACTAAAAGATAAGATGTTTGGGCATGTGCAGCAAAACCATTTACCACAGTGACTAGAAAGAGTCATGTAATCATATTTAAATGACTAATAAGGACTAGTTAGATTGAAAGAGGCTTTGATCAAGATAGTTTAGAAGGTCATGATAGTTGTTGACTGAACAAGGAGATGAACCTTAAGAGAGCGAATTAGGAGAAGTGTCTTATTGTAGCTGACCCCGAAGGAGATGAACCTTAAAAGAGTTGAATGAAGACAAGTACACCTGTCACTGACCCCAAAGATTTGGGGAAAATTCTCTATGATTGTTGTACTAACTAATTGTTTTATTGGAATACCATTTTTGTAAAAAGAAAACCTAAATTTGATATAATGGATCTTGAAAGTGGACTCTGGAAAAATGGGTAATGGACCAACGAGTTTCTTGTTTTATTTATTTACTAGATTTGCCCGTGGCCACGTGCCTACGGCACGTCTTCCAAACGATACAGTATATGAAAGTCTTGTAAACAGTAAAACAACAATTATGTAGCTCAAGTTTGAAAAGGTAAACAATAATTAGTTGTAAATAAAAGTCAATGTTTCCATTAGTATATGTTGAAAAATAATTATAAATGGGGGTGTAAAATCCAACTTCTTAGAACTTTGATTGTGGAAAA
Source organism: Hemerocallis citrina (assembly GCA_017893485.1). Taxonomy (NCBI): domain Eukaryota; kingdom Viridiplantae; phylum Streptophyta; class Magnoliopsida; order Asparagales; family Asphodelaceae; genus Hemerocallis; species Hemerocallis citrina. The sequence continues at coordinate 46,500,295 of CM030363.1, forward strand.
TGATGAAATTTAACTGTTGATGAGATATTTGCTATTTTCAATGTAACATGAGAAATAAAAAAAAATGCATAAAAAATAAGAAAATTTACAACTTGAAATCTGAAAATATAAATTTCTGAGTAAATAGAGAGAGAATGAAAGAGAGAGCGAGAGAGAGAGAGAGAGAGAGAGAGAGAGAGAGAGAGAGAGAGAGAGAGATAAATAAATAAATAAAGGAATAAAGGAATTGTTTTGGGGGATTTGAATTTGAGTTTTGGGGGGAAACTTTTGGGCAGGAAAATATGTTTTGTGAGATTATGCCTTTAGCATCTGTCTTAGAAGTGAGCACTGCTTGAAAGCGAGCTGTATTTAGCAGAGTTTTTATCTATTAGTTTCAAATATTTCTTGTTGAACATGTATGTTCTTGGTATGTTACTTCTTACTCTCATGAGGTTCATTCATGTTGTACAGTTATGGAGCATCAAGCCTGGATGGGGAAGCAGACCAGATATATATGTAGATAAGGGACACACTGATGATATCACTGGACTCAAGTTCTCCACAGATGGTCTGGTTCTTCTTTCAAGAAGCATGGATAGTACGCTAAAGGTAGTATTGCATCTACAGATTCTTATTTTCTTACAGCATTAACATTTTGTTTTGACAGGAGCATTTACATAATAAGGAGACACCCCGCATGCCAGAACAAAACACGTACTGACATTTGTCAAATAATAAAGTACTACTGATAAGTGGGAACGATACAATTACAATACTTCTGTCCAATGCTAGGAAGCACCGACACTTCTATGGAGGCCATGTGTTTGATACGTGTCAGTCACACATCCACATGACACTGGTTGTTCCAATGTAGTTTTCAAAAGAGTTTCAATGCAGTTTTTAATAAATATCTAGTTACGGCTCATTAGAGTTCCAGTGTCAACGTGTCATGTCGCATTATGGCATGTCCGCTTCCTTAGCTCACAGGTGTTCATACTTAGTGGTTTCTTCTATTAGGACTACCTTTACCAGCAGGTCTATAAACAATATAAAATGGTATAACATTTTGTTGAATATTTTTTACAAAATTAAATTACTAGATTACATAATTAGAAGAGTCACTTTTAATATACAATTCCCTTATTATTATCTTGAGGTAGCGTTCTAATTATACTCGAGTTTTGTAGACTCAAAATGTGGAAGTTTGTTTGTGCTACTCCCCCTATGCTTTACCAGCTTGTTCTCACGACAAATTTTGTCTCCTTTTAAACTAATTTCAGGTTCTTTCGATAATGTTGGAAGTTCGTGTAGGCTGGAGCTGTGTATAATTCTGCCGAGTCCTTCTGCATTCTCTGTATTAAAGGATGATGGGAACTTGAAATACCTGACAAAGCTCTCCATTTGTCACTTATCAATTAGGTAAGTTCTGTTCGATCTCCACCCCACATAGTTTTGTGATTGGTTCACTGATATATCTTCTTTTTAATACTATCTTTCGATTAAGCTGTTGATCATTAAAGGGTTGCTTAGTTGCATGTGTAACAGTGAAGGGAAAATTAGTGTGAAAAAGTAAGGAAAGTGAGGAGTGGGATAAACATGTAGAAGAGCAGTGTAACTCTTCAAGAGAGTGGTGATTTGGCATTTTCCAATTGGCTCCTCAAACAGAGCATGTAAAAGTTTTACACGCCCTTTGATGCGTCCGAAAATTCATGTTGTCCTAGTATCCCTGCCTCCTACGAAAGTTTCCAAATAGTGTTCTTCCCTATGATACCAAAAACAGCAAACCCCTATTCAAGAATTGGAATGCATGTTCCAAAAAATGGTGTACTAGCGATTTGGAATATTTCAAATATTCCAAATATTTAGCTTTTCATTTCATGGAATATTTGTACATTTGTGACTTGTTACGTATATTTTGATTGTTTAATTTATTCGAAAACACTGAAATGGAAATCACTACACAATCAAAGTTCATTAATTTTAACAAGAGGCACATTGATCTCATTTCATATAAAAAACTATGCAAAATTTTAGAATACCACCTTCAGCTTTGGGCCAAAATAAAAAATCCACCAATATTTTGATATGCATGAGTAAGGCCCCCCTTTTTAGTTTTTTTGAGAAAACCGACCGACTCCGTTATGATTCCCTTAGATTTGGTGTGAAATGTCCATACCACCCTCCCTAATCCATCTGCCCATTGTTGAATAGTCTGTTGGCTGTGGGACCCACAACAGAAATAAAATGTAAAAATGAATAAAAACTAATCCAACCCCTCTTATCTCTTCATCTTCATTAAAGCTCCAAAAAAGAGGGATTATAACTAACTTAACCATAATCTTTAACATAATCAGATATTATAGTTTTTATTTTGGGTTGAAATAAGGCCATAGCCACACACACGCACTCTCAGAATAATCTGATAATCAATGGATGATGCAAGCAGGGAATGAACCTTCGACCTCTTGCTTTCTAGCTAAGAGGCTTACTACTAGATCACGGTGGCACTTGCAGATATAATAGTTGATAAGGGGGCATTTTTGTCCTAAAATCAGCCTGATACTGCATGTGTACTCACGTGATGGACTTAATTATCAGAGGAGGCCTCATTGATTAACGTTTTTTGGACGGAGGGAGCCTTGCTCATGCAGATCAAAATATAGGCAGGTCTATTATTTTTTGCCTAAAATTGGGGGGTGGTTTTCCGAAATTTAGCCAAAAAACTATAATTCACTATCAATTATATTGTAATCTATATGCACAACTCCTTTGCAACCATATAAATATTGTTATATATATATTTGGATAAACATATTCTTTCCTAATCGAGTGACTTGTGGAAGCCTACCCCAAGGTGCCTCGTTTTAGACAGGTAGCGATCTACATTCCAGTTTTCGTTCCACGTATGAAAGCGATCCGCGTTCCTGGCAACCTTGCTTCCTGCAACATCTTTCATACAACCAAATGGATGATGCTCTGTTGAGTGTGTAAGATGAGGGATGATGCTCTGTTGAGTGTGTACGGCGAGGGTTTACTTCTGGGAATTTATTAGAAGTTTGTGATTGGTATGCAGAACCTTCTGTGGAAATTACAATTTTCAAAAGTGGCAGAAAGGAGATATTCTTCACAAGTTCTTGATTAACAAATGAATACTTCCAAAGAACTTCGCACTTTAGCTATCTTGGAAATAATGAAAGAAATCTAAATGCTTTTCTTGGAGATAGGCAGAAAGGGAGATTAGATAAGAGGATTTCTCTGAATTTCTCCGAATATTCTCACTCAGAAACTGAAAGTTTTTAACGAATCTTGCCTAGGCTACGCCCCACCAACCTACATTTCTGTTGAAATGTCTGTTGTTGGAGTTATTGTCTTTTAGAATAAAAACAAAACGTTTTTGTCCCTTTATGTAAATAACTCGCCTATTGTTTTTTGGAACAATGCTGTAGCCACACATGCACACATTCACTCTTTTTCTCATTATAAAGTGATTGGTGCCAACAGAACTCGATCCACCCAACCTCTTACTCAGTAGCAATGAGGCTTGCCACGTGCATAGTCACTCCTTTTAGCTTGTGTTTGGTTGATGCATTCGTGTTTATGAATTGTTAGCTAGCTACAGAGTGTGTTTAAACTTATAAAATAAAATTTAGTTACAAAGAGAAATAATATTAATAATCAATTAAAAGCATACTGTTAACTATTAAACAGCAAAAAGGGAAGCACAAAACTACTATAGAAAAAATGAAAACAGAAGATTGGATTAGTGATAAGAACACTGATAATTTTTTTTACAACTCGAAGTGTATCATATCGTATCATTGTTTTGTGCGATATGTATTATTTATCGTATCACTTATTGTAGTTTGGAATACGTTTTGTTGGATATGATACATATTGTTTAGCATATAAATCACATTCTATCTATTATAATTATTGCTTATTTGTATTAGATTAACATCCATGTATAGGGTGCTAATATGCGGTAAGAATGATTTTTTTTTCTAACATCTAAAAGTTACAATAACTAGGCCCCCAGATTTATGATTCTATAGTTGATATCTAGGTTTCACCTGACTCCTTTAGTATTCTGATTCTTCTTAGGTTCATTGTTTCCCCTCCATAGCACAAATGAGGGGCTTGGTTCTAATATCTTTTACTGTCATTTGTTAAAATAAGAAATGCATCTAAGATCCTGCTATTAAGTTTCACATTCCGTGAATACTTTTAGTAGACAGTTTCCTCTAGAAACTATATTTTAATATATGTTTGGAAGACATTGATTTATATTTCTTTCCATAATCACATTGGATTATTTTACATGTAAACTAGACATGCGCAAATCTAATAGAAAGAGATTGCATCATGAATCGAACACGTTCAGCAGGACTTCATCTATTGTGAGTAAAGAGGAGAGGAAGGCACCACCAATCATTTATTACTGATGTCGTAGTGTCTTACTGAAGTTCTATGTACTGAGTCTTGGTAGGCATATATTTGGCAGAAGTGGTTTGATCTGGTCTCTTAAATATGCCTTTTACAGTAGAAATGTGAAAACCCTATAGTATAATATCATTAGTTCGGGAGCAAATGTTTTACTCTATATATTTCAGATGAATCTAGGGACAAGCTTTGTAAAGAAAAGCCTACTACTATGGTTTTTTTAGATAAATCTGATATTAACTATGTGAACCACTCCTTTTGACTTAAACTAGTAACAACTGATAACTGTGAGTATACAACAATTGGTGCTGATATTTATAATAATTAGAAATATTTTGTGCAGCAAAATTTGTTATAAACTCTTTGCTTGCCAGTCGGATATCTAAATTGATAAGTAATAATATGATTTTCCTTCTTTGCAGATTCCTTCCTCCGGAAATTGTCTACCTTAAAAAACTGGTGGAGCTTAATCTTTCATTCAATAAGATGAAGAACTTGCCAAATAGTGTAGCTGAAATGGATGCACTTAAGTCACTAACAGTTTCAAACAATAAATTGGTTGATATGCCTTCGGAAATCTCCTTCTTGAGGAGATTGGAAAACTTGGATTTGTCAAATAATAGGCTGATCACATTAACTCCACTTAATTTGGATTCAATGCGTACACTCTGCTATTTGAATATTCAGGTTCTATATGATATGATATTTTTTCAAACCATTTTTATTGCCTCTTAGAATTGTATGGTCCTGTGATAGGTTTGCTGAATGAATGAATTAGGCTGTTATAAGTATGTACTGCATTTCGTTCTCTGGGGATTGAATTTCAACAGTAAGTTTTCTTTTCTCTTTGTTTACAACATTTTGCTCATAGAAGTGGTGATGCACCTTTAGTTAGGGTTTATTTGATATTGGTTCCCCGTCACGTGTATTTCCAAAATCGGTTCCCACATCCCATTATCTGCCATTAGTTTCTCAAATCATCTCCGTCAAACTAAATTAGTCCACTCTCTATTTCCCTTCAAAACCAACTTAACTCTAGTTAAAAGCTTAATCTGGATAAATTAGAGATAATTATACCCCCAATTATCGTTTTGGTGAAATATTAATTTCATCCAATCACCCTCTCTCTGTATTTACCCATATCCCTTTCTCTCTTCCTTCTTATACTTAACTACAAACCCTAGTTCTTCTCATCTTCAAAATTTTAAACTATCCCCCAAATCTTCCTTCCGTCGACCTCAACAAACAATGTTAGAGTGTGAGATGAAACCTTAAACACTTCAGGGCCACAAGTTTTCATTTCTCTTGATCTTCAGTAAGATAGAAGGAATCCCCGATTCTCATGACTTGGGTATGTAATTTCTGGTAAATATCTCAGCTTTAATAAATCTTTCAAGGCCCTAACTTTTTCCCACTGTTTTATGTTTATTCATAGGATAAACCCTATCTAAAGTGAGAACCTTGTGGGTACAAGCTGCGATTTTGATTAGAGTTCTCTCACCCATAATTTCCCTTTCTAGTTTTTTGTTGGATGTGATTAATTGGTTAGATGTAATTTGATGACGAAGTGAAAGAGGAGGATTAGGTGAAATGGAAGGATCTGGTGCGAAGTGTGAATGAGGAAGATCTGATAGAAGGAGGAGAAAAGTGGGAAGAAGAGCCGAGGAGTAGGTGGTGTGAATGAAAAGGATCTGCAAGAGGAAGGAGAAAATTGATGGGGATGAAGAGCTGAGGAGATAAGGGAAGTAAGGGATAACCGGTGGAGAAACCTATATATAATGGGTTTCTACTCAAAAGTAGTTGTTGTGGAAGAAGAGCCTTCAATATTGTAACCCCTGTTTCCGATTATACGGATTTCCATTTCTTTTCTTTCTTCTCCATGTATTCTTGTATTTCAATTTTCGTATAATTCTTTCCAATGCATTTAAATCGTTTTGAATCTCCTATTGAAACCCAAATTTATATTCCAAACTAGAATCTTGTCTCTCTTCTTTTTATTTATTTTACTTTGAAGCCCAAGTTAATCCATACTATCATTTATTGATTATTTTGAATTCATGAGAAGCCCAACAATTATTATTGAATTTATTATATTTAATTGAAGCTCAAATCTTAGCCCATCTCATATTGGATTTTAACCCAAACCCATATCAATCTCTTATTGGGTCCTAGCCTACCTTAAACCCAATACCCATTAACCCATTCTCCCCCATTTAACCTGTTATTGACCCAGTCAATAACACACCTCCCAGTATCCCCTTAATTACTCTTCACGATCTCCCACTATCTTCACAACTCCCCACTCTCTCTTCCTATAACAGCCTAATTAATAACATCTCCCCCTTTCTCTCCTCAGACCCTTCATCTTCATCTCCTTCCTCTGCCCTGAAACCCAAACCCCCCCTGTTCACCCCACTCGCGCCCTCGCACTCAGCCTCGTCAATGCACTCCAGCAACCACCGTCGCTCCCCCTTCTTGCAACTGCACCCCGTTGTCGTGCCCCCTCCGTGACGCTCCTCCCTACACCGTCGACCACCAGCCAAAAACCACCGCCAGCCCCTGCCTTCGTCTTCGATGCCAACCGCCGTCCACCCTTGCTGCGACCACTGTGCCCTCTTCATCACTCTCGACAGCAACCCGAAGACCCCTCCATTGCCTCGTCACCACCAGCGAAGCACCTCCGCCCGTCGCCCCTCTCCTTCACTGCAACCGCCCTGCACCTTATCTCTTACCCAAAGCACCTCTTGGCACACCACCATTGCCACATCACCGTCGTCAACTCCTGCTCCTCATCCTTGTCGCCCTCCTGCCTCCTGCATGCCTTCGTCGCCGCGTCTTCGACTTCGTCAGCCAGTCGAGACCCCATCGTTGTCCCTGTCTTCGACCAACCAGTCGAGCCGCCCTCATGTCGTCGTCTACTCTCCCGCTGCCTCTCTCTCTCTCTGTCGCGTTTGAGAAGAAGCACAGGGAGTGGTGTGTTTCTATGTTTTGTATTTGTGGAGTAGGAATGGGGTAGTTGGTGTGTGCTGTTTCGTGTGCACAGGAGTTTGGGATTCGGTGTGTGCTGTGTGAGGAGTAGGGGATCCGCTGTGTGTGTGCTTATGTTGCTATTTACTGTTTGGGTAGAAGAGAAGAGTTGGAGTTGCTGTTAGGTTTTGCTCTTGCTGTTGATACTCTTGCTGCTGTTGCTGTTGTGTGATGTTTGGTATTTTGGCACGCGTCTCGCACGTACTCTTGGAGCGCCGCCCGGGATTCTGATCCTGTTATTCCTTTTGACGCATTCGAATCATCTACAAAAAGGCAAGTCTACTTGAACTCATTTAATTTATCTAGTTCAAGTTTATTGATCTCCCTCAAGTAGTTCCCTTCAATTATCTTAACTCTGCTTTGTGTACTTTCCGTTGGGAATATCGAGGGTTTACACGAGCTAACCCGACGTACTCTTGACATCGTATTATTATCCATTGACTCAAACCCAAGCCTATATACACACGACATGAACAAAATTGCTAGAACTTGCATATGAGGAAAATACATTGTGATCAAATACATGTTGATCGATTAAGATCTTGTGACTTGAACGATGACATGATCAATTGACTTGTACACTGTAAAATCCATTCTAATTGCTGTACATTAGTGTTAATGCATTTCATGATACAATAACATGTTAATTACCCACTTTGATGAACATATATGTGATGACATTTTATGAATTCTTGCTGCCTGTACTGTTTTGCACAGAGGTTTTGACCCTGTTACCATAAGAATTAACACAAACAATACAAAATAGAGTTTTAGCTTAATGAATCTAGTTTCCAGTCTAATTGACGGATCCTGATTCCGAGTAGCGAGCTGTGAGATATCGCTTTTTTAGTCCCTGCTGGTTTGCACCTTTCAGATTGCAGAATTAATGTAACACCGACACAATTATCAGTGAAACACCATGTTAACAGTATTATTATGACATGAAAATCTCCAGAATTTTTGTAGATTTTTATAGTGATTTTATACCATGTTTTCACCCATTAAATGTTGACATTAAGTTGCTGCCAGAACAGCTAAACTGCAAAGATTATGATGTTTGACCTAACTACAGTAAGAATTAACCACACCTTACTGAATATAAATTGTAGCCCTAAGTATCTAGTTGCTGATAACATCCTGGAACTTCGAATTCCGAACTGTAGTCTATGAGTTATCGCTGTTTTAGTGTTACTGTGTCGGCTGTTTTCAGATTCACTACTTCATGTATGTTATTATGCATTGTATCATGTTGCTGCATTTTTATCATTCCCTTGACATCCTTACACATACTTACATGAACATGAATGACTTAATAAAATACTAAACAAGCCGGGGTTAATAAGGGTTGACTTGGTAGTGGATAGTCTCAGAAAATGTACTCGGCAGGGCCCTTCTTGTTTACATGGAATATTGACATGGAAGGTGGAGAATTACTTATGAAGTCGTGAACTTGTTATTTTGTTATCGTGTTGCACTGAGTACACGCTCTGTAGATCCCACCACTATGTCTAAAACGTACACTGTTTTGCGTGCACCGAACCTATGGTATGAGACGCAGTAGTACGTGCACTAGATAGGAGAAACAACATGCTAATAAACCTAAATTGACACGTATACACTTGATCGTGACCATTGTTTATTGATACCGTTATTGCTTTTGTAATTTGATCTTGATTCGTATTCCTTGATGAACCTTGTTGCCTTACTATCTACTTTTCACTACTTGCTGTCCGTACTTGCTCTAAGGATAAATTATTCTTTCTTTTTAGATGAACAAGTACAGGTGCACAAGGAGAATTACCAGAAGACATTGGTGAGCAGTTCTTCTACGATCGGAGCAGGAGCTTGCCAGAAGGTATTTGTTTATTTCCAGTTGTTGGTTATTAAATTGGACTACTGCATGTTTAGTCTAAGTATTTGTTTATGTGATTATGCATTTATGCGTGGTTGTGATTATTTCCTTGTCATGTTGTTGAGTTAAACTGATACAGCTTATGGATAATATTAGTTGGCGTACTTATATCATTCGCTGTGCCTCAGTTACGTGCCTGTGTTTCCGTATTCTGGGAAGCGGGGCGTGACAAATAGTTTACCCTTTCGGGATGTGGTTGCAAAAATGAACGGTTTTTCATCATAGAACAAATGAGATCACTTAATATATGGGGAAAACATCTTCGACCTTCACGATATTTCATCATTTTATGTTTTATGATATGTAGAACACTTGAATGTTGTGGATCATGTTTTCGTTTTGGGTTCCTTATGCAACCGCCACTTTATGGTACTACATAAGAGCTTCCACATTCAATTGCTATTTATGCATATTATGCATATTTTAGCTAAAAAAATGCTGCAGTCGTTTGCTATTTATGCATATTTTGACAATTTTGCAACAGTAGATTGCTATATATGAGAGCGGATATAAGAATTTTGCATATTATACAGGACGGATGCCGAAAAATTATTTCGTAATTCTCAGACGGATCTTGAAAGTCCGTCCGACGTTTTCTAGAAAAAAAACACAAATAAGGCAAACTCTCCTTGGTGAAGATCCGTCCGTGGAGGGGCCCATCAATTTTTTTCTGCAATAAAAAATTGTTTTTAATTATTAAAAAAATAAAAAAATATTTAAAATTTGTCCGATCTCGATGATCCGTCCGATCTTATTTTTTTTAAAACTATATTATAGCAATTTATGACTGCAGCAAACTCACTTTGCTATATGTATAATATGCATTTACCCATTTTTTAGCAAACCACGTCTGTGGATGCTCTAAGGAGTCACTTCATTCCCCTTACTATATATATATATATATATATTCTGATCTCAGATCACGACCATTCTAACCCAAATGTTTGTTAGGGGGAGAGGAGTTTTGGGGGTGGGGGGGTTGGGAGTTAGAATGTAGGCAGTGCCACGACTGTAGGGAAACTAGGGAGGATAGAATGGTGAGGGAAAGAGGTCCACGTCCAATTTAATTAGGGTTGAGGACAAATATGAGAGAATTTTGATGCCGGTTGGGTTGGAGTTGGGCATGGGGCAAGATTGCACTGTGGATGAAAAGAAAGAAACAAGGAGATGAGGACAGACCTAGAATATCATAGATTTTTGTCAAACCTTAATGAAAAATATATACATATTTCAGAAAATGAGAAAATTGAAAGAAAGGTGGCAGAGGAGGAACCTCCTCCTATGGCACTCTAAAAAATCATACCCCTCCTCCCAATTGCATTGTCCAGTGTCCACACCGTTCGAAGTGTTCAATATGCCATGAAACGCAAGAGAATGAAATATTATCAAAGTAGAATATGTTTGTGCATGGATTAAGTAAGTGATCACAATTGTTGTAATTCTGAAAAACTGTTCATTTTGCAACCTCATGATGAACGGGCAAAGCATATTCAAATTTAATTAATTTTCTTCACTCATATGTTTTATGATATGAAGATCAATTTAAGCGGTGTGGATCCTTAATTTTGGTTGCGGATTAAGGTTTTTTTAGTGCGCCATTAGAGGAAATTTCCTTATATCAAGCCTCTGCCATAAGAACCCCCCCCCCCCCAAAAAAAAAAAAAAATCCTCTTGCGAAATTTGGGTTTTCTAACTTCCAGCTATTTCACTAACACCAATAAATAGAGCAACCTAATGGCAAATTGATGAGGACATCTTTCCTGTTTAGTTTAGGATTTTATTTCAGTACCATTTTTGTTTCTGGAAATTTTAGCCTTATGTAATCTTTTTTGTATTTTTTTAGATTTTGAGAATATTTTGAGATTTGTATCGAGATGTATTTTGAGCCTATTTATATGCCCTGAGATTAATTAGAAAGATATGCTATTCTTGATTTTTAAAAAAAATGTATTGAGTTTTTTCTCTTCCTCTCTCTCTTTGTGTGATACAGGTGAGATCCAAATTATTAGGGTTTGTGATAAATCCTAATGCAATTTTAGTGTTTGTGATAAACTCTAAAATCTACCCCAAATTTAAAAAAAAATCCCCAACTAAAATTACCCAAACCCTAATTTCCCAAATCCCCAACACAAAACCCTAATCCCCTGCTCCTACACCAGCCACCATTCACAAGCCCCTTCTTCATCTTCTTCCTCTACCCCAGATCCCGATCACAAGAAAAAAGAACCCATCCCTTCGTCTTCCCCAATCCCCATCCCGTTGTCGCCGCAACCTCGACGACCACCTCTCGCCATCCTCCCCGCAACCATCACCATCAAACCCTGACGCCCTCGCCCCTCCCTTCATCCGCTTCCTTCTTCATCCCGCAACCTTCCTCTCTTCCCGTCAACACTCCAGCATCCGCGTTGTCTCCTGGCGATGCGACGCCCTCAACAAGGGCGACTCCCGACGCTGGCCTGCGTTGGCCCAGTCGACGCCGCATCCCGGCCGTCGGCCAGATCTGTGGCCCCCATCTTCGCAGTTGTCACCCGTGCTCTTGATAGTCTTGCTGCCATGGCTTTTCTGGGAGTGCTGTGTTCTTAGTTGTTGTCCAACTCCGAGATCTACGCTGCTTTTTTCGCACTCGGTATACTCTTTCCACTTTTTAAATATTTGTGTTCTACTTCTCTATTATCTATTATATTATCTGATTTGTCTGTTGTCCACAAAAATAATTGAGATTGAGTGTTCCACATGCTTGAGTAGAGTACGAATCAATATTGAATCTATTACTTGCTAAGAACACTTAGGAATTTAATTATTGATTGTAGAGTTGAATTATTAATTTGGATTGTTAACATGATTCAGTTCTTGAAAATCCATCAAACCAATTAATTGTTTTAAAATTCTAACTTTAATCCGCATAACGTGTTGGTAAAATTAACCAATTAAGATTCTTGGAAATTCTCTATTTTAGGGTTAGTTTTACATCATTTTGGTATCAGAGCCAAGGTTCTTAAAACCTTAGTTCTTGCATCACTTAGACATCAATTTCTGCATTCATTTAGGATTGTGTAGTCTTTTATTTTTATTTTTTTCTTTCTTTATTTTAGGTCATTTCAGATTCATTAAAAAAAAAAAAATAGGACACACACGACCCCTTGTTTCCACTTTTGGTGAATGCGTCTTCGCAGCACCATCACAGATCCTGAAGAGCCTTTCTTATCCCTTCCAAATCACCAAATTAGGAACCCTAGACTTTCCCGACCTGAAATGGACAACTCTGATATCTCCGCTACCCTAGCTACCATTCAAGCAACTCTTGCCAATATCATTCAGAGACTTGAGAAAGTGGAATTAAATCAAACCGTTGTCCCTGAGCTTCATGCCAATCGTCAGATTCCTCAAGGGAATGTTCGTGACGATCGACGTCAAGAACGTGACCCTGACGAACAACATAAGAAAAACATTAAGGCTGACGTTCCCCATTTTGAAGGCCACATGGAACTCCAAGCTAACCTCGATTGGATTCGTGCCATGGACCACTACTTTGTGTGGTTTGACATGAGCGAAGCCCTGAAGGTTAAATTTGCCATTATGAAATTGACGAGTAAAGCTCAACAACACTGGACCAATCTTGAACATGCCCGCAGAGGCCGAGGCCTGTCACCCATAGCCACTTGGGAAGCCATGAAAGAGAAGCTCACTGAGAGATATTTACCGTTATCGTTCCACACCCGATTGCTAGATTCGTGGAACCAAATTTATCAAGGAAGTAAATCCACACAAGAATATGTTGATAAATTTGATGACTTCCTTATTCGGTGCAATGCTTTGGGTAAAGAGAATAAAGAACCAACTCTCTAGGTTCAGGGCTGAATTACGAGCCATTCTGAGGAACGAGTTAATTTATAGAAATGTGGACTCAATAGCGGCAGCCTACGTCCAAGTCTTCGATATGGATTCCCTTAAAGCTAGTTCCCATTACAAGTCCAGCGATTCGATGGATCATTCCTCTAGAATGAATCCTCCTGACCCCTCTAGACCTGAGCACTCCTCTCCTCAGTACCGTAACAAGTCTTATCCAAATAAACATACTTCAAAATCCTAATCACATAGAAATGACAACACGGGTAAGAACACTGAAAGAGACTATTCTAAGATTGATCTTCTCACTAAGTGCTATAAATGTAAGGGATATGACCATGTTGCTGGCAACTGTCCCAGCCCAAGTAGGGTTAATATAGTAGAGGGTACCGCAGTCATCGCTGATGAGCCCGACAATGAGTTTACCTATAAACCTAATATAAGTGATGACTTTGATGAAAAAGAGGATGACCAGTCTCTCAATTGTATTCAGCCTGTCCAGTCACCTCCATTGAGTAGACCTGAGTCACCCATTCCTTCTCAAGTCACTTGGCAACCCATCGATTTTACCCCTGTGTTAGAACATCACAAAGTCATAGAGTCTGCACCCACATTTGCATATAACATTCATGACTTGCATAGAGAAATTTCCAAGGAACTTAATGAGAATAATTTTAACTACAAGTTAATAGCAGATACTAGAAGGAAATTTATAACTTTTGAAATTGGTGACGAGGTGATGGTTCGGATTCATCCGGAACGGTTTTCTGTTGGACCCGTTAAGAACTTGAACATACGTGCTGCAGGCCCATTTAAGATTCTACATGCAATCAATGATAGTACCTATGTCGTTGACCTTCTTGAAGATTTTGGCACAAGTAAGACTTTCAATATTAAGGATCTAGTACTTTATGAAGGATCAAAATTCAACCATAGAAAATTTCTTATAGATGAGCCTACCCTGCAGCCTAATGATGAGATTCCCATATTTACCCCTCTACCTTATACTACTTACTCATCGACAGAAGAATTGAATAATATTTTAGATGATCATATAATCTCTACAAGAGATGGTGGTATGCACAAATATTTGGTGAGGTGGAAGAACAAACCGAAGTTGGATGACACTTGCAGTGATCATGAAGAGCTCTCGCAACTGGATCCAGATCTTTTGAAGCACCATGACAGGATCACTGGTTTTGACTCGACTGGGTCAAGCTCTCTCCCACCTGGAGAGAATGATGAGGACATCTTTCCTGTTTAGTTTAGGATTTTATTTCAGTTCCATTTTTGTTTCTGGCAATTATAGCCATATGTAATATTTTTTGTATTTTTTTATATTTTGAGAATATTTTGAGATTTGTATCAAGATGTATTTTGAGCCTATTTATAGGTCCTGAGATTAATGAGAAAGATATGCTATTCTTGATTTTAAAAAAATTGTGTTGCGTTTTTGCTTTTCCTCTCTCTCTTTGTGTGATACAAGTGAGATCCAAATTATTAGGGTTTGTGATAAATCCTAATATAATTTTAGGGTTTGTGATAAACTCTAAAATCTACCCCAAATTAAAAAAAATCCCCAACTAAAATTACCCAAACCCTAATTTTCCAAATCCCCAACACAAAAGCCTAATCCCCTACTCCTACACCAGCCACCATTCACAAGCCCCTTTTTCATCTTCTTCTTCCTCTACCTCAGATCCCGATCACAAGAAAAAAGAACCTATCCCTTCGTCTTCCCCAATCCCCCATCCCGTTGTCGCCGCAACCCCGACGACCACCTTCTGCCATCCTCCCCGCAACCATCACCATCAAACCCTGACACCCTCGCCCCTCCCTTCATCCGCTTCCTTCTTCACCGCGCAACCTTCCTCTCTTCCCGTCGACACTCCAGCATCCGCGTCGTCTCCTGGTCGATGCGACGCCCTCAACAAGTGCGACCCCCGGCGTTGGCCTGCGTTGGCCCAGTCGACGCCGCATCCAGGCCGTCGGCCAGATCCGTGGCCCCATCTTCGTAGTTGCCGCCAGTGCTCTTGATAGTCTTGCTGCCATGGCTGTTCTGGGAGTGATGTGTTCTTAGTTGTTGTCCAACTCCGAGATCTACGCTGCTTTTTTCGCACTCGGTATACTCTTTCTACTTTTTAAATATTTGTGTTCTACTGCACTATTATCTATTATATTATCTGATTTGCCCATCGTCCACAAAAATAATTGAGATTGAGTGTTCCACATGCTTGAGTAGAGTACGAATCAATATTGAATCTATTACTTGCTAAGAACACTTAGGGATTTAATTATTGATTGTAGAGTTGAATTATTAATTTGGATTGTTAACATTGATTCAGTTCTTGAAAATCCATCAAACCAATTAATTGTTTTAAAATTCTAACTTTAATCCGCATAATGTGTTGGTAAAATTAACTAGTTAAGATTCTTGGAAATTCTCTATTTTAGGGTTAGTTTTACATCACAAATACTTAAGGCTAGGGACATATTTGGAAATACACAAATTAAAGAGAATCACTTCAATACGACCCTAGTATTTTCCTTCCAACCCTTGATTATGTTCTTCTAACTTACCATGTTTGTTTGTTTCTTCTATTCTTTTTGTTAATGTATTCAGCACAATAAATTTAACTGCTACTGTCAAATTCCATCTTGGATATGCTGCGTATTTGGAGGAAATGAAGAAGATATTTCTAAAATTGACGAAGGTGGTTCTTTGGTTGAGGCAAGGATACCTGATGTGGTTGTTCAGAAGTCTCATATGACTTGTTCATATAATGGTAGGATTCCAACGACTTTTTGCTCTTAATTTTATTTTCATTTGTCTATTTATTCCCTGAAGTTGATCCCTGAAATTTTACCTGTAGCAGGTTCTCATATCAATTCATCGTGCTTTCATCCTGAGGCCTCATCTTGTAGATGTTCCTTAACCGAAAGGATGAAGAAGGGCGGGAGACGTGGTGATAATCTTCAACAGACGGCTCGTCAGGAGCATCTTAACAACATCCGGAAGTGGTGGGTTGATAATAGTGATAGTATGACTCTGAAGATGGGTGAACAAAATGATTCTTGTGAATCCATCATATTGAAAAACATAGAGTGTGAGTCACGATTTGACCTCGACGAGGAAAAATTAATGGACCATTGTGCAATAAATGATGCATCACTTTCAGTTAATGGTGGTGGAGGTGTTGTTGGGGAGGTCCTTTTGACTGCACCTGATTTTGGTGAAAATGAAATAAATAGATTGAATGTTATAAGTAGTGAAGATGACAGCTCATGTTTAACTGGGTCTTCTATCTCGAACAAGGAATAAGATAATGAAAATGAGAGCGTAAGCAGCACTCCGGCAACTTGCCCTCGTAATGAAATTAATCTGCATGACAATGATAATTCTTCTTCTCACTCAATTAAATTAATATCGAAATTGAAAAGGCATTGTGATAGGGATCTTGACAATCCTAAACCAAGCAAGTTTCGGAAACCTGTCAGTGAAAGCTCATTGTTATCCTGCAAATATAGCACCGAATGTTTTTGCAGCATTGATGATCATCTGCCGGACGGTTTCTGTGATGCTGGACGTAATCGCCCCTTCATGTCCTTGGAAGAGTACGAACAGAGTTTTTGCCTTGATTCTCGTGAAGTTATTCTTTTGGACAGGTTAAGAATTACTTCTTTTAAAGATCTTTGATATACTCGAGCAAATTTTTTGTCAAAATGTCTAGCATGTAACTACTAGATAAATGGCCAAATAAAGAGAAAAAAGAACCTTTTAATTTTGGGCCTCATTTAATTAGCACCCCTCAATTATTTTTTAGTTAAACACCCTACACCCTTATACTTCCATGTCACTTTGGTTCACCATTTAGACTTTGGCACAATTTCCATTGTTGGGCCAGCGTGAAAATTGAAGTTGAGGAGTATTAAAAGAAGCCCAAAACTAAGGCTGTTTTGAATTTTTTAAATTTAGACTAGATAAATTGTTGTTACCGTCCTTTTGCATTTGTAATACTAAATCTTCATAAATTTTTCTTTTAGAAATAGAGATGAAGAATTGGATGCAATTGTGTCTTCTGCCCAAAGACTATTGGCTAGATTTAGCAACCCATTATTAGGGGGGAATAAAGATAATGTGTTTGACAACATGCAAAGAGCTTCAGTTCTTGCTTTATTTGTATCAGACTGTTTCGGAGGAAGTGAAAGAAGTTCTGCAGTCGTAAAGTTGCGAAAGGCCGTGGTTGGTTCAAATAAGCAGCGGCAACCATTTATATGTACTTGTTCTGCACGAAATGTAAAAGATAACAGTCAAGTTTCAAAACATGAATTTGGAATGGCAGATAGCGTTAATTTAAACTTGCTGTGTGAAAATTCTCTGCGGTTGATCAAGGCAGCACGCAGTTCAAATGTTGTCCCTATTGGAACTCTATGGTTTGGTGTTTGTCGGCACACAGCTGTTCTTATGAAGGTAAGGTGTCTCATTTTATTTTATATTTTATATCGTATGCTAATCATGTTGATCATTTTCCAGGAGGGTTACTTTACTGACATATGTATGTATTTTTCCAACTGTGGTAGTATCTATGTGATTGAGCAGATCCTCCAATTCCCTGTGAGCCTGTGAGGGGATATCTGGTTTTTATGCCACATTCATGGAATGTCATTCTTGTTAAAAAATGCAATTTTTGGGTTCGGATGGTGGTTGATGCATGCTACCCGATTGACATAGGAGAAGAAACAGATATAGAGTACTATTGCAGGTTAGCTTTTCTTGTATTTTAACTGTCTTCTTATGTGACTTTTTCGTTATTGGCCCATTTCTTACAACAACAACAGAGCCTTTTCCCCAACTAGTTGGGGTTGGCTGTTGGCCCTTCTCTTGTTTGCGCTTTTACTGCTGGACACTAAATTTTGTATTTATACTTGTGACGAACATCGCTACAATTGGGCCAGACTTGGTCTAGTCCGTAGGCTCTTGACGTAGTAACTGAACTTGAATACAAGAAATAAATTGTGGTTGGTCTAATTTGAACTAACCGCAACGGATAAGTGTGTATGCATTTGAACAGGCTACACAATCATTATTAGAGACTCCGTAGGGCAGTTTTGTCTACCGAAGCTTCTGCTTGGCCTTTTCTTTCCATACCGTGTGAAATGTTTCTACAGATTGATGGTACCGTTACACCATGGTTTAAAATCTCAGTATCAATATCAGGTTTATTGGCATATCAAAAGGTAACCTCGATTCCTTAAACCAAAGTAATTGCGGGATTTAATTAGGTTTTAGCTTTAATGTCCCCGACAAAACCAAAATAATTGCGGGATTCAAATTTATGACTGTTATACCCTTTTGAAGAAGCCAAGAGAATATGAAATGAAGGATTGCATGTACTGTTCACTCAGTCATATCCCTTTGCAACCATGTTCACACTAGCTGGAATAATGCGGTTCTAGATGCACACTGAAAAAGCAGCTTGCTCCACTTGGACCTCTCAATAGGCATCATTTTCTTACAAACACTACAAAAGAAAGTAGCTTTCCCGACGCTTTTTTCCGTCTATACCGGCGTTTTTTTACGCCGGGGAAACTTTCACCGGCGTTTACAATAACGCCGGTCCAACTGCCGCCGAAGCGGGCGTCGCTGAAACGAAGGGGTCTACACCGGCGTTTTTGGTGGACGCCGGTAAATGTTAGGACTACACCGGCGGTCATCAAACGCCGGTGTATATCGGTTTCTGGGTGCCGTTCTTGTGCACCTATATACATACACCGGCGGTCGTAAACCGCCGGTATTTATACATTCACCGGCGTAAATAAAAACGCCGGTGTAGATCGGAAGTATACCGGCGGTCAATAAACGCCGGTGTATGTGCGTTTATGAGCGCCTGCTTTTCCCTGTTTACGAACACCGGCGCGACCAAAAAACGCCGATGTAGTTATATACGCCAGCGTATATAAAACGCCGGTGTACGCCTGTGCCGTTACAGCTTAAAACTTTCACCGGCGTGCGTTGAAACGCCGGTGTATCACACACTCCAACAATTAAATTATATAAACCGCCGTTTTTTAAAATGCCGTTCTGGCTATGCCCGTTTATTTTCGATACTCCGCTTTTCCGTTCGATTTCAATTCACAGTTTCATTTACAAAACCTGTAAACTAATTCTCACAACTGATTCAATCAATTTCGTTGCATACTACTGCGCAAACCACAACCAAACACAAGAATAATTAAAGATAATCAAGTTTCACACGTATCATATCAACGTCCAAATTCATTGATTAATTAACAGTGTCATAATTAACAAATTAATATAGAGACTAACATCCAAAATATCCAAACAAACCAGTCTGACAAATATCCAAAATATCCCAAATTCTAAGTATGAAATAACTCTCATAAAAAAAACCAGTCTGACATAACAACAGCAAGGAGGAGGACATAAGAACAACAACCATACAGCAAGGAGGACCGCAGATTCATACCCCTCGAGTAGCTTCAGCTCTGATCATCTGCATTTCCTTCATCTTGACGACCGCTCTGTGAATAAAAAACAATAGTTTAATTGAACAGTAGATCACAATACAGAATATACATATTTTTTGAACTTGCAAAAAGAACTACCTGTGTCTCGAATTATAAGAT
This sequence comes from Hemerocallis citrina, assembly GCA_017893485.1. NCBI lineage: Eukaryota > Viridiplantae > Streptophyta > Magnoliopsida > Asparagales > Asphodelaceae > Hemerocallis > Hemerocallis citrina. The sequence goes on from CM030363.1 coordinate 46,520,147, forward strand.
CAAAGTGCCAACTGCAAATGGAATTGTTAATGATGTACACAGAGGTAAAATAATTACATTGCAAAGCTAAAAATTCCGTACTTAATTTTGTTTTTAAATATATCTAAAATAACAAAACAAATGAAAATTCAGTATCTAACTTGAAACCTTTATATTCTCCTCTGATTGGGAATATCCACTATCTAAATCAATAAAACAAATGAAAATTCAGTATCTAAGCATGTCCTTCATGGATTGTTCAGACAATCCATGAAACTGTCATCGTGGACGGAAACCAAATATAAGAAAAAAAAGAAAAATAAGATAGGGCTCATATCAAGTGTATTTTTAGGAAACTGTCATCGTGGAAGGAAACCAAATATATATAGAAGCCAGAAATGGAAACAGAAAGAAGAAAGGTAGAGACTTTGGATACACCAGGCTACCATAGCGGCATTTTCCTCATCTCTCTCTCATCCCTTATTTCCCTTCAGCACACGAATAGAAAGAGACATCAGCAACCACCTTAAGAGCGACAAGAACAACAATAATAATAAATTATTATGAACAAGATGTCTCTATATGGGTTTCCAGTTCTCCACTCGAGCCCACTCTTTCTAATCACAGCCCAATTAAGAACATATTCAACATCCACTAAACAATCCAATCAAAACCCAAGTGTGGTGCATATCCGGCCGGAGAATTTTGGCATACGTACCTATACAATATCCTCAGTTCACAGTGAACCCATTTTTGGTATAAAAACATACATGCCAAGAAGACAATCAGGTGCTTGAAATCAGCTTCACTAACAGTTAGTGAAAATGGGACCATAAAATAGCTTAAGAAGACCATCAGGTTTGTGAAGTAAGCTTCACTAATAGTGATAGAAGCTGGGGATGCTATGCAGCATACTCATTTTGGAAGTGAACCCATTTTGTGTTAAAAAAACCATGCCAAAGATTGCAATCAGGTTACATTGACAGTATCCGAAAATGAAAATTTTTCCATTATCTGAGCTTATATGTTGCTCTACTACTTTTTTAGCCCAACTATATCGCAAAACCCAAGTGTGGTGCATATCCGGCCGGAGAATTTTGGCATACGTACCTATACAATATCCTCAGTTCACAGTGAACCCATTTTTGGTATAAAAACATACATGCCAAGAAGACAATCAGGTGCTTGAAATGAACTTCACTAACAGTTAGTGAAAATGGGACAACAAAATAGCTTAAGAAGACCATCAGGTTTGTGAAGTAAGCTTCACTAACAGTGATAGAAACTGGGGATGCTATGCAGCATACTCATTTTGGAAGTGAACCCATTGTGTTAAAAAAACCATGCCAAAGATTGCAATCAGGTTACATTGACAGTGCCCGAAAAAGAAAATTTCTCCATTATCTGAGCTTATATGTTGCTCTACTACTTTTTTAGCCCAACTATATCGCAAAACCCAAGTGTGGTGCATATCCGGCCGCAGAATTTTGGCATACGTACCGATACAATATCCTCAGTTCACAGTGAACCCATTTTCGGTGTAAAAACATACATGCCAAGAAGACAATCAGGTGCTTGAAATGAGCTTCGCTAACAGTTAGTGAAAATGGGACCATAAAATAGCTTAAGAAGACCATCAGGTTTGTGAAGTAAGCTTCACTAACAGTGAAAGAAACTGGGGATGCTATGCAGCATACTCATATTGGAAGTGAACCCATTTTGTTTTAAAAAAACCGGTTACATTGACAGTATTTGAAAATGAAAATTTCTCCATCATCTGATGACCACAATGAACCCATTTTTGGTATAAAAACACACATGCCAAGAAGACAATCAGGTGCTTGAAATCAGCTTCACTAACAGTTAGTGAAAATGGGACCATAAAATAGCTTAAGAAGACCATCAGGTTTGTGAAGTAAGCTTCACTAACAGTGATAGAAGCTGGGGATGCTATGCAGCATACTCATTTTGGAAGTGAACCCATTTTGTGTTAAAAAAACCATGCCAAAGATTGCAATCAGGTTACATTGACAGTGCCCGAAAAAGAAAATTTCTCCATTATCTGAGCTTATATGTTGCTCTACTACTTTTTTAGCCCAACTATATCGCAAAACCCAAGTGTGGTGCATATCCGGCCGCAGAATTTTGGCATACGTACCTATACAATATCCTCAGTTCACAGTGAACCCATTTTCGATGTAAAAACATACATGCCAAGAAGACAATCAGGTGCTTGAAATGAGCTTCGCTAACAGTTAGTGAAAATGGGACCATAAAATAGCTTAAGAAGACCATCAGGTTTGTGAAGTAAGCTTCACTAACAGTGAAAGAAACTGGGGATGCTATGCAGCATACTCATATTGGAAGTGAACCCATTTTGTGTTAAAAAAACCGGTTACATTGACAGTATTTGAAAATGAAAATTTCTCCATCATCTGATGACCACAGTGAACCCATTTTTGGTATAAAAACATACATGCCAAGCAGACAATCAGGTGCTTGAAATCAGCTTCACTAACAGTTAGTGAAAATGGGACCATAAAATAGCTTAAGAAGACCATCAGGTTTGTGAAATAAGCTTCACTAACAGTGAAAGAAACTGGGGATGCTATGCAGCATACTCATATTGGAAGTGAACCCATTTTGTGTTAAAAAAACCATGCCAAATATTGCAATCAGGTTACATTGACAGTGCCCGAAAAAGAAAATTTCTCCATTATCTGAGCTTATATGTTGCTCTACTACTTTTTTAGCCCAACTATACCGCAAAACCCAAGTGTGGTGCATATCCGGCCGGAGGATTTTGGCATACGTACCTATATACCATCCTCAGTTCATGGAAGAAAAATACGAATAGGGATCATAGCAAGTGTAGTTTTAACTGGAATTGTCATCGTGGAAGGAAACCAAATATAGAAGCCAGAAAGAGGAATGGTAGAGAATGAGGATACACCAGGCTAACATAGCGGCATTTTCCTCATCTCTCTCTCACCCCTTCTTTCCCTTCTCCACTCCAACTCGTCTCTTTCTAATCACAGCCCAATTAAGAACAATTGTTCACAGTCACTGTTAAAGAAACATATATGCTCAGATTATGAAAAATTTATATGCTCAGATTATGGAAATTTTCAGTCACTGTTAAAGAAACTAAGTAGGCTGCATAGCATCCCCAGTTTCTTTCACTGTTAGTGAAGCTTGTTTGGAAAATTGTTCACTCAAACATGCCCCTTGTTTCTGAACTCAAACATGACATTAATAAACATCTTTTCTAATAATGGCTACACTTGTGGAAGCTCTCTCTAAGCCTCAATTCTTCAAGGTTTTGTTGCCTACTTCTTTACAGAAATTGGTACTCCATTCTCCTCTCTTTAAAGAAGAATAGAGTACCAGCTTCTGTAAAGAAGTAGGCAACAAAACCTTGAAGAATTGAGGCTTACAGAGAGCTTCCACAAGTGTAGCCATTATTAGAAAAGATGTTTATTAATGTGATGTTTGAGTTCTGATACAAGGGGCATGTTTGAGTGAACAATTGGGTTTTGAATGGAGATTGTAGTCATAGATCAATTCTTCATGGAAGAAAAATACGAATAGGGCTCATAGCAAGTGTAGTTTTAACTGGAATTGTCATCGTGGAAGGAAACCAAATATAGAAGCCAGAAAGAGGAATGGTAGAGAATGAGGATACACCAGGCTAACATAGCGGCATTTTCCTCATCTCTCTCTCATCCCTTCTTTCCCTTCAGCACACGAACACATAGAGACATCAGCAACAACAGCAAGAGCGACAAGAACAACAACAATAATAAATTATTATGAACAAGATGTCTCTATATGGATTTCCAGATCTCCACTCCAACACGTCTCTTTCTAATCACAGCCCAATTAAGAACAATTGTTCACAGTCACTGTTAAAGAAACATATATGCTCAGATTATGAAAAATTTTCATTTTCAGATACTGTTAAAGAAGCTGATTTCATGCATCTGATTGCAATCTTTGGCATGGTTTTTTTAACACAAAATGGGACTACTTCCAAACTAAGTATGCTGCATAGCATCCCCAGTTTCTTTCACTGTTAGTGAAGCTTATTTCACAAACCTGATGGGCTTCTTAAGCTATTTTATGGTCCCATTTTAAGTTGCTCCAAATCAGTACAATGTCATCTATACCAGGTTATGTGCCAAAATGGGGTTGGGCATACGATGCAAGGCCGACAAGTATTAGTTGTTTGTGAGTATGCAATAGGATGCAGCTATGAACATGGGCTCATATCAAGTGTAGTATTATGGACTGTCATCGTGGAAGGAAACCAATTTAATATAGAAGCCATATATGGAGCCAGAAAGAAGGATGGTAGAGAATGAGGATACACCAGGCTAACATAGCGGCATTTTCCTCATCTCTCTCTCATCCCTTCATTCTCTTCAACACACGCACACAAAGAGACATCAGCAACAATAGCAAGAGGGGGTTGGTCCAACAATAAGTGTAGATTATAATAAACGAGATGTCTCGATTTTGGGTTTCCAGATCTCCACTCCAGCCCTTTCTTTCTAATCACAGCCCACTTAAGAAACATAGACGAAATGCATATAGACGACAGCCACAATTCAGACTCACAAACACTAGTACGTGTCTTTCATGCATTCAAGTAACATAATCTCTTTAAAAATACCAATTTTAAGACTTACCGATGTTTTTTGACAGTGGGCGGCGTGCTACCCTCACTCTCATATGTTTGCCTGCCACTATTATTTAGTGGCTGCTCATCCCCATGGCTCTCGTTGCCATCATTTATATTTACCCTCTTTCCACGCCTCGGCATGTTGTACCTGTCAAGGATCCGATAACTTGGTTCAAATGATAGTTTGGTTCAAATGACAACGATAGTTTGGTTCAAATGACACTAAGCATAGTTTAATGTAAATAATACCAAGCAGTAGAAAATAGAAAGACAATTAAACCAGTGTATTAAATTCACAATGAACATATTCGAAATTATAGACATAATATTACAACAAGATTTAAGACATAAAATTACAGACATATAATAAACTTGTATAAAAAATCATGTAAACTACAATACGACATCTTCCAGTACATCGCCCTCTTCTCCATCCTTGCGGAGCCAAGTCCCGCAAATTCCAACATCGGTTGTGTTTACATCAAACACAGGAAACTCAGAAGCAATGTAACTGTTCATGTCTTCACCGTCTTCATCGTCTGAAGTATCGCCCAGTTGGAATACATCTCTTGGTTGCATAGGGATAGCCACATACGATTTTGGCAGGGTTGGATCTGCAATGTAGAACACTTGTTGCACTTGGGATGGAAACACAAATGGCTCATGGCTAATGTGTGTACCGATGTGAATCAATTTTGAGAAGTTTACAACTGTGAAGCCAAGCTTGTCCTTGTTGTTAGCAAAATTCCTATCAAACTCAGCCCAATCCCCACGGAATAAGACAACACGGAAATGGCCAAAATAATTCAACTCAATGATATCCGTGAGCACTCCATAGTAGTCGAGATCCCCATCTACAGGCCTCGTGTCCGATTTGGAAGCATAACTTCTAGTCTTAGACGTCACTACCATTCCACTATTTTGAGACTTCAAATTAGATTCACGATCCTTAGTACGAAATCTAAAACCATTGAATATGTATCCTCCGTATCTTTTGGCCATCTGATAGGGACCTTTGGCAAGTACTTGTATTTCAGATGACGCACCTTCAGGACCCAAAGAATGTACCTATTAATTTTGCGCAAATCGTATCAACACCATAGAAAATGTAGATATAATAAAGATTAACTTGCATAACTGTAATTCACCTACATGAGATTCAAACCACTTATGAAATTTTTCATTCATCAGCTTGTTTTGTTCACGTGGTGGTAGTCTTCTTGGTCTAGCCCTTTGTTTGATGTCCCTGACAAATTCGCTAAAAAACAAGCAATTGAAATTAGGAATAACAAAAGTATCAAAAATATCGAACTCCGCGGTTTTCACTGTATTCGATTTACATTTAAAAGCAACTTACTTTCGAAATGGTTCCACTGATGCATGATGGTCTAGCACATATCGATGTGCCTGTTCCCACGCTAAGCTATCGAGCTCAAATACATCAACTTTACCAACAGTGGTGCCAGCGGTATCAAAAAGATATTGTGCACCATCAAGGTTGGAAATGTCTGGATTTCTACGTGGTCTACTGGAAGATGTCTCCACACCAGGCAAATACCTGGAAAAAAAATGTGAGCACTCCTCTGATAGATATCCCTGGGCTATTGACCCTTCAGGATATGCTCTATTTTTCACATAACCCTTTAGCCGGTATAGGTACCTGAACATGTACAATTAATAAACTAGAGCGGTTTAGGGGATTAAAAGAAATGAGCTTTTGAAAATTCAATTTCGTAAGATGAACGAATTATTTTACCTCTCAATGGGGTACATCCACCGATAGTGAACAGGACCACCGATTCTGGCTTCACCAGCAAGGTGGATTATCAAGTGAATCATAATAGTGAAAAACGATGGAGGAAATATCATCTCCATTTTACTAAGTGTCAATGCCGCCTGCTGCTCCAATTGGTCCAGATCTTCAACACGAAGCATTCTTGAGCAAATACCTTTATATATGCTACAAAGATCTTTCAGGACAGTAGTGACTTGCTCACACATTGAAGACCTTAGGGCCACAGGAAGGAGATCCTGCATTAGGATGTGGTAGTCGTGTGACTTTAGCCCCTGAAGCCTCTTCTCTTTAAAGTTGACACATTTTGCCATGTTAGAAGAATAGCTATCGGGGACTTTCAGTTCAAGTAGTACTTTGCAAAACAACTCCAACTCCGATTTTGACATTGAATAGATTGCATGAGGTAGGAGCACTTTCCCGTTCGGCAATTCTTCTGGGTGCAACTCATGTCGGATGCCCATTGACTTCAAATCAAGTCGGCTCTTGAGATTGTCCTTTGTCTTCCGATCATCTCCCATAACTGTTCCTATACAATTCTCCCCTATATTTTTGCCGATATGCATCACATCTAAATTATGTCTCAGTAAGTTGAATTCCCAATACGGCAACTTGAAGAAAATACTCTTCTTCTTCCATGCACCTAAACTCGTCAAGTTTTGATCCTCATCCTCGCCATATAGATCGGTCTCCTCATCTTGCTCCGGCCTTGCCCTTTTCTTGCCCTTTGTCCTGACTTCTGGTTCCTTTCCATATTTGAATTGATGACCATCTACCCGCCTCAAAATATCTGAACCAGAGGAAGACCCAGGAGCATGTTCCCACTCGTCGGTGCCATCAAATGTCGCTGCCTCTGCCCGAAATATATGTGTGTCAGGCAACCATCTCCTATGACCCATATAGCAAAACTTTCTACCATTGTACAACCACCTTGAACTAGTTTGGTCAGCACAACATGGACATGCATAACGTCCTTTAGTACTATATCCAGATAAATTTGCATATGCTGGAAAATCATTGATTGTCCAAGACAACACGGCACGAAGAGAAAATGTTTCTTTAGCCACAGCATCATAGGTTGGAACACCCACCCACAACTTCTGAAGTTCATCTATTAACGGTTGTAGGTACACATCTATATCATTTTCAGGACCTTTCGGTCCAGGAACTATCATGGACAAAATAAATGAGGACTGCTTCATGCATTTCCAAGGCAGCAAATTGTATGGTATCAACACAACCGGCCATATGCTGTATGTACTACTCATTTGCCTGAAAGGGTTGAAACCATCACTAGCTAGTCCAAGTCTCACATTTCGAGGATCTTCCGCAAAATCAGGATATCTTTCATCAAATCTTTTCCAAGATTGAGAATCAGCAGGATATCTAACAATCCCATCATTAGTGCGGCCTTCAGCATGCCATTTCATATCAGAAGAAGTTTTCGTGGACATAAACAACCTTTGTAACCTAGGGATCAGAGGAAAGTAACGCAATGTTTTGGCAGGCTTCTTTTTCCTACTTCGCTTAGTAGATCCACTGGCTCCCTCATCTTGATTTGGTCTTTCTTTCCATTTTGAAGAACCACACACTTCGCAATTCTCCAGACTTTTCTTACCACTCGTGAAAAGCATACAGTCATTTGGACATGCTGCTATCTTCTCATATCCTAGATCGAGAGAACTTAGGAATTTTTTGATTTTATAGGCTGAGTTTGGAATACAGATTTCAGGAAATGCTTCATTCAACAATTCAAGTAGCATAGTGAAGGACTTAGCAGACCACCCGTTTAAACATTTAATCTGAAATAGTCTGACAATGAATGAGAACTTAGAAAATTTAGTGCAGTCGCGGTACAACGGGATACTAGCATCTTCAAGTAACTTAGCGAAGGATTCTTGCTGCTTATTATTTTCATGGGTGGGACCAGACATTTCCTCGTCCACCCCACCACCAATCTGGTTTGTTTCTATTGACTCATTGTGAACTTCGGTTGTTGGGTCATTGGTGTGGAAAGGAACATTATGAATCCCCATGGCATCTTGTAACAAAGCATGCATCTCATCGGGAACGCTTAAGTCTTCGTTCACTAAGGGCTCAGCCTCATTTTCTAATACAACCGGACGAACAGGAGCTGCCGTATGATCCTCTCCATGACAAAACCACCTTGTGTACCCTTGAAGAAAACCGTTGACAGCCAAGTGTGTATGTACTACGTCACATGTCCTCAGCATACAATTTGTACAGCGAAGGCATGGACAAAGGATTAGGTTGGGATCACGGGAATGTCGTTTGGCAAAGATAATAAAATCTTTAATACCATCACGGTACTCCTTGGATAATCGTGGTTTACTAATCCAACTTCTATCCATTATACAAATAGCACACAGTCTGAAATTAAAATTTGATATATTAAATAGTAATAACAGTAAAAGGCATTTTGTATATTAAATTTCACCTATTTGAAAACCATCCCTAGCTGCAAATAAATAAACGATATAATCTTTAACTGTAAAATAAAGAAATTGTGGCTCCAAAAAATGTACAAAAAAAAACTACTTCTTAACACAATCTACTCTATTCACCAAATCCTAAACGACCTTTTGTGGAAATGATCACAACCACCTTAGACGGTATTTTATCGCACACCCTGTGTTCGAGCATAAAAAAAAATCGACTATAGTCTCCCCTGTATTTGGCTTTCCGTTCAAGGAGATGATGATGGTAAAGGGTATTTTGCTGATGAAGAGGAATCGGCCGAATAATGAGTGCGTCGTGCTGTAACTACGGTAACAAGAAGATCTGATGACTCATGAACTATTCTGTTCATGACTACTAATAATCACTTATCTCATAATAATAATAATAATAATAATAATAATAATAATAATAATAATAATAATACTAAACAAAAGAAACAATAAAAGAAAAATTAAAATGTCTAGTATGTAAGCATATATTTTGCAGACTGAACCAATTGTTGTACATAGCCGGAGGATTTTGGCATAGAGCTATAGCATCCTCAGTTCACAGTGAACCCAGTTTGGTCAAAAAAACATGCCAAAATGACAATCAGATGCATGGGATAAGCTTCAATTAATTAACAGTGAAAGAAACTGGGGATGCTATGCAGCATACTTAGTTACGAAGTGAACCCATTTTGTTAAAAAACCATGCCAAGGATTCCAGTCAGGTTACTTTAACAGTATCTGAAAATGAAAAATTTCCCATTATCTGAGCTTATATGTTGCTCTACTACTTCTTCATCCCAACTAAATCTAAAACCCAATTGTAGCCGCATATCCGGTCGGAGGATTTTGGCATACGTACCTATACCATCCTCAGTTCACAGTGAACCCATTTTGGTAAAAACATGCATGCCAAGATGACAATCAGATGCATGAAAATAAGCTTCACTAACAACAAAAAAAGAAAATGGGGATGCTAGCAGCATACTTAGATTGGAAGTTAACCCATTTTCGTATAAAAAACCATGCCAAAGATTGACAATCAGGTTACTTTAACAGTATTTGAAAATGATAAATTTTCCATTATCAGAGCTTATATGTTGCTATACTACTTCTTCAACCCAACTAAATCTAAAACCCAATTGTTGTGCGTATCCGGAGGATTTTGGCATACGTACCTATAGCATCCTCAGTTCACTTAGTCTGGAAGTGAACCTATAGAAACTGGGGATGCTATGCATACAGCATACTTAGTTTGGAAGTGAACCCATTTTGTGTTAAAAAACCATGCCAAAGATTGCAATCAGGTTACTTTAACGGTATCTGAAAATGAAAATTTCCCATTATCTGAGCTTATATGTTGCTCTACTACTTCTTTAGCCCAACTAAATCTAAAATCCAATTGTTGTGCATATCCGGCCGGAGGATTTTGACATACGTACCTATAGCATCCTCAGTTCACAGTGAACCCATTTTGGGTAAAAAAACATGCATGCCAAGAAGACAATCAGATGCATGAAATCAGCTTCATTAACAGTGAAAGAAAACGGGTATGCTATGCAGCATACTTAGTTTGGAAGTGAACCCATTTTGTGTTAAAAAACCATGCCAAAGATTGCAATCAGGTTACTTTAATAGTATCTGAAAATGAAAATTTCCCATTAACTGAGCTTATATGTTGCTCTACTAATTCACTGTGCCCAACTAAATCTAAAACCCAAGTGTGGTGCATATCCGGCCAGAGAATTTTGGCATACGTACCTATACAATATCCTCAGTTCACAGTGAACCCATTTTGGGTAAAAAAACAAACATGCCATGAAGACAATCAGATGCATGAAATCAGCTTCATTAACAGTAAAAGAAGATGAAAATTTCCATTATCTAAGCATATATTTTCCTATTAATTCTTCATCTCAACTAAACCGTTCATGCTAAGGAAATCGAAATGAATAAACTGAAAAAAGCTGCCTTTTTGGGAAAATAAGGGAAATCAAGAGATCATACCGAAGAGAGAGGGAGGGAGCGGGGCGACGAGAGCGGGGGCGCAGGAGAGAGAGAGAGAGGGGGCGACCGCCGATTCACCTCCAGATCGAGAGAGGGAAGAAGGAAATCGAAAAGGACGAAGGGAATAAGGGACGATTTCGAATGGTCGAAGGCCGTCGAAGAGGACGAAGCGGCAGAGGCAAACGCGCGGGAAATAGAGCGAGGAGGGAGGGAAACGAAGCGCCTTTTTTCCCCATTTTTTTTTTGGGTAATGGGTAAATGGCGAGCGAAAGATTAGGGTTCGCGGGTTTTATTCCCAGTTATTCACCGGCGTTTTAATTTGAAACGCCGGTGAATGTGCCCGTATTTCGCCGGCGTTTATAATAAAAAACACCGGTGAATAATAAACTTCACCGTCGTGTTTGGGTAAAACGCCGGTGAATACTAACATTCGCCGGCATTTTAAATCGACCGCCGGTGTATGACCGTCCCATCTGGCGCCCAATTCCTACTCGCTCCCTACCCCGGCGCTAGTAGTAAAACGCCGGGGAATAATCGCCGGTAAAAGTACTTTCTTTTGTAGTGAAAGCCATTATAGATGCCGTAGATCTTAGAGCATCTGTAGTCGTTGAATGTAAAAATATCCATATATGGATAAATAGAAATAGAAATCCAACTTTTACTTCACTCGTGCAAAGCTATTTTTTAGCTAAGACGGCACTCGAAGTGCCGTCGGAGCGCACGTGAAGAAAGAACAATATATTTTAAAGAGTCGGAGCACGCGAAAAAAAAACAAAAAAAAATTTCTATCCAAATGGGACGGACGGCACTTCATGTGCCGTCCAAGAGAGCCCAGGTGGCTTTTTTTGTCATCTTCCATTTTTTGGAATTTGCAAAAAAAATTCAATAATTACAAAAAAAATTCAAAAAATTATGAAAACATTTCAGAAATTGCAAAAAAAATTTAAAAATTGCAAAAATATTTTCAAAAATTGCAAAAAAAATTTAAAAATTACAAAAACCTCCGGACGGCACTTCAAGTGCCGTCCGAGGATTTCGGCAGCGACCCCCTTTTGGCGATATAATTTATTCGATAAATTAATTAATTTTTCAAACTGAAGTGCCGTCCGACGAATAAAAAATTATTTTTTTTTGTCGGACGGCACTCGAAGTGCCGTCACTCATATATGGATAAAAGTTATATGGATTCTCATATATAGCAATCTACTGTAGCGATTTATCGATAATATGGATAAATAGCAAACGACTGCAGCGGTTTTTTTAGCCATTTATCCATATTATCGATATATAGATAACGACTACAGATGCTCTTAGTTTGTGTCATTACATTTAGGACATTAAAGGTAAACTGATATTTCTAGTTCCTGAATCTTGGCCACCATGACTATGTTAAATCAAATGTTGATTTTTTCAACATCTTTTACTTTCCAAACTGGAAATATTAATGTCGATGGCTTTTGAATATGTGGAGTACCAGCATTCGGTTTATTTGCTCTTTTGACATTGACAAGATTTGAATTGTATCACAATACTACTGATCTGCCCCTCCACATGGAAGGAGAGTCAACATCAATCATAGAATGGATGCACCGCTCCTCCCAACTAGCAACATGGATCACTTGTGTGTGACAAGTTCATCTTTTGAAACCATAGATGAGTCAATAGGTAAAAAGACATCCAGAAAATTAAATTTTAATCAATTCATTAGTAAAGGAAGCCAGCTGATGATTTAACTCCAATTCTCTTAAAACTCTTGATTGGATCACTTTGATGTAAAACTTAATCCTAAATAGAGAATTTCCAAGAATTTTAAAGGATTAATTTTACCAACATGTAATGCGGATCAAGTTAGAAATTAAAACAGTTAATCGGTTCGATGGATTTTCAAGAATTGAATTATGTTTAACAGGCCTAATTAACAATTCAGTTCTAACAATCAATAATTATATCTCTAAGCTCTAGCAAGTAAAAGATGCAATATTGATTTGTACTCTAATTAGCAAGTAGAAATGCTCACTCTCAATATTTGTGAACGACAGATAAATCAAATAATATAATAGAGATGATAAGGCAGTACAACACAAATATTTGAAAAGTGGAAAGAGTATACTGGTGTTCGAAGCAACTAGTGTTAGTTCTCAGATTGATAGTTGTGGTGGGTTTTCGACGACGACAAGGGTTTTTTAGTGATGGCTGATGAGGCGGCAGGCAGTGGTGGTTCGGTGGTGGAAGGCAGGAAAAGGTGGATGGTTGACTGCGGGATGGAGGGGCCCTTGTTACTGCAGTGAGGTTGAAGGTGGGCATTGGCGGGATCGATGGGCGAGGCAGGGTGCAGCGGTCGATGGGTTGCGGTGAGGGTGACGGTGGAGATGACGGTCGGGGGGGTCGACGAGGAGGCAGGGCGAGCGGTCGAGGAGGTGGCGATGGTGGAGGTGGTTGCTGCGGAGGTTGACGATGGAGGTCGGAGTCGACGGGGTTGGGTTTTGGGATGAAAACAGGAGAGGGGTTAAAGAGTGGGATGAAGCGGCGGGGTGGATTAGATTAGGGTTTAGGATTAGTTTAGGTTTTAGGGTTAGGAATTTATATTGGATTTGGGGTAGTTTTAGATTTTATTACAAACCCTAAAATTTTATTAGGATTGATCACAAACCCTAATAACTCTCTCAATTGTCTCACACAAAAAGAGGGATGAAGAGCAATAACTCAACACAATAATTTTGTTAATCAAGAATAACATAACTTCTCATTAATCTCAAGGCCTATAAATAGGCTCGAAACAAATCTTGATACAAATCTCAAAATATTCTAAAAATCTCAAAAATATTCTAACGCATAAAAGAAAAGGGTGCAGATTGTAAAACTACTACATAGGGCTAAATCTCAAAATAAACTAAACAAATTTGATGTCCTCATCACACTTCCTTACCTTAACAGCCTATAACATCTTAACTGAATATCTATTTTCTTAAATTTGTAGTTTGTACTGCGGTGAAAGATTTTCATAAACCAATCCCAAGTCTTATGCTGCCAAGTCTTTTGTTTTCGGTTACATTCCGCTTAGCCGGCTTGATGTTCCCTTGACAACCGACAGTTCTTCCATCTCCAGATCTCGATCTTCTTTTCCTCCTCCAATGATGTGCCCTGGAACTGAGAATACACAAGCTTGTTCTGTTTTCCGTTGCAAGTTTGGAACACTTGATGCTGCAGTGAAGGTACATGTTCTCTCCTAAATTTGAAAATTTGTGTTGACACCTACCTTCTAATATAGCCATACAGTTCCTCTATGATCTGATTAAGCTAATTTCATGGTCGGAGTTCATTATTGTCTATTTGCTGTCTGTTGGTCCATGCAATGCTTTATTGTTAGGTTTATTTTCTGCTAATGGTTGGACTCATTCAGTTGCACAATGCTTTTCTGTTGGTTGCATTTCTGCTCTGGTGGAATGATTCAGGTGCAAAGTTTAGAATCGTGCAAGGCATCAAAAGTGGAAGTAAGAAATTTTGAATACACATTCCTAGGAGAGGTCAGAATGCTAAGGGCTTTGAGGAAGCACAGCTGTATAGTGGAAATTTATGGTCACCAACTTTCTTCTAAGTGGATCCATTCAGAAGATGGAATTAAACAGAATAGGCTGTTGCAGTCTATAATTGTAATGGAATCTGTAAAGGGGGGATCTCTAAAGGTAAGCTGGCTATCTGAAATGTTCAATTTTTGTGTTTTTTTTACAAGAGTTATTATTATTATTATTATTATTATTATTATTATTTGCTCTGCAGATTTATTTGGATAATCTATTTGAAAAGGGTGAGAAGCATGCCCCAATTGATATAGCATTGTGTGTTGCTAGATATGTGGCATGTGCATTGGCTGAACTTCACTCCAAGTACACTATTCATGGAGACATAAAGAGTGACAATGTTCTAATTGATATGGATTGCAAGAGAAGTGATGGTACACCTGTGGTTATGCTTGCTGATTTTGATCGATTAGTATCTCTCCAGTCTTCAATGCACATTTTGGCATTCATCCTCCTGATGCATGTGTGGGAACTCCGCGATGGATGGCTCCTGAGGTTGTGCAAGCTATGCATCAAAGAAATCCACATGGATTGGTAAGTTTTATCTATAATTATCTTCAACTATAATTTCCATATATTATCTTAAATAATAAACACGCTGTTTGAGAATGTCTAGAATCCATTTTTTAAAGGTTTAACCCCCACGGTTAGGAGGAAAAGTAGTTGTAAGATTGGGAGGTTTTATGGACTGCATTTTCTATATATTTTTTTTAGAGTGGAGCTAGAGGCATGCTACCTTTACACTGCATACTTTTGGATCCACAGAAGTACTTATAAGTAACCTAACTTTATTTGCGAAAACGGTTTTAATTGACCGAGAATTTGATGGTATGGTTCCATAACATGGGAATGACTTCACATTAACAAACCTTGGCCGTTGATGAATAGTCATTGTTGAGGCATCCAAATCAAATGCTTTTTGATGGATTATTGCCCTTGGGGGAATTGGAAAATGTTCAATAGTAGATATATGACTCTCTGTCTATTAGCAAATGGACCTCAATCTCTTGCGGTATGTAAAATGGTGCTAGCCATCTAAACAATGGGGAACTGCATATTAGTATTAAGTTGAATTTATTAATAGACAGTTGTACAAGTTTTTTTTTCCCCATACAAAATGGGTTTGCTGTGATGAACAAAATAAAGTCAAGAAAGCTTTAAAAATACTTAGGATTCAGCTTGATGTTAGACCTCTATAATTTTCTGCATTATATGTTGGTGCCACTTTTCAAGTATCAACTTTGTGGGCGACAACTACGTCCAAAAAGTACTCATGATGTAAAAACCGTTGGATATATAGGTATATTCTCACTATATGAATAATATTATGTGGAATATTATTCTATGGGTAACACGTGTCACTGTTACATGTACTAATTGTATGGATATCGGACCGTGGGTTGAGTGGGTTTAAAACCTAGTTCCCAAACCAGTATTTATCCTATAAATACTGGCTTGTGATAGTAGTATAGGTATTCCAATCTTGATTCCTAGGGTAAATATCTCAAGCACCTTAGTATAGGATTAACCTTAATTTCTCTTCTTACTATTTCTCATAATCTTTAACAAAAACCATGATCTTGGTGGATAGTAGACCTTGCTCTGCAATTTAAGCTCGCATGGAGGGTGCAACTTCTAAATTTTCCTATAGGGTAAATATGTTTTAGTCTTCTGGCTTGTTACTGAATTTCTATTAGGCCCTTTGACTTGTTCAACTATGTTACAAACCCTGCAAACAGTTCGTAATCCCTGATGACAGTACATAACTGTTGGTGTTTATGTACTATTTGAGGGGTTTATAACAGTGTTGGAAAAAATATCAAAGGGCCTAACAGAAATTCAATGTCAAGCCAGAGGTCTAAACCATGTCTACCCTTTCTATTTCAGGAATTACGGTAGTCAAAACATTTGAAGGTATACACAGTTATCTCAAGGGCCAGATGAATGACTATCCCAATTTATCTTATCATAGACGATCTTTTATTTTTTTTGCATTCTGCTCATGCCATTTAATATTTGTAAGATGGATGTGCCAATTATTGTAGGAAGTAAAAGGGGTAAGTTTTTAGGTGTATCCTGTATTAGTATACCTTTAGGATTACTATTCGTGTGAAGATTAGCCCTTTAGTTATAGTCTATATGAGATGGAAGAATTTGGAGGGTAATACTATATTCAATGGTGGAGCATACTGCATACACAAATGCAATATGGCATCAATAAGATACTTCCTGGACCCTTGATATGAGCATGCCTTGGTGTTTTTAATAAGTTTCAATGCTTCAGGGGTCTGATTTATTGTATAAAATGTTTTTATTTATGTGGTTTCCCTTTAATGAACACTTTATAACTCCATCCCCTCCTGCATATAGTCAGTTGATGGCTAATGTTAGTTTTGGTTAATCTGATTTGTGACTCAAATTGTACTCCGGAATTTTTGCTTGGTTCCAGGAAGTACATATCTGGTCGTAGGGGTGCCTTCTGTATGAACTGCTCACACTTCGAGTTCCTTTCTTTGGTCATTCTGAGGCAGAGATTTACAATTTCCTACAGGTTATCCCAGTTCAAAATAGCATACATTAATTTTTTTTTATTTGCAGTATATAATTTGCACAATTTATTCAAGTTTTTGACAGGGTTATAAAGTTCAAGACATGGATCTCACTGATTGTGGTTTATGTGTTTATTTGCTCTTGAGTTGAATTGATTATTATTTTGATTTTGCTTTATACCCATCGTTAATCTGTCAGTGGAAAAATGTACATGGAAATGACATGACAGGCATGGAAAAATAAGATTCAAGGATACTACAATACCTTAATACAGTTATCACTACCAAGTCATTTCAACCACATTCATATATAAATCATATCTAGTAAAAGAATGAAGGAACATCATGAAGTGGTATAAGTTAAAAAAACATCCACCTAATTTGAAACATTCGGGGGAATGTATTCTATTGAAAGAGTTGTATATGTAAGGGTAGAGAATATATCACAAATACAGTTAACTAGCTTTTAGTAATTAATGTCGAAGATAATTAAGTGGAAATTTCAGTGATGAGGACATCTTTCCTGTTTAGTTTATTTCACTACCATTTTTATTTCTGGCAATTATAGCCATATGTAATCTTTTTGTATCTTTTTAGATTTTGAGAATATTTTGGAGATTTGTATCAAGATGTATTTTGAGCCTATTTAAAGGCCTTGAGATTAATGAGAAAGTATGTCATTATTGATTTAAAAAAATTGTGTTGAGTTTTTGCTCTTCCTTTCTCTCCTTTGTGTGATACAACTGAGATCTAAATTAGGATTTGTGATAAATCCTAATACAGTTTTAGGGTTAGTGATTAACTCTAAAATCTACCCCAAATAAAACCAATTCCAAAACCCTAATTTCCCAAATCCCTAATACAAACCCTAATCCACTAATCACATACCCATACCAGCCGCCATCGCTAACTCCCCCTTCTTCTTCTTCCTTGCTTCTTCTTTTCCCGAAACCCACCCAAAACTCCAAACCCCTTTAATCGCCTCCATCGACAACTCCCCGTTGCCTCTCTCCCTCATCCTCGCACCCCTCCCTAGCTCCATCCCGCAACCTTTTACTTCGATCCCACACCCCACCTTTGTCGACATCTTCGCTCCCCACCATCGACCACCCTCTGCCTCTCCTTCACCCCGACGACCCATAGTTTCCACTTTCAGGACACGCGACCAATAATTTCCACTTTTGGTGAATGCGTCTTCGCAGCACCATCACAGATCCTGAAGCGCCTTTCCTATCCCTTTCCAATCACCCAATTAGGAACCCTAGACTTCCCAGACCTGAAATGGACAACCGTGATATCTCTGCTACCCTAGCTGCCATCCAAGCAACTCTTGCCAATATCAATCAGAGGCTTGAGAAAGTGGAGTTAAATCAGACCATTGTCCCTGAGCTTCATGCCCATCGTCCGATCCCTCAAGGGAATGTTCATGACGATCGACATCAAGAACGTGACCCTGACGAACAATATAAAAAGAACGTTAAGGCTGACGTTCCCCAGTTTGAAGGCCACATGGAACCCCAAGCTTACCTCGATTGGATCCGTGCCATGGAGCACTACTTTGTGTGGTTCGACATGAGCGAAGCTCTTAAAGTTAAATTTGCCACTATGAAATTAACGGGTAAAGCTCAACAACATTGGACCAATTTTGAACATACCCGCAGAGGCCGAGGCCTAGCACCCATAGCCACTTGGGAGGCCATGAAAGAGAAGCTCACTGAGAGATATGTACCGCTATCGTTCCATACCCGATTGCTAGATTCATGGAACCAACTTTATCAAGGAAGTAAATCCACACAAGAATATGTTGATAAATTCGATGATTTCCTTATTCAGTGCAATACGTTAGGTAAAGAGAGTGAAGAACAAACTATCTCTAGGTTCAGAGCTGGACTACGAGCTGATCTTAGGAACGAGCTAATCTATAGAAATGTGGACTCAATAGCGGCAGCCTACGCCCTAGTCCTCGATATGGATTCCCTTAAAGCTAGTTCCCATTACAAGTCCAGCGATTCGATGGATCATTCCTCTAGATAGAAACCTCCTGACCCCTCTAGACCTGAGCACTCTCCTCAGTACCTAACAAGTCTTACCCAAATAAACATACTTCAAATTCCTATCCACTTAGAAATGCCAATACGAGTAAGAATATTGAAAGAGACTATTCTAAAATTGATCCTCTTACTAAGTGCTATAAATGTAAGGGATACGGCCATGTTGCTGGCAACTGTCCTAGTCAAGTAGGATCAATATAATAGAGAGTACCGCAGTCAGCGCTGATGAGCCCGACAATGAGTTTACCTATGAACCTAATATAAGTGATGACTTTGATGAAAAAGAGGATGACCAGTCTTTCAATTGTATTCAGCCTGTCCAGTCACCTCCATTGAGTATACCTGAGTCACCCATTCCTTCCCAAGTTACTTGGCATCCCATCGATTTTACCCTTGTTAGAACATCACAAAGTCACAGAGTCTACACCCACATTTGCATATTACATTCATGACTTGCATAGAGAAATTTCCAAGAAACTCAATGAGAATAATTTTAACTACAAGTTAATACCAGATACCAGATACCAGATACCATGACAGGATCACTGGTTTTGACTCGACTGGGTCGAGCTCTCTCCCACCCGGAGAGAATGATGAGGACATCTTTCCTGTTTAGTTTATTTCCCTAGCATTTTTATTTCTGGCAATTATAGCCATATGTAATCTTTTTGTATCTTTTTAGATTTTGAGAATATTTTGGAGATTTGTATCAAGATGTATTTTGAGCCTATTTAAAGGCCTTGAGATCAATGAGAAAGCATGCCATTATTGATTAAAAAAATTTGTGTTGAGTTTTTGCTCTTCCTTTCTCTTCTTTGTGTGATACAACTGAGATCTAAATTAGGGTTTGTGATAAATCCTAATACAGTTTTAGGGTTAGTGATTAACTCTAAAATCTATCCCAAATAAAACCAATTTCAAAACCCTAATTTCCCAAATCCCTAATACAAACCCTAATCCACTAATCACACACCCGTACCAGCCGCCATCGCTAACTCCCCCTTCTTCTTCTCCCTTCCTTCTTCTTTTCCCGAAACCCACCCAAAACTCCAAACCCCTTTAATCCCCTCCATCGATAACTCCCCGCTGCCTCTCTCCCTCATCCTCGCACCCCTCCTTAGCTCCATCCCGCAACCTTCTACTTCGATCCCGCACCCCACCTTCGTCGACGTCGTCGCTCCCCACCATCGACCACCCTCTGCCTCTCCTTCACCCCGACGACGCCCTAATCCCCAAACCACCTCACTTCTAAACCCTAAGCCCCAAAACTACCAGTCCACTCCCGACCCCCTGGCACCCAGCGCCAGCACCTCGCCATCCCGACGCCGACCCCCCGTCGCACCTCGCCGACGCCGATGCCCCCCCGCTCGCCGTCGCACCTCACCGTCGGCCGGATCTGCCAGCCATTGGCTTTGTTGCTGCCTTTGCTCGTTGTGGTTGCTGTATTCTTTGTTGCTGTCCAACTCCGAGATCTACGCTGGTTTTCTTCGCATTCGGTATACTCTTTCCACTATTAATATTTGTGTTCTACTGCCCTATTATCTAGTATATTCTTTAATTTGTCTGTCGTCCACAAAATAACTGAGATTGAGTGTTCCACATGCTAGAGTAGAGTACGAATTAGTATTGAACTTATTACTTGCTAAAACGCGTAAGGATTTAATTATTGATTGTAGGGTTGAATTATTAATTGGGATTGTTAACGTAATTCAGTTCTTGAAAATCCATCCAACCAATTAATTGTTTAAAATTCCTAACTTTAATCCGCATAGCGTGTTGGTAAAATTTACCCATTAAAATTCTTGGAAATTCTCTATTTAGGGTTGGTTTTACATCATTCAGTTTGTGTGATCTGGGCGTCCTATCCTGATCATTTATGTCGTCTACAAAGACCACAACTTCCATTTAGTGTTCTTCAATATGTTGGAAGTTGTATTTGAAAAATTAAATTTTATAAAGGGTTATTATTATTCATTAGTATTTTATACAAAGGTAACCACCATTACATTATTTCATGTTTTTAATAGAGTTGTTACTTTGATCATTTAAAACCCTTAAGTGAAAGAGTTAATTGAGTTTTATTACTTGATAAGTTATGTTTTCTTACGTCCTATAAAGAGTCCTAGTATGGCTAATGGCTCAGAGAGAACACGATATAACTAGAATAATATATTTCACTATTTGATCTACAAACTATAAAGCTAGTATACTATCCTTTGGGCAACTTGAAGCACTATTCGGGTTAAGAGTCTCGCCCTACCCCATGCGTTTGAGAGCCGGATACTCGGGGGTATCTTTACCGCTAGGGAGCTGACTGCCTAGACTGCCTGCATGGAGGCGGCGTCAAACTTTTTAGGGCAAATCCTTTAGGCTTTGACTTTATCCCTCAAATCAACATATTCTCTAAACTTATCTTTATGTAATTTTAATTATATATGTTCATGTTGTTTATTATTTTTGATTGAGAATAAACCATGCTCTAAATTCATCATTTTCTCACTATTTTTTCAACAATCTAGAAAATCTGATTAAGCAATCTAACTATCTAAGCGGTATTACTGTTAGTGTTTACTTGAGCCAATGAGTTATCCTAAAAAAAGTTACTTGGTACAGTTTAGATGCGCTGAATTTATTGAATTGAGAATACCAAATTGCATCATGGTGTTTGTATGTCGTTTATATATATGCACACATTTTATTTTCAAATTAAGAGAGTTTCATTGCAATTACTAGTTACTGATAGATATCTAGAATTTCATGCCTCAAATAGATAAGTAGTTGTTTTAAATTGAAATTCTCGATCTTGTATGTTAGTGTGCATCTTTGCCATTTTTAATGCAGATTGATAGTCAAATATTTTGCACATCAAAATGATATATCTTAAATTTGTGTCTCAAATGATTTCAAATACGTATTTTGTTGACCTATTTGGTTTTGCGGTACACGGTGATTTGATCTTGCTTATATTCAAAAAAAATCATCCACATGTCCTTAGCAAGTTACTGTATTAATTTATGAAATACTTGTGGATATTATCAATCTAATATCAAACACCCACTTGACATGTGCAAGACTGATTATATTTGTGAGACTACAATGTCATGATTTTGGTTACTTTTCGGGTCATGAAATTATAATGATACAATGAGAATTACATACTTGTTTGTATGTCTATAAGTTTTGCATAATCGTCAATCCTTGTATATTCGTAGAATACGTTGCTTATACATTTGATTTTATTTTATCTTCCCAATTATATATCATGCACCTTGACATTTATTAGAGATTAAAAGTATTTTGCATCATGATAATAATATGTTGATTAAATTTTGTGTATGTGCTCAGTATAGTATTTTTCATTTATTTAGTGATAATCATGTATTTATTATCACCTTCATATTTTACTAGTCATTATTATTTATGAGATGCCATTGACTTTCTTTTATACAAGTTGGCTAAATTTAATTTAGTGCTATTGGTGGTTGCTTAAATATTGGTGTTTATTGCTATAATTTTAGCTAATCAATATTTCGGTTACAATCTGTTTAGTGATTTGATGAATGCATATATAAGTTATTACATATTTACATAAAGTGTTAGTGGACCTTCTTTATAAGTTGATGTATAATTTAGTACATGTAATCTACACATGTGCTTGATGATTATTTATCTCAGTTCATTTTATTTCATCATAGTGTTATATTGACTCAAATGTTGTTTAAGTGATTTATCTTATATTGTGAGAAATACAAAGAGTCTATAGATAATAAATGAATGCAAGGATATCACAGAGATTTTGGAAAAAACCTGGTTAGTAGTATCTAACTTAGTTTCATGTGAATTTTAGATTTTGATATCGCATAACTTTGATTCTCATGTGCTTACTATGTAACTTAATATTTGCTAATCGCATATGCTTAATTCATATCCATATAACAAATATTAAAGTTATTATATTGAGATGGATCAATTGTAATGATACTTTTTAGTAAATTTTCATATCGATTTAAATGATGGTTTGCTTAAAGAAAGTAGATAGATTAGATACAAGGAAAGCGAAGTGTTGGCGAGGCAAGATTGAATGGCTTACATTTTTGTAAGCCAACACTTGCATTCACAGTTATAACATCAATATATACTAGTATCATGCACGTGCGATGCACGTGGAGGAAGAAAGAAAAAGACTCCAAAAAAAAACCGAATGAAAAGGATTAAAAAAAAATGCACGTGCGATGCATGTGGAGGAAGAAGGAAAAAGACCAAAAAAAAAACCGACCGAAAAGGATTAAAAAAAAAAAGGGATAATGAAAAGGATAAAAAGAAAATAATTTCCAAACCGATCCACTTCCGAAAATATTTACCAAGCTGGTCCACTTTCGAAAATATTTACCAAAGTGAGTCATTTGGCTTCAAAATGACAAAATGAAAAAAAAAAAAAAAATTAATGACAAATACCACTAAGGCCTTCTCCCATTATAATAGTAGAGATATAAATACTTCTTTGAGCATATATCATCATTATCTTGATATGAGGTAAAGCGAGGATACTAAATGTTTTAAGTATAATTGAAAATTCTCAATTTATTTATAGTCACTAAAAATGATGCTTCTGTGACTCTATTTGCATCATGTATATTTTGCTATGTTACCCAATTGGAGAGATTGTACTTTTCGTGATTATCATACTTCTTGCATGACATGTGAAAGTTATTTTTCGAAATTTATATGTTTTCTTTTGTCATAATTATGTGAACAACTTCCTTTCAAGAATTATTGTATTGGATTATTAATGCAGGACGTTGGGAGTAGAATTTAAAAGGGCCTTGCATTAAGAATTATATCTCAAGAGTGAGAATAAAATGTGAAAGTTTATAAGCCAAATTTGTGACTTGGATTTTGAAAAATCCATCTAAAAGGGTCTGTCTAGGAGCTGAGTCATAAATTAATCATCGAGGAGAATGGGCCCTTAAAGTGGTCATCGACGGTAGCAACCCTACTTCATCGACTGGATGCGTTCATAGAAGTTCGAAGGGTAGAAACAAGTTGGAATTCTGTGGGAGCACTAAGTTTATTTTGGAGTAGTACCTAGGTTCACTTACTCCATCCTCATTCCTTGTGATACAGAATTCATAAAGGTGACTTGGTTAGGTTGAGTTAACTCTTATTCTCTTAATAAGTCCGACGCGTGTATTACGGGGGTACCTTTTCCGATCACAGGTACCTTGGTAGGACTTACATATATGACAGGAACCGTAAGGTTGCAGTTGGGGGAATAGGGCTAATCCCCAGAAACTCGCATGAACTCGGTAGTGTGACCACGGCCAACTTAATGCTCCATCCCGCTCGACCCAATGAATAGTGCATATTGTGTGTGCTTTTGTTAATATGTGGTTCAAGGGTCTAGTTCAAGGCATAGTCTACTATGGTTCCTTAGGTTGCGACATATGTCACCAAGGATAGGTTCAAAGCCGAAAGCTACCTATGTAGAATCCACAGTATAAGGTTGCCCAAACTATATATTATTTTCATTTCATTTTATTTATTTATTTATTTGGGCAGTTGTATTTAAAAAATTACATTTTATAAAGGGTTATTAATATTCATTAGTATTTTATACAAATGTAACATCCATTACATTATTTCATATTTTTAATAGAGTTGTTACTTTGACCATTTAAAACCATTAAGTGAAATAGTTAATTGAGTTTTAATACTTTATAAGTTATGTTTTCTTATAGTCTATAAAGAGTCCTAGTATGGCTAATGACTCTATTTATAAGAGAACAATATATAACTAGAATAATATATTTCATTATTTGATCTACAAACTATAAAGCTAGTATACTATCTTTGGGCAACTTGAAGCGCTATTCGGGTCAAGAGTCTCACCCCATCCACGTGCCTGAGAGCTGGATACTCGGGGTATCTTTACCGCTAGGGAGCTGACTACATGGAGGCAAAGCCTTGACCGGCATATTCTCTAAACTCATCTTTATATAATTTTAATTATATATGTCCATGTTGTTAATTATTTTTGATTGAGAATAAACCATGATCTAAATTCATTATTTAGTCACTATTTTTCCAACACGAGACCATCTTTGATGTTTTAGAAGGTTTCCTTCATTTAAAGATAGATTCTGTATTGGGGCATTCAAATTAGTCAAATGCCAGGTTTCTAAGAGGATATCAGTTTGGTACGGGGCAGCTGTTTTTTCATATAAGGTCGTAGTTCTCGGGCTTCGAGGATATACCGAGATGCATAAGAGGCGTTCTTATTAGACACTCCTTAAATAGATATTGATAATTAGAGAAGAGATTATGTGTTCTAAATGTTATCTTAAATGTTATTATCTAATAAAATGTTATGTAATTCATGCAAAGACATGATTCAAATAATGTGTTCTCTGTTCTGAGCACAGCGGACCCCATGCTCTGCATGAATTGCAACTCACCTTCCAAATTGGGCTTCACTAGGGATTCGGAACGATGAAAAGAGTGTTCCAAATATGTGACAATGGAGAATAATCCATATTTACAATGGTGACCTGTTTGCTTGATTATTTCAATAGTATAACAGTGTAACGGTTATTCACACATTCAAAGTTTACTAATATTATACATTATGTTATCAAATTATACAATTCTATATACATTATACACATTATCAAAGTTTGAAAATTTTGGTTACAACATACAAATAATCATTTTCATCTCCCAAACTCAAGCAAAAGACAAATTTTTTTCCCTACTGCTATAATACTTCTGATGCAAACTTCATCTTAAGGAAGATTCTAAAATAGATATTCTATATATAGAGACAAAGCGTCAACGGTTATGTTTCTAGTTCATACGAATTGTGTTGAAACTCAGTTGATTACTAAATCACAACTCTAAGTTTGCCTTTTTTATAGAGATGAGAAAGAAGGTAGAAAAAAATAAGAATTATATAATATAATATAATATAATATAATGTAATGTAATATAATATAATGTAATCTGATTTAAAGACTAGTATCCATATATGTGGTGTTAGAACCTGAATATAAAATAATAAGAAATTCCAACAAAGTTGTGAAGAAATCAAATACAGAAAGGAAAACAGTAAACAATGAACTTGTACAGAGTCGAGATTTTTAAGAATCTCTGTCCTTAAAGCAGAATTTGCCCCGTAGTGTGACGGTTACCGGCAAATCGCTTCCCAGGATACAACTGTACCTTCTCTGAAGATGCAGCACCCTTGCTTCAGAGACAACGAACTGCTGTCTGTGTGTACTCTCAGTTGACAGACACTGACTCAGAGCAGAGGAAGAAGATGACTCAGAGCAGAGGAAGAAGAGAGTAAAAAATGTCAAAATTCTGTATCTTCTCTGAAGATTTCAGTCTGGTTTTATAGAAGAAACTGGGACTGAGACTGTTCAGCAGCCATTACTCTGTAACAGCAGAGTAATGGGGACTCTTCAGTTGAGTAACTGGTGAGCCATTACTCTGCTGTTACAGAGTAATGGCCCCAGTTACTGAATCTGAAAGGTCTTTTCAGTTCAGTAGGGAAAAAGGCTGTCTGGGCAAAAAGTAAAATAAAAATTTAAGCCAGACCAAACCAAACCAAGCCGAACCGAACCGGCCGGGGCCGGGGCCGGGGCCGGGGCCGGAGCCGGGCCGGGCGCGCGTGCGCGCGCGCGCGCGTGTGTGTTTGTCATTTTGGCTAAGTCCTCTCTCCACTACACGTTAGTGATAACCCCCGGGCCACGCCCTCTAGTCCAGTTTTCTAGTATATATACTAGTATAAATCTTTTCCAATTTCCGATATGGGACTATCCATTTGTTAAGTTGGTACCTTTCAAGTACCCAACTTTGGATCAACATTTCTCATTCATACGGAATTCGTTTTTCGCAATCCACTCATTTTCCGGTGCCGCCGGTGGCTGGAGCTTGCCGGAATCCGGCCCGGAAAACTGCAAAAATTAATTCCAACATGTGGTACAAGAGCGACCCAAAGTTTATTAAATGGTTTCTTTATCTCAACCATAAACCTGAAACCCAAGGATGGCCAAGAAGGTGTATCCCCCACCTCGCACTCACGAAAGGAAAAACCTGCTACTTCTTTCTCCCTACATTCAAATGCATTGACAGTATTGACACGAAAGCTCTAGATTCATTTTACCTCGTGATATTGTGGGTGATCTAGAATGTCCATCAACAATACCTTACACTCTTTTCTAGGTTAATATGTTTCTCTTTAAAGAATCAAATCTATAAATGAAGTAAATGCATTAGCAAATTCAACCTTAAAGCATATATTCAGGAGCCAAACAGAAAGATAGTAGAAGTACATCTCTTTATATTAACTTGTTGCATGGACATGCATGGACAGGTGCTGAATTTTTTCAATTGTAAATACTTTTTGAATTGCCTGTATATTAATATACAACTAAATTGCAATTACTTTTGAATTTCTCTGGTGTTTCATGAATTGGAAAATATATATATATTGAAGTACACCTGTGATATTTCTTTGATAATTCATGATGTTCTCTTAAGTGATTGTTATTTTAAATGATGGTTAAGATTTCCTATTCATAACTGAGATGATGATATGACTTACAGATGAAACGGCGACCAAGGCTTACACCTGAACTGGAGGCCCTTGCTTTGTTTGACAAAGCAGTATCAGCACCAGTAACCGCCCCTTCTAATGTCAATGTCACTGCTGATACAATGTACCTCTTAGTAGAGCTATTTTACCAGTGTACTTCAAGTGATCCATCCATCGTCCTTCAGCCCACTGTATCTATGAAAAGTTGGATGAGGCTGCAAGACAACTATATTCTGCTTGATCTTTCTTCATCTGAGACAGCAGCAGCAGCAGCAGCAGTAACTGTAGCAGTAGCTAATTTACTCTCTTCTTCGGCCCAGAAAAATTTTGTAGATTCCTAACCCAGGAGAGACGGGGATGCGGCATTAGATTATATGGTCAAGGTTTAATTGGTGTTAAAGCCAGGAAGGATAGCATGTAGTAGGGCTGGTATGCCAAACTATGTGTACCATTCTATTTTTCTTTTTTCTGTTAATTATTTGTACCATTTTACCCAACTTGTTTAATGTTGTCTTTGTTTCACCATGTCCCAGATGTATCCCATAAAACTTCATATTTTTCCCTTCTATTTTTTGATGTTATAACTCTCCCATGTAAAGATAGTCAAGTCAGTTCAGTCAGTCTGTAGTGAATCATAAGATGCCTAATTTTATCTCTTTGTAGTACTGGTCATCAGAAGTTGTACCATGTAACATTTTACATCATTCTTAATTGAATGCCTATTGGAATAAATATCTGGGGTGGCTTCCTCCTAAGTGATTCAAAATGTGATATGCAAATTTTATTTTGTCCATTTGATGCCACTGCTGTTGTGGAAATTTGATTCTACATTCATTATTGAAGCTTTAATGTATTGAGAGAGTAATGAAGGTTTCAAACTATTAACGGTATCCTACAAACTTACAACGGTTAATTTATTTATTTATTATTTTATTTATTGTTTTCAACAAACATAGATACTCCTTATAGAATTAAATTCATAGAGGAATAAATATAAGTTTGGAATAATTTAGCAAATATCATCAAAAGGTGGAAGCTAGCATATACTCTCACTATTTTTAAAAACTAAGAAATACCCTCAGTTTGGATGAAATAGTTAAAATTTCAGTTAAGTGAACTCACGTGTGTCACATGTGATATGTAAAATGACCTAAATATCCATAATAAAATGTATTTTAGCAAATGTCCCTAATCAGAATATGAAACCTAGCATATACCTCCACTATTTAAAAAAAATGATATTTGGAATATTTTAACAAATGCCCCCAATCAAAATCCGGAGACTAGCATATACCCCTACTATATTTCAGTGTTAAATGTTGTGAAAAATGTGAGTGTTATGTTACTCAGTCTGAACAACTTTCTTCGTGTACTGATGATAACAATATAAGAGAAAAAGGTTCTATGTCAGATTTTGACCCAAAAAACATTATCTTTTACAATGGATTGTTGTGCATCTCACTAGCTTGTGTACCATAATCTATTACAGCAGATTGTGTGGTCTCTTGCTCCACTCTAGAATGTGCATCATCATTTCCACCATCTTCATTCATAATAGATTCAACAACAGGTTGTGTATTACCCTATAGTCACAAATTTGTCGTTTATAAAAAAATCGACAAGATTTAATATTCAGAAATCAACAAAAATCCGTCAAATTTGAAAAAAAATTTGACAAAAGTTCATAAAGAAAGAAATACAAAATTTAATGCATCTAAGTAGTTAGTACTCATCACCTAAGTAAAAATCTCTAATATTATAATGGGACTAGATTTGCCCGTGGGCTCGTGCCTACGGCATGTCTTCGAAATGATACATCATATGAAAGTCTTGTAAACAGTAAAACAACAATTATGTATCTCAAGTTTGAATAGTTTAACAATAATTAGTTGTAAATAAAAGTCCATGTTTCCATTAGTATATGTTAGAAAATAATTATAAATGAGGGTGTAAAATCCAACTTCTTAGAACTTTGAGTATGAAAAATGATGAAATTTAACTATTGATGAGATATTTGCTATTTTCAATGTAACATGAGCAATAAAAAAATGCATAAAAAATCTAAAAATTTATAAACCTGAAATCTGAAAATATAAATTTCTGAGTAAATAGAGAGAGAGTGAGAGAGAGAAAAATATATAAATAAATAAATAAAGGAGTTGTTTTGGGGATTCGAAATTGAGTTTTTCTTTGTTGGGGGGGCGGGGGGGGATTTTGGGAGGGAAAATATGTTCTGTGAGGTTAAATCTGGACCTTTGATTTCAACCCTATTGAATGAGAGCCACTTGATAGCTTTCTTTGTGTTTTATTATATAGATAGTTGAGGTTGTCATTTGTAGACAACCTATAATTTGCAGACATTCAACCATCTAATCTCAACCATTCATTTTTAAGTGGGAATTATATTAACAATTCATTTACTCAACTGTTGTTGGGTACCATAATACCCTCAAAGTTCAAATTTATTTAGGACATAATTATTTACAAAAGTGTCACTCATATAAAATAAAAGTTTGTGTCGCTAGGGGTAATTTGTAAAGAGTATGTGATGACTAAAGGGATGTCTCAGGTTCGAGGCCATATTTACTGTGTAAAAATAATAATTATAATGTGCATCGCATGTGCAGATTACTAGTATATATAAATCCAAACTGAAGGTATTTATTAGTTTTTTTAAAAATAGTCAGGGTATATGCTAGTTTCCGCATTTTGAATAAGAGCATTTGCTAAAATATTCCAAATTTCTATTTTTTTAAATAGTTGGGGTATATGCTAGTTTTCACATTCTGAATGGGGTCATTTGCTAAAATATATTTTATCATGGGTATTTAGGTCATTTTATGTATCACGTGTAATACACGTGAGTTCACTTAACGGGAATCTTAATGGTTCTGTCCAAATTGAGGGGTATTTCTTCAAATTTTAAAATAGTGAGAGTATATGCTAGTTTCTATATTTTGAATGAGGGCAGAGGGTGAAATATTTGGTTTACCCCTCTCTTAATCTAACTAGCAAATAATACTAACAAAAATAATTTTTTATATAAACTTATATCCTTTGTTTCCTTTACTTACTGTATCATCCTCTACTGTATCTAAAATGTGAATCATTTTCTTAGTAATTTAAAATACAAATTGCAATTTTCAAAAATTGAACACCTTATAATTAAGGAAGGGTAGGCTAACTGACTAATTTAATTAATGGAGTGTGGCTTACTGAATATTGATGACGGAAAAATAATTAATGGATTATATTTACTAGTATTTAGCATACAGGATGTACGTTTTAATAAATATATGATTTTTAAAGTAATATACTAATATTATATAGCACGTGTAAATAAATAAATAAATTTTAAAGTAATATGAAGAGTGTAATGGAATAGTTGGAGTTTTACGGTACAATTGATAAATTTAAATAAAGTGTATAATAAAAAAGTTGGAATTGCATGTAAGATAATAGATTTACAAATAACAACTCTTCTGCTCCCAATGCAATACTAGAAACCAGAGATAATACATATGTCAAACCCGGGGTTGGGTTAAGTGAAGTATATCTAATTTATTAATTACATTATAGACACAGAAGATAATTGAAATTAGGAAAAAGTTGGTGACTTTTGTTTAAACATTCCCATCTTTCTATTGAATTTTTTTTACCAAACTATCCCACTTTTTGTAAGTATGTACCAAACTGTCCATGTTTGAAACTTTAATACCAAAATGTCTCTGTCGTTAACTGAGATAGCACCCCTAGTAATATTCTTCGCGCTATCTCAGTTAGCGTGTGCTAGGGGACACCACTTTCCCCCTCAAGTAGAGGTGTGCGAAAAACTCACCAAATTTAGATACGCCTGCCTATCTAAACCAGGCGCTAACGGGGTTAGCGTAATAGGTGGACACTAAGGAACACTACTCCTCAAGTAGGGGTGTGGAAAAAAAAGTCAATTATAGACATGCTAACGGAGTTAGCGTGCCCCTTTAAACCATATGCGCTAACAGGGTTAGCGTGTTATGTCGTTGTTTAATAGGGTCCCAATCGACACTCACTAACCCCGTTAGCGTGCCTAGTTTAAATAGGCGCGCTAACGGGGTTAGTGTGTCTATACTTAGTTATTTTTTCCTACACCCCTACTTGAGGAGTAGTGTCCCCTAGTGTCCACCTAGCACCCTAACCCCGTTAGCGTGTCTGGTTTAAATAGGAACGCTAACAGAGTTAGCGTCTCTATAGTTGGTGAGTTTTTTCGCACACCCCTATTTGAGGAGAAAAGAAGTGTCCCCTAACACATGCTAACTGAGATAGCGCGAACAATAATTTATTTATTTTTTTGAGGTAAAAGGTGGAATAAAGCCACCCTGTTTCATTAATAAGTAGTTAATAAAACACCCCGGAGTACCGGGAGGGATACAAAAGTACAGAGCAGGAAAGAAATAAATACAGTGCAGGAAATAAAACATAAGCTCCAACAAAGCCCTGGGGGGTGGGTCAAATCCTCCAAGCGATCGAGCACCATAGGAACAGTAAGTCAGGACCAAACTAGGGGCGCTATCTCAGTTAGCGACAGAGACTTTTTGGTATTAAAGTTTCAAACATGGACAGTTGGGTACATACTTACAAAAAGTGAGATAGTTTGGTAAAAAATTCCTTTATATTTGTCAAATTTTTTGCCGCAGTAGGCAATTTTTTGAAAATATTTGTGATTATGGGTCTGTTTCGAAACTATTAGGGTTTGTGGGCTACGTTGTGCCACGTCAGCAGCGGCCGTTATTCTCATTAGGGACCTCTTCATTTTGATAGTCGCTAATGGGAATAACGGCCTATGTTTTAAAAAATTTGGATTTTTTTTAATTATAGTCGCTATTCACAGTAGCGACCTTAGTATATATGAGGTCGCTAATGGGATTAGCGGCCTCTAATAAATGTATGAGACACTTAGCAATTTCTAGAGAGCTTTTGCTTTTCTGAGATTTTTTTAAAAAAATTGATGTCGCTATTAGGAATAGCAACCTTAGTATACTTTGGTCGTTATTTGCAATAGTGACCTCAGTAGGAAACTCAATATACTTATTCTTTTGTAAAATTTGCAAAATAGTCACCAAGTAAGGTTTTTATTCGGAATAGCGACCTTAGTACAATAAAAACCTCCATTCCGAATAACGATCTTTGTACAACTAAGGTCGCTATTTCGAATAGGAAACTCAGTTTCAAAATAAATTGATTGTTATTTTTAGAGAGAAAAACTCTCTAGATTTTGCTAAGTGTTAATACAGTTCATTAAAGGTTGCTAATCTCATTAGCGACTTCATATATATTTTGGTCACTAATCGGAATAACGACTGTCAACAAAAAATTTAAAATATTTTAAAACATAGGCCTCTATTCTCATTAGCGACTTTCAAAACGAAGAGGTCGCTAATGAAAATAGCAGCCACCGCTAACGTGACACAAAGTAGCATACGAACGCTAATAGTTACGAACCGGCCGCTAATGAAAATAGCGGCCATCGCTAACGTGACACAAAGTAGCATACGAATGCTAATAGTTACGAACCGGCCCAAAATGTTTGAAAAAGGGGCCTATTGACGGCAAAAAATTCATGTTTATCACTTCCGAGCTTTAAAAAAACAAAGAAAAAGAAAAAGAAAAAAACCATGGACGAGGAAGAGGCGATGAGAACCTTCTTCCCCACCTCCTTCGGCAAGAAACAAACGACCTCCCAACCCGCCGCCGCCGCCCATGCCGCCACCACCCGGCACACTTTAGATCCCTCCCCTCACTCCTCCTCAAATCCTAATCCTAACCCTAGTTCCTCCGCTGCTCCCGCTGATGGCGACGATGACGTCATCATCGAGCCACCAAGGCCTCCGCCGCCTTATGATGGGGTGATGATTAGACCGCCGAGGCCGCCGCCGTCAGATGAGAATCAAGATTCAGATTCGGATTCGGATGAGGTTGAGGATGAGGATGATGATGGTGAGGTTGATTGTCAGGGAACAGCGTCCAACCTTGAGTTCGCCGGAGTAAGCTTGTGAGTTCATCAGAGCAATGGGTTCAAGATTGCTGATGGAGTCGTTCTTGTTTGTTTTGTTTGTTCTTGTTATGAGTTGTAAATAGCTGTGGGTGAAAGATTGCACGGGCTAAGTGCACATTTCCTTTTTTCATATGAATTGTTGGCGGGAAGAGAGAGGAGAACTTTGTAAACGTGCTGTGCACGTATTGGCTGTAACTGTCTATAAAAGACAGCAGATTGTAATCTGGAAGTATCATGAATGAAATTTCCTTAATCTTTCTCCTCAGATCCTCTTCTTCTTCAATATCTCCTTCTTCTTCCCCAATCTCAGATCTCTTCTCAATCCCTCTCAATCCCTAACCTCCTTCTCCATTAATGGCGAGATCTGTAGCTGGTCAGAATCCAAGTCCCTAACAAGTGGTATCAGAGCCGTCAATTCTCTCGCCATTCTCATCGACGACGAAGATTCAAGCAATGTCGATCAAAATGGAAGGAAAGTTTGAGGCAGCGTTGTCAAGAATAGATGCAATAATATTGAAGTTACTACAGCCCTATTCCCAACCGTTCAATGTTCCTTGGTTCCTAACCGGTCATCCTCAAATTCCGATCGAGGAGGTAACTAACCCTAATCTCATCTCTACTAGTTTGAAAGGAACTCCAGTTAAGCTGAAGTTTCCAAAGTTTCCCTTTTTTAAAGAAGGTGATCCAAGGGAATGGATTTGTGAAATAGAGAAATGTTTCGATTTTTATGAGATCCTGGCGTTCATGAGATTTCCGAGTCCCAAAAATTGAACTGTGCTACGCTACATCTAAGAGGGAGAGCATCACAATGGTTCCATAGGCACATCAAACCACGAATCCATGAAATTTCTTGGTCCCTGTTCTTAGAGGAATTGATAGATCAATTTGACTCTACTGAGTTGGGAGATTCTAACACATCAGTTGTTGTAGATGAAGTGAAGGTGAATGAAGTGGTTTCTTGTGGAAAGAATAGAGATGGAGTAGTTAGTGATAATTGGTTGAATCTTGAGGTTGAAGATTATAGAAGTGATAAGTCATCGGAAGTGTTTGATGAAATGCAAAATCAAGAAAGTGAAGGAGAAGTAAAGGTGGTGATTGTTGAACCAGTGGTGAGGGTTATGGTAGAGGGTGATATCAATAGACAAGAGATCAACAAATTGTTTCAATTGCATTTCGTCAAGACAGCATGGGAGATTTTGAGTTGTGCTCAATCTGTGAAAACAAAGAGTCAATTAAGATGCAGCAAAGGCAAGGGTACTTATCTACAGTTGAAAGAATTTTTGAATATGAGTTCACTAACTGTTTGTGAAAATGCATCAGAGAAATTTCTACTTCTTTGGTTTCGTTGGTGGGAGGAGTATAGAGGAGGAGTGAAGATCGTGAAGGAGTTTGTAGGGGCTACTGTAAGGGAATTTAATTTTGTAATATCAATTTCTATAAATGATGGTTTGTGCTTCGGGAGTTTGGAGGAATCAGATGTGAAATTTGATGATTATGGGAGGTCGCTGGGGCCAGCATCGGGGAGTGTGAAGGATAATGGGTGTAAGATTGTGAGGTCAGTGCCGAAGATAGAGAGCCAGCAGGATGTGAAGAACGGGGTGCAGAAGTTTTGGGTTAAGTTGTTACCGGAGGGGGCGAGTGTGACTACTATGGATGTGTTGTGCCAGATTGGTTTGGATGGCATTCGCATGCTTGACCCAAGCACTAATAGAACATTGAGAATCTACCCCCTTGAAAACGTGACTAGATGGGATGTACTGGATTCAAGTATCTTCACATTTTGGTCTAAGAGTCCTGTCGATATTGAACCGAGGCGCATAAGACTCCAGTCAAACAGCTATACAACCAACACCATTCTTGATATTATGACGGCTGCAACTGTACAGCTTAAGGAGATGGGTGGAAAAGAAATCCTTGGCAAAGGAATTGGAGATGTCGTCAATTCATCGGACCAACAAACTGAAAAGAAGAAAGGTTTTGCAGATTGGATGAACTTGATGAAACCTGGGAATGAGGAAAAAGACCATTGGGTTCCAGACGAAGCTGTCTCTAAATGTACATCATGTGGAACAGATTTTGGTGCATTTGTGCGAAGGCACCACTGTAGGAACTGCGGCGATATTTTCTCTGACAAATGCACCCAGGGTAGAATTGCTCTCACTGCTGATGAACAGGCTCAGCCAGACAGTGTATGTGACAGATGCATGGCAGAAGTGTCACAAAGGTTGAGCAATGCAAAGGACATCGCTAATAAGTCTACTGGAATTCACAGCCATGAGGATCTTGCTAGGAAGCTTCAGGAGGAGATGGAAAGAAACCGCAAGTCGTTCTCAGGTTCCAAGTCTTCTTCTGATGGATCTGGGAAGCCTCCATCATACTACATAGTTGCTGGTTTTGTGTTTACAGCTATATCTGTTCCTTATCTTCGTTCTGAGTATGGAAAGGATTACGAATTTGATGCACCAGTAAAGTTGTTGGAAAAACATTTACATTATATGGCGCAGACACCTGGTGAACAGCTCGTCGTGATTTCTCAGGTGCTTGTGGCAGATATTAATATTGGTTATGAAGATATTATTAATACTCAAGTACTTGCACTTAATGGTAAACTAGTGAAGAACCTGAAAGAGTTGGCAGCAATGGTTGAGAGCTGCAGTGAAGAGTTTTTGCAGTTTGATTTGGAATACCAGCAGCTAGTAGTCCTTGAAACCAAGACTGCCAAGGCTGCAGCACCAGACATTCTAACTACACACTGCATACCATCAGCAATGTCAGACGAATTGAAGACATGAAGCAGCTGAGTTTTCTACGTCCCTGGCTGAAGCTACATTTTGTTGAACCTCACTAGAAATTATATGGATGGTGACTAGCAGTAATTGGTTTTGGTTAGCTATATGTCATACTGAAGTAGATGTTATTTAGTTCTTGACATGAGTAGAGGAAGCAGCAATCATGGGCATATGCAATGGGAGGATTTGATGCTGGGAGGAATTTCCTGAGTGTGAGCTTGGGGACAAGCTCATTTTTTAAGGGGGTGGAGTTGTCAGGGAACAGCGTCCAACCTTGAGTTCGCCGGAGTAAGCTTGTGAGTTCATCAGAGCAATGGGTTCAAGATTGCTGATGGAGTCGTTCTTGTTTATTTTGTTTGTTCTTGTTATGAGTTGTAAATAGCTGTAGGTGAAAGATTGCACGTGCTAAGCGCACATTTCCTTTTTTCATATGAATTGTTGGCGGGAAGAGAGAAGGGAACTTTGTAAACGTATTGTGCACGTATTGGCTGTAACTGTCTATAAAAGACAGCAGATTGTAATCTGGAAGTATCATGAATGAAATTTCCTTAATCTTTCTCCTCAGATCCTCTTCTTCTTCAATATCTCCTTCTTCTTCCCCAATCTCAGATCTCTTCTCAATCCCTCTCAATCCCTAACCTCCTTCTTCTCCATTAATGGCGAGATCTGTAGCTGGTCAGAATCCAAGTCTCTGACATTGATGAGTTTAATCGAATGCCGTTGACTAATGAGATCGTTCTCAAAGGGCACACTAAGGTGAGTTTTAAATTTTGGCCCAAATTTGTTTGCTGTAATAACTGAGAGATTCACACTCAATTTTGTGATGATTGGTATTTAGTAGTAGTATGTAAACACTTGAAATTTTAAATTAAAGATGATGTTGTTTAGAGAAAATAGTATTCGACTAGGTAGGAACTCGAGGTTCTAAGTACTGGTAATTGGTTGATAACATAAACATGGAGATACTGACAAATGAGAGACATTTAAATAGTATGATGAGATAGGTAGAGTCGTGTCAGCTACATTGTCTATGCACGATGGGTTGATATTGGTATGTATCAGCCGTATCATATAGGGTTTTGGCCTAACGAATTTAATGTATGAAGATACTTATCGAATCTCGGCCGGCATTTATTTTGCTTGATGCATCCTAGGCTTGATAATAGCCTAAGCGCATTAGTGTTGGCATTAGGACTATAATTCCGGATTGAGTTATATTGAGTTTTTCTATCGAATGTTGAGTGGTCCTTGGAGTTTCATTCCATAAGTATTCTGTAAGTTGTGTTCTGCAATGTCTGGAGTTCATTTGAAAGAAAAAAAATTATATATATATATATATATATATATATATATATATATATTGTTACCGCTGATTTCGGTGTGGGGGTAAACAGATAGAATTTGTGAGTCCGAGAAGAACCTGAACAGTTGACTCGGCCCTCTTGCTCCTGCCGCAACCTGCAAGGAAGTGCGAGACACCGGGGTTGATTCCGATGACGCACCCTCCGACGCTCTTGTCAGTAATCAGAAAAAGATTAAGGAAGAGCTTAAATGGTCAAGAAGTGATTCACCTCGTCTTGGTGGTAGAGGGGGTGTATTTATAGTCGCTTTTGGAACGGTTAGGGTCCTGATTTCCTGCCTAACAAACAGGAGAAAAATCCTCCTATTCTGTTTTGGGAAATCAAGCCCTGATTCCCTGGTGAGAGCCAATCAGGCTTATTGATTTGATTTAGTCAAATCAGTGGCCTTGATTCTCCCCATGGTGAACTGGGCTTGTATCGGGTCGGGACCCGTGCCCAGTTGGAGTGGATCTATTCGCGGGTGGTTGGTTTTGTGAAAAAGAGGCCCAATACCCGTTTTGGATCCATCTGTACGTGAAATTACCTTTTTACCCCCATGCTTCAAGATTCGTGCTCGATCTGGACGGTCTCGATTTAACCCCATTTTTAGCCATATCACGAGCCCCCCACTCCTAAAGACTGAGTGTGATCAGACTTTGAGGAGTAGTTTAGCTGTTTTAGTGGCTGGTGGAGTTGTATCGGAGTCCAAATGTGGGATTTTGAATCTAGAAAGGGGGTAGTGAGGTAACTTTTGACGCCGCTGGCTGTTCTCTGGTCACATCGGGTATTTAAGGGTTTTTATCTATTTTTTCGGACCATTTATTTAATTTTGCGACGTGTTCACTAATCGTTCGGGGGCCTTTA
This sequence comes from Hemerocallis citrina, assembly GCA_017893485.1. Lineage (NCBI taxonomy): Eukaryota > Viridiplantae > Streptophyta > Magnoliopsida > Asparagales > Asphodelaceae > Hemerocallis > Hemerocallis citrina. The sequence goes on from CM030363.1 coordinate 46,558,875, forward strand.
ACTGTTCCTTCTAGGTAATAATTGTTCGTTTAGGGGTTCGAGAATGTCCCCCCAAATTTCCAATTATTTTCCAGAATTTTTAGTTAAATTTCCCGAATTTTTAGCAATTTTTTCGCAATTTTTAAATAAATAAAACGATTAAAATAAAAAATGATTTTAAATACCGATTGATGACGTGGCTCGATCTGAGCCGTTGATCATGGACGAGCGCGAATTTCGGGAAGATCTGATGGCTATTACCGCTCGGCAGCGTTTTTCTCCGTTTACGAGCTCGGAAAGGCGCTTGCTCGGCTGCCGACCGGAGGTAGGGGGTTCGGCGGGCCGAGCGACGTGGCGCTATCTGAGCTGTCGGATGCTGGTGCGCATCTCGAGACGGGCGCGGTTCCCAAGAAAATGCTATCTTGTCTTTTAGCGCACGTGGCGCAATCTGGGCCGTTCATCATTGGGAGTGCGAATTTCTGAGAGATCCAACGGTTTAAGTAGCTCGGTGTCTTTTTTTTCTCCATTTACCAGCTCGAGAAGGCACTTGCTCGGAAGCCGACCGAGGGGGCGTGGCTTCGGTCATCCGAGCGACGTGGCGCTATCTGAGCTGTTGGATATTGGCGCGCATCTCGAGACGGGCGCGGCTCCCAAGAAAACACTATCTTGTCTTTTAGTGCTCTCGGCGAGATCTGGGCCGTCTGATTGAGATCAGGCGCGAAAGTTGAGGGGAAAGTGAGTTTTCCCCGTTTACACGCTCGGGAAGGCACTTGCTCGGCGGCCGACCGAGGGCCTGTGGTTTTTGGCGATCCGAGATGGCTCTGTTCCCAATGGCATTAACAGTGCTTCGGGACTTGCGCGGCGTTCCGCCTTCCCAATGTCATTAAGGATAATTCCCTTAATTAATACGCGGCGTTTCAACTTCCGAGGGTCATAATGGCTGGTTCTTGGGGGCAGGCTATAAGTACCCCACTCCCCTTGTCATTTCAATCACCATCAGCATAGAGTTTCATACCTCAGAGGTATCTGCCATGAGTAGCTTCTCTTTTGAGGTCCGGGGTGGTTGCTCTCCTGCCTGGTTTTTCCTTTGTTCCTGACGGCCCCAAAGTGGATGTCAGGAGCGGGGGGGGGGGGGGGGGGAACGAGGCAGTAGTGGCGACTACCATAGTCCGGACCCGAGGGGTGAGTTACTTCGGAAGGACGGGTGGTCGCCCTGTTGCCTTATTCTTCTCCCGTTCCTCACTGCTCCGAAGGGGATGTCAGGAGCGGGAGGGGATAAGGCAGTAGTGGCGACGACTATAGTCCGAACCCGGGGTGTGGACTACTTCGGAAGGACGGGTGGTCGTTCTTCCACCAAGATCTTCTGCTTTCTTTGGTCGCCCCGAAGCGGGTGCCTAGGTAGGCGGAGATCTTGGTGGAAGAGGTGATGATCCATGTCCGAGGCCGATTTCCGGACCATCCGAGTCCGTTTGTTGCAACTGTGAAGGCGCTGTTGCCAGAGTCCTCTGACAAGCCGGGCCTTCCAGTTGCAACCAACTAGCTCGGAATGGTGCGCTTCTCCACCATGAGTCGTGGCTCGGGCTTCCGGACCATCCGAGCCCGTTGTTTGCAGCTGTGAAGGTGCTGTTGTCAGAGTCCTCTGACGAACCGAGCCTTCCAGTTGCAACCAACTAGCTCGGAATGGTCCACTTCTCCTGATCTCTGAGCGTTGATGGGCCCCCTCCCATCTCTGTCTTCCTTCTGGGCTGATGGCTTCTGATGGATGTCAGCCCGGAGGAGTTAGAGATGGGGGGAGTGCCGATCTGTTTTTGACCGGGGCCCGTTGGTCGGCGGAATACCGACTGAGGCACGGGACCCGGGGGGTGCTCGCCGAGAGCGGTGCCTTAAAACTTTAAATCAAAATTTTTCTGGTTCTTTTAGTCATAGGTGGGACGTCCGAGGGTTCAATCGTCCGAGCGACGTGGCGCACCCTGAGCCGTTGGATGATAGCGCGCGTCTCGAGACGGGCGCAGCTCCCAAGAAAACACTATCTTGTCGTTTAGTGCTCTTGGCGAGATCTGAGTCGTCTGATCGAGATCAGGCGCGAAAGTTGAGGAGAAAGTGAGTTTTCCCCGTTTACACGCTCGGGAAGGCACTTGCTCGGATTCCGATCGGACCCTTCTGTCGGCATGTTCGGATTGCTTGTAGCTCGGATTTGGATCCCCTGGAGTCGCAGGCACGAAAGTTGAGGGGAAAGTGAGTTTTCCCCGTTTACACGCTCGGGAAGGCACTTGCTCGGATTCCGATCGGACCCTTCTGTCGGCATGTTCGGATTGCTTGTAGCTCGGATTTGGATCCCCTGGAGCCGAGCTAGTTGACTTGGTGAGGGAGGCAGTGGTGATGGGCCTTCGCGACATTTCGAGAGCAGCCCAAAAGTCGCGAACTTTCGTTTGGAAGTCCAAGGGACGTCCCAATGTTACTATAAATCTTCACCCCCCCTAAGACCAAGTCTTCACTTTTCACTTTTACTCTCTCTCTTCCGTTTTTACTTTGCTTCGAAGTTTTTAGCTCCCTGGTGGCGTTGCTAGCTGTCGCGGTAGCGTTCCTAGTTCCGGCGAACTTTCCGACCGCACCTGTCACTTCAAGGTCAGTCTCTTTCCCTTCTCTTTTTAGGAAAAAATGGTTAAGATTTCGGCTGAGACCCCCGCCTCGGAACAAGCCGTTGGCCGAGGGGATAAAGGGAAGGGAGTAGTGGAGCTGAGCGAGCAAGACGTCGTTCGTCCGGATAAAGAGGGTGAAGTGGCCGAAGTGGCCGAGGAAGTCGTGGCCGAGTCCCGAAAGGGCAAAGGCGTGGTCACGATAGTGGAGATGCCGAAGAGAGCGGGGGCGTTTGGTCGGCAGCCCATCGCCGTGTCGAGTGTGGGAGGCGTCCGGGATTACGCCGAGGATACCTTGGAGAGGGTCACTCAAGGTACGGCTAAGCTGGTGGAGGAGAACGAGCCTAGGGAGCTGTCCGAGGTTGACCATAGGATCTCGACTTTTACCGAGACCGATCTTCGTATGATCCGAGAGGGTTTCTGGATCCCGCTTGAGTATGTACTGCTCCTTCCTGGGCCGGGGTTCCGAGCCAACACAAAGTCCTCGTCGGACGTATGTGTCTTTCCGGTCGACTCCCTTATTGCCGGACTCCGCTTTCCCCTCCACCCGTTCGTGGTCGAAGTCTTGGTCTGGTACGGTTTGAGTCCCGCCCAACTGATGCCGAACACATGGAGGCACGTCGTGGCGTTCGTCCTTCGATGCCAAGAAGTCGGCACCAAGCCGACTATGTTCCTCTTTCGGAGTCTCTTCCGACCTTGCCAGCCGAGGCGGGACGAGCAGAGGTTTTTCCTTTCTCCTCGGACGGGAGTTAAGTTGATCGAGAACCCGGACTCGATCAAACATTGGAAGGACAAATACTTCCTCGTCCGAACTCTGACGCCATGGGTGATACCGACGGTTTGGGCGAAGGAAGGTCTGCCCAAGCAGACCAAGAGAGAGGTGCCGTTGAGTGATGAGGACAAGGAGGTCCAGAAGAAGCTCCTCGCCCTGCCGATGCTAAGCTGGAAAGATATCACGGAGGAGCATCTGTTCAGTGGGGGTCTCAGCCCGATCGACCCTCGTATGCTTCTGGTATTTATACTCTTTGTTTAAAGTTCATGAAAATTTTTCTAAGTTTTTTCATCCGGCTTTTGCAGAGACGATGAAGCTTGAGTATAAGGCTCTGGTGGCGAAGAGCAGGGCAGAGCAGGAGAAGAAGAAGAGGCCGTCGGCAGCGCCTCAGGACAGCCGAGCTTCGAAGAAGCCCTCGGTTGTGAAGGCTGCCGACCAACCGAAGGTCGCGGTCCTCAAGGAGGGGGAGATCGAAGTCCTTGTCTCTCCGACGAAGATCGTGGTCCCCGAGCAGGGGGGGTCGTGTCTTCCGATCCCCTCGCCTCGGATGCCCCTGCACAGACCCCGAAGGCGGATGCTCCCGGTTCGTCGAGCATCGTGTTCAGGGTGAAGGACACGCTGTCCCTTTCGGTTCCGCCCCTTACTGCCGACGCGGAGAAGATCTTGACCGAGCGTCATAAGCAGATCTTCGTCCCCGACTGGCAGGTGATGAACGTCGACGGCTTTTTGGGCGACGGGAACATCTGCATGGAGGCGGTGAGGCACCTGCCGACCCCGAAGGACCGAGCGACCCTGAAGGCCGGGATGGTAGGGGACGCCGTGATGCAGATTGCCCGGAATACCATGTCGGTAAGTAGGCTGAGCTCTTCTCCATCCAAATTTCTTCCTTAGAATTTTTCTAAGTTCTTGGACTCGGATTTTAACGTGTTGTTCTCTTTCAGACCCTCTGCCATTTCAATTTCTTGGTCGAGGAGTTGGCGAACAAGGATCAGGAGAAGGAGAAGGAGAGGGCGGAGCGCGTCAAGGTCGCGAAGCAGCTTGATTCCGAACTGCTTCTCTCGACGAAGAGGGCTGCCGAAGTGGAGGGGTTGGAGAAGCAGCTAGCCGACGCCGTTCAGCTGTCAAAGGACACGGCGGCCAAGCTTGAGGCCTCGGAGAAGGAGGTGGCCGAGCTGAAGGATACGGCGGCCAAGCTCGAGGCGTCGGTGAAGGAGGCCGCCGAGCTGAGGGAGGAGCTGGCCAAGGCTCGGTCGGAAGCGGAGGATGCTCGGAAGAGGGCCGAGAAGGCCAAGGCCAAACACCTCAGGAAGGTGAAGAGGGTGAAGAAGGCCATGCAGGAGGAGGCCGCGCTGCACATGCTCCAGAACATGGTGGATGCCTACGGCCGAGCCCTGCAACATGTGGTTGCCAAGAACCCGGGCTTCGACACGTCCTCCTACAACTTTTACGACTTCGTGGAAGGGGAGGAGGGTGTCTCCGAGGGGTTGCTCGGCCCCGAGGGGGAGACGGAACCCGTCGAGGACCCGTGGAAGGCCGAGGCCGAGGAGGAAGGGGAGGATGACTCCGAGGAGGAGAGCAAGAGCGAAGGCAGAGGCGTGGGCGAGGGCGAGGACAAGGCCGAGAGGTCGACGGACCCGAACGACAAAAAGGTCGACCCCTGACTCGGTTGTCTTCTTTCTTTTCTTTTTTTTTTTTGTTTTTGTAAGTCTAACTGCGGACTGGCCACCGCTGTTGTAGAACTCTTTGAATCTTGAATGAAAAAATGTTTTGTTTGGCCAAAATTTGTCCAAGTGTTGAGTCTCGGACTTAGTGTCTGATTTGGCGTAAATTTCTCCAAGTGTTGGGCCTCGGATTTATTTCTGCTTTTCAGGTGAGATTTGGTCCGATCACGGAGGTTGTATACCTTCGGAAGGAGCTGGCGAAAATGGAGGGCGAGCTCTTTCAGAGCCGGTATAATCGATTTCTCCTGCTCGGCAGGCTGGAGGATACGAAGGCAGCTCTGCGGAGGTATGGTCGCGAGCTGTACCAGTATCGGAAGCGCTCTTCAGCTCCCTATCCTGAAGGCGAAGTCGAGAGTCTCCGTAGAGAACTCGCTACCGCCAAGCAGAAGAATGACGACCTCTTGGCTGAGGTCCAATACTTGGAGTTAGCGGAGAAAGAACGTTCGGCAGAGGGAGAGAAGCTGACTTCCGAACTGGAGAAAGCGTCAACCGAGCGCAAGAGGCTGTCGGCCGAAATCGACAGGCTCAGAAGGATCACAATAGATAGGGGGATTGCAGTCACCCATTACCGACGGCTCGCGACTGATAGTGCCAACGCCTCGGGCTCGTTGAGGGCCCCTCGACCGAAGAAGTTGGCGAAGGACGACGTCTTGAGGGATAGAATTATCGAACTGGAGGAGGAGATCGCGTCGCTCAAGCCAGTGCCGGAGAGAGCTAATGTCCGCAGTACGTCATGCACTCGCGAGGAGAGCGAGAGGGGGATTACATTTTACGAACTCGCGATGCGCTCGCCTATGACTCGGCGGAGTCCGGCCGATGCTCAAAGTAGCGCGGCTGTCTCGTCGAGCGGTGCCTCGGTCGGCGTCGCTGTTAGGACTAGCAGTGAAGGGGGATCGCGCTTCGTTGGTTTAGGGTCGAGCTCGGAGGGCAGGCCTCGTCGTCCTCGCGTTTCCCTAAACCGAAGCATTCCCCTTCCGAAGGGGCCTTGATCATGTTGTTTTCCATTTTTATTGGTTGTTGTAAAAACCTAATTATGGGGTCGGTTCGGCTGTCTGTAGCACTATTATGTCTGAATGTGAATCTTCCTTGGAAAATTTTCAAGTGTTAGACATCGGCAGTATATTGAAATTGTGTTATTTGTTTTCCCTTCCTTTCAGCTCGTGGTGACGATCCATGGCTCGGACTCCGAGCGTTCGAATGATGACTCCGAATCCGAGGCTACCTCTGGGACGGTGGTTCTGAGCCCTAGGAGCGCCGATCTGAAGTTACGCCGGCCTGAGAGTGAGTGGACCCACCTTTCGTCCGTCCTCAGTCTTCGGGAAGCCGAGATCCAACGCTTGGAGAATAGGATCGTCGAGCTGAGCCCCGCAGGAGAGGATGAAGACTTGCAAACCGCATTCAGCAATGCTCTTCGGGTCAAATGCATTCGGCACAACCAGTCGAAGATTATTGTCGAGCGGGATGACTTGCTTTCGGAGATTCGGCACTTGCAGGGTGTGATGGCGAAGCTCCGGGGGGACGCAGAGGAGCTGCCCACCGAGGAGGACGAACAGTCTAGTGAGGATGTGTCTATATGAGAGACAAGTGTAGTGGGTCGGGCATTGTGTGTTTTGTTTGCCAACACTTTGTAATGGAATGTTTTGTATTATGCGCCGACCATTAATAAAATTCCCTTTTATTGCTTCGCGCATTTGTCTTTGCTTATAACTGCGTCGGCCGTGCCATGATCTTTGAACCGAGCGCGTTTGTTTAACCGAGCGGGTCCCCATGGGTAAGGTACTTTGTCGTTTAGCAGCTTTGACGCGGTACGGCACAAATTCCTAGGCGGCTCCGCGCTCTAGAAAGTGCTATTTTGTCATTTAGAGCAGGTGGCGAGATCTGAGCCGTTGAATGTAGGCGCGAATCTCGAGGTGGCTCAGTCTCCAAGAAAACGTTATCTTGTCGTTTAGTGCAGGTGGCAAGATCTGAGCTGTCTGATCGAGATCACGCACGAAAGTTGAGGGAAAAGTGTGTTTTCCCCGTTTACACGCTCGGGAAGGCACTTGCTCGGGAACTGACCGAAGGTATGGGTCTTCGGGCTTCGGCTAATTGCTAGAAGAGTTCGGATTATTTGTTCCGGACCTTGGGTATAGTTCGATGGCTGTGGGAGCAGTTCCGAACGGCGATCTACCCCTAGCTCGTCCGGAGAGGAGCCGTGGAGGTAAAGTCGAGCCGAGTGTTGGACTCCGAACCATTGGTATAGTTCAACGGCTGTGGGAGCAATTCCGAATGGCGATCTACCCCTGGTTCGTCCGGAGACGAACCGAGGAGGTAAAGTCGAGCCGAGTGTTGGACTCCGAACCATCGGTATAGTTCAACGGCTGTGGGAGCAATTCCGAATGGCGATCTACCCCTGGTTCGTCCGGAGACGAACCGAGGAGGTAAAGTCGAGCCGAGTGTTGGACTCCGAACCATCGGTATAGTTCAACGGCTGTGGGAGCAATTCCGAACGGCGATCTACCCCTGGTTCGTCCGGAGACGAACTGAGGAGGCAAAGTCGAGCCGAGTGTTGGACTCCGAACCATCGGTATAGTTCAACGGCTGTGGGAGCAATTCCGAACGGCGATCTACCCCTGGTTCGTCCGGAGACGAACTGAGGAGGTAAAGTCGAGCCGAGTGTTGGACTCCGAACCATCGGTATAGTTCAACGGCCGTGGGAGCAGTTCGGAACGGCGGTCTGCCTCTGGTCCGTCCGGAGACGAACCGAGGGGGTGAGGCCGAGCCGAACGTGGACTCCGAACCATTGGTTGAAATCACAATATAAAAGGCAGGTGATAAAGGGGGGAGAAAAACATGCAGATTCACAAACATAATAGAGCTTTCTTTATTGATATTCGACGGCGAACCGTTCTTCATAGTACAATTTATGAAAAAATGGGTTACAAGTCGGAGGGTTGGAATGGCTCGATACTCCTTGTTACTTAGAGTGGCATCGGAACGCTCTCTTGGTATTTTAGGAGGTGGTCGGCATTCCAGGTCCTCGGAAGCTCTCTGCCTTCCATGTCTTCGAGACGGTATGCCCCAGGCCGAACAACTTTTGTGATCCGGTACGGACCTTCCCAGTTCGGAGCTAGCTTGCTCTTCTGACTGGGGAAGGATATGGCTAGCTTTCTCAAGACCAAATCTCCTTGCTTAAGGTCGGCGGGTCGGACCTTCTTGTTGTACGCTAGCTCGACTCTTCTTCGGTAGATCTGCTGCCGAATCGATGCCCTTTCCCTCAGCTCGTCTATCAAGTCCAATTCTGCTCTGAGGTCCCTGGCATTCTGTGTTTCGTCAAAGGCTGTGAGCCGAGGGGATGGTATTCCGACTTCAAGAGGTATCATGGCCTCGGACCCATAGGTGAGGTTGAAGGGGGACTTGCCTGTGGGGGTCCGTTTGCTCGTGCGGTAGTTCCATAGGACGTTGGGGAGTTGGTCGACCCATAAGCCCTTAGAACTTTTGTCGAGCCTTTTCTTGATACCTGCGAGGATCTGCCGGTTGGCATTTTCTGCCTGTCCGTTCGACTGAGGATGGGAGACGGACGAGAAGCGCTGCTGAATGGCCAGGTCGTCGCATAGAGCTCGGAACGCTGCGCCTGTGAACTGAGTCCCGTTGTCCGTTACGAGGACCCGGGGGACTCCGAACCTGCATATGATGCTCTTCCAGAAGAACTGTACCACTTTGTTCTCAGTTATAGTGGCGAGGGGCTCGGCCTCGACCCACTTTGAGAAGTAGTCGATGGCTATGACCAAAAATCTGAGCTGACCTGGAGCTGGAGGGAAGGGCCCTAGTAAGTCCATGCCCCACATTGCGAAGGGGATGGGACTTGATAGGGAGGCGAGGTTGGCCTGAGGGAGGCGTCGGATATTAGAGTGTCTCTGATAGGAACTGCATTGTCGAACGTGTCGTTCGGCATCTTGAAGAAGGGTCGGCCAGAAATACCCATAATTCAAAGCTTTTCGGGCCAATGACCTAAATCCCGAGTGCGCCCCTCCGATGCCTTCGTGGAGCTCTCGCAGGGCATATTCGGCTTGATCCGGAGAGAGGCACCTTAAGTACGGTCGGCCGTCTATCTGAGAGAAAGAGCGTTTGTACAGGGTACCCTCGATTAGGACAAACCGCTCGGCCCGGGTCCTTACTCGGCGAGCCTCTTTAGGGTCCGAAGGCAGAACTCCATCCCTTAAGAATTCTATCAATAGCTTCATCCAGTTGTCTTGTAGCATGACTGGCAATGACTCCGCCGAGTTGGGTGGCTCCTCTTCGATGCTCGGCTTAGAGAGGACTTCGATCAGCACGGTCTGTTCGAGACCTTGAAGTGAGGACGAAGCCAATTTGGAGAGGGCATCAGCCTGTGAGTTTTCTTCCCGGGGGACTCGCTCGATGGTGGCCTCCTCGAACCGGCTCAGGAGGTTCCTGACCTTGGCGAGGTATTTCGCCATTCGCTCGTCTCGGGCCTCATATTCGCCCGAGACCTGGTTCACGACTAGTTGGGAGTCACTGTGAATCCGGAGGCACTGGGCTCCAGCACTTCGGGCGAGTCCGAGCCCGGCGATGAGTGCTTCGTACTTCACCTCGTTGTTCGAGGCCTTGAAGTTCATGCGGATTGCGTACTGGAGGACGAAGTTGTCAGGGCCGTTCAGTATGATGCCGGCGCCACTTCCTTCGTTACAGGACGATCCGTCTACAAAGACTGTCCAGACGGGGGGTCCTTTCGGGACGTGGCCGACCTCAGGAATAGCGGACTCCACGATGAAATCGGCGAGGGCCTGCGCCTTAATTGCCGTCCGAGGCTGATAAGCGATGTCATGCTGACTTAGCTCAATGGACCACTTCATCAGTCGGCCCGAGGTCTCAGGCTTGTGGAGGATCTGCTTGAGGGGTTGGTCGGTGAGGACAACGACCGAGTGGGATTGAAAGTACGGCCGAAGCTTTCTCGCTGCCATGACCAGAGCGTAGGCTATCTTTTCTATCCTCGGATAGCGGAGCTCGGCGTCCCGGAGCACCTTGCTTACGTAGTAGATAGGCCTCTGGGCCCGGTCCTCCTCTCTCACCAAGACAGCGCTCAATGTCTGCTCGGAAGCAGCCAAATAGACGAAGAGGGTCTCGCCAGGGACTGGTTTGCTGAGCAGAGGTGGGTTCACCAAGTACGCCTTCAACTGGTCGAATGACTCCTGTTGCGGCTGGCCCCATTCAAAACCTTTGGCCCCCTCGGAGTGCTTTGAAGAAGGGAAGGCACTTTTCCCCCGACTTCGAGAGGAAGCGTCCGATAGCAGCGAGCCGGCCAGTGAGCTTCTGCACCTCCTTGACGTTCCGAGGCGGAGTCATGTCTAATATGGCCTTAATCTTTTCGGGATTAGCTTCGATTCCTCGCTGGCTTACCATGAAGCCGAGGAACTTTCCCGAGGAGACACCGAACGCACACTTGTTCGGGTTCAGCCGCATGCTGTGCTTCCTCAACACGCCGAAGGCTTCCTGGAGGTCGGCTACATGATCGGTGCCGCGGATGCTCTTGACGAGCATGTCGTCAATGTACACCTCTATGTTTCGGCCGATCTGGTTCTGGAAGACCTTATTGACAAGGCGCTGGTAGGTGGCGCCCGCGTTCTTCAGGCCGAACGGCATTACCCGGTAGCAGTAGAGGCCTTGGTCGGTGATGAAGGAGGTCTTCGGAATGTCCGAAGGGAACATTCGGATTTGATTGTACCCCGAGAAGGCATCCATGAAGCTGAGGAGCTCATGGCCCGAGGTGGCGTCGATAAGGGTGTCGATGTTCGGGAGCGGGAAGGGATCCTTCGGACACGCCTTGTTTAGGTCGGTGAAGTCAATGCATATCCTCCACGAGCCATTGGACTTCTTGACCATTACAACGTTCGACAGCCACTCGGGATAATTTACCTCCTGTATGAACTTGGCCTTTAGAAGCTTATCAACCTCCTCCTTGATGGCCTGCTGTCGCTCGGGAGCGAACTTTCGCCTCTTCTGCTGAACCGGTTTGCACCCCGGTTCGACGCTTAAGCGATGGACGAGGAACTCCTCGGAAATGCCGGGCATGTCCGCGGCAAACAGGTCACGGTTGTCCCGGATGCATTTAATCAGGTCCGAGCATAGTGCGGTCGGCAAGGATTTGCTGATGAGGAATTTCCAGCTCGGATCCTCGTCCGAGAAGAGCACCTCTTCTAATTCGTCCGCCGGTTCGGACGTCTGGCGGGCCTTCGGCTCGGGGATCTCCAATGTCTCAAGCGAGAGCACTGGTCCCCCGGTGGAAGTCATGTAGCACTTCCGGGGCTGTTTCCTAGCTTCCCCTGACTTCCCCTACTCCCGACCGAGTGGGGAACTTCATTTTCAAATGGTATGCCGAGGGAACAGCCTCCAGGGCGGCTAGGCCGGGGCGGCCTAGGATGACATTATATGCTGCTGGGACGTCGACGACCATGAAGTCCATCGGCTCGGTCCGGGTAGTAGGGGTGCTTCCCGCAGTAACGTCCAGGGTTATCACCCCTTCGACGGTTACCGGGACCCCCGTGAACCCGTGGAGAGTATAACCGGCCGGCTTGAGACGGTCTCGGGACAGCTGCAGGCCTCGGAAGGCCGAGAGGAAAAGGATATTGACCGAACTCCCGTTGTCCACCAAAATCCTCTGCACCTTGAAGTTGGCCATGCGGAGGTCGATGACGAGGGCATCGCAGTGGGGGGTTCGGATTCCTTCGAGGTCGGCATCGGAGAAAGACACAGGGACGCCGAGACCTTTCGGGGGAGGGGCGCTATGGACTGAGTTGACCTCTCGGACGAAGGCCTTCCGGGAGGAATTAGAGGAGCCCCCCATGGGGCCTCCGTGGATCAAGTGCAGAACCCGTTCCTCCTCGAACTCGGGTGTCTCTTCGCACCGCTCGGAGCGCTTGTTAGCCCCCCGAGGCGGAGGGGAGTGGCGATCTGTCCGATCGTTAGCCTTCACGAACTTGGCCAACTGCCCCCTTCGAATGAGGGCTTCGATCTCATCTCTCAAAGCCCGGCAGTCATTCGTATCGTGCCCGTGGTCTCGGTGGTACCGACACCACTTATCTTTGTCCCTCCTCTTCGCCGGGGTGTGCATCCTCGGAGCTGGAGGGATGACCCCCTCCTTCTCCACCTCCATGAGGATAGTAGAGACATTAGTGGTGAGGGGAGTGAACTTCTCGAACCTGGGGGGAGGGCGGCGCTGACCGCCCATGTCCTTCTGAGCTTTCTTGGACCCTTCTTCCCCCGTCGCCTTCCTTTTCGACCCTGCGGAGGGTCCCCCAAAGCTGGGAAGGGCTTCGGCCTCTTCTACTCGGATGTACTTCTCGCACCTCAGGAGGAGGTCGGCGAAGTCATGCGGGGGCTTCTTGGCCAGGGATGATCGGAGGTTGGCGTTAAGGACGTTCGACTGGAACGCCACGGTGGCCACGGACTGGTCTAGGGAGGCGATTGACCTGACTTCTGCGGTGAACCTTTTCACATAGTACCGCAACTTTTCTTCCTTCTCCTGCTGCAGGTTCAGTAGGGAAAGACTTGTCTTCTCGGCTCGCCGGCTACTCACGAAGTGAGTAATGAACAGCGTCTCGAACTGCTCGAATGAGAAGATGGATGAAGGGGTGAGCCTGGAATACCATTCCCGAGACGACCCCCTGAGGGTGGCAGGGAAGGTCCTACAGAGCACCGCGTCGGAAGCTTGATGGATCAGCATCAGGGTCTTGAAGCTTTCGACGTGATCGACCGGGTCGGATTCCCCTGAGTATGTTTCAAACTGCGGCGGTTTGAAACTCCTCGGTATGTGGGCCTCCATGATCGACCGTGAGAAGGGGGTCGGCTGGGACGGAAGGTTCCTGCTCGGGACTCTTCCTCCCTGTCCATGCGGCCGATACGCCTTTCCACCTCATAGAGACGGCGGATGAGGGCGTCGTCCCTCCGCTGGTAATCGTATGACCCCCCGGACTCCTCTTCATAGGAAGGGGAGCGTGGACTGCGGTGCCGGTAGTCCTGGGACCGGCGAGGGCTTTGTTCCCGCTGCTGGCGGCTGGGAGCCGGGGAAGGGCTCCGGGTTCGGCGCCGAGGACTGGGATTCCTGGGGGGCGTCGGAGCCCTCTGTGTATTCTGGACGTTCTGCCGAAGATTGAGAGCCTGCAGAACGGTCTCCTGAAACTGGAGGAATTCGGCTCGACTGATAGGCACATCTCGGTCCCTCGGACGGCGTCGATCCCCGGGGGAGTGGGACCTCCTCCTTCGGTGCTCGGGGGACGCTGCTCGGCCTCTGCGGTCCGGGGACCGCTCACCCTGACGCTGATGGGAGGCTCCCTCTCGGGCCCGCCTCTCGTCAAGATGGGTGCGGAGGTCATCGTCCTTCTGGCAGTTCAGGAGTGTGATACGGAGGTCGGGATGATGAGAGGCCATCGAGTCCGAGGACCCATTATGGACCGAGACATGGCCCGGATTGAGGGGCTGCTTCTCCTTCCGACCGTTATGACCGGACGGACCATTGTTGGGCTGCTACTTGGGAGGAGGAGGTGGGACCTGCTGGGCCGTCGGAGGTAGGTCGGACTGAGGAATGGGGTTGACTGGGGCTTCATTCGTCGGGTCGGCGAGGTTGCCCGCACGGTTCGACCCTCTGGATCTGACCTTCTTCGGCGGCATGACTGTCGAGGGCGACGGAGAATGGGCTGAGGCTGTTTGTGTGGTTTTCCCAGAGACGGCGCCAATCTGTTACCGCTGATTTCGGTGTGGGGGTAAACAGATAGAATTTGTGAGTCCGAGAAGAACCTGAACAGTTGACTCGGCCCTCTTGCTCCTGCCGCAACCTGTAAGGAAGTGCGAGACACCGGGGTTGATTCCGGCGACGCACCCTCCGACGCTCTTGTCAGTAATCAGAAAAAGATTAAGGAAGAGCTTAAATGGTCAAGAAGTGATTCACCTCGTCTTGGTGATAGAGGGGGTGTATTTATAGTCGCTTTTAGAACAGTTAGGGTCCTGATTTCCTGCCTAACAAACAGGAGAAAAATCCTCCTATTCTGTTTTGGGAAATCAGGCCCTGATTCCCTGGTGAGAGCCAATCAGGCTTATTGATTTGATTTAGTCAAATCAGTGGCCTTGATTCTCCCCATGGTGAACTGGGCTTGTATCGGGTCGGGACCCGTGCCCAGTTGGAGTGGATCAATTCGCGGGTGGTTGGTTCTGTGAAAAAGAGGCCCAATACCCGTTTTGGATCCATCTGTATGTGAAATTACCTTTTTACCCCCATGCTTCAAGATTCGTGCTCGATTTGGACGGTCTCGATTTAACCCCATTTTTAGCCATATCATATATATATACTAGTTGAAATTTACCGTGTACCAAGTGCACGTGGCTTGGTGTACATAAATGTTGAATATTTTAACAATATTTTATGTTGAGAAAATCAATTATAGAATAAATTTTATTAAGAATTGAAAAATATATATAGTATAATCACTATATATTATTTATATACACAAATTACTTAAAATTTTAAAACTAAAGACTCAATATTATCATGAGTAAACAAAATAATATGTAAATAATAGTTTCATCTCAAACATAAAGATGTAATCAATTATTCATTGTACTTTCATAAGATCTACGCAGTTAAAATCCCCGATTAAGCTCGATTAATCGTTAATCGGAGGCTAGTGATTTATAATATTTCAATAGTTGGTGATCTAATCGGGAATAATCGACCGATTAGTGGTTAATCAGTCGATTTTAAGTGGTCGATTAACCGATTAAATCTCCTCATGTTTCATGTTTGTTTGTATTAATTGGGCCCAATCTGGCCCAAATCCAAAGTCTAAATTCAAAATCCAAACCCCTTATGGTTCTCGCGCAAACCCAAACACAACATATCGCCACTCTCTTCTTCTTCCTCGTGCAAACCCAAACCCAAACTGATTATCTTTAAACTCACACCCAAACTGATTCTTTTCTTTTTCCTCGAGCAAACTTAAACCCGACTAGCCGTTGCTTTCCCCGTACTGTCGCATACTTTTTCTCTCTTGATGTTCCACGGTCCACCAAGAAGAAGAAGAAGAAGAAGAAGAAGAAGAAGAAATCTTCTTCTTGGTAGAGATTAGTAAAATAGGCAATAGTTTTTTTTATTGAAATTAGTAAAATAAATCTTTTATTGGTTGAAAAAAATAGTCAATCAATATGTATCTCAAAACTTTAAAACTAATTTTATTAGTAAAACTGTTTTGTTCAGTCAAATTCAAATTTGATATGTTATTTACAAATAAAAACTTTAATTTGTAAAATAAGCACAAATTCAAATTTTTACAGTTCTGTTTAGACTAATATAAATATAATTACATCTACATGATGCATATATAAATATGTATTATTGAGAAATAAACACATTCACAAAAAAAACTTATATTTCTTATCACTATCATAACTTTTTCCTTCTCATGATACTTTAAAATCCATATTCATATCTATATTGAAAATTTATCTACCTTTCTATCTTAGTTAGCTACACCAGTTGAAGGAGAAAAACTTTTAATAGAAAATGTCTTGTATATTAACCAATGGTAAATCTGGACCATGGTGTTCCTTATTTTAAAAAATGGTCACAAATGTCAACCACTAAACTAACCAACAAAGCATAAATAATTACAACTGCAATGTAGCTATTGCACAGGACAAACCCAGAAGACAATACAATCCAAAAAAATCCTGCATCATAACCATCCTGTCTGCAACTCATTCACTAATTTGATTCAAAGGAACCAATATAGAGCCTCAATCATATAATCAACCAATGATCAGAACAAATCATATACTCATGCAACAACTTTAACATATTCTACAAAAGCATCCTTAAATTCTAAAACTGCAATTAGACCCACTACAACCAATTGCATTTCAGAATTCAGTGCATCAAAACCAACACATACAAACCTTGCAACTTAGATCCTAATCCATGCAATATATTTTCATAAGCAAGATAAGCAAGCAAACATGTAATCAAAGGAGAACTAAGAACGAACAATACTTTCAAAAGAAGTTATCATCATCAAACTACTATGTACATGGACTGAACTCCATACAACCCCACCTACCACCATTAGATGGAATCTTTAGAGAACAGATAAAGAGTTCAAAACTATTCTATAAATAGCCCACTTAACCTATTCCTAAGATAACAAAGTGGGCAAAATTCCAAAGGGACTAATAGCCCATCACCACAAAGCCATCTAATCCATCCTCCCAAGCTACATCATCATCATTCTCCTTCTCCTCCTCTTGTAAATTCCCTTTACCAAATAGTCAGTTACTACCAAGCTAACTAATTAATGTAAACAAAACCAGAAACATTAATTAAATCAAAATCTCACCTCCTCGATTCCACTTCCATCCTCATCGTCGTTGACCTCGGACTTCGACTTGTCAGTTCAATTTTTTAGCCTTCTTCGCGTAAGGAACCTTATCCTGCATTTCACACAAACTGGTAATCAATATCAAAATTTTTTTATATAACAAAAATCGATAGTTGAGAAAAATAAATAAATAAAAATACTCATTGCATCTGACAAGGTTTTCCACCTCTCTCTTGCAACCTTGCCGGCCTACCCCCCCAACACACAAAATACAACAAAAAAATCAGAAGAAAAAGAATTAGGGGAAAATATAAATAACGATTAAGATAAAGAGATTAGAGTTTATAGAGGCGAAGCTCTTGTTCTTCGGGTTCAACCAAAAGAAAACATGAATCCGAAAAAAATATCAACTAAAACTGACTAAAATCCACAACAAATCGATTGGGATTTAGTTTCATTTTGGGTTTGATTTGAGGGTTTCGATCGATATTATTTGGGGATATGGATGCCTTTTTAAGATGGTGATGTAAAAAGTTAACGGCTAGGATTAAGATGATCATGTTAGATCTACGGTTCATATGATGTTTATATGAATGGTTAAGATCAAGTTGTCGAAATTGATGGTTGAGATTGCCTGACTTTCAACCTCGCAAATCAAACCAAATAAATAATTTAAGGTCTATTGGTCAAAGTTAAATACTATCATAAGATTCATATAAAATTGTATCATTTCAAAAAATGTTATCGTACCCCCTTGTCTAACAAAAAAAGAGATGCAAGAGCTATCAACATTTAGATATACTGCAAAGGATTATTTTTTTCTTTATTCTGGAAAATACTATATTTTCACATACTTACAACCAATTGATATTAATGTAACTTAATTTCCCACAATTTCTATGTGAAAGCAACAATATAATGACAAATGCAGTAACAATGAAAACAATCATATGCTTGAAAAGTTGAAAGGTCTATTACAATTATATATACACTAAATACATATATATCTTTGGAAAAATTAGAAGAATAGTTTACACCGGATTAGCAGATCCTCTTAAACCTAGAAGAACATAACTTGCCTAAATAAACTTTCCCATGATCTTCCTCTTCATCAATGCCCCAATCAGCTTGATAATATTGGGCTTGATCTCAATCCTCTTCATGCTTAGCATGTACCAATCACGCTAGTTGCTCAGAGCATTATGAAAACAAAGAGGTAGTACTTGGCATCTGCAGAGTACAAGACCCAAGGAAAATAATTCCATAACTCTTTGACAATATTATCTAAATGATCAGAGTTAGCTCATCGACAACATTAACCAAACGACAGCAAATCTCACTCTCAACAGCCGCAAATCTTGCTCTTCAACAACATTATACCTTTCTATCTAGCATATCTTACACTCCTTCCATTATTCTTTCTTATCGCTAAAGAAAAGAAAGGGTTATAAAAAATACCTTTCAGGATAGTAGTTTACATGATGCGGTTTTGAACTCAAATTCTCATTCATCTATTACCTGCATAACAATATCATTATACCAATTCATAATATCCGTACGTAGAGTACCATAAACCTACATACAAAACCTGTATAACAATTAAGTCTTGCGTGAATGAGCACGCGTGAAAACAGACTTGTGGGTTGATATATTAATAGAAGGTAAGCTTTCTCATATATACCTGAGTAGGTATTGAGAGACTTGACTACCAAGTACAAGGAACTTTCATCACCCCATGCAATAGCTCTTTCCAATGCTGATGAAGTCCTTGGAGTAATCAAAGAATAAAGGTTAAGATAAGTAAAAAAAAGATCCCAGGATTTTAACTTAAAAACTTGGAGTAATCATTGATGTATGAAATCCCTGAAATATAAGATTACACGAAAAAGACATTCGTGAATGTAAATAAAATAGGCAATTTCTATCTCACAAATAATCTACCATTGACAATTGAAGATCATGACTGTATGCAATGCAAAATTTAATACGGCTCACTAATGACAATCCATAGAAGTTGCATGTCGCACATTGATCACAACGTATACCATCCATCACTTTAAACATTAACTAACTAAGTAAAAATTCTTCAAAGAACAAGACATATATGAGCATATATTAACTAAGGATCACTAAAAAATATTCTTCCATGTATTATTCCTTTCAAAAATAGAGTAAAGATAGTGAGGTAAAAAATTGATATAAAAGGATGGAAGGTAAAAAAATATTACAATAGATGATAGAAATTGCAAAAATTATATGATTCAGGATCAAACAACATAACTTTCTCACAGTCAAGAAAAGACTACCTCCCTCAACTACTGTATAAAAAAACTGAGAATTAGATACAGAATTAAATAGAGAATTAACGTGAATACAACCTATGATCAATAACGATGAGCAAAGAAGATTCAAAGCTAGTGGCAAAATTAAGTATAAATAGAAACTTTTACAAAAGTAAATATATGCGATAATCAAAGTTTTCCCTTGTAATTATATACACCATATATCTTTCCAGACATACAATTAAAAAAATATCAAAAACAAACTTCCCGTTGAGTTGGGTATATGTAACGCATAACATTTTGATAACTTGATAACCTCTGAAGTACAAAAGCAACAAAAAGAAATCGTTGCACATGAAGCATCAAGTCACGGTCTTTTGTTCAATAATAAAGGCTTGTCATACATGTAGTCTAATGTGAAACAATCAGTAACAACTTGATACACACTTTCTGCTGTGTTTCAAATTCAAATTTAAGAAAATAAATTGAAAAACCTAACAGTCAATCTGGTAACACGAATTTGCAATCAAAAATTCGATGATTGAACTACAAGGAATCAATTGTAATTGTCTTGCGAATATTAGTGAAGAAGAGATCAAGTAGATTCAAAACAAAGAGAGGAAATGGAGCTTGAGTGCACATCACCAATCACTATATATGCATATGCAAGCAACAAATAGAATTTTACAAGTAGCAAAATAGTTCAAAGCTTTTATGCTTCTCAAGAAAAGGTTGTTAACCAACTTCAAATTGACATATAAATTTACACTTATGTTAGATCATAATTTTTTTTCTTTCTATTAGCAACTGAACCATATAATGATTTCTTATCACAAAAAATATTCATGCTTATTAATGGGAAAAAAAAGTTGCAGAACAATTTAGAAGTTAGAGGCATGACTACACATGGAAAGAGGCAATTCCGAATCAATCCCTATAGTTGATGTCTGAAGTGGCATGCAAGATTCAGATCCAATGTTTTAAATAAGCCAATTTTGTTATTTCCCACTAATTGCAGCTACATATATATCAAAATCTTTAGTGAAATTGCTTGAGGAAATACCAAAGGAGGCAGGGTGTGTCAACTTGCCTTCGGCAATCACAAGATACTTTTTTGGTTGAATGATCCCCTTGTATGTGCAAGTTGATATTCCTTTTTCTGAATTCTCTAAATTGTATTGGCAATAAATCTATATATATATATATATATATATATATATATATATATATATATATATATAAATGGGATGTAGTAGTTCCATGTGAGAAGAATAAGAAAGCATTTATGTTACTCTTCATCTATTGCTGCATTCATCTTTCGAGTCATATTTGTTTCAAGAATCGCAAATATTCTCAATTCTAAAACAAGACAACACTTTAGTTATTCAGATAAACTACATTATTGTGGGGGAGCTCAAAACTCCCGTATTATGTGCTTTATCAAGATATCAATATATCAATACCAAGTCACGTGAACATAATCGACACATCTCACAATTCATATAAATGATTATAACTACATTTATATCCTACAATTGGTCAAATAATGAACGTTTGACTTTTTAACCGATATCGGCATGCAGAGGTACGTCTCATGTTAAGATTTCAATAAGTGCACGTGTATAATTATATAAATTTGTTTAAAGGAAAAAATTATATAAGTGAAATTTTTGTCATTAGAAAGATAGAAAATTTTGAACCTTGATTTATATTAATTTGTTATGCTAATAAAAAAATCTAAACAGTGAAATGAACCTTTCAACAAAATAATAATATAAACAGGAAAGACAATGATGAACTTAGGCTCAGTGTATTATCAAGTTCATTAATTAAGAGAAACATGCATCATATTCATACCCCATAAAACACCTTAAACGGATATCCAATTCCATTTTTGTCTTTAGAGGTCAATGCAAACTCAATAGTTCTATCCAACAACATAGATGCCTTCATACTATTTATTGTTAATCAAGATTAATCACATAGTGGTTAAGTGAAATATTATCTCAAGTGTTTCCTTGGTTTGATAAGGACTGAGCTTAAACTCCCAGTCAGATCTCTATCAATGTTCACCTTCACCCATCTTGAAATGCTGCCTAAATGCTCTCTCTACTAACCTCTTCTCTTGTGGCTTGTTACTTTTTCATCTTCTTCTTCTTATTTCCCAAATAAATCGACCCAATCTTCTTTAAAATACTAAAATTTAGAACATCATAAGCTTTTAAACAGCTGGTACATCTTGTTCGCATACAAGATCCCCGCCGCCCCATTCACACCTAATTATTCAACCAAATTAATTCAATTTTTTCAACAACAAACATGAAGTCATCAAAAGACAAACATAGTGAACACACAGAGTTACCAAAACGTATAAAAACTATAATTTCTTATTGAGGCAAACTAACAAACAGGTGGTGGGCATGAGAATAAGAACACAGTCAAAAATCAAACTTCACATAGCCAACATTTTCAAACTAAGTTGCTAAGTTGCAGAGGTGAAGAAGAGGAACAAGAGACAGTACGTGCGGGACTGTAGCAGTGGAAAGCGCGGCCTTCAGAGTGAGTCCAGTCAAGGTATTGGAAAGCGCGACCTTCAGTACGTGCGGGACTGCAGGAGGGAGAGCTACGGTGGGGCTGGGGAAAGGGTTTGAGAGAGGAGGAGGATGTGAGGTTTTAGGGTTTCGATTGAGAACGGGATCAATTTTGGGAATTAGGGTTTTCAATTTGGGTTTGAATGGGTTTCGGTCGGGATTCACTAGAGGATATGGATTCCAGGATTAAGATGATGATGTAAAAAATTAACGGTTAGGATCAATATGATCGTGTCAGATCTACGATTTCGATGATGTTTAAATGAATGGTTAAGATTAAGTTGTCGAAATTGATGGTTGAGATTGTCTATGGACAGATTTATTGTGGCTTTTATAATAGAAAATAGATATGAGAGGTCATTGATTTGCCAATCCTTCATACAATGATAAACTAGATTTTTTCTAGTCTCTATAAGCTATTCAGTTATTCTAAAATCCATAACAGAATATACTACTTATTATAGGTCATTGCATTGCCCATTGGTCTTACAATGCAAGTTCATTTTTGTTCAATTACTTACATATTAGTTAGTTAATTTAAAATCCATGCCAGAATATACTACTTACTCTTAAGAGCTTAAAGAATATATTATATTTATGTTAAGTTTCATGTCACAAGGATCAATACCAATTTTGCAAAACTTAAAAATAATCAATGATGATAACAATGATAACAACATGAGATTCTGAATCTTTAGCGAATTCAAAGGCTACAAAAGCAAATTTGAAGTCATTCGAGAACATATTCTCATATCATTCTGATGCAGTTTGCTAATTGATATTCTGTTTGTATTGTCTATCCATACTGTATGTTATATTGCTATATTGAGTCGCAACTCAAGTTGCAAGATTCTCTGGACTTGCAACTAAGAAGTAAAGTGACTTACTTTTCGTTGCAACTTGGGTTGTAGGGATTGCAACTACCTTTTACTTTTAGTTGCAACGGCAATACAACTCTACTTGCTATGAGCCGAACACACCCAAAAACTGAGATGATGAGGTTTCTGGATAGTTAAGCAATGGCATTTCAACCCCAGTTTTGCTGAAGACATCAAAAGGTGAAATATCTAGAAAAAAATGACCTTTTTCGGTATCAACGTCTCGTGTTAGAAGCTAGTGTTACAAATAATCAAATATATTTCGAGATGGATTTATTTTATAATAAAATGTTACTTCATCAAAACTACGAGAGAAAAATTCAAAGTTATAGATGGCTAAGAAGTACCTAGGAGCGATGATTTTCACCATTAATCACCATTATGAGTTTGGTCATCCTAATATGAAGATCAAGGTGGAAGTATTAATTAATCATGATGTCTAAAGCGAGATAGAGCTCTTGGAGTTTGTGTCATCACCAAATATATGTAAATTGAAGGATAATTTAATAAGATGACTTATAAACCCTCGTATTAGAATGTTGTTGAATTAAGAATAAGGATATTGAATTGGATGGGCAAAAAAACACTAAAAGATAAGATGTTTGGGCATGTGCAGCAAAACCATTTACCACAGCGATTAGAAAGAGTCATGTAATCATATTTAATTGACTAATAAGGACTAGTTAGATTGAAAGAGGCTTTGATCAAGATAGTTTAGA
The DNA here is from genome assembly GCA_017893485.1 of Hemerocallis citrina. Taxonomy (NCBI): domain Eukaryota; kingdom Viridiplantae; phylum Streptophyta; class Magnoliopsida; order Asparagales; family Asphodelaceae; genus Hemerocallis; species Hemerocallis citrina. The sequence goes on from CM030363.1 coordinate 46,581,813, forward strand.
AGGTCATGATAGTTGTTGACTGAACAAGGAGATGAACCTTAAGAGAGCGAATTAGGAGAAGTGTCTTATTGTAGCTGACCCCGAAGGAGATGAACCTTAAAAGAGTTGAATGAAGACAAGTACGCCTGTTGCTGACCCCAAAGATTTGGAGAAAATTCTCTATGATTGTTGTACTAACTAATTGTTTTATTGGAATACCATTTTTGTAAAAAGAAAACCTAAATTTGATATAATGGATCTTCAAAGTGGACTCAGGAAAAATGGGTAATGGACCAACGAGTTTCTTGTTTTATTTATTTACTAGATTTGCCCGTGGCCACGTGCCTACGGCACGTCTTCGGAACGATACAGTATATGAAAGTCTTGTAAACAGTAAAACAACAATTATGTAGCTCAAGTTTGAAAAGGTAAACAATAATTAGTTGTAAATAAAAATCAATGTTTCCATTAGTATATGTTGAAAAATAATTATAATTGGGGGTGTAAAATCCAACTTCTTAGAACTTTGATTGTGGAAAATGATGAAATTTAACTGTTGATGAGATATTTGCTATTTTCAATGTAACATGAGAAATAAAAAAAAATGCATAAAAAATAAGAAAATTTACAACTTGAAATCTGAAAATATAAATTTCTGAGTAAATAGAGAGAGAATGAAAGAGAGAGAGAGAGAGAGAGAGAGAGAGAGATAAATAAATAAATAAAGGAATAAAGGAATTGTTTTGGGGGATTTGAATTTGAGTTTTGGGGGGAAACTTTTGGGCAGGAAAATATGTTTTGTGAGATTATGCCTTTAGCATCTGTCTTAGAAGTGAGCACTGCTTGAAAGCGAGCTGTATTTAGCAGAGTTTTTATCTATTAGTTTCAAATATTTCTTGTTGAACATGTATGTTCTTGGTATGTTACTTCTTACTCTCATGAGGTTCATTCATGTTGTACAGTTATGGAGCATCAAGCCTGGATGGGGAAGCAGACCAGATATATATGTAGATAAGGGACACACTGATGATATCACTGGACTCAAGTTCTCCACAGATGGTCTGGTTCTTCTTTCAAGAAGCATGGATAGTACGCTAAAGGTAGTATTGCATCTACAGATTCTTATTTTCTTACAGCATTAACATTTTGTTTTGACAGGAGCATTTACATAATAAGGAGACACCCCGCATGCCAGAACAAAACACGTACTGACATTTGTCAAATAATAAAGTACTACTGATAAGTGGGAACGATACAATTACAATACTTCTGTCCAATGCTAGGAAGCACCGACACTTCTATGGAGGCCATGTGTTTGATACGTGTCAGTCACACATCCACATGACACTGGTTGTTCCAATGTAGTTTTCAAAAGAGTTTCAATGCAGTTTTTAATAAATATCTAGTTACGGCTCATTAGAGTTCCAGTGTCAACGTGTCATGTCGCATTATGGCATGTCCGCTTCCTTAGCTCACAGGTGTTCATACTTAGTGGTTTCTTCTATTAGGACTACCTTTACCAGCAGGTCTATAAACAATATAAAATGGTATAACATTTTGTTGAATATTTTTTACAAAATTAAATTACTAGATTACATAATTAGAAGAGTCACTTTTAATATACAATTCACTTATTATTATCTTGAGGTAGCGCGCGTTCTAATTATACTCGAGTTTTGTAGACTCAAAATTTACTCAAGAGAGAAAGAGTGGAGACTACAAACAATGAATGAACACTTGTTTTTACATGGTCTCCACATTCTTGTGTCTTGGAGTATATTTTTGATTCTACAAAACTTGAGGTAGAAAAAGCAGCATTGTTCATCTCAAGGAAGGTATCAGTTGCAAAAAAATTAAAATAAAAAAGATATTGATGATATAAAAGAGTGCAACTGTGTAAGAAAGTGGATTTATTTATAGTGGTTGAAACTTGAAATCCACGTACTTTCAGTGCATAAAATAGTTGTAGATTTGTGGGCCCATCCTCTTAATGAAAAGGGGGAGGTGAACCACGCTTGGTCTTTCCCCCACTATATAGAGTGTAGGTGTTTATTCTGATAAGAGATAGAACATAAATTTATGTTTTACTTAAATTTCTGTCCAGGTTTGGGATTTGAGGCAAATGAAAAGTCCCCTTAAAGTATTTGAAGGCCTGCCAAATAGTTATGCTCAGACAAATGCTGCTTTTAGTCCTGACGAGCAACTATTCTTTACTGGAACTTCTGTTGAGAGAGATAGTACGAGTGGAGGTTTGCTGTGCTTTTTTAATCGGAGGAAGCTTGAGCTGGTATCAAGGGTGGGGATCTCTCCAACGTATAGTGTCATTCAGTCTACTTGGCATCCAAAGATCAATCAGGTAATCATTATGCGCATTTCGTTGTTATAAACTTATAGTGGAATTTCGACATACAGTATCCTGACTTGTTAACATCACATAAATTTAATCTTTTAGATGTATGTTCGTTTGATTTTTTATTGGAGAAAATTACAGATTTCACCTCCACAGTTATACTGAAATAAATATCCCACCTAAAATTTATTTTTTAACACTTTATTCCTCTAAACTTATAAAAGTTTAGCACTTTGTGCTCCTAGATATCATTAAATGCCAATGTAGATCACTACTTGCACTATTTTTGGGTTTAAGTAGGTGGAAGCACCTTTGATCAGGAAATTAACATGTATTGACGCCCTACTTTATTTGAATTTCATGTTGTGATTTTGATACCAGTTGACTTCCGGAAAGAATCCAAAGCATATGATGTAACGAAACATTGAAACATCAATCTAAAATTAGTTAAGCGAACATCGTATATACCAGCATATACTAGCTAATAATGATATGTGATGTTGTTGCCTATTTTGATTAATAAACTTGGGAGGGGTTTTATTATTTTGTGGAACCTTAGAGGAGATATCTGTAATTTGGCTCATGTATGTAAGGTTTCAGAGACTATTTCTGTTCAATTAATTTCATGGTATATGACTATATCTGTTGTCAGGTTTTTGCTACTGTTGGGGACAAGAAAGAAGGAGGAACGCACATACTTTATGATCCATCTATCAGTCAAAGAGGAGCACTTGTTTGTGTTGCTCGAGCACCGAGGAAACAATCTGTGGATGATTTTGAGGCCCAACCAGTTATTCATAACCCTCACGCATTACCCTTATTTAGAGACCAGCCGAGCCGTAAACGTCAAAGAGAGAAAGCGTTGAAGGATCCCTTAAAATCTCATAAGCCAGAAGTTCCTGTCAATGGTCCGGGCTTTGGTGGAAGAGTTGGTACCACTAAGGGCAGTTTATTGACTCAATACCTTATGAAGGTATTCATTTTGTGGCCAACTGATGCTTTGAGATTTTTGTAAAAAAAATTAAAATTTTCTTTTAACTCCTACAAAGAAGTTTGTGTTTAGAAGTTTTAATAACAATTTTATTGCAGCAAGGTGGTTTACTGAAGGAGACCTGGATGGAAGAGGACCCTAGGGAGGCTATTCTTAAATATGCAGATGTTGCTGCGAAAGATCCAAAATTTATTGCACCGGCATATGCAGAGACTCAGCCAGAACCTGTTTTTGCTAAGTCGGATTCAGAGGAAGAAGAGAAATGATCAGGTATTGGTGTATTTCGCTACAAATGTAACTCCAAAGGTAGTTTGTGGTTGACTGCCATACATGTTTTATACATTTATTTTCCTTAAATTTGGCATTCCTGTCATTTCTAGGAGTTTAAATATAGTCCAGTTTTAGTAATTTCTTAGTGTTAGAATATAAATATAAATATAAATCTCTCAACCCTCATCATTACTTCTGACTTTTGGCCGGGACATGTAGCCAGAGTACAAGAACAACCCAGTTTCTATCCCTACCGGCTACTTGAAATTAAGAAGAAAGAAAAAAAAACTACTGTGCACAGCCCAGCTATCAATCCACAGAAGGATGCTCAAGCTGCGAGCTGCAGGGGCATGTTAGAATATAAAATACAGAGCCGCATCCCTCATCCCTCATTACATCTTCTGATCTGCGTAGTTGCAGGGAACTTACTGAAACTATATAGAATCATTAAGACTGGAACTATAGTGTAATACTTCAGTAAATTTAGTGGTGCAACAAAGAATGCACGCTACCTGTGCTCTACAGTCTAGAGGTTGATGAACTTAAAATTTGGCTGGTCAACTTCCAGTGTCCCTAGATGGGCATGCTCTATGAAATTTAATTTTATGTAAATTTATTGAACTTTCTGGAGCTGAAGTATGCCAGGCTTCTATACCTGGGATTCTGCTTTATCAAACTTTTTATTTGCAACGGGTTTGTTGTATTGAGCAATAATTTTGTCTTAACTTTTCATTCCAGGATGGAATTTTATCAGAGTGATCGGTGAAATTCACAGCAGCAATAGTTCAAAAGAAACGGTTCGTGTTTCAACAGTTCAGAAACATCGTCAATGACCAGTTTTGGTAATACAAAAGAGAGGTTCAATCTGAGTTCTGGATGCATCAGCTGCAGTTAGACATCAATACCATCGTGGGTACTCTAGCTGTAAACTATACTGAGAGGGAAATTTTAACTTGGCAACTTTGTGCGTAAGTCCAAGCAGGAAGCTTGTATTTTATTTGGTTAATGATCACTTCCACTGGCTAATAGAGTCTGTACATCCAAAATGCTGATATGGATTTATGTACTTGTTGGAGTCGATTGTATAACATGTATTCGGTATGAATGACCAAAGAGGTTCTTTGTAGTATTTCCCCCCAGTATGAACCATGAAGGGCATCGTATATCTTTTCAAAGATTTTTTTGGTGTTTGCAACCATAAGTTAGGGATGCTCTTGTGTATCAATACCATTATGAACCGTGTACTTGTTGATTGGAATTGTATGGTAGCTCTAATGTGTGCAATAGACAATGCTTTATAAAAATTTTCAGATGCAAAATTTGATAATCTGAGCTCCATTTTGATTTTGAAATTTTTGTGTGTTTGGATTCCCAAAGTGGATCCTTCGTTTCCTAGTGCATTTGGAACCTACAAAACCTCAATAGTATTACAACTATCAGTAATTTTCAATGCTGATCTTAGAAAGCTATTCTCAAGAAAAATTCAACATTGCTATACTAAAAAACAAGGCTTTTTGAATTTGAAAAAAAATTCTCTTGAACTATCTCCTTTGCAGAAAATCTCAGTGAATTATTTTTTGCACAGAAAACCACACTCAAGTATAGTTGCAAAAAATTCATTCCGACAGCCTGAGCTTTCTGTTAAAGCTAAGTAAGGTTTTTTTGACAGTAATGAGAAATATGCATGATGTTTTCTGAATCAACTTGTAAAGATGAATGGGGTTATCTTATACATGTAGAAAAGTTAGATGTGGTTTTTTGAAATATATTTCATGGGAGTTTTTTGCAATCATACTTGAGTGTGATTTTCTGCGCAAAAAAAAATCCAGTAAAATTTTCTGCATAAAGGATACAGTTCAAAAAGGTTTTTTCAAATTTAGCCAAAAATATAACTGAAGGGGGTGAAATCGTATAACCGTACAACCAAATTTCATAGTGTATACCACCAAAAACAAAAGTTGAAAGGCAACTAGTTCTTGCTCTCAAAAGAGTTTTACGATAGAATGACGAGAGTTGTCTTGTCAGTTTGCTCTACATTCTCGAGTTTAGTAATGTGAATCTTGAGTTAAGTAAGGCGAATATGGTAGATAAGAGTAGTTAGAGCATCTGTACTCGTCTGCTATATATATATATGCATATTATGCATATTTTGGTAAAAAACTCGCTACAGTCGTCTGCTAAATATGCATAATATGCTTATTCTGCTACATGAGACTGCTATATATGAGAGAGGATATGCATAATATGCATATTATGCTACAGGAGACTGCTATATATGAGAGAGGATATGCATAATATGCATATTATGCTACAGGAGACTGCTATATATGCATATATAAATGATGGAGCTCAAAGTGCCGTTGCATAAAAAAAATAAAAATTTAATGGTCCGACGGCACTTGAAGTGCCGTCCCTCCAAAAAAAAAAATAATTTCGTCATAAAAAAACCAGAAAAACCCCACTTCCTCATCCGTAATTTTTTGTAATTTTGTTGTAATTTTTTTTTTGCACTTCGAGTACGATTTTTTCCGTCCGCACTTCAAGTGCCGTCTCACCATTTAAAATATATATATATATATTTTTTCCCTCTCCGACGCAAGGTCATGTTGCGTCCGACCGAATTATTATTATTTCTTTTCTCCGACGCAATGTGAAGCTCCGTCTGAATATTATTTTAATTTAAAATGATAAAATATAGCATTTTACGACTGCAGCGAAACGATATTTGCTATATGTATTTATCTATTTATGCATTTTTTAACCACGACGGTGGATGCTCTTAGTACCAGTTTAGCAATCCATTTATTTTTCTCATAATATAGCATAATTGGGCTTCAAGCCATGGACCCGGCCATTCAGCCCACCGTTTCTTTTAGTATTTTCTAATATATAATATTCTAGAAACTAGTGTTTCAGCCCACCGTTTCTTTTAGTATTTTCTAATATATAATATTCTAGAAACTAGTGTTTATTTCTCTCTCACATCTTCTCCACTGCCTCCTCTCTCTCATCGCCTCCCATCCCCTCTAATGGCGGAAGTGGTGTCAATGGCTGACATCGAAACCATCGCCCTCCAAAAGGTATCGACCTCTCCTCCGTCGACCTCGGCTCCATCACCCTCCCACCCGGCGAGGACTTCGGCATCAGATCCGACGACGATGACGTCATCTTTCAAGAAGATCCCCTCGAGTTCGACGCCGGATTCCGCAACATCATCGTCGTCGACAACCTTCCCGTCGTCCCTCCCGAGAAGTTCGAGAAATTGGAAAACGTGCTAAGAAAAATCTACTCCCAGATCGGCCTCATCAAGCACGGCGGGTTTTTGATGCCTGTCAATCCCGAGACCAAGAAAACCCTAGGTTTCTGCTTTATCGAGTACAATACCCCTCAGGTTAGTAATAAAAACCAGTACTTTAAAAAAATTGATTTGGTTTTGGGGAAACCCTAATTTGTTGATGAATTTGGTTGTGTAGGAGGCGGAGTTGGCGAGGGAGAGGACCAATGGGTACAAGTTGGATAAGTCGCATATTTTTCAGGTGAATTTGTTTGATGATTTCGACAAGTTTATGAATGTTCCAGATGAGTGGACGCCCGCCGAGATTAAGCCTTACGTTCCCGGAGTGAGTTTCTCGAATTTGGGTTTTTTTTCTTCTGTGAAATGTAAATGAATTTATAAATGGTTTTGATGGTGGGTGTGGTATTTTGCAGGAGAATCTGCAGCAGTGGTTGACAGATGAGAAGGCGAGGGATCAGTTTGTTATTCGGGCTGGGTCATTTACTGAGGTGTTTTGGAATGATCCAAGGCAGATGACGCCGGAGCTGGTTTATCGTAGGCAGGTGAATAATGAGTATGCTTGAGGTTGCTTGAGTAATTTGTTGTCTTAATGTGAGAATGTATGCGGTAGAGTTATGTAGTTCGGTTACTGTGTAGATATGAATGTAAATGTAATATTCTTCTTTAGGTTTTTGTGCATTTGTAGGTTTTGTTGCTTTCTTATGTTGGTTTGTTCTTAGGAAATGGGTAGAATCTGACATGTCTCACACATGCAGTTTCCTTCGACTTAGTCTTTAAGTTAGTAGTGTTAAAGAGAATATCGAAGCCCAATAATTGTGCAAATTATTTTAAAGGTTTGCCTTTCCAAATCATTCCCGAGACAAATTTATTTTTGGGAAGAGATTTGGGTGTTCTATTATCGGTAGTAGATATCTGAGTTTGAATATTAATGAAGCTGTTAAGGTAGTTGATTGTTGTGTTGCGCAATTATGTAGAGATTTGGAGATTTGTTGATGGACCGCAATTACACTCATGTGAGCCCCTGTGGGAGTTGGATTGCACTGAACCTGTTCTGCTTGCTAGCATGATTATTCAGTTACCTGATGCTACCTCATAATTTTCCGACTTATATTATCTTAACTATTTAGTTATTGAGTAATTAGCATTTTGTTATATTAGTTGCTCTTCAAAATGTATAGGATTCTTCCTTGACTCTTCTTTTACATTCTCAGTTATTTCATATCTCCTTTATTACTTCATGTTGCTGTATATGGAGTTTACTTGTTACTGCCACCCACTATTCTTTTATGTCTGTTTCTTACTATTAGCTTACCAAGAGTTGAAATTATAATTTATTTCTGTAAGATAGGAAAGAGAGTGAAAAATGGTTGTTGAGGACATTTGCATTTCAATTTTTTGTGGAATTTGGGATCATTTAATCATAATAACAGGATAATACATTGGATTGGCGAATGTTCTTACCTACCCGTGAGTTGTGCGACTCAATGTGTGTCATGAGTCTTGTATGCTTGTCATTAGAGACTGTTTTAAAAATCGGGAGCGGGAGCGGGAGCGGGTTTTTCCAAATAGTGGAAAAGTACTTCTGGATACTATGTAACCAAAGATTTTCCAAATTGTCACTGATCTGGAATCTGGAGAAAAGAGTAGATGCGTAAAGATGATAGGTTTTATAGGTAATCACACTTATTTTAGATGCATAGAAAAGCTAAGAGCGAAACTTGGGTCTTTGAACGAAGTATCATAATTTTAACGCTCTTACATCAACAGAGAAACTACTAAATCAAGTTGCATCACTGGAGACCTGTTATTGTGAGATTGAGGAGTACTCTTTTTATGGAACCAGAGTAGTGGAAAAGTACTTCTGGATACTATGTAACCACAGAATTCCTTGACTATTACAATCCATTGTAAGGAATGATTAATGCTGTTCCTTTTGTTTTGCAGTATTGGACTGAAAGTTTCGTGCAGTGGTCTCCTCTTGGGACATACTTAGCTACAGTTCATAGGCAAGGTGCTGCTATGTGGGGAGGTGCCTCTACTTTTAATCGTTTAATGCGGTATGCGCATCCACAGGTCAGTTAATTTCATTTTTTTCTTCTATTTTGAGTTTATATAATACTTTTGCAAAAGAATTTCCTTTTTTTTTGGTCAAGCCTACCTTTGCTTCATATGGCATTATTTAAAACAGGTTAAATTGATTGATTTTTCTCCTGGTGAGAAATACTTGGTCACATATAGTAGCCACGAGCCCAGTAACCCTCGAGACACTCATGTAAGTAGCTGGATAACCTGTATTTAATTTTGTTGTTTACACCCTTTTATTTATCCTGTTTTATTTGTGATGCTCTTATCCTTTTGTTTTCCTCACAGAGAGTTATACTCAATATTTTTGATGTTCGAACTGGGAAAATGATGCGAGACTTCAAAGGGAATGCTGATGAATTTACTACTAGTGGAAGTGGGGGTGTTTCTGGAATGCCGTGGCCAGTATTCAAGTAATGTTTTAACTTAATAGTTAATAACACTACCACTGCACAACTCCAACTGCTTTTTAATTTATATTATCTGCTGTTTAGGCACTTGAATGCGTTATGGTTCTGTTTATGTATAATTTCAGGTGGGGAGGTGGGAAAGAAGACAAATACTTTGCAAAAATTGGGAAGAATGTTATTTCTGTATATGAAACTGAGACTTTCACTCTGATTGATAAGAAGTCCATGAAGGTTGAGAATGTGATGGACTTCACCTGGTCTCCTACTGACCCCCTGCTTGCATTGTTTGTTCCTGAGCAAGGAGATAGAAATCAGCCTGCACGAGTAAGTTTGAAAAATTTTCTTGATACAAACTGTACCTGTTTTTTGGGTAAAGAAAACTGTACCTTGTTTTTGAAGGGAAATAACTCCATACATGTAGTTTGACTGCTTTATTCTGAACATTAAACTACCAAAACACTCTATGAATACCTTTTATTAATTCTTAAATTAATTTTTACACAAAAAAGTTGCGTGTGATTGTATTTGTATGTTCTGCAAACTCAAATTACTATACAAGTGTTTCCAATCTCTTCCAAAATTTGCAACCATCAAAGTTGGCATTGTGCTTTGATACAGTATGTTTGGGCAATAGATTGTTGTGATGAGAGGAGTTGGATTATGGTTTTGGCGGGGGTGGAAATAGTGGAGTCTGAAAAGTTGTACAAAAGCTGATTTGAAGGAAAGGAATTCTGCTATTGCAAAAGATAGTGTGCATATTATTTGATAAAGTTGTACTTTGATTGGGTTTTAATATGTAATTATGTGTTAATTTAGTTTCAAACTGTCAGTGGTGACTGAACTTTTTATATGCAGTATTCTAAGTACATTTCTTACCAACAGGTAAGCCTTGTCCAAATTCCTGGTAAAGAAGAACTCAGGCAAAAAAATCTCTTCAGTGTCAATGATTGCAAAATGTACTGGCAGAGCAATGGAGAGTATCTTGCTGTCAAAGTAGACAGGTACACCAAAACAAAGAAGAGCACATACACAGGCTTTGAGCTCTTCCGTATTAAGGAAAGAGACATTCCTATTGAGGTCTTAGAGCTTGACAAGAAGAACGATAAGATTGTTGCCTTTGAATGGGAACCAAAAGGCCATAGATTTGCTGTTGTTCATGGAGATGCTCCCAAACATGACATAAGTTTTTACTCAATGAGGACTACACACAATGCTGGCCGTGTTCAGAAGCTTACAACTCTTAAGGCCAAGATGGTCAATACTATTTATTGGTCTCCTGCTGGCAAATATATTGTACTGGCTGGGCTTAAGGCCCAGCAAGGCCAGCTAGAGTTTTACAATGTTGATGAGCTTGAGTCCATGGCAACTGGCGAACATTTCAATGCAACGGACATCGAGTGGGACCCAACTGGCAGGTAAAGTTTTTGTCTGATTTTTTTTAATACTATCATTGTTGTTATTATTATTATTATTATTATTTGCACGTTTCAATTTCTGAGTTACTACTTGCACACTTTATTCCAGTTTTAATATTTGCATATTTACCGGTGAATTCTTGTTTGGATATAAGGTTGTGGAAATAGTTTTTAGTGGAAGTCTGTACAAACTGTAGTTTTTATCCCGTCACTTATCCTCAATATATAATTGTTCAGACACATAGTAAGATAGGTGTGGGAGTAGGGGGAGAGGTTGGAGTCAAGTTTAGGAGAGGACTAATTTTTGAGGTTGAGTTAGCTGGAACAATAGCAACTTTGGAAAGGACCCAAAATAAGCCAAAAGTTAATATACCGATAGGTATGTTAGATACCTCCATATCCATAGTGGCAAGACTTGGGTTAGTATGGCTTAACTTGCTCTATTCATGCTAATTAACCTCGTGCAATTATGGAAAAAATCTCCAAATGAAGTCTTAGAATGAAAGGGAAGCGTTATTTGATTTGAGTAACTAAGGATTGGAAGTGACCTTCGTGCTAACAACCCAGACTCTTAACCAAAATATGCGTAAATTTCAAAAGATTGCAAACCTGTTTATTCAGACCTTTTCTCTAAGTATATAATCCATGTAGGTATGTCGCAACTTCAGTCACTTCAGTCCATGAGATGGAAAATGGATTCTACATTTGGTCCTTCAACGGAAAGCTACTGTACAAGATAACCAAGGATCACTTTTATCAGGTAAAAATATATTCCCTCAATTTTTTTAAAATATTTTTTTACATCGTACTTCAATTAATGAATTAAAATATTTTTTTAAAAAAAATGTACAGTTCCTGTGGCGACCAAGACCTCCCTCATTGTTAACTCCCGAGAAGGAAGAGGAAATTGCCAAGAACTTGAAGAGATACAGCAAAAAGTATGAGGTAGAGGACCAAGATGTATCACTGCAGTTAAGCGAGCAGGATAGGAAGAAGAGGAAGATGCTTCAAGAGGAATGGGATGAGTGGGTTGCCAACTGGAAGAAAATGCACGAGGAAGAGAGGGAACTGAGGATACAGCTGCGAGATGGAGAGGTCCAATACAATCCCAAAACAAATGCTATTCTTCTTCTTCAGTTTTCTCCAATATCTCATCTTTCCAACTTTCAATCAGTTACCAGACTTGTTACCAAAAAAAAAACTCTCGATACAATTTATTCTATGAGAAGCTCAATGTTTCATCATTATTAGACAGTGAGCAAAACCTTCACAATTTCACTGTGTGGGCTTCACATCTCCTGCATGTATTAGTGGCATCCTTAAAATGTTGATTTTTTCCAAACAACCCATTTTTCAAAACTATTTACCAAACTAATCAACTTTCGAAACTAATTACTAAATTGACCCACTTGCTGTTCGAAACAGTGAGTACTGTTTAGTATAGGAATTTTGTCGAGTTTCAAAATACTGAAGCTAAACTCGTTATTTCAAACAGCGATCCTAACAGCGATTGAGTCAGTTTGGTAAATATTTTCAAAAAGTTGAACATTTTGGGAAAAAAATTCTAAAATGTTACCCTGCGGACAACGCAAAGTAGGAATTGTTATTGAGGTGGGATAAAAATGACCCTGGGCCCAGGATGGCTTTCACTTAAGGGCACGGCAGTTCGGACCCGAGCCGTAAAGTCACCCGCACAAAACCAGCCTCCTCGTTCCGACGATCCGCCATGACCATCGGTCTCCGATCCTCGACAGCCCCGCGGGCCTTCCGCTCAGCCTGGTAAGGGATGATGATGACCTGGCGCAACCTAGGCCATCCGATTCTCCCAGAGGCACGAGGGCCCCACGATCAGCCATGTCAGCTCCAAAACCACCTAGGATCTTGCCACGTCATCCCTATACCGCTCAACAGGTTGCCACGTCTGCCCTAAACCCCCTGGGCTTCCTGCCACGTCAGGCCCATGGGCTTTCGGGTCCAGATCCGTCCCCCAAGCGGATCCAAACCCGGTTGGGGTTATCTATAAATACCAGACCCTCACCCACCTTCAAAGGTAATCAATCTTCACCACTTAAAAATCCTAGTTACTGCTACTCTCTCTTAGAGACTGACTAGATCGTCGGAGGGTCTGCCACCGGGATAAACCCCGGTGTTCCTAGACCGTCTGCAGGTACGCGAGGCGAGGCAATCCGAGCCAATCCTCCAGTGCCGAAGCGAGCCTCCCGCTCACCGTCCGGTACCGCATCCTTCCTCCCTTACAAATTGAGTTCTAACTCACACCTGGTGCATCCACACTCCCCCCCAAAAACAAGCAGCATCAGGCTGGCGCCGTCTGTGGGAACATCTTCATTACTCGGTACGGACGACAGTCCGAGCCTCGCCATTCACAGTCTCTTCCTTCGACCTACTCTCCCATGGCTAACAGGGCCCGAAGACCAACTCCTTCCGCCCACCCAGACGGGCCTCCTCTTCAGGACGTCCTCGGTGGAAGGCAAGGATCAAATAATCCGGGGGGCGAACCCCGGACCCCAACGAAGCGCACCTCACGTCGTCGAACCCGACCTTCGTCGGGTCATTCTGAACAGAAGGGCTAGTCAGACAAGGGGAAGGACCGCTTCCAACTCGACCCCGAACCGATCCAGGCCTGCACCCGGGGAGAGGCCATCGGTACTCAGCCGTATCGGCCAAATTCCGACGCCACGGCCCGACCCTTCTGACCATGGCGCGGTCACCAGGGCCGAGTTCCGAAGTTTCCGGGACGAGATCATGGAGGCACTTCACGGAGCGCCCAGAACCGCGACACTAGACCGACCCCGTCAAGCGAGCGAAGGAAGGAGTTACACTCGTGCACCAACTCCTCCTGAGTGCACAGACGAGGTACTCCGGCGCCTCCTAGAGATGGAAAACCGCCTCGAGCGCATCGACGACGGGAATCCCCACCCCGTCCTAGGCCGAGAGCCTTCCCGGCGCCATTTTCCGTCAACATCTTGGAAGCGGAGATCCCCGGAACTTCCGGCCTCCGCAGTTCGAGAGATACAACGGCGAGGGTGATCCAACTGATCACATTGAGGGCTTCAAAACCCTCATGATGATTCACAGCGCTTCGGATCCCCTGCTGTGCAGAGCGTTCCCTGCCACCCTCTGGGGTCCTGCCAGAGAATGGTTCTCCAAGCTCTCCCCCGGCTCAATCTTCTCGTTCGACCATCTGGAAGCCAGCTTCCTGGCCCACTTCATCACCAGCAGGAAGGCCGAGAAGACGAGCGCTTCCCTGCTCGACCTCAGCCAGAGGAGGGGGAGTCGCTTCGTGACTTCATCAAGAGGTTCACGACCGAGGCAAGATCCATCTCTGCCCTCGACGCCGGGGTCACCTCGGCCGCCTTCCGACATAATGTCCGGCACAACCAGCTGAAGGTCATCTTGGCGAAAAAGCCACCTCTGGAGACGTCCGCCTCCCTCACTGCGACGCCCTCGTCATTGTCCTTCACATGGCTAATTGTGAAGTTCGCCGGATCCTCGTCGACAACGGCAGCTTCGTAAACATTCTTTTTCTCGAAGCCTTCGAGAATCTCAAACTGCCGAGAGGCAAGCTCAAACCAGCCGGATACACCCTGCACGGGTTCTCCGGTGTCCCCGTCGTAATAGAGGGGATAGTGACTCTTGATGTCACCGCAGGCTCGGTTCCGATCCAGCAGACCGAATCTATGGACTTCATGGTGGTGAACGTCAAAGCGGCGTACAATGCCATACTCGGCCCACCTAGGATGTGCTCCCTTCAAGCGGTACCATCGGCCTACCACTTAAAACTGAAATTCCCCACCCAGCAAGGGGTCGGTGTGGTCCGAGGTAACCAGGAGGCGGCGCGGTCATGCTACATGACCGCCATCGGGGGGGGGGGGGGGTGTGTCTTCCCCCTCGACGCCGTTGAGCTCAAGTCAGAGAGGGACAGTCCCGCTCCTCAACCGGTCGACGAACTGGAGGAGGTCCCGTTCCATGCTGCCGACGAGTCAAAATGGTTCCGAGTAAGCCGCTCACTTTCCGAGGACTTGAAGACTGGCATAATCAACTGCATTTGCCGCAACATTGATCTCTTCGCCTGGAAGCCCTCCGACATGCCCGGGATATTCGAAGATCTGATCATGCATCGGCTGAGCGTCATCCTGGACTCGAAGCTGGTCGCCCAGAAAAGGCGCAAAGCCGCCCCGGAGAGGCAGCAAGCCATGAAGAAAGAGGTGGACAAGCTCTTGTCTGCTCGGTTTTTCCAGGAGGTTAACTACCCCGAGTGGTTGGCTAACGTCGTCATGGTTAAGAAGGCGACCGGGGGATGGCGGATCTGTATAGACTTCAGGGATCTCAACAAAGCATGTCCAAAAGATCCTTTCCCCCTCCCCCGCATCGATGCCTTGATCGACGCAACCTCCGGACACGAGCTGCTGTCCTTCATGGACGCATTCTCAGGATACAATCAGATCCAGATGTTCCTGCCAGACATCGCAAAGACCTCATTCGTCACCGACCAGGGTCTTTTCTGTTACCGCGTTATGTCCTTCGGGCTGAAAAACGCCGGAGCCACTTACCAACGGCTCGTGAACCGGATTTTCAAAGACCTGATCGGCCGCAACGTGGAGGTCTACGTCGACGACATGCTCGTCAAGAGCCGAGCCGGGCTGGACCACGTCGCCGACCTCGAGGAAGCCTTCGGAGTCCTCCGACATCATAACATGAGGCTCAACCCAGCTAAATGCGCCTTCGGCGTCTCCTTCGGAAAATTTCTGGGATTCATCGTCAGCCAGCGCGGCATCGAGGCGAACCCAGAGAAGATCCAGGCCATAATAGACATGGCCCCGCCCCGGAATGTCAAGGAAGTCCAGAGGCTCACGGGCAGGTTGGCGGCCATCAGTCGATTCTTATCCAAATCAGGGGAGAAGTCTCTCCCCTTTTTCAAAGCTATGTGAGGAAAAGGGGCTTCGAGTGGGGTGCTCATCAACAAGAGGCATTCGAGCAGCTGAAGCAGTACCTCGCCAACCCTCCTCTACTCAGCAAACCCGAGCCAGGCGAACTGCTATGGCTCTACCTATCCGCCTCGGATTGCGCCCTCAGCGCAGTCCTCGTCCGGGAAGAGGAGGGGGTTCAGAGGCCATTGTACTATGTAAGCAAAGTCCTCCCCGCCGAGACGAGGTACGCCAAGATCGAAAAAGTGGCATACACTTTGGTCATGGCGGCCCGGAAGCTCCGTCCTTACTTCCAAGCCCACTCTATCCAAGTGTTGAGCGACCAGCCCTTAAAGACCATCCTCCACAAGCCAGAGAACTCTGGCCGCTTGGTCAAGTGGTCAATTGAGCTGAGCCAATACGACATTGGCTATCAGCCGAGGACGGCGGTCAAAGGACAGGCCCTCGCCGAGTTCATCACCGAATGTACCATTTCCGAGCAGCCCAGTATCGAGGAGTCGGATCCGACATGGGAAGTCTATGTCGACGGATCCTCCTGTGAAACTGGGAGTGGCGCCGGGATCATCCTTCGAGGCCTCGACCAGTTCCTCCTTCAATACTTTCTCTGCCTCAACTTTTCGGCCTCCAACAACGAGGTGGAATACGAGGCCATGATTACCGGACTGACCCTCGCACGCCGAGCCGGAGCTAAGCAAATCCGAGCCTTTAGCGACTCTCAGCTCGTGGTCAATCAGATCACCGGAGAGTACGAGGCTCGCGACGACCGGATGATACGGTACTTGGCCGTAGTCCGACGGCTCCTAGCATCCTTCTGCTCCTCGGTTGTTAGGGTCCCCAGGGAGCAAAACGCCCAGGCAGACGCGTTGTCAAAGCTCGCCTCATCCTTCTTCGAGGGTCTCGACCAAACGGTAAATAGTTTTGAAAAGTGGGTCGTTTGGGAAAAATTAACATTTTAAGGATGCCACTACTACATGCAGGAGATGTGAAGCCCACATAGTGAAATTGTGAAGGTTTTGTTCACTGTCTAATAATGATGAAACATTGAGCTTCTCATAGAATAAATTGTATCGAGAGTTTTTTTTTGGTAACAAGTCTGGTAACTGATTGAGAGTTGGAAAGCTGAGATATTGGAGAAAACTGAAGAAGAAGAATAGCATTTGTTTTGGGGATTGTATTGGACCTCTCCATCTCGCAGCTGAATCCTCAATTCCCTCTCTTCACGAGGAAAATGCATGAGGAAGAGAGGGAACTGAGGATACAGCTGCGAGATGGAGAGGTTAGTGATGCAGAAGAAGAATATGAAGCTAAAAAAGTGGAAGTTGAGGAGGTATTGGACGTTGAAGAGCTAGTCATTCAACAAGAGTTTGAGTAGATGGACTTTTCTTATATGTATTTTGTTTGAGACTAGGTTTTTTGTACTTGTTATAATCCAAGAGATGATATCATCACAGTTAGCTATTTGTTTTTTTATTATTTATAACTGCAAGCTGGGGCGGTTTGAATACTTTTTAGATGACAAATTTTGGTTTAATTTGCATGGATAACGCTTAAGAAACTTGCCAATTTAGCAGTGAGTATATTTGTCTATGCACCGTACGTCAATGTATTCTGTCTAATATTGGTAGCAATGTGTTTCAATTTTGTCTTTTCAGGTGTTGCGATCTATTGATTGCCATTGGTGACTACAGGTTGCTCTTTTTCCTGCTACATACTACAAGATATATTGTATGTTAAATGAAGTTTTTGAACATAGTATCTGAAATCAGGGTTATATTCTTCATTGATTAGTAGGCAATGTGTTTGTTTACCAAAGTATGAAGGCTTTTGTCGGGAAAATCTCCAATTTGGTCCCAATTTTTATTCAGTAAACAAACTTCTTGAAAGACATTGCCACATAGTTACTGGTATAAAGTTTTTTCTTTCACCTCAAGTTGCTAGAATTTCAGAATGGCATCCTTGCTAGAACCACTATTATAATTCATTTCTGGCAAAGTGGGCCTCAAAGTCCTCCAACGTGTCCAATTTACTATCCGGAGTCACGGCCCAATAACAGATTTCTCACTAACGAGGCCTCAGTATTAGTTCGAGTTGACGTGTGTCTTTAAGTACAGTCTCATAAACAAGGCCTCAGTATCGGCCCAATATGTTAATTCGAGTCCGAACACCAACGTGTCTTTTAAGTATATTCACTGCTTCATTCATCGGCCCCAAAAAATAATTGGGTCCGGATCCTATTTTGAAACCTGTTGGAATTTTGAATCAGATCCGGGTCAGCTTAAAATGTCCTGGACTTGGACCCGGACCTGAACCCCCCTATCCACTCCACCAAAAAAAAAAAAAACCCCTATATAAATTCTTCGAGTCCCTAACCCTCCTTCCCGTTTCCTAGGGTTTGTGGCACCTCTAAACAGGGACGGAGCCATGTAGAGGGGTTTGCAAATGCACCCCCAACTTTGAGAAAAACTCCTTACATTTTTAAATTTCACCCTTTTAGCCCCCCCCCCCCCCCCCCCCCCCCCCCTCCTTCAATATTTCTACAAACCTCACCTATTATATCCAAAATAGCATCCGTCTCCTTCCAAATCTACAATTTATTATTTGATCACACTCCCAACTTTAATTTAGGGATGATCAATGCAAAATGATCTTTTTTCTTTTTTGGGACTGATAAGGTTAACAGAGAGATTGGAAAATATGATTGGATCATCGGGATGAACACAACTGAGTACAATGACTCCTATATATAGGAGAGAACCAAACACTAAACTAATACATATCCGATATGGGACTGTGGTAGGGTAAAAATGGCCTGGGGCCCAGCCAAGGCCCAGGATGACTCACTCAAAAGGGAAAAAGAAACAATCCGGCTCGGCCCCGGACCACTACAGCCTCGGCACCAAGCGGCAAGTTCACCCCCACAAAACTGGTCTCCTCGTATTCGACGAGTCTCGATGGTCCCCGGCCTCCGATCCGCGACAGCCCCACGGGCCGTCCGCCCCTCCTAGCACGGAATGAGGATGACCCGGCACAGCCTGGGCCATCCGATTCTCCCAAAGGCACAGGAGCCCCATGATCAGCCATGTCAGCTCCAAATACCACCTAGAGCTTTGCCATGTCAGCCCTATACCACTCTTGGCACTGCCACGTCCGCCCTAAACCCCCTGGGCCTCCTGCCATGTCAGGCCCATGGGCTTTCGGGTTCAGACCCGGCCCCCAAGCGGATCCAAACCCGGTTGGGATTCCCTATAAATACCAGACCCTCACCCACCTTTTCAGGTAATCAATCTTTGCCACCTAAATTTCCCTAGTTATTGCTACTCTCTCACAGAGACTGACTAGATCGTCGGAGGGTCCGCCACCGGGATAAACCCCGGTGTTTCTGGACCGTCTGCAGGTACTCGAGGCGAGGCCATCCGAGCCGATCCTCAAGCGCCGAAGCGAGCCTCTCGCTCACCGTCCGGTACCGCACTCTTCCCTCATTACAAATTGAGTCCGAACTCACACCTGGTGCATCCACACTGCGACAAAAAACAAACCGCATCAGGTTGGCGCCGTCTGTGGGAACTCCTTTATCCGGTACGGACGACAGTCCGAGCCTCGCCACCGACGCTCTCCTTCGACCCGATCTTAAATGGCTCACCGAGCCCGAAGATCGGCCCATTCCGCCCGACCAGACGGGCCTCCTCCCGAGGGGGCCCTCGACGGAGGGCAAGCATCCAATAATCCGGGGGCGAACCCCGGACCCCAACGAAGCGTTTCACACATCGCCGAACCCGATCTTCGTCGGGTCATTCTGAACAGAAGAGCTAGCCAGGCTAAGGGAGGGACCGCTTCCAACTCGGCCCCGAACCATTCCAGGCCTGCACAAGGGGAAAGGTCGTCGGCACTCAGCCGCATCGGCCGAATTCCTACGCCCCGACCGAACCCTTCCGACCATGGCGCAGTCACCAGGGGCGAGTTCAGAAGCTTCAGAGATGAAATCATGGAGGCCCTCCATGGAGCGCCAAGGTCCGCAACCTATCGCTGACCCCCTCCAATGAGCGAAGGGAGAAGTCACACTCGTGCGCCGACCCCCCCCCTGAGCGCACGGACGAGGTGCTCCAACGCCTCCTAGAGATGGAGAATCGAATCGAGCGCATCGGCAACGGGAATCTCAACCTAGTCCAAGGTCGCGGACCTTCTCGACCTCCATTTTCCGTCAACATCATAGAAGTGGAGATCCCCCGGAACTTCCGACCTCCACAGTTCGAGACTTACAACGGCGAGGGTGATCCAGCTGATCACATGGAGGGCTTCAAAACCCTCATGATGATTCACAGCGCTTCGGATTCCCTGCTGTGCCGAGCCTTCCCAGCCACCCTCCGGGGTCCGGCCAGAGATTGGTTCTCCAAACTCTCCTCTGGCTCGATCTTCTCGTTCGACTAGCTGGAAGCCAGCTTCCTGGCCCACTTCATCACCAGCCGGAAGGCCGAGAGAACGAGCGCTTCCCTGCTCGACCTCACCCAGAGGGAGGGGGAGTCGCTCCGTAACTTCGTCAAGAGGTTCACAACCGAGGCCAGATCCGTCTCTGCCCTCGACGCAGGGGTCGCCTCGGTAGCTTTCCGACACAATGTCCGGCACAACCAGCTAAAGGTCTCCTTAGCCAAGAGGCCACCTCTGGACTTCCCTGACCTTCTCAACCAGGTCAAGAAATACATACGAGCTGAAGAAGCTCTTAACCCAGAGGGCAGCAAGGAAGCCGTGGGGAGGGGCAAGCGCAGGGTCGATGAGGCCGAACCTGCCAAGAAAATAGCAAAAGAGGGGGTCGGCGCGAAGAGGGCACCTCCGGTCCCTCGCTTCGAGAGGTACACTCCCCTGACACACAACGTGTCCGCTATCCTCTTAGAAATCGAAGACAAAGGTCTTGTCCGACTACCTCCCCAACCAAGTAACAACAAGAAGCGTGATCAGCGCTTCTACTGCCGGTTCCGCAGAGATCATGGGCACGAAACCGACCAATGTCGGGCCCTGAAAGACGAAATTGAGGCCCTCATCTCACGAGGGTACCTCCGAGAATTCACCAGAGAAGACTCACGGGATCGGCGGGATACGAGGGACCGGAGGCCTCCGCCTCCGACCCCCATCCCAAACCGCATCCAGGATCGAGATCCCTCGCCCGAAGGAGCCGCGGATACGCCATTCATCTTACACTGTGTCCACGGGGGGCCAATGGGGGGAGAGTCAAATACTTCCGAAAAGCCTTCATCCGAGAGGTGAATGCTGTCCAAGACAACCCCTCGCCCAGGTTGTAACCGGTACTTGTCACCTTCTCTGGAGAAGACCTCGAAGGCGTTCGCCTCCCTCATTGCGACGCCCTCGTCATTGGCCTCCACATGGCTAATTGCGAGGTCCGCCGAATCCTCGTTGACAACGCCATACTCGGCCGACCCGGACTGTGCTCCCTTCAAGCGGTACCTTCGGCTTACCATCTGAAACTTAAATTTCCCACCCCGCAAGGGGTCGGCATCGTTCGAGGTAGCCAAGAAGCAGCGCGGTCGTGCTACATGACCGCCGTCGGAGGGGGGTGTGTTCCCCCTCGACGCCATTGAGCTCGAACCCGAGAGGGACGGCCTCGCTCCCGAGCCTATTGACGAGCTGGAGGAGGTCCCGTTCGGCACCGAGGATGAATCGAAATGGTTCCGGGTGAGCCGTTCGCTCCCCGAAGACTTGAAGCCAGGCATAATCGCCTGCATCAGCCGCAACGTTGATCTCTTCGCCTGGAAGCCCTCCGACATGCCCGGGATCTCCGAAGACTTGATCATGCATCTGCTGAGCGTCATCCCGGACTCTAAGCCGGTCATCCAGAAGAGGCGCAAAGTCGCCCCGGAGAGACAGCAAATTGTGAAGACAGAGGTCGACAAACTTTTGTCAGCTCGGTTTATTCAGGAAGTCAGCTACCCCGAGTGGTTGGCTAATGTCGTCATGGTGAAGAAGGCAACCGGGGGCTGGTGGATCTGTATCGACTTCACGGATCTAAATAAGGCATGTCCGAAAGATCCTTTCCCCCTCCCCCGCATCGACGCCTTAATCGACGCAACCATGGGGCATGACCTACTGTCCTTCATGGACGCATTTTCGGGGTACAATCAGATCCGGATGTTTCCACCAGACATCTCCAAGACCTCGTTCGTCACCGACCAGGGTTTTTTTTGTTACCGCGTTATGCCCTTCGGGCTGAAAAACGCCGGAGCCACCTACCAACGGCTTGTCAACAGAATCTTCAAAGACCTGATCGGCCGCAACGTGGAAGTCTATATCGACGACATGCTCGTCAAGAGCCGGGTCGGGCCGGACCACATCGCCGACCTGGAGGAAGCCTTCGGAGTCCTCCGGCATCACAACATGAGGCTCAACCCGGCTAAGTGCGCCTTCGGCGTCTCCACTGGGAAATTCCTAGGGTTCATCGTCAGCCAACGCGGCATCGAGGCGAACCCCGAGAAAATCCAAGCTATCATTGACATGGCTCCGTCCCGGAATGTCAAGGAGGTTGAGAGGCTTACTGGCCGGTTGGCTGCAATCGGCTGTTTCCTCTCCTAGTCAGGGGAGAAGTCTCTCCCCTTCTTCAAGGCCCTGCGCGGAAAAGGGGGCTTCGAGTGGGGTACCCATCAACAAGAAGCCTTCGAACAGCTGAAGTAGTACCTCGCCAACCCTCCTCTCCTCAGCAAGCCCGAGCCGGGCAAACCACTATGGCTCTACCTGTCCGCCTCGGATTGCACCCTCAGCGCAGTCCTCGTCCGGGAAGAGGAGGGGGTTCAGAGGCCATTGTACTATGTGAGCAAAGTCCTGCTCCCCGCCGAGACGAGGTACGCAAAGATAGAGAAGGTAGCCTATGCTTTGGTCATGGCAGCCCGGAAGCTTCGTCCTTACTTCCAGACCCACTCTGTCCAAGTACTGATCGACCAGCCGCTGAAGACTATCCTTCACAAGTCCAAAAACTCCGACCGCTTAGTCAAGTGGTCAACTGAGCTGAGTCAGTTCGACATCAGCTACCAGCCGAGGACGGCCATCAAAGGGCAGGCCCTCGCCGAATTCATAACTGAGTGCACCATCTCCGAGCAGCCCAGCATCGAAGGCTCGGATCCGACCTGGGAGGTCTTTGTCGATGGATCATCATGCGAAACGGGGAGTGGGGCTGGCATCATCCTTCGTGGCCCCGACCAATTCCTACTTCAGTACTCCCTCCGCCTCAACTTTCCAGCCTCCAACAACAAGGCGGAATACGAGGCCATGATCGCCGGACTGACCCTAGCACGTCGAGCCGGTGCCCAGCAAATCCGAGCCTACAGCGATTCTCAGCTCGTGGTCAATCAGATCACCGGGGAATACGAGGCTCGCGACGATCGGATGATGAGGTATTTGGCGGTGGTCCGACGTCTCCTGGCGTCCTTCAGCTGCGCCACGGTTATCAGAGTCCCTAGGGAGCAGAACGCTTAAGCAGACGCGTTGTCCAAACTCGCCTCTTCCTTCTTCGAGGGTCTCGATCAGACGGTGCTCATAGAAATCCTCCTAAAGCCAAGTATCAATGACCAAGACCAGGAGGCAATGTGTGTGCAAGGCGTTGCCAATCCAGACGACTGGACCACCCCCATCCGAAGATTCTTAATTAATGCCGAGCTCCCTGAAGACCGGGCCGAGGCCAGACGGATCAGGGTCCGAGCTGAAAGGTTCGTCATGATTGATGACATCCTCTTCAAACGCTCATACACCTTGGCCGACGGCAAGCCATACCTCCGCTGTCTCACCAGCGACGAGGCCAGCTACGTGCTAAAAGACCTTCATGAGGGGATCGGCGGATGCCACATGGGGAGTAGGACACTCGCTCGGAAGGCCCTGAATCAGGGTTACTATTGGCCGACCATGCTCCGAGACTCGCAAGACCTAGTCAAGAGGTGCGGCCCATGCCAAAGGTTCTCCCCTATCAAGAGGCTTCCTCAAGCCAATCTCCGATCCCTGGCTAGTCCTACGCCATTCGCCATGTGGGGCATGGACCTCGTGGGCCCCTTTCCTGTAGCTGTAGGGCAAAAGAAATTCTTGATAGTCGCCATCGACTACTTCACCAAGTGGCTCGAAGCCGAGCCTCTGTCCAGCATAACCGAGCGCCAAGTACAACAATTCTTTTGGAAGAACATCATTTGCCGGTTCGGAATCCCTCGAGTCCTCGTCACGGACAACGGAACCCAATTCCAAGGTCAGAACTTCCAAGCTTTCTGCGCAGACATCGGCACCCAGCAATGTTTCTCCACTATTTGCCACCCTCAGTCCAACGGCCAAGCGGAGAACGCTAACAGGCAAATCCTCGACGGCCTCAAAAAGCACCTCGACAGCTCCCCCAAAGGGCTGTGGGTCGAAGAACTGCCTAGCGTGCTATGGGCGTACCGAACCACCAAGAGGATCCCCACGGGAGAGACGTCGTTCAGCTTGACCTACGGGACGGAGGCAGTTATTCCCGTTGAGGTCGGCCTGCCTTCTCCCCGGATCATAGCCTTCGATGAAGCTGACAATTCGTCCGGCCTGAGGGCCAACCTGGACCTCGTCGCCGAGGTCAGAGAGAAGTCTTCAATCTGAAGAAGCATCTACCAGCAACGGATCGAAAAGTTTTACAACAAGAAGGTCCGCCCCACAAACATCAAGGCGGGGGACCTCGTGTTACGAAAACTGTCCGTCTCCGACCCAACCAGGAAGAGGAAATTAGCTCCCAACTGGGAAGGCCCATACCGTGTAGTCGAGGCTGTACGCCCTGGTACGTACCGACTGGCAGATATGGACGGCCGGCTGATCAGCCGACCCTGGAACGCCGAGCACCTAATGAAGTTCCTGGAAGAGCGAACATAGGTTCTAGCTTGGCTAATGTAAATAATATTTTTTGTTAGCTTTCATGTGTAAAGGGTTGTTTTAGCAACCCTCCCTATCATATATGAAAGATATCTCTTTTTGTCAAACTCCAAACGCCTCGGCAGCCCCGACCTAACACCGGACAATGGGGTCGGCACCCGAGTCCTCACTTCGGTATCGTCCCCAACGTCTCGGTAGGTCCGACTCGGCTTTAGGTCAGGGAGTCTTCCTAACGCCCCGCGCCGATCCCTCACGGATCGACGGGGCCGAGCCTCACTCCGCCATCATTCACTACACTATTGACCAGAGCAAAGAATGAAAAGAATTCTTTATTCATACTCTCTTATTAGTTCTGAAAAAACAAACAAAGACCGTTACAGGACCACTCCACTCATCTCAAACTGAAGGAAGCCGCCATCTTAGGGCCCCTCGGGTCCGACGAATGGCTGGACCACTCCGACCGAACGACTAGGAGCCCTCTCCTCGTCATGATGGTCCTTAGGCTCAGCCACGGTCGACACACCAGCCACAGAGCTCTGGGCATCAACTGGTCGCACACGCTCCAGCAGCAGCAGCGCAGAGGGAACCCCCTCCGCTCGCCGACCCCCCGAGGAAGATATCGAGACACCCAGCATCGTCCTGTAACGGTGTATCTCCATCTCCTTCTCCACAATGACATCACGAAGTAGCCTCTCAGAGGAGGGCCTCTGCACCGATGCACTTGACATGGTATATCCAAGACCGACACTCCCGAGGTCCCGATCCACCATCGCCCTCCTCAGCCGGCTCGCCTCCTCACTTAGGACTTCAGACTTGTTCCGATAATAGTTAAAGGCCGCATCAGTGTCACGAGCCCCTTTTCGGTAGCGAACCAACATGGCCTCCAGGGCCTCAACCTTGCTCCGGAGCCACGCCACGTCAGAACGACGGGGGTCCACCTCGGGAAGGGGAGCCACAACCTACAAGAGAACCAGCCCACTCAAAACACATAAGCAAGGAGGTTCGGAAATATCTGAGGTCAAAACACTTGGCCAGTCAAAAATCCTCTTTTATAAATAGAATCACTTCATACGAAAAATGCGGTGGCCAGTCCGCGGAAGGCAAATGCAATCGAGAGATGGAAAAAGAAAGACAAAACTATACAACTTGTTTTCCCACCTCGACATCGGCCGGGTTCACGGGGTGGTCGGCAGCCGGGTCATCAACGGGCCCTTCTTCACGAGGAGTCTTCGGTGTCCCCTCGATCTCCATGTCGTAGTCGAAGTTGGACAGGTCGATGGTTGGGTAGAAGTGCCTCACATGACTGAGGGCCTTCGCATAGCACTCGTCCTGGGCTTTGATCACCAGGAGCTGACCCGCCTCCGTCAACTCATCCTTCTCCTTGGCGAACTTCTTCTTCTGAGCCGCCATCTTCTTCGCCCATTCCGCCTCCTTGGCGTCGAACTCGGTCTTCATCTCCGTCTCCCTCTTATGCGAGCCTTCGAGCTCTATCTTCATCTCCTTCATCTCCTGCACGGCCTTGTCAGCCCGGTCCCGGTCCCGCTTCAAGGCCGCCTCATAAAGGCCTCTCACGTAGGCCCCCTGAACGGTCGCCTGCAGTAACCAAGCACTACTAAGAAAACTTCCTTTACAAACATTTCACAAGGCAAGTGGGGTCGGCAGACTTACCAGCACATTAGCCTGCGCGAGGCGCGTGTACGCATCCTCCAGGCCCTCGGCGTTCATCTCCGCGCGGTCCCGGGGGGTCGCCAGCTTATCCGCCACCTCGACAGCCTGGCACCCTCGGGTTAAGCAGTCACCCTCACGGATCGACCAAGCCGGCACCCACGGTCGCCGCAACCTCTCATCTACCTCTTCTCCACCAGGGGACCCTTCCCCTTATCAAGACCAGCTGCCTTGCCCTGGTCCGAGCTCCCCTGAACCGCCACCTCCTTGCCCGTCTCCGAGCGAGTCCTTTTGCCCCTCGGCTGAACTGGGGCCTCGGAGACCACCTGGGTCGACCCCCTCGTCCTCATCGCGTCCCCCTTCACCTCAGTCTTCTGCTTCTTCATGGCGAGCCTCTTTGCCTTGATTGATTCGGGATCCATACCTGCGAAAAGATCCATTAAGAACAATGAGCGCAAAAGAACAATAAGACCAAGAGAAAAGGAACAACTACATACAAAGCACGGCCGGGCTCAGTCCGACGCTCGCCAGGTGACCCTCCGTCACCTTCGGCCAACTGATACTGTGCGACAGACGGAGGCGCTCAACAAACCTCCACTCCTCGGCTGTCAGGTCCCTTGGCCTCGGCACTTTGAAGCTCGCCTTATAATGGTTCCATCGAGTAGGGATGTCCCAAGGCTCCTTGCTCCGGATTACCAAATATTTCTTCTTCCACTCCTTGATGGAGTCCGGGTGACCGTGGACGACCTTCCCCTTATTCCGAGGCGAGATATAATAAATGCCCTCCGACTCCCCCGACGAGCTGATCCCCAACATCGCTCGGAACACATTCAGCCGGAGGGATACCTTCTGCTCCTCGCAGAGCAGCACAAAGCAGATGATCTGCTTCCACGAATTCGGCCCGTACTGCATTGGGGCCAGTTTCACCCAGTTGAGCACCTCTTTGATGAACGGATGCATCGGCAGCCTCAGTCCGGAGCCGAAGGCGTCTACAGGGAAGACGCAGTACCAGTCTGGCAGAGGATCGGTGGGACGAAGCGTCGGGCTCGGCAGCATCAATTCATACTCCGGCCCGATGTGGAAATGTGACCGCGCAACATCCAAGTCACCATCTTCCAGCACCGTCGGAATCGAGTCCATCTTTACAATCTTCCGACTTGGCGAAGAAGGTTGGACCCCAAACAGCACCGTGTCAGATCATCGGGGTACCGCCTGAAGTGGTCCGGCTGCGCTGGAGACCCCGTCACAAGGTTCTGAACGACGGGCGCCTTGCTCGAACCCTCGGCCTTGACCCCTTTCTTTCTCGACAGCCTCTTCTTCCGAGCCTTCTCTGGCAAGGGGGTGGACAAACGCTCAAGGCCGGCCGGCACGGAGGGCGAACCTACCCTTCGAACTTTGGAGCCCCTCCCTCTGCCTCTAGTCGGAGCCTTGGCTGCTTCACCTTCCCCTTCACTATCTTCCCCCTCGGAATCCGAACCCACTATCTCCACAACGTCAGTGCTGTCACTCGCCTCCTCAGATTCGCTACTCTCCACCACGAAAGGTTTCCGAGAGCGTAACGGCCTCACATTATATACTGGCTCCTCCTCGCATACTGGTTCCTCCCACGAAGTCGAATCGGAAGGCTTCACATCATGTACCGACTCCTCCTCGCACACCGGCTCCTCCCACGAAGTCGATTTGGAGACAGGGTTCCCTTCCCTCCTCGACGTCGATGTAGAAGAGCCAGACTGAGCCCTATCCATCTGTGCCTAACAAAAGAAACTTACAAACTAACCTTTGGGATGCCTTGGACTGACGAGCCGGTGCCGCTAAACAGTCAAGCCGAACGCTGAAGTGTTTGATTTCTTTTTAAGAAGGCAGCAGAAGGGAAATAAATGGAATAGGGAAGAGGAAGGGGGGATATTTATAGAGAGAGAGGTGACGCCTCGATTTTCGCGTTACTGTTCCTCGAGTAGCGCGCGTCTGCAACCAATAGAATCACGCCACGTCATCCTCGAAAAGGACGCTGCTGACGTCACCTAGCGCCGGTTGGAGAGCACACAGGGGTCGGTTCGGATGAAGTGCTCGGCAGAGAAAAATTTTTGATTAAAGATTTAAGGCGCCGTCCTTAGACAGGTGCCCCGGGCTCCAGGGCTCGGTCGGCTCCCCTCTCACCCGCGAGCAGCTCGGGGCTTACGGCCTCGGCAGCCGAAACCCCGAACTGTTCGAGGGTGGGAGAAAAGCCACCATCGCTTGGACCCCTATCGGAAAGCAGATCGGCCCACCTCCAATCTCTAACTCCTTTGGGCTGACAGACCATCAGAAACCGTCAGCACCAGAAGGAAGACAGAGATCGGAGACGACCCATCTATTCGGGGCTCCTCAGCCCCAGGTCCGGAATTCGGTTGATACCCCTCCCGTCTGGATCTTTCTCGGGCGAACAGCCATGTCAGGGCCGTCCGACCCAAAAAAGGATCCAGACGGCAAAGTCACTATCAGTCCGAGGTCCAGGGCTAAAACCTTTTAGTACCTTGTCCCCCGAGCCCGGACTACGGCCGGCATCTCTTCTGCCTTGTTCTCCCCCGACCCTGACACTCACATCGAGGTCGTCAGGAACGGGAGAAGAAAAACGCAATAGAGTGCCACCCCGTCCAACGCTTTCAGGGCCAAAATTTTGCAAGAAACAGACGTCCGCCAAAGCAGACACCTCTGGTGGTCGATGGACCACCCTTGCTGTGATCAAACCCGCTGTGGGGAGAGGAGTATTTATAACCTCCCCCATAGACCGGCCATTATGACATTGGAAAAGCCAAACGACGGAAGCCCAAGCGCCATGCATTTATTAGGCGGCGCCATTAATGTCCCTAGGAAATTGAAACATTGCACAAATCCCGGAGCGCCTTCAATGCTCCGCAAAAACAGCAGGCCGTCCCGCTCAAACCTTCTAAGGCACAACGGTTCGCCATCACCCTTGTCGACCCGTAATCCCTCGCCAGCTTGAGGTTCTGTCTAGCACCAGGGTAACCTCAGGAAGGATCAACGGTTCGCCATCGCCCTTGCCGACCCATAATCCCTCGCTAGCTCGAGGTTCGGTCTAGCACCAGGGTAACCTTCTCAGGAAGGATCAACGGTTCGCCATCACCCTTGCCGACCCATAATCCCTCGCCAGCTCGAGGTTCGGTCTAGCACCAGGGTAGTCTTCTCAGGAAGGCTCAAAGGCTCGTCATCGCCCTTGCCGACCCATAAACCCTCGCCAGCTCGAGGTTCGGTCTAGCACCAGGGTAGTCTTCCCAGGAAGGCTCCACGACTCGCCATCACCCTTGCCGACCCATAATCCCTCGCCCGCTCGAGGTTCGGTCTAGCACCAGGGTAACCTTCTCAGGAAGGATCAACGGTTCGCCATCGCCCTTGCCGACCCATAATCCCTCGCCAGCTCGAGGTTCGGTCTAGCACCAGGGTAACCTTCTCAGGAAGGATCAACGGTTTGCCATCACACTTGCCGACCCATAATCCCTCGCCAGCTCGAGGTTCGGTCTAGCACCAGGGTAGTCTTCTCAGGAAGGCTCAAAGGCTCGTCATCGCCCTTGCCGACCCATAAACCCTCGGCAGCTCGAGGTTCGGTCTAGCACCAGGGTAGTCTTTCCAGGAAGGCTCCACGACTCGCCATCACCCTTGCCGATCCTTAATCCCTCGCCAGCTCGAGGTTCGGTCTAGCACCAGGGTAGCCTTCTCAGGAAGGCTCAACGGCCCGCCATCGCCCTTGCCGATCCTTAACCCCTCACCAGCTCGAGGTTCGGTTTAGCACCAGGGTAGCCTTCTTAGGAAGGCTCAACGGCTCGCCATCGCCCTTGCCGATCCCTAAACCCTCGCCAGCTCGAGGTTCGGTCTAGCACCAGGGTAGCCTTCTCAAGAAGGCCCAACGATTCGCCATCCCATTTCCACGACCATAAACACTCCTCCACGGCTTACTCCCGCATCCCCGCAGGAGTGGGGGGCTTGTGTGGTAGGGTAAAAATGGCCTGGGGCCCAGCCAAGTCCCAGGATAACTCACTCAAAAGGGAAAAAGAAACAATCCGGCTCGGCCCCGGACCACTACAGCCTCGGCACCGAGCCGCAAGTTCACCCCCACAAAACTAGTCTCCTCGTATTCGATGAGCCTCGATGGCCCTCGGCCTCCGATCCGCGACAGCCCCACGGGCCGTCCGCCCCTCCTAGCACGGAATGAGGATGACCTGGCACAGCCTGGGCCATCCGATTCTCCCAAAGGCACAGGAGTCCCATGATCAGCTATGTCAGCTCCAAATACCACCTAGGGCTTTGCCACGTCAGCCCTATACCACTCTTGGCACTGCCACGTCCGCCCTAAACCCCCTGGGCCTCCTGCCACGTCAGGCCCATGGGCTTTCGGGTTCAGACCTGGCCCCCAAGCGGATCCAAACCCGATTGGGATTCCCTATAAATACCAGACCCTCACCCACCTTTTCAGGTAATCAATCTTTGCCACCTAAATTCCCCTAGTTATTGCCACTCTCTCACAGAGACTGACTAGATCGTCGGAGGGTCTGCCACCGGGATAAACCCCGGTGTTTCAGGACCGTCTGCAGGTACTCGAGGCGAGGCCATCCGAGCCGATCCTCAAGCGCCGAAGCGAGCCTCTCGCTCACCGTCCGGTACTGCACTCTTTCCTCATTACAAATTGAGTCCGAACTCACACCTGGTACATCCACACTGCGACCAAAAACAAACCGCATCAGGGACTAATATATATAATACAATATCTAACACCCCCTCTCAAACTCACGATGGGTCGAACAGTGTGAGTTTGCCCACCAAGTAACGATATCTCTGGACAGTATGAGACTTGATGAAGAAGTCTACTGTCTGTTGTGAAGAAGTAACAGAGTGAAGTGAAATGGTCCATGCTTCAAAGCGCTCTCGAACATAGTGACAATCTATCTCTATGTGCTTTGTTCGCTCATGAAAAATCGAGTTGCTTGTAATGTGCAATGAACTTCGGTTATCACAATGAAGATGAGTTGCACCAGTGAGAGTTACACCCGTATCTGCCAATGAACATGAACAATTTCTCTAGTAGTGGTTGTCATTATTCTGTACTCAGCTTCAGTTGAAGAACATGCTACAATTATCTGTTTCTTGCTTCGCCACAAGATCAGTGAATCACTAAGAAATATACAGAAACTTGTGGTAGAACGTCTGACGAGAGTAGCAAAACCAAACTGGTCAGAAGGACCAGTAGCATCAGGTGTGTAACGAGCCAGTGAGACGCCCAGGTTAGAACGTGCAGACTGGTTGACTGGTTGAGGATGAACAGGGTGGGGAGGTGAGATAGGTTATTCGTGTACATGCACCTATGGGGATGTAGGTGGTGAAGGGGCATGATGATGTGGAGATGCAGATGTTGTTTCAGTAGGAGGAAGAATAGGTGGAATGGCAGTATAAGGTGGGAAAGGAGCTAAAGGAGTGGGATCAAATGGAATGCGTGAAGGTCTGGCCGGGGAAGAAGGCTCAACAATAGAGGAGTCAAGAAAACTAGCATCCTCATGAGATGTTAAATAGTAGGGAGAGTCTTTCACAAAGGTGACATGTTGGGAAATACAAATACGACCTGCCACAGGGTTAAAATAATGATATCCTTTATGTTCAGGACTGAGACATAGGTGAACGCACTTAGTAGATCGGGCAGTGAGTTTCGTGCGCTCAGTGGGAGGGAGAAGGACATAATAGGTGCACCCAAAAGTACAGAGCATACTATAGTCCAACGGTGAGTGTCAAAGAGCCTCATAAGGTGATGTGCCAGATAGGGCAGACGGGAGAGTGATGTTAATGAGACTGACAGACGTCATGACATCTTAAGCCCAGAAAGAATGAGAAACAGAGGAGAGTAGAAGAGCGCGAGCTGTCTCAAGGATGTAACGATACTTGCGTTCAGCTATACCATTCTGTTCATGAGTGTGAGGGCATGATTGCTGAAAGAGTGTACCATGAGATTGAAGGATTGATCTCATAGCAAAGAAAGTGTACTCACGAGCACCGTCCGAGCAAAAAATTTTGATACGCACACCAAACTGAGTATGAACCATGTTCGTAAAGAACTGGTAAATTCCAGGTATCTCAGAACGTTGGCGTATAAAAAATACCCATGTGTAGCGAGTATGGTCATCTATGACACTTACATAATAGGGTTAGCCTTTGTGAGAAGGTGTGGGTGATGGTCCCCATATATCAGAGTGAATAAGCTGAAAAGGATGAGCGATTTGAGAAGTGCTTATGTAATTAAAAGGAAGTGCTATGTGTTTATCCAAATGACAACCCTGATAATCAGACAAATGGGTAAAAGAAAGAGGACCAAGGGCACCACTACGGGCTAAAATCTTGAGTTGAGACTCGCTAATATGTCCTAAACGTTTGTGCCGCAGATCCACATCTGAGTGCACACACCAGCAAAATGAGGATGAGATTTATGTGCATGAAGAAGATCTAGGTAATATAGATGACCCTGTCGACTAGCACACCCAAACTTCTGACCAGTGTGAGAATCAGTAATAGAACAACCGAAAGAATCAAACGTAACGACAAAGCCACTATCGCACAGTGCACTAATGGAAATAAGGTTCATGGATAAATGATGAGCATAAAGAACATAGGGCAACGTTAGAAATGGAGAACTGATAAACCCTGAGTATGTAGTGAGAAGTTGTGAGCCATCGTCAGAGTGTAAGGATGAGAGTGAGCGGGAAGTGTAGTGCTGGTGGTAAGCAGTGCATAATTACTAGTAAGATGATGTGAAGCACCAGAATCTAAAATCCCGGGAGAATTCATACTGGGAGTAACAGAGAATGCAGGGGGCAGAGGGACTAGCAGTGATAAACTGACCCAAGAGCTGGAGTTGCAGCTGAGCGAGGCGATGATGGAGATTAGCCCAATCAGTAGGAGTTGGCAAGGCTGGAGGAATGGTCATGGCCGAGGATGTAAGGGAAGAGGTGTTGCGAGGAAGAATAAGATTGATGTCACTGTGGTAGAGATCGAAATGAGGGTGTAACTGCTGCTGGTGTCGGGATCAGGATAGGTGCTGGAAGGTGCTACCGGTTGTGGAAGAGGCGAGGTAGTGTTGAGGATGACGTTGGGAGGAGAAAGGAGGAGTTCAGAATCAGGATGATAGTGCTACATATGTTCGAATTTAGATGGAGATGGAGAATACAGGGAGCGTGAAGAGGGAGATGTAGCAACGGGGAAGCCGATGAGATTGAGGTTCCATTGGAGAAGAGAGAGTACCAGCAAATTTTTTTTTTTGAATTTTTTTTTTTTACGACGATGATGAGCGGTTGCGACGACAACGTCGATCAGTGGCGGCAACAATAGACCAGCGAAAGTGGGGAGAGGTAAGGGTCGGGTCAGGATAGGATAGGGTTAGGGTTATTGAGGTCGGAGTTGGGTTAGGATTGCGGGCGTGGGTTTGGATGTGGGCTTTTTTTTTCTTTTCTTTTTTGGAAAACAGGTATATGGTAGGAGTAGTTGGTATACGGGTATATGGATTTTTTGGGTATTGGGTATTGGGTATTGGATTCGGGTAGGCTAGGATATGGTTTAAGGTGTAGATTAGGGTTTGGGGATGAAGACAATAGATGATGGCTACTGTTTGTAGAGGTGGGTTTCAGGAGAAATTGGTGGGTGTTCAGGTTGTCGGGAGTCAGAGCAGTCGAGGTAAGGAAGGCCAGGATTTGGGGGTTTAGGAAATCGGGGGTGTGGGGATTTCGATGGCGACGTTGGGTTTGGAGGAAGGTTGATAAGAGTTGAGAATATTAGGTTCGGTGGGTAGATGCTGATGTTGCTTGTGTTGGATTTGGTGGGTAGATGGCGACGTTGGGTTTGAAGTGTCTGAAGTTGTCGAAGAAGATGACAACGATGCTGATGTTGATGTTGAAGACCGCCGATGAATGTTGTTGATGGTGATGATGATTTCTGTTGATGCGCTTGCTATTGATGTTGATAAAAAATTGGATTTTGTTGTTGCCTATGATTGTCGAGGACAACAAGTACAGAAAAGAGGAAAGAGAAAAAAAGGAAAAAAATATATATTACTGCTTTGATACCATGATATGGTTAACTGAGAGATTGAAAAATATAATATTGGGATGAATACAACCGAGTACAATGACTCTTATATATAGGAGAGAATCAAACACTAAACTAATACATATTCGATATGGGACTAATATATATAATACAATATCTAAAAGGGACCAATAAAACAATTTATGATTTTTTTGTATACCTTCTTGCGAAAAGTTTCTAGCTTCGTCCCTGCCTCTAATGAACCCCTCTCTTTCTCTACTATTTCACACATTCCCTTCTTTATCAAAATTTTTACAACAGCCAAAGCAATCAACTAGAGTGGTTAACATTTTACGGTAATCGAGCAAACCAGAAGGTCGAATGCAAACCCATTATCATCCAATCTTATACATTCTCTTCCCTTCTTCATCTCATCCATATTAATTTGTTGTATCTGGTACACACGAATTCCACCGTAAGAGCATCCACAATCGTTCAATGAAAAAAATGGCAAAATGCATAACCTAAAAAAAAAGTGCCAAAATGCATATTTTGGCAATGCATTTCGAAGAAACGCTGCAGTCGTCCAATGGTAAAAAATGCATAAGTTCGTTAAAAAAGGAACATATATTTTGTCTATTAATAAAAAATAATTTATACTGGCCGAAACTTAGAAAATAATTTTAAAAAAATACGGGACGAAACATCATTCGTCCCAAAGAAGAACAAAATTTCAAAATACCCCGTCCGGATTTTAAGGAAGTTTTTTTTTTTGCAAAAAAAAATGCAAAAACAATTTAAGAAAATAGTTTGTAAAAGATATTTGCAAAAATAAGTTAAAAATTTACAAAATTAATTTTGAAAATTAATTTTAAAAAAAATAAATTAATTAGGACGAAAGATTCCCACATGGGACGAAACATCATGTTCATTCCCACACTAGATATGATAATCGAATCCAACAAATCTCAGAAAATGACAGGATTTTAATAATTAATCCTCGGTGCTTAGGAGCATTGGATAGCAAGAACTAGTAGTGGAGACTCGTGGAATGCTCCCAACGAACTTCCAAGATTTCAACTCCATTTTTTTAAGTATACATAATCTTATTGACATTCGACAAATAGCTAACTAATAAAACAATGAATGTACTAATAAATTATCTAAATATAAATTTAATATTAGGGCTTTATAATAACTAATTGGAACCTTATGTTTATCTTGACCTAACATAGTACGTACTAAATCTTAAATAATTTTTCTGTTTTTGTTTAGGTTAACGACCGCAAAATATTTATAATAAGGTGAACCGATCGGTTTGATAAATAAATAATTGCAGATCCTACAGTCTAGAGTAATATAGATTTCCTATGCTCATGTGAACGGCCGGCCCGTAGATCTAAAAGGATCCATCCATAGGCCTGACCCCGGTTTGTCCACGAAAAAAAAAGTAGTTCATGAGACCTCGAATTCCCACATTTCAGCGTGCATTATGCAAGCAGGTCCCACCCCCAATTGATTGAGTCACCCTGTAGAATGGTTATAAAATTTGTAAGAAGTTACATTAGTAATTAGTTTGTATTCTAAAAATTCTCAATATTTATTCATATTAATATTTATCGGGAATCTTCGCAGAGAATATAATCAACAAAAATAATAGTGCACGAAATAGGAATGATTCACTTGTTGATCCACTATAGTAAATATTTGGAAAACTGGGATAAAATCTCTACTACCATAATAGGAGAAGGCCTTAGTATAATTTATCCATCTACCAATCCGTGCGACACACGTGCATAACTATTGTAAATGAGATTTTAGATCCAATTCAGACTACATTTGAATTTTTACTTTAAAAAAAATTATATTTATTAAGACATGCATCGCACGTGTAAACTACTAGTTATATTGGATGGAAAGCGGATTATCATGGATGGCTTGAGTTCTTGTCATTTGCTACACCCGTAGCTCAAATTATTTTACTACGTTAGACGGAGACCCTCATTAGTATTAATTAGTATTATTGTGCTTATTGTATTATATATATATACAAGAAAAGTAGGAAGTGAGGATGGCATTAAGGACTGTCAAACCTCATTAGTCATTATCTTAATGATAATACTTATGTCGAGAGTTGTCTTGAAAACGAAGGGAACTAGGTTTAGCATAATTATATGTTTTTAGGGTCGGCCAAACACATCAAATTCTTTATTATTTACAAATATGAGTGTAGGTTTTTATTTTTATTTTTAATTCCATTCCCAATTTGATCATTGGTCTGATTATCAACTAACTCACCAAATGCACTGCTTGGGTTTTAGAGCCGAGACGTATAACTCTTCTTTCATTCCTTCGATTAGACATCTTGAACGTAAAAGAGTTCGTGAGCATCATGGTGTTTATGATTAGTATTTCTCGGAATATTAAGGGTCTCAATTGCCCCGTCAAACAGAGGGCAATCTTCCAATTAATTACCTCTTCTAATTGTGATCTGATCTCAATCCAATAGTCAAGATTGATTCCCCTTCCCCTGTTGTCTTTCGGGCTATAGGCGGATCCATTATTTCCAAATGGATCTCTCTAGACGCTGCAGGTTCTCGAGGGGGTATACTCTTGGGTTTCAAAGAGTCGGTCTTTTCCCTTATCTCCTTTCAACGTCTCACCTACTTTCTAATCACTCATCTTCAATGGTCATCTCTCAATTGTGTCATTGCGGTTATCTCGGTTTATGGATCGTCTTCTCCGGAAGGCCGTCCATTATTCTGGGAGGAATTCCAATCTCTCCAGTCTTTTACTGATGGTATATGTTTCTTCTGTGGAGACTTCAACGTTACCAGATTCTCATCTGAAAGATCCTCCTCTGCTACCGTTGACCTCCAATCTTTCCGATTCAATGACTGCATCCGGGACTTGCAATTGACGGACATTCTCCTCAATGGTAGATCATTCACTTGGTCTAACCAGCGCCAGTCTCCTTCTTTGGCCAAACTGGACTGTTTCCTTGTCTCTCCGTCTTGGATCAACCGTTTCCATAATACATTTTCCAAGGCCCTTCCTAATCCTTCATCTGACCACGTTCCCATTGCTCTTTATTCGAATTTCCCTTTCTACCACCAGCGTAAATTCCGATTTGAAAAGTTCTGGTTGCAAGATCTTATCTTCATCAGTCTGGTTGAAGAATGCTTAGCAGCGGTCTCCGGACCATCCGGCTTTGCTAGCATTCTACTCAAACTTCACGCCATCAAATCCGGTTGCAAGATTTGGAGGTACAACAGACAGTTTAATACCAATTTCTTTAAAAAAATCTTCTTGCTTCGATTGAAGCAATTGATCAGCAGGAAGAGCTGGGCCCTCTTTCCGACTCAGCTCGTGCCGAAAGGCAGTCCTGTAAAAAAGATTACGCTGACATCCTGCTTCAGGATCATGTGAAATGGGCTCAAAGAGCCAGGGTGCAATGGTTAAAGGAAGGTGACGGTAACTTAGCGTTCTTTCACTCCTTTGCGTCGCACAGACAACGTTGTAATCATATCTCTTCGATCTCCGACAATGGTGTCGATCTTTCCTCTGATGCAGAGATCCATCGGTCGTTCCTGGCTTTCTATAAAATCTCATCAGCTCTCAAAAACAGCGAGAGATTACCCTTGATTGGCATCACCTTTACGGCCCCCCTTCTATCGATCTCTCCACTCCTGAGGCTCCTTTTTCTTTGGAGGAGATTAAAGCGGCGGTATTCGCCCTAAAAAGTGATTCCGTTCCAGGGCCTGATGGATTTCCTGCTTACTTTTTCCAAAAGTTTTGGCATTGCCTTAAAGATGATCTTTTCCGTATGTTCTCGGAATTGCATCAAGGCGAATTCTCTTTTGACCGTATCAATTATGCGCACATTGTTCTCATTCCAAAAATTGCGGGCGCTAACACGGTATCCAATTTTAGACCTATCAGTCTTATTAATACCTCCTTTAAAATTATCATGAAAGTTCTGTAACGCCCCTAAATTTTTTTTTTTTTGACTCCAAACTCAATTCCTTCAATTTCTATATCACTTTGATCATAAACTAAGAAAGTTATATTCCAGGGAAAAATTTGACAGAGTCTCCCCAGTAAATTTTGCCCCGAAACACAAAAAACTTACGGAATTCTGCTCAAAATTCCGTAGCTCACAAACCACATAATATTTTCATGGGCTCCCCAGGCCAAAATGAGCAGATACACACAGGCAATATAATATAATGCTCTGGGGGCCAAACTCATAACGGATTATCAAATATCAATTAAAAACTATGAATTTCTTTGAAAAATGAGGTAAAATCTTAGAAAAATCATTGTAAAACTTACCACAGAGCTTGGTAGTCCACGACGAGATGGGTACGGGTCACAAACATACCACACCACCTCACACTATACTCATCATCGTCATATACAGGCTTATACACTCATAATACAATTTAAATCATAAATTTCACTATTCCTATAACTAAATAATACAAATTTTTAAAATAAAAAGTTATACTACCACTCCATGCTCCACCTCTGCACTGATGAGAACCTGCAACAGTGGAGGACCTAGGGTAGTCCTCAGACTCCCCTAACCCCCCAAACACTAAGGGATTAGCCATTTCTGGTGTGAGTATAATTATTAATCAAATAACAAATTAAAATAGTATAAAGAAAATAAATTAAACTTACGAATGCCAAATTAAAATAAGGCAACCTGAATCTTGAATACAACAACATCGTCACTACAATGACATATCAAATACTCTGCCAAACCTGCATTCAACTATTTAATTATCCATAACTTCCCACATTTCATAATACACTTCACATCAACCTCGTATATATATATACTTATCTTACATTTGCATAATACGAATATTCATCTTTCCACACTTATCGTCATATCAGCATCTCACTATTTATATTAATATAACTACATGATGTTATTACATCATTTCTCCAACTCTATTTAGCCATGCGTTTCATTTACTTATATTATGTCGTCAACACATACATTCATCCTGGAAGTTGTGTCGAGGCAGGTAGTTCCCACCATTTCCACGGAAATAGCTGGCGAGTAGTTCCCCGACACACTTCCCAGGTACACAAACTCATATCACAACATACTTTCTCTAATAACCATTTTCATACCCAATCTTATAATACAAGTATTTATTTTATTATGTTATAAAAAGTATCGCATCATAAACATATGCATCTATTCTCATAATACCACCTTCCTTCATATCTTAGGACATAATTACCACATCTCATTGCCCATGCGATTTACTCACATTTCATCACGTCATCAACACCTCAATAATAAGAATACTTATACTCATTGCATCAAAACCATGTTTTATAGCTCATTAACATCTCATTCCATCACTTTAGTAATTCTCATTCTTATAAGTAATATATCTTATTATCATTTTCACTTAATCCCCAAACACAATCTGGGGCCACAACATATCACATCCCATAGCCGATAGCTTGGGTAATAATCACTGTACCTCAAACACACAGTTTGGGTAATATCACATCACATCTCAAGCCGATAGCTTGATTATCAATCACTTCAATCACTTATCATCTTCACTTCACTTTATTTCTCATTTCTATCAATCATTACCACTATTATATCCACTCACCCTGCAAATTATGCCAAGACAGGTAGTTCCCACCATTTTCACAGAAACAGCGGGCAGGTAGTTCCTTGACACAATTCCAAGGTTGAACCACTTATATCATACTGTATTTTACTTAAATCTCCATTCACAACTCATAATACTGCTTACTTTAACTCTTCATTCTCATATTATATCTCACCTTACCTTTCATTCATGATTGCATAACTCCTCTTTTTATTTCTAACATTCATTCACATACATACTCTATATACTATTCATTTCTTTTCTTTACTTTCTCACTCTCCTCTACTCATGTTCATTCATTTGCCAATTTCGCATCATAAGTATAGCCATATGCCAATATATACCCCCCCCCCACACACACAGATATATATATATATATATATATATATATATATATATATATATATATATATATATATATATATATATATATATCCCTCGTAGTATATTCATATTCCCATAATATAAGTAATTTCCGCAAGATATCATATCATCCGTATCTTTACATATACATATATTCTTTCAATACACATTCACATTCATATTTCCTCCTTTTCAGTGCCCACACAACTGACCTCCTTGTACAACACAGGGATCTCTATGCCTCCCATCCCGTACATTTCAATCCCACAAACCCACCACATCACCCAGATCCAGGTGTCCTAAGCATCTACCATTTGTGGGATGGATTGAAAGTACGGTTGCGCGCTTGTCCAACCAAGACTAAAGCCAAAAGGATAGTCAAAAGTAAAATATAACACGCGGATCGATGCTCACACAGAGTCTTACACGTCCGAGGCTACGTCTTCCTCCTGGCCCTATACCAGCGAGGGAAACTCCTGATCGCCAAACATAGTTTGGGGCAATATATAACTCCTGATCCCCAAATATAAAATTTGGGGCAATATTAATATATATATATATAACTCCAGTTCCCCAAATATAATTTGGGGCAATATATAACTCCTGTTCCCGGGTGTATCCCGGGCCTGTGGGGTCTAGCCCAAACCCCTGAGAGATTGTGCGGCACTGCAATATTTAATTCTCCTTTATGTACATATACATATCTCCTTTATTATATACTCCTTCACAATATAACTCCTGTTCCCCAAATATAAAATTTGGGGCAATATTAATACATATATAACTCCTGTTCCCCAAATATAATTTGGGGCAATATCATTATATATATATATAACTCCTGTTCCCCAAATATAATTTGGGGCAATAAATATAACTCCTTTATAAAATAACTCCTTTAATACAATAACTCCTTTAATATAACTCCTTTATAAGACTCCTTTATAATAACTCCTTTATAACATAACAACTCATTTAATATAACTCCTTTAATAGAATAACCCCTTTAATAAAATATCTCCATATATTCATTTATTATAAATCTCCTTTATAATATTTCTCCATACATATATCTCTCCTTTATAACATATCACTGTATATCTCCTTTACAGTATAGCTCCTTTATCAAATAACTCATTTACAATATAACTCCTTTATAATCTAATTTCACCGTTATAACATAACATGAAAGCATATAAATTCCATGAAATTCATAAACAAGCACAAGCCATTAATCTCACTGCTATCATATAAACTGTTCATTTTCCACTCACCCATCACACACACCATATTCATTTCACATCACAATATCACATAAAATTCCCAATTTAGCACCCGCATATCACA
Organism: Hemerocallis citrina; assembly: GCA_017893485.1. Taxonomy (NCBI): domain Eukaryota; kingdom Viridiplantae; phylum Streptophyta; class Magnoliopsida; order Asparagales; family Asphodelaceae; genus Hemerocallis; species Hemerocallis citrina. The sequence continues at coordinate 46,623,500 of CM030363.1, forward strand.
CATACACCATATGACTCATATCATATACGCCATGCGTTCCACCTCATCACATCAATCATGAGATCACACATCACACATCCCCATACATTCACATACATAAATCTACTCATTACAACCCGAAGCATATAAATATTTATCTACAAGCAACAACACACTCCCATACATATATATACTTATTTCTTACACCTCATAATTTACTCCGTATTCTACTTATAAACTTTTCCATACTCAATACACTTCACACATCACACACCAAACCATATTTTAAAATCAATCATAGCACATTATGCATATAAAATAAAAAGATCATACTCACATAGCATTCCGTGAAGACCCGATGCGCCAGCATGCCGTTCCACATCCAAATTTTCTAACATAGCCTATTATCAAATTTCAACACAATTAAGGCTCAAATCATTCAAATCAATCACAGAAAATAATAACACTATTTCTAATATCACTCGGGCATTTTATCGAACGTCTGGGATGCACACGTGCATTGCACGTAATATTTAAATTCCCACGTAATGTTTTCCCCTAAACAATTACCAAAACCACCCCCAACTTATTATAATAGTTCTACTAAAATTCTACTACTATAAAAGAGATGATTTTCGCATATACAATTTTCTTTTACAAACCCAAAACCCTAATTTATTAACAACTTGCAAAATCCCCAATAATTTGCTAATCTCTTGCCTCTACAATGCCCAACACCTCCTAATCTCCCTACCATAATTCTCTTACTCAATATAAATTTACCACACTAAATTTTATACAAAAATAAAATCTAGGGTTTACCTTTTCGAAACCCTTTCGAAAAACAGACTCCGCCACGACGTAGAGGACCCTCCAATTAGCTATCCCCCCGAATTGATTTGAAGATGACGAAGAAAAGAAATGGATTTGGCCGGGGAACAGTACCGGCCGATGGGTTCTTTCGGCTGATGGGTTCGATCGGGATCAGAAGGAAAAAGAAAGGAAGAAGAAGGATTTGGGATGGGGAAGGGGTTTTGGAAAATATTTAATAATATAAATATATATTATAAAGGAATATTTACAAATTAGCCCCCAAATCTCCAAAATAATTCAAATAAACCCCAACTCTTTCTTTAATAATACGAACAATACAAAAATACATCAAAATTATCTCGTATTAATCCACCAAACTTATAAAATAAAAATAAACCATATTTCTTCATATAAATTTCAACTCTGAGCTCTCAACTCTGAGCTCTCATATCTCAATAATACCAATCGAACACGAATCCAAACACAAATATCAATAGTTAAAATAAAAATACACCAAATAAAATTATCACCACTCAAGAAATATAAAAAAAATGAGTATTTTTGGTATTTTGCAAATTCGAGGTGTTACATTCTACACACCTCAAAAGAAGCTCGTCCTCGAGCTATAGGGTTTAAAAAAATTGTCCAAACAATTCTAGATACCTTCTCCTTACCATCTCTCCAACGTTCCAAATACCGTCATTAATATTAGTACCCTACTGAACTCTTAGCAACTAAGCAATTTGACATCTTTTTCACCACTGATCTACATGACTCTCTCGTCGACTACACACCTCAAAAGAGGCTTATCCATTCTCGCCTGATAACTAACATCCTTCTTCGTTCCAGGTCCCCAAAATGTTCCTTTAAAGCCTTAATACATCTCCACACCACCAGGATAACTAATATATTGAACATAATAAGTAAGCTCCATCATACACAACCATAAATCATCCACATCAGGTAACACCAAGTCTACAATGATAACAAGAACCTCCGATAATAGCCAGTCAAGCACAAAAGACATCACCATGGATTCGTATAATCTATACCAAGTACAAAAGCAGTCCCTGGAATACGTCCCTCTTCCGTGATCATCTGTCAATACCCGGTCTGCAATTCCAGCTGTGAAAACTCTGTAACTCTCTGCAATCGATCAAGCAACTCATCCAAGTCTTGATAACGGATATATATTCTTAATAATCACTTTATTCAGCTCCAGATAATCAACACATGCTCTCAGGGAACCATCCTCTAACATATCGGAAGTTTACGACCATATCACTAATTTCAATCTTTACCATAGGCATTTCCACTGAACCCAACGAACATAGTTACATAGTCCAAGGCATTACATTCAATTAGATGCTGAGTTTCATCAGGCTTGCTCGCCTGAATCTTCTCTGCATTCACTCCAACTAAATTTAAGGCCTTCACAACTGATCCATCTCCTCTTATAAAATAATAACCACTACCATACATTACCCCACAGTCTATATGACACACAGAGGATCCCAAAAGAGATTACACCTCTCGGCACACAGCAATTAATATAACAGAACACTCCTATAGCACACAAATTCTCACTGGGGATTCTAACATGGACAATAAAGTGCCATTAGGCAGATCATATACATGGACTTATAAAAGATATCTCTGACCCAAATTCCGATAAAAATCTAGTAGGGATCACACCATTTCATAATATATTCCGTACTCAAACAAAACACTCGCAAATCATAAAACAAACATCCTATATTCAACTTAGCAATAACGAACCCATACTCACAAGTCAAGATCACTAGAAATGGGTATAACATTCCTAGTTAACCTAGGCTCTGATACCAAACTGTAACGCCCCTAAATTTTTTTTTTGACTCCAAACTCAATTCCTTCAATTTCTATATCACTTTGATCATAAACTAAGAAAGTTATATTCCAGGAAAAATTTTGACAGAGTCTCCCCTGTAAATTTTGTCCCGAAACACAAAAAGCTTACGGAATTCTGCTCAAAATTCTGTAGCTCACAAACCACATAATATTTTCATGAGCTCCCCAGGCCAAAATGAGCAGATACACACAGGAAATATAATATAATGCTCTGGGGGCCAAACTCATAACGGATGATCAAATATCAATTAAAAACTATGAATTTCTTTGAAAAACGAGGTAAAATCTTAGAAAAATCATTGTAAAACTTACCACAGAGCTTGGTACTCCACGACGAGATGGGTACGGGTCACAAACATACCACACCACCTCACACTATACTCATCATCGTCATATACAGGCTTATACACTCATAATACAATTTAAATCATAAATTTCACTATTCCTATAACTAAATAATACAAATTTTTAAAATAAAAAGTTATACTAGCACTCCACGCTTCACCTCTGCACTGATGAGAACCTGCAACAGTGGGGGACCTAGGGTAGTCCTCAGACTCCCCTAACCCCCCAAACACTAAGGGGTTAGCCATTTCTGGTGTGAGTATAGTTATTAATCAAATAACAAATTAAAATAGTATAAAGAAAATAAATTAAACTTACGAATGCCAAATTAAAATAAGGCAACCTGAATCTTGAATACAACAACATCGTCACTACAATGACATATCAAATACTCTGCCAAACCTGCATTCAACTATTTAATTATCCATAACTTCCCACATTTCATAATACACTTCACATCAACCTCGTATATATATATATACTTATCTTACATTCGCATAATACGAATATTCATCTTTCCACACTTATCGTCATATCAGCATCTCACTATTTATATTAATATAACTACATGATGTTATTACATCATTTCTCCAACTCTATTTAGCCATGCGTTTCATTTACTTATATTATGTCGTCAACACACACATTCATCCTGAAAGTTGTGCCGAGGCAGGTAGTTTCCACCATTTCCACGGAAATAGCAGGCGAGTAGTTCCCCGACACACTTCCCAGGTACACAAACTCATATCACAACATACTTTCTCTAATAACCATTTTCATACCCAATCTCATAATACAAGTATTTATTTTATTATGCTATAAAAAGTATCGCATCATAAACATATGCATCTATTCTCATAATACCACCTTCCTTCATATCTTAGGACATAATTACCACATCTCATTGCCCATGCGATTTACTCACATTTCATCACGTCATCAACACCTCAATAATAAGAATACTTATACTCATTGCATCAAAACCATGTTTTATAGCTCATTAACATCTCATTCCATCACTTTAGTAATTCTCATTCTTATGAGTAATATATCTTATTATCATTTTCACTTAATCCCCAAACACAATCTGGGGCCACAACATATCACATCCCATAGCCGATAGCTTGGGTAATAATCACTGTACCTCAAACACACAGTTTGGGTAATATCACATCACATCTCAAGCCGATAGCTTGATTATCAATCACTTCAATCACTTATCATCTTCACTTCACTTTATTTCTCATTTCTATCAATCATTACCACTATTATATCCACTCACCCTGCGAATTATGCCAAGACAGGTAGTTCCCACCATTTTCACAGAAACAGCGGGCAGGTAGTTCCTTGACACAATTCCAAGGTTGAACCACTTATATCATACTGTATTTTACTTAAATCTCCATTCACAACTCATAATACTGCTTACTTTAACTCTTCATTCTCATATTATATCTCACCTTACCTTTCATTCATGATTGCATAACTCCTCTTTTTATTTCTAACATTCATTCACATACATACTCTATATACTATTCATTTCTTTTCTTTACTTTCTCACTCTCCTCTACTCATGTTCATTCATTTGCCAATTTTGCATCATAAGTATAGCCATATGCCAATATATACCCCCCCCCCCCCCCACACACACACAGATATATATATATATATATATATATATATATATATATATATATATATATATATATATATATATATATATATATATATATATATATATATATATCCCTCGTAGTATATTCATATCTCCCATAATATAAGTAATTTCCGCAAGATATCATATCATCCGTATCTTTACATATACATATATTCTTTCAATACACATTCACATTCATATTTCCTCCTTTTCAGTGCCCACACAACTGACCTCCTCGTACAACACAGTGATCTCAATGCCTCCCATCCCGTACATTTCAATCCCACAAACCCACCACATCACCCAGATCCAGGTGTCCTAAGCATCTACCATTTGTGGGCTGGATTGAAAGTACGGTTGCGCGCTTGTCCAACCAAGACTAAAGCCAAAAGGATAGTCAAAAGTAAAATATAACACGCGGATCGATGCTCACACAGAGTCTTACACGTCCGAGGCTACGTCTTCCTCCTGGCCCTATACCAGCGAGGGAAACTCCTGATCCCCAAATATAGTTTGGGGCAATATATAACTCCTGATCCTCAAATATAAAATTTGGGGCAATATTAATATATATATATATAACTCCTGTTCCCCAAATATAATTTGGAGCAATATATAACTCCTGTTCCCGGGTGTATCTCGGGCCTGTGGGGTCTAGCCCAAACCCCTGGGAGATTGTGCGGCACTGCAATATTTAATTCTCCTTTATGTACATATACATATCTCCTTTATTATATACTCCTTCACAATATAACTCCTGTTCCCCAAATATAAAATTTGGGGCAATATTAATACATATATAACTCCTGTTCCCCAAATATAATTTGGGGCAATATCATTATATATATATATAACTCCTGTTCCCCAAATATAATTTGGGGCAATAAATATAACTCCTTTATAAAATAACTCCTTTAATACAATAACTCCTTTAATATAACTCCTTTATAAGACTCCTTTATAATAACTCCTTTATAACATAACAACTCATTTAATATAACTCCTTTAATAGAATAACCCCTTTAATAAAATATCTCCATATATTCATTTATTATAAATCTCCTTTATAATATTTCTCCATACATATATCTCTCCTTTATAACATATCACTGTATATCTCCTTTACAGTATAGCTCCTTTATCAAATAACTCATTTACAATATAACTCCTTTATAATCTAATTTCACCGTTATAACATAACATGAAAGCATATAAATTCCATGAAATTCATAAACATGCACAAGCCATTAATCTCACTGCTATCATATAAACTGTTCATTTTCCACTCACCCATCACACACACCATATTCATTTCACATCACAATATCACATAAAATTCCCAATTTAGCACCCGCATATCACACATACACCATATGACTCATATCATATACGCCATGCGTTCCACCTCATCACATCAATCATGAGATCACACATCACACATCCCCATACATTCACATACATAAATCTACTCATTACAACCCGAAGCATATAAATATTTATCTACAAGCAACAACACACTCCCATACATATATATACTTATTTCTTACACCTCATAATTTACTCCGTATTCTACTTATAAACTTTTCCATACTCAATACACTTCACACATCACACACCAAACCATATTTTAAAATCAATCATAGCACATTATGCATATAAAATAAAAAGATCATACTCACATAGCATTCCGTGAAGACCCGATGCGCCAGCATGCTGTTCCACATCCAAATTTTCTAACATAGCCTATTATCAAATTTCAACACAATTAAGGCTCAAATCATTCAAATCAATCACAGAAAATAATAACACTATTTCTAATATCACTCGGGCATTTTATCGAACGTCTGGGATGCACACGTGCATTGCACGTAATATTTAAATTCCCACGTAATGTTTTTCCCTAAACAATTACCAAAACCACCCCCAACGTATTATAATAGTTCTACTAAAATTCTACTACTATAAAAGAGATGATTTTCGCATATACAATTTTCTTTTACAAACCCAAAACCCTAATTTATTAACAACTTGCAAAATCCCCAATAATTTGCTAATCTCTTGCCTCTACAATGCCCAACACCTCCTAATCTCCCTACCATAATTCTCTTACTCAATATAAATTTACCACACTAAATTTTATACAAAAATAAAATCTAGGGTTTACCTTTTCGAAACCCTTTCGAAAAACAGACTCCGCCACGACGTAGAGGACCCTCCAATTAGCTATCCCCCCGAATTGATTTGAAGATGACGAAGAAAAGAAATGGATTTGGCCGGGGAACAGTACCGGCCGATGGGTTCTTTCGGCTGATGGGTTCGATCGGGATCAGAAGGAAAAAGAAAGGAAGAAGAAGGATTTGGGATGGGGAAGGGGTTTTGGAAAATATTTAATAATATAAATATATATTATAAAGGAATATTTACAAATTAGCCCCCAAATCTCCAAAATAATTCAAATAAACCCCAACTCTTTCTTTAATAATACGAACAATACAAAAATACATCAAAATTATCTCGTATTAATCCACCAAACTTATAAAATAAAAATAAACCATATTTCTTCATATAAATTTCAACTCTGAGCTCTCAACTCTGAGCTCTCATATCTCAATAATACCAATCGAACACGAATCCAAACACAAATATCAATAGTTAAAATAAAAATACACCAAATAAAATTATCACCACTCAAGAAATATAAAAAAATGAGTATTTTTGGTATTTTGCAAATTCGAGGTGTTACAAGTTCTTTCTACGAGACTCAATGAGGTTATGCCCTCCCTTATTGATCCTGCTCAATCGGGTTTCATCAATGATCGGTTTATTCTAGAGAGTATTGCGTCGGTTCAAGAAATTATTTCTCACTGCCACAGATCTAACTCTGAAGGCATTCTCCTCAAATTAGATTTTCAAAAAGCCTACGACAACGTGAACTGGGATTTTCTTCTGGACATTTTGATCCATAGGGGATTTGGGCCCGAATGGATTTCTTGGATTAAGTCTAGCCTGCTTTCTGGCACTTCATCCATTTTCATCAATGGATCTGAAGGTAACAAATTTAAAATTAAAAGGGGCCTTCGACAGGGCGATCCTCTTTCCTCTCTCCTTTTTGCTCTGGTTGCAGATGTGTTTAGCAAACTGCTGTGCAATGCGTGGGAAGCACACGCCATAGATGGTTTGGGGGAATCACGGTCTTTTCCCGGTGTTCTTAATCTGCAATACGCGGATGATACTATCATTTTTGCGAAGCCAAACCATCACTCTCTCCGTAATCTTAAACTTCTCCTTTAACTTATTCGAAATGGCTTCGGGCCTTACCATCAATTTCCAAAAATTGTCTGTTCTTTGGCTGGGGGGTTCTCCCAACCGCCAGCTTGAGATTTCTAATTTCTTCAACTGTCCTATAAAGCCATTTCCTATTACGTATCTGGGAGTGCCCCTTAGATGGGGCAAATTGCATAGATCTGATTGGATGCCTCTGGTGGATAAGGTGGAATCCAGACTGAACGTCTGGACAGGCAAGTTGCTCTCTAGAGGAGGCAGACTGGTCCTTCTCAATTCGGTGATTTCCTCTATCCCCCTCTTTATGATGTCTTTCTACTTCGTCCCGTCTTGGGTTATTAAGAGAATTGACCAAATCCGGAGCAATTTTTTCTGGTCTGTGCAACCCCTGTTTCCGATTATACGGATTTCTATTTCCTTTCTCTTTCTCCATGTATTCTTGTATTTCAATTTCTGTATAAATCATTCAAATGCATTTATAACCTTTTGAATCTCCTATTGAAACCCAAATTTTTATTTCAAACTACAAATCTTGTCTCTCCTCTTTTTGGTTTGAAGCCCATCTCTTGTTGGATTTTAGCCCATTAATTTTTGATATATGTTGTATTATTTAATTAATTGATTTGAAGCCCAATAATCAAGCCCATCTCCTATTTGAACTGTAATACCCTGATTTTTCAATTAATGAAAAATTATTATTTATTTTGCACGTAGTGTGCACGTGTAATATTTTGGTTGAATTAAATCTTATAATTATTTTTATTGTGATATATGTTTTCAAACTATTTTTATACAAAAGCCTTTTTTAAAACATTTTCTTAAAGCCCAAAATGAATTTTATTTATTTTATTTTTAAATAACTATTTTGGCCCAAACTAAAGCCCATGGATTAATTTATTTAAAAGTTCTATTTTATTTTTATCAAATGCACAATTTTGGGCCTAGTTGCATGCACGTGCACTACACGTACACGTGCAATGCACACCTCTCCTAATGGCCGGATTACTTCTTTTTGGAGGGAGATTCAAAAGTTTAGTGGTGGTCATGGTGTGGTAGTTATGTGAATGTGGGTAGTTGTGGTAACTTCTACTCTCATCCTAGCCTTCCATCCTACAACCAACCAACTAATCCTAGCCCTTCATTCTACTTGATTTCTAGTATAAATACCCCCTCCCATGGCTAGTTCTTTTGTGCTTATTATCCCTTCCAAATCTATAGTCTAATTAGTAGTAGTTGTGAGTCAAAAAATTGAGAGGATTGAGTGGGATTGTATTGCTTTCAACAAGGAGGAGAAGGGCCGGCTATTCAAGGAGGGAAGCTTTCGGTGGTGTTGTGGAGCTTGTGCGCGCATCATCTAGGAGGAGGTGCATTTCATTCGCAAAGGACTTTCGTTGCTATTGTGTTGTTTTCTCTCCATACAAGGTGGGTAAAATTTTCCATATTTCTAAAGTAGAAATGCTTGCTAGAATGAATGAATGATAGTGTGTTTGATTTTTCTTATTTCTAATTAGAAATGATGCTAGCATTATATTGAGAAATGATGCATGAAAAATACTAATAAGAGTACACTTCTAATTGGAAAATTGACCTATGAATTGATTGGAATGCGAGTATGCAATTGTATGTGATTGGATTAGTAAAAATCTAAGTTGATATGAATTAATTATAACCATGAATGTGAACTTGGCTAATAAAGAGATTTGTGGTATTAATTGTTGAGAAATGTCGGAAAAGAAACGTTCTGGTAAGTCGACTTAGGACATTGTAAGTCGACTTATATGCTCATTTAAGTCGACTGGTGCTGTTATAAGTCAACTATTTACTTAAAATCATGGATGTTTTCTCCTGAACAGTCGACTTATTATAGTATAAGTCGACTGATACTGATACATTTTTTATAAACTCGAATGTTCTACTATTTTGAAAATACATGAGACTGTATAAAGATAATTTGGGAATTGTTGCATGAAATAAAATGTGATTTGAGAATAAAAGGTGTAATCAGAACTATGGTTTTGATATGTGTATTTTGGGAAATTATACCTTGTAAAAGAACTAGAAATGAAGAAGATTAATATAGTAAAGATTGAAGTGACAGTATTGATGCATGAAAACATGAGTTATGAATATTCGTTAGTACTTCTTATTTTGAGAATAATGTGAACAATAAAATGTGAATTATTCTTGTTGAAGAATAGCGAGACAAAGTGTGATGTGTATGAAGGAATGATTCATTAATTTGAGATTTTTTTTAAACTGTTCAGTCGACCTAATGGGTGTAGCAGTCGACTGTATAGACTTGAGAAATTACATAACTGAACTCCGCAAAACAGGCGACTGTGTTGAACGACAGTCGACTGTCCTGTGATTGATAATTGAATTGGAACACTGCGGAACAGCCGACTGCCGTGTGCAGCAGTCGACTCTCCTGAGTAGTTTTGAATAATTGAATTGACTGAACAAGTCGACTGGAAGAGATCCAAGTCGACTGTCCAGAGTGTTTTGATATGTCAGAGAACATTATTCTGTCTATGTTGAGGATTGTGAACTTTATGATTGATGTTGATGAACTCTTTTTATTGCTGTATGAATTTACATGAAATGAATCATAGTTTTGAATTGAGAATTTACATGAAATGAATCATACTTTGAATGAATAATTACATGAATATGAAAGCTAAGATCATGACATGCTGAGGCAATGAAAAATGAACTCATGAGCTGGGAATGCTCAGATTATGTTAGAATTTGCGAATTGAAATTGAAATGAAAGAGTAGCTAAGTCTTCCCCGGCATTTGGAAAGAAATGAAATGAATATTGAAAAGAAAGACCAAGGTTGGTCATGTTGAAATGAATGAATAAGTCCGGTTTAGTGGAGAGGCTAACTCTAGAGCTTTGATTTTGTTCATGATTCTAATAAAAACTAAGGATTAGTACATAGTGGAGATGTGATGAAAGTAGGAGAAAAACACGAGTGATAGCCATCGGATTTGCGGCAGAGGGTATTTCACAGGTTCTTCACGATGAGTCGTGACATGACGTGGATACGGCTCCAGGGCGCCGTGGCGGCAGAGAGTATTTCACAGGTTCTTCACGATGCGTCATGACATGACGTGAATACTGCTCCAGGGTACCGTCCCGGTGGTGACACTTGTGGGATGTTTGGTGACTGCATGAGGATCGTGTGCCATGAAGGAGGCTGAATTGTCCATAGGTTCTTCACGATGCGTCGTGACATGACGTGGGATTTCCCTCCAGTTTTTGTACACGTGCTTGCACTCATAGATCATCTAAGACACTACCGTAGTTACAGTAGTAGATTAAGTCATGTCGAGGGATTGAACCCTACAAAGATGAAGAACGATTAAGAGGCTTGCCCTCGGACCTATGTAGTATGAGATGCATAGAATCTGAACAAGTGTGTATTAGTGTCATGTAACATAAATAACTGCATTAAGGACTAAGTGTACAATCACAACACGACATCAATAGGATAGTCCCTTTATTTGAATGTGACAAGTTTGCGTTTGCTAAATATGGAAAATTAAGTTATACTATTTCCGGCATAGAGAGGATGGCCGTGTATAATGATCGTCGGTTGAATAAACTGACGTACCCACAGTCTTATATGCAGGTAAATGGCATGTTAAAGGTTAAAGAGGAATGGATGCATAAAGATTATACCATGTTGTTGTACATTTATTTAATTGTTGTAAATTTTACTTCCGCTGTGCAAATGAAAAGTATAATATTGATGTAAACTCTGATGTAAGATGAAAAGTTTAAAATTCCTTGTAAAATTGTACTGAAGAAAGTGAAAAGATCCTGTAGAACATCTCGAACTCAGTGTATTTGGAATTCGGGGCGTTACATGAACTCTAACCCTAAACCCAAATCCACAAACCCATACACTCAACCGTATACAATTTTCACCACAATTCCCCACTCTGCACAATCCCCTGTATCCCCACTTTTCCCACTATCTCTAACTACCATTTAATTAATATTTAATTATTATTATTCTAATACTAAACCCCCACACCCTCTCTCCCGTTACTCTCTCTCCTTCTCCTGTTTTCCCAACAGAACCCAAACCAAAAAAACAACCCAAATCCCCAATCTCCGTTGCCCTCTTCCTCCGCTCTCCTCCATCGTCGACCACCTCGCCTCGCACCGCAACCACCGCCCATCGCAGCTGCCAGCCACCGGAACCCATCGGCGCCCCTCCCCCGCGCAGTCGTCACAGCCCTCGCCCCTCTCCCGATCTCCCACCCCTCCCGTCCATCCCCCTGAGCGACGCCGATGCCAGAGAAGCCCTTCACTCCGCCTGCACCACCCCTGTCGAGCCTCCCGCTCGTCTTCCTCGTCGACTTCCGCCTCTCCTCCGCTCAGCCAGTGCGACGCTGCCAGTCGCCCGAGCACCCTCGCCATCGCGACCTCCTGTCGCGCCACCAGACGTCGTCGCTTTCGTCCTGAACATCGCCGACCAGTTGCAACCCTCCTTCCGCCGCCGTCGAAGCCCCGAATCCAACTCCTTGCTCATCGCCACCACCAATCCATCGAAGCGTCGCCAGATCGTTGCCGTCTCGCTCCCACAGTCGCTGCCCCCTTCCGTCGCCGCTTTGCCCCAGTTGCGCGACCTTGCCTGCCGTCCTCCGCTCGAGCGCCCTGCCCTCACTCCTGTCGTCTTCTTTGCGCGCTCTCTTCTCCTGCCGAATCTCTCTCCCGCTCTCTCTCTCTCTGTGTGTGTCGACATGTGGGGAGAAGGAGACAGAGTTTTGGGATTGTTGTTGTTGAGATTAGTTGCTGTTTGGTGGGTTGGTGCTTGTGTGAAGTTGGGGATTACTGTTTATATGTATTGGTGTTTGGTATTGTGGAGTAGGTGATCTCAATCCGGTGTTGTTGTGGTGTATTTGTGTACCAGTTGTGTGGTGGGTTGCTGTTGGGTGTTGCATTGGTGTTTGGTGTTTGGGGAGCGGATTGGATTGTTGTTTACTGTTTGGAGTTGTTGAAGGGGTTATTTTGCTGAAGTGAAGTTGGGTTGTGTATGTGCTGTTCTGGTGCGGAGTTGGGATTTGATGTTTGGTCTTTTGGCAAGCGTCTCGCACGTACTCTTGGGATCGCTCCCCGGGATTCTGATCCCGTTAGTCTGGTGATTCTAATCTAACCATTTACAAGAAAAAGGCAAGTCCACTTGAACTATTTTATTTATTCTAGTTCAAGATTAATTGACCTCTTATGCAAGTAGTTCCAAATTATTTATCGTTAATTTTGCCTTGTGTCCCTTCTCGTTAGGAGTATCGAGGGTTTACACGAGCTAACCCGACGTACTCTTGACTTCTTTATTATCCATTGACTCAAACCCAAGCCTAGACATACATTTGACATGAATAAAATAAATAAACTTGTACATGAGAAGACACGCCGTGATTAAATACATGTTATTTACTTGAGATCTTATGACTTGAACTTGACAAATTCACTTGACTTGTTACTGGGAAAATTCACTTGAATTGTTTACTGGGAAATTCACATGACTTGCTGTAAATTATTCTTACCACATGTATGATACAATAACTGGATAACTACCCACTTGATGAATATAAACGTGATAATTTTTTATAAAATCCTGCTGCTTGTACTGTTTGTCACTGAAGTTTCGAGCCAGTTATATTAGGAATCAGTTAAAGTGATTGTTGTTTCAGATTTACTACTTCTTGCTTACTATTGCGTAATATGTCATGTTGCTGCATTATCACCATTCACTTGACATTATTATAACCACTCGCATGTACATGAATGACTTAATAAAATACTAAAACAAGCCGGGGTTTCTAAGGGTTGACCTAGTAGTGGACGGTCTCAGAAAATGTACTCGGTAGAAGGTGGAGAATTACTTGTAGAGACGTGGACTTGTTATCTTGTTACATGGACTTGTTACATGGAAGGTGGAGAATACTTGTGGAGACGTGAACTTGTTATTTTGTTATCTTGTTACATGAACTTGACATGGGAGGTGGAGAAAATACTTGTGAAGACGTGAACTTGTTATCTTGTTATCTTGTTACATGGAAGGTGGAGAATACGTGTGGAGACGTAGACTTGTTATCTTGTTATCTTGTTGTCGTGATATGCCGAGTACACGCTCTGTAGACCCCACCACGAAGTCTAAAACGAACACTGTCGTGTGTGCATCGAATCTGTCGTATGGGATGCAGTAGTACATGCACTAGATAGGAGAAACAACTTGATAATAGACATAGTTGACATGTATACATATACTTGATAAAGACCATTGCTATTAGCACCATTATTATCCTTGCAAACTTGATCTTGATTCATATTTCTTCATGTAACCTGTTCCTTTACTCTCTGTTTTCACTACTTGCTGTCCGTACTTACTCTAAGGACAAATTATTCCTTCTTTTTAGATGAACAAGCACAGGTGCATCAGGAGAATTTCCAGAAGGCATTGGTGAACAGTTCTTCTACGATTGGAACAGGAGTCTCTCGAGTTATTTGGTAAGTCTTTATATTCCAGAATTGGTTATTGAATTTCATTCTCGTTTATGTGATTATGTTTCATGTGTGGTTGTGATTCATTTTCTTATATTGTTGAGCTAAGACTGATACAGCTTATGGATGATATGAGTTGGCATACTTATATCATTCGCTGGGCCTACATCACGGGCTCGTATTCCCGTATTTTGGGAAGTGGGGCGTGACAGTCTGGTTCCCCCATTCACCATCGGGGATCCCACCTTGCTAATTGGACCTTAGTTTGCTCTTCCAAGTAAGCAGGGGGGCTGGGAGTCCTTAATCTCCGCTGCGCTTTTAGGTAAATGGATTTGAAAATTCCTCAAAAGCGACCGTTTACCTTGGATACAAAGTATCAAGGCTAATTGCTATCCAAATGGCTATTAGTGGGTATTTCCCAACCATGTCCATCGATTCACTTCCCCTTTCTGGAAAGGCATTTGGAAAGCTGCCGTCGCCTTCCAATGTGGCATCTCCCATGTCTGTTTTGACGGTTCCAAGACTCTATTCTGGCATGACCTATGGATAGGTAATGTCAAATTGGCCTCCTCTTTTCCGGCCCTCTACAGGTTGACTGCCACTCCGCGCGCTACTGTAGCAGAATCTTTCAATATCATAAACTCTCATTGTGTTTGGACCGTTCCCTTCTCTATTTACCTTCCTCCTCATCGATCATCCCAGTATACTGCGCTTATTTCCTCTCTGAACAATTATGAATGGCACCCTAGGGAGGATTTCTATTGGCGATGGAACTCGGCAGGTGTTTTCTCGGTCAAATATTTTTATCAATTTCTCAATTTTAGAGGCATCCGCTCTCCGTTCGCCGAGACCATTTGGAAATCTTGTGCCCCGCTTAAGGTCAAAATTGTGTCTTGGCTGGCTCTTAACAACAGACTTCTTACGGCCGAAGTTCTTAACAAAAGGAACCTGGCTTGGGGACAAAACTGTCCCCTGTGTGCCTCTTCGTTTGAGGACGCCAACCACCTTTTCGTGGGATGCGACTTCTCACGTCCGCTTTGGAAAATTTCTACTCTTGCGTGGGAAATCTCCGCCCTTCCAACCGATTTGCATTCTTGTTGGTCCAGTCTTCCATCGAGCTTTAAGTATCACCGCTCTTGGTTCCTTTCTGTTCAAATCATCATCTGGATTCTTTGGATGGAAAGGAACAAAAGATTATTTAGGCAGCGCGCTTCCTCTTCCTTCTCCATTATTGAAGAGTTTAATTTTCTTTTCTTTTTTTGGTCCTCTTCCTTAAAGCAAGAGGCTAAAAATGAGCTTCACGGCACTAGATTGACCGAAGCGACTCATTGTCTTCGAGTTTTACATGCTATATAATTTCTACTTTTCAATTCTATTATGTATGTTCTTCTCTTTTTGGTGCTCGCTCTGATTTTCTGATCTTTCTCTTCGCAGGAGTAAAGCGGCTATGATTGTTTCCTTTTGATTATTTTGGCTGACTGATGCCAGGCTTCCTCATTTAGTGGGGTTATTTTGTGTACCTGCTTTAGCTAGTAGTGGATTTATCTCTCTCCCTAATGGTATTGTGGCTTCTGTCGACTGCCTCTCCCTGGTTTATTTTGTGTCTATTTTCTGCTTTCCTTCCACTGTTGGTTTTTATCGCTTCGTTGCCTTCAGTCGAGGCGGCGATTGTGTACAGGTTGTCGGCTGCGAAGTAGTGTCGTAATTCAGTTTCTTTTGTTGTTGGTTTTACCGCGGTATTGCTTCTCGATGGTACCCATCTCAGATCTCCTTTGTAGTATACTATATTGCTTGGTTCTGTTATTTTCTGGGAGGGCTTTTAAGCCCAATGTTGGTTGTAGCTGCGTTTGTTAATATATGCGGCTTGCTTATATGTTAACCGCCTTATTAGTGCTTTTTATTGTGGCTTGGTAGCTTGTTTCTATCTGGATTATCGTTATGTCTTTTTGTTTTTTCGATTTGGTGGCTCTCGAGCTCTTATGGTTTGCCTGGGTCTATCTCGGGGTAGCCACTGATCGAAGTCACCGGACCACCTACTTATGTTGTTCTTTCCCTCTATTGGTGTTCCTATTAATTGCTTTCAACATATTATCTTTTGTTGCTTATTTGGAGGCGATCGGAATGCCTGCTCCGTTTTGTCTGGTTTGTACCTGGGCGCTTAGTAGTGGGCAAATGTCGTCTGCCCCTGCTTCGGCTATGGTGCTTGGCTTGCGTGTTGCGGCTGTTCGGGGTCGGTGTTCAGCACTGGATCGGCCCGTCCTTTATTTCTGTAGACTGTTTGTTTGTTTTATTTCTGTTTACATCTTGTAAATCGTCTACTTCTTGTTGCTACGTTTGTATTACCTTTTGATTAATATAATTAATTGCATGGCTGGAGCCTTCGGCTCTATCCGGTTCATCAAAAATTTTTTTAAGGATTGGTATACTTAAATCCTACAGTAATAATACACTTGAGAAGACCAATTTTTCAAAAGAGTAAAAAATTCTCTCTAGAAATTCTAGAGAGAGGAGTTCTCTCCAAAAAATCCAAAAAAGAGAAACTCTGGATCTGAAGGTTGAAGGGGTGGCGCCTGGGGTTTCGTCGCCCCCTTCCCGATCTTTTGTCTCCTTTCTGTTTCTACCACTTCTCTACCTTCTATTTTCTGGTTATCTCTCTGCCTCACCCTAACTATCCTTTACCCTAACGACCAAAGCTCGAAATTGAGTGGGGTTTTAAGTGCTCTCCGACCATCTACCAGACTAGAGCTTCCGGGGGGGGGGGGGGGGTCCGAGAATTCGATTGCGACCATAGAAGCAGGTCAGATAGAGACAACGATGGTGCACTTCCGATCGCGACCGCCGTTGGGTCGATTTCGGGTTCGGATTGGGGATAACCCGAAGTTGGCCTTGGTTTGGGGCAGGGGGGGCTACTAGCGGCGACATCGCTGGCGCGCCTCGATTCTTCAGCAGGGTCGAAGATGCCGAGCTACTGGCGAGGTCAACGAGGGGTTGGGTTGTCAGGTGATCGGGGGTTGGGACGTCAGGGCAGGCGCGAGGGGCGTGGTCATCGGCAGTGCAAGCCGATTGTGGGATGGATCGGACAAAGACGTCGGGGCTGGCTTAATGGCTGGCTAATTCGGGGATGGCATCAGGGTAACTTCTTAGTTTGCTCTTTTGTTATCAACACTATCAACGAGAAAGAAAGAATTAGAGCATGCTCGTTCACATAATTGGGGCTATTTTCTTGGGGATGCATGCATCGGGATATAGAATGGATGTCAAGCATTTTAGTTGGGGTTGTCGTCGTCGGGCATGGCATAAGGGCTGGCAGCGTCATGATGGCATAGAATGTTATTGAAGGGGATTTTCTTGGCTTTCCAACCATTCAGCATAGCCGAGCTCCAGGGGCTCGACAGAGTGTTTGCATCCAGGTGGCGGTTCGGATTGCGGCGTCGATGGGGCGCCGCTGATCGCGAGCGTCGTTGGGGGTTGACTTCAGGTGCATTTTGGGACATCTCGAAGTTGGCCATGGTGTAGGAGCGACGAAGGCTGCAAGTTGCGAAGTCGTCGACATCCGATGGCTCTTCGGCGAGGTCAAAGTGGCCGAGGTTAGGGCATGGTCAGCGACGGTTGGTTGTAGTCAGGTGGTAGGGGGTGGAAGCCAGATGTCGGCAGCGGTGGTCACTGGCGGGTGTGATAGGGGATGGGTGTGGTGAGAGTTTCTCGGGGGATCGGAGTTGGAATTGTTGTGGCAGTGGGGGGCTTTTTCGAATTTCAAAGTTATTTTTGAAATTTGAATTTGTGTAGAGATCGGTGGCACTCCCTTATGTCCAAATGATTATTCTCCCTAAATATCCAAATTACAACCAACCTACAATTAGCAAAAAAAAATGAATTCTAGTTGGTGTGGGGCGACGGTAGTTGAGCGAGTTTATAGTTTGGGTTCAACTTCGGTCTATTTAGATCAAAGTGAGGGGTGCCTAGGGTCTTTCTCATGTCAGGGGGCTTGGAGGCATTCATAGAGCCGTAGGGAGCGGCGAAAACCTTCATTGCGAGGTGGCGATGATATCAATGATGGTCAAGCGAGAGGATGAACACGATGTCACAATCTGGACAGAGGTATGTCAGATTGGTGGGTATCTGCGGTGTCTCGCGTATGGTGCTTGAAGTTGACATATAGGACACTGCTGGGGGCGACAACGGGGCGGTTGCGGGTTACGACAAGGAAAAACAGAGTACAAGTGAGGGAATGAGAGAGAATGAGCTCAAATTATCACGAGAAACTTGTTCTAGCGAGGTCGGCCGACCAGTACGACTATGTTTTGTTGTGTTTTTTATTTGTTGGTTGGGATGTATGAGTTCCAGAACCCATGTTGGGTTTCCTGAAATGCATAAGCCTTATTTTTGTTGTGTGTTTTGTTAAAATCTTTTTAATGAAACGCGGGGGACATTCAACCCATCGTTTAATGGGGAAAAAATACACTTGAGAAATTTTGGTGCACTCAAGAAGAACTCAATGTTTTATTATTTTTCCGGAATGATTTCTCACATTCAAAATGTCAGCTAAGGGGTGGTTTGGTTGGATGTAGATATACTGTAGCGAAGGAGGAACACTGTAGCGAAAGTAAATCATTGGATTATATTTCTTGAAATAGCATTGATTGAATGTAGATTTACTGTAGTAAGAAAAGTTTTCCATGAAAGATTAACTTTGTTTGAGTTGTAAGAATACCGTAGCGGCCTTAATTTAAAATGTTTTTTATTTTTAAGTTTTACATCTAATTAATCTCAATTCGGGATTAATCTAATCTTAATTAAAAGCACTTAATTAATCTAATCTAATCTTAATTAATTAATCTGAAACATCATTCCAATTTTAATTAATTTAATTTAATCTAATCTAATCTAATATTGAAATAATTAATCTAATCTACCCTAATTAATTAATCTCAATTATCCTAATTGACTAAATTAAATAAAAAACCCACAAAGAAAAACGGAACAACAAAAAAACCAAAACTAGTTACAACCAGAGAAACTTCAGAGTTTGCCTGGTTTTCAATATGGGGACTTACTCCCACATCGGCCAGGAGCATGACGGGTTGTTGGCTTATAAAGCATTTTGTTGCTTTATGAGCAGACCATGCAACTTCAGAAGTGTAGAGAGAGAGTGAGAGAGAGAGAGAGTTAAGAAAAATAAAATATTAAAATACCGTTTGAACAAAGTTGCGCGGGCAAAAAGTACACAAGAATTGTGTATTACTTTTAGCTAAACACTATTCATTGCATGATGAACCGCAAAACATTGGATTCTTTAAGCTTTTGTTTGCAAAAGAAACCTAACAATGTTAGATGCTTTTGAGTTTTGTTGGGGAGGGGGGGGGGGGGGGGGCATACGTTGTTGCTGCTGTACTTTTCTTGAGAAAAGTTAGATGCTTTGATGTACTTTGTAAAACATAAATGTATCTTTATGTTGTCTCATCCCCCCATGATGAGGAGGATTTATGTTTTCTTTTATGTATTGTATGCTTTGTACTTGGCTCAGTACTCTTATTTTATTAACTCCTTATTAATGAAACAGGGTGGTCATATTCCACCTTTTTCTTATTAAAAAAAAAAAGAAAAAGAATCCTAACAAAAATTTCATGAACCATGTAATACATCAAAAGAGATGAAACTTTTAAAAATCTGAATAAGATAATATTTTAATTGAAACATGTCCATTTTAAATACTTTCTAACTATAATACTTTTATGAAAGCTTTTTTTAATCAAAAAATTCCCACCAAATTAGAAAAAGGCCGTGCCATTTATTTCTCAATAAAATAAAATAAAATAAAAATAAAAATAAAGGCATTGCTTATTATTTCAAAATAATTACCAAACAGGGGGAAATGAACTTTTGACATTTTCCCCTGCTGTCTTTAGCAAAGTTTAAAATGTTAACTTTTAGATTTTAAATGATGACTTTTTAATATATAAAAAATTAAAGGAAGAATGATTTATATAAAAAATCCTTGAACAAAACAACCCCGAAGAGCACCCACAGTCGTGATTGCAAAAAAATAGCAAAATGCATATTATACATATAGCAATTGAACGTTTGTTACACTGGTGAAATGCTATAACATAGCAATTTTTTTTTTTTTTTTGATTGGACGAAACTCAAAAAAAAAAAATTCTTGGGCATATTTAAATAAATAATTTTAATAATTTAATAATTTGAAATTTTAAAAAAAACATGGGACTGATTTTGAAGAACCATCCATAGCTATAAGTGAAAAAAATAATAGTCAAGTTCCGTCCCATATAAAAAAAAATTATTTTTTATTTGGGACGGAACTTGAAGATTTGTCGGTATAATAGTTTATTTTTTTTTTTTTTTTTTTTTTTGGGCCTATGTTGAAGATCTGTCTGCTATAATATATATATTCTCATTTTACTTCTCAAATATGTCATTGTTCTGTAGCGATTTTGTCAAAATATGAATAAATAGTAAAGACTGCAGAGTCGCAATTACTATAATAAGAATAAAATACAAATTTAGCAATCTACAGTAGATGCTCTAATAAAAAGAATTAAATTTGGGTCAAACAAGAATCCTAATAAACCAAAATTCCACTAGTTAATTGAGGAATGAGGTGGAATCCGTATTTCATGCGTCTTTTTTTTGCTTTTCCTTCTCCCTCTTTAATAAATTCTCTTCCAAATTATATGTACCAAGCCAATCCCTCACTCCAAAAAGATAACACACACACACTCTCTCTCTCTCTCTCTCTCGCAATTCAGTTAATATGAGTACTCCATCAATGGCAGGGCTTGTAAGGAACCACCCAAGAAATACTCGCAAGATTCAGAAGAAAAGGGCAGTTAGGAATGGCGATAGCGAGCAAGAAGAGGAGATGAGGTGGTGGAACTGGAAGCAGAAAAGGAGGAATAATAAGCGTTGATGGACATGATATAATCCTATAAATTAAGACTGGACTAGGCAAGTCTCATTCTTGGCTTTTTTTTTTAATTGGTGCAATATATATCCCATGCCTTTGGCAATTTCATGCATTTCTCTTAATTATTACTCATTAATGTGTTTATTTTATTCGAAAAGTTTGACGTTGTTTGTATCTTTGTATCTTTTTAGCGCAATTCCGCAGATCTCTTGTTTGCTATGTTCTTGTTGAATGGTGATGCAAAGAAGTGTACTTAATTATAAGCAATAAAATAAGGAAGTAATTGTTAATGTTTGATTTTGATTAGTGTGTAGCAATATTTTCTGCATTTATTGTTGATGATCAAATTGAATACGGGTCTGAAACTCTGAATGTATTTGTTTTTTTAATTTTTTGTTTAAAGAATGTTCCAGGCCTTTCTCCGACATCGTCGGCGATGGCCGGAGCTCTCTTCCTCACCATCTCACACAAGCTCTCAAGCTATGATAATGGCAAGTCAAGAAGAAAGAAGATGAACAAAAGATCAAAAGATCAAGATTTCATTCACAAGTTGCAAAGTTACAATGTTGGTGTATTTATACAAAAGAGGCACTGCTGAGAGCTAGTTCAGGCCGTTACAAATGGAACTCAGCACCTCAGCATCTAACTAACTAATGCCAGCTGGCTAACAACTATACATTCTTACACTTTAACCCCTGAAAAGATATTACACATTACAAAATAGTCCTATAGCTGATACAACTGATACAACTGATACTCTTCTTCTCCTTCTCAATAGCTTCAGCAATGTCTTCTATTCTTCAGCAATGTCAACAGCTACACTCGAATACTGATCAGCTCTAGCAGATTCTTAAGCTGTATCAATACACCCCCCTTGAAAAGGTGATTCCAAGATTGGTCGAAAATCTGGGAATCGCCAATAGACATCCCAATAGCTTTCCCAAGTTGCACATTAGCAGCAGAGTGTTTCCATTGTATGAGTACTTCGGATACGGCAATTCCCCGTCTTGGTACCATACGTCTAGCTAACAAGTGTTCTGGAGTAGGGGATTCTTCAACAAAATAGGCAGGCAAGGAATTAGGAGATGATGCTGTAGAGTTGGTGCGATCAACATGAGTCTTCAATTGAGATATGTGGAATATATCATGAATACGAGCATCTGTAGGTAACTGGAGACGATAGGCAACTGCACCGACCCTAGCGATCACTTCATAAGGACCATAATACAATGGATAACTTCTGTATACGATGCCCAGCAATAGAACTCTGTTTGTATGGTTGGATTCTCAAATAAACCCAACTACCAACTTCGAACTCTCTATCAGTCCTATGTAAATCAGCTTGTGCCTTCATCCTATTCTGAGCTTGTAACAAATTGTCTTTCAACAAAATGAGAACTTCATCTCTGGAAAGGAGTGTGTCTTCCACTGATTGTACTCTTGCAGTCTTGGGGATATAAGACAATAGAGTGGAAGGAGGTCTACCGTATACAGCTTGATAAGGGGATAGCAATCTGGAACTGTGCTCATGTGTATTGATGCAGTAAGCAGCCCAATCTAACCACTTCGACCAATCCTGTGGTTTGTAAGCAACAAAGCAACGCAGATATGTCTCTAGAACTCTATTGACTACTTCCGTTTGGCCATCAGATTGAGGATGGAATGCCGTACTCATACAAAGCTTTGTACCTTGTAATGCCATGAGCTCCCTCCAGAAATTTGAAGTAAAAATCGCATCTCTATCACTGACAATAGTTTGTGGTAACCCATACAACTTGATGACATTATGAAAGAGAGCTGCAGCCACTTCCTTAGCCGTATACGGGTGTCGAAGGGGAATGAAATGGCAAAATTTTGATAGCCTGTCAACTACAACCAGAATAGTAGTATAACCCGCACTTCGAGGCAACCCTTCGATGAAATCCATACTCAAATCATCCCAAATTTGCTCTGGTATGGGTAAAGGTTGAAGTAATCCCGCAGGGGAGGTACTCAGATACTTGTTTCTCTGACATTCATCACAAGAACGAATGAAATTCCTGAGGTCCTTCTTCATCCCATGCCAAAAAACCACTTTCTTCAGCTGCAACCATGATTTATCAATACCCAAATGTCCCCCAAATGGTGTACAATGTATTTCCTCCAAAAATAATTGCCTTGCAGTTGATGTAGGACTTAATAGAATACACTTCTTGAAGTAATATACCCCATCTACCATAGACAGCCTATCATCCTCACCTGCGGTTATTTTCCTGCTAACCTCCTCAAAATATGGATCATTGAGAACCATTTGCTTAATGAGAACTAACCAAGTAGGCTGAACCACTGCAATAGAAGCCAAAGTAGCTTACCCTTCTTCTTCAAATTGTCGCGAAAGACAATCTGCAGGGATGTTTTCTCTTCCTTTCTTATACTCAACTTCAAAATGGTACCCATGTAGCTTAATTAGCCAAACATGCTGAGCCTCAGTATATAGTCTTTGTTCTAAGAGATGCTTTAATGGCTTATGGTCAGTTCGTATGACAAATTTCCTTCCCAACAAATACTGCCGCCATTTCTTTACAGCTAAAAGAATAGCTAGCATCTCTTTCTCATACGTAGACAAAAGCTTGCTCTTACCTTTCAGCTCATGACTCAGATATGCAATTGGATGTTTTTGTTGTAAGAGAACAGCTCCTAACCCAGTACCAGAAGCATCACATTCCAATTCAAAAGGAATATTGAAATTAGGCAACTGAAGGATAGGAGGTGAAGATAACTTTTCCTTCAATAGAAAAAAAGCACCTTGAGCTTCATCTTGCCAGCAAAAAGCCCCTTTCTTTGTTAACTTTACTAGAGGCCATGCAATTGAGCTATAATTGGCGATGAATTTTCTATAATAACCTGTAAGGCCAAGGAATCCCCTCAGAGCTTTAATCGATCTTGGCACTGGCCAGTCTTGGATCGATTTCACCTTCTCTTGATCTACTGCAACACCTTGAGATGATACTACATGACCCTAGTATTGAACTTCCGATACTCCAAAAGAACACTTGCTAAGCTTAGCATATAACTGATTATCCCTTAAGATCTGTAGGACTGTAGATAAGTGTTGTTTGTGAGTTGCCAAATCACGACTATATATGAGTATATCATCAAAAAACACTAGCACATACTTCCGCAATTGGTTTTTGAAGATGGAATTCATAAGTGATTGGAATGTCGATGGTGCATTGGTCAAGCCAAAAGGCATAACAAGGAATTCATAGTGTCCTTCGTGAGTGCGAAAGGCTGTTTTGGGCACATCTTCGACATTCATCCAGATCTGATGATAACCACTGCGTAAATCTAGCTTGCTGAAGATGGTTGCCCCATGAAGCTCATCCAACAACTCATCTATTATAGGAATTGTAAACTTATCCTTTACAGTTACCTCATTCAAAGCTCTATAGTCGACGCACATATGCCAACTTCCATCGGGCTTCTTTACCATGACAATAGGTGAAGAATAAGGACTATGGCTTGGTTGTATAACCCTTGATTCTAACATCTCCTTGACCAATTTCTCAATCTCATTCTTCTGATGCCAAGGGTGTTTATAGGGTCATAAACTGATGGGTTTACTACCAGGGAGAAGGACAATATTGTGGTCACAACCACGATGAGGAGGTAAGCCCATATTCTCTTTGAACACCTCAGAGAATTGATCCAAAACCTGCTGAAGGGGAAGAGGGATTGCTGCCTTATTCTCGTCAACTCCTAGTGTTTTTGGAGCACCCACCATCTGCAGGAACCATCCATGTTTAACTTGCAACAAGGCTTTTGAAATATTTTTGGGTGTAGACAGAACTAAATCTGGAGGAGTAATTCCCAATAAGGTTCTTTCTTGATTATTCAATCGAAACCTAAGTCGTTTTTCCCTTAAGTTCCACACGACATCCCCCAATGTTTCAATCCATTGGGATCCCAACACTAATTGACAGGTATCCAAAGTGACCACATAACAATCTGCGATTATAGGAATACCCTGGCACATAAACTTGACTTCTTCACAAAGACCCCAACACTGCAGTTGTTGTCCCCCAGCTATAGTGACTTCAAGATGTGCCTGCTGGTTAATAGATAGTTGCAGCTTGCGTGCAAGCTGTTTATCAATGAAATTATGCGTAGCACCAGTATCCAACAATGCACAAACAGAGTGAGAAGATATAGTTCCCAAGATTCTAAAGGTTGTAGGTCGATTACTACCTGTGAGAGCATGCAAAGAAATCACTCCTGGCTCCACATGGTTGAGTGTAGTTTTAATTGACTTTGTATCCACCTTATCTCTGATCTCCACTTGTTCTTCACCCCCAGAACTATCATCAAACTCATCGGCCTCTTCATCAAAAGCTCCCAAATCTGCAAAAACTCCCCACTCTCGCAAGTCCCCATCATCTGCATAAATGTCTTACCCGAACACTTATGGCCCCTCACAAATTTTTCATCGCAGTGAAAACATAAACCCTTCTCTCTTCTTTCCTTCATGTACTGAATCAATTGCGGGTTTTAACTGTAAGGTTATTAGGTGTTGCAGACCAATTACTTCCTGTAGATGATCTATTGCTTGGGAGATTTACACTAGTTGCAAGATTTGAAGTAGCTGTAGAGTTGGTAGTTATAACTATTGGACATTGAGTTGTTCTTAACAAATGAGTGAGACTTCCAACCCTTCTTCTGATCATTAATGATCTCCTCTCTAGCTATTGCTTCCCTAATCCCTATAGGCTGCAAGAACACTTTGGGGTTTCTTGAGTTTGACTTCTTTACGCAAATCACTCTTTAACCGTGAAATGTAACAACTAACCAAGGAAGATTTAGCTAGAGGTTTTGCAAGCTGACTGAACTTCAAGAACTCTCGATGGTACTCCGCCACAATCCCTTCTTGTTGAAGTTTATATAAAGAAGCCTCAGGATCATCAAGCTCCGCAGGCCCAAACTGCTGCATCAGCTCCGCCTAGATCTTTTCCCAATCAATAATCTGTTCTTCTTGTTGCTCAAACCACCGCCACCATAACAATGCTTCTCCCCTCAAATAGTAGAGGCTAAAGGGTAATTGATCAAGAACATCAATCCTCTGAGTGTAGAAATGATGTTCCATGTGGTATATCCAATTCGTTACATCTCCTGTACCATCAAAACTAGGCAAATCAATTTTGGGGTGTTTTGGGAAGAAGGTGTTACCCTCATGACGACGCTCATTGCTCTCATGTCGTCTATCGTGACTTCTTGCAGGTTCTTGATGCTGGTAACCAGTTCTTGAATGTAATCTTGGTCTTTCCCTATATCTCCGAGCTCTGTCTCTAGTATTTCTATCTTCTTGATCATGAATATGTGACTTGATTAACCGAGAACTCCTGGGGCTTGAGTGATGATGCCTTCCGAACTCCCTCTGTAACACCCCCAATTTTTTTTTTTTGAAAACTAAGTCTCCAAATTCAATTCTTTCAATTTCTATATCACTTTGATCATAAACTAAGAAAGTTATATTTCAGGAAAAATTTTGACAGAGTCTCCCCTGTAAATTTTGCCCCGAAACACAAAAAGCTTACGAAATTCTGCTCAAAATTCCGTAGCTCACAATCAACATAATATTTTCATTGGCTCCCCAGGCCAAAATGAGCAGATACACACAGGCAATATAATATAATGCACTGGGGGCCAAACTCATAACGGATTATCAAATATCAATTAAAAACTATAAATTTCTTTGAAAAACAAGGTAAATTTTTAGAAAAATTCTTGTAAAACCTACCACAGAGCCCGGTACTCCACAACGAGGTGGTACGGGTCACAAACATACCACACCACCTCACACTATACTCATCATCGTCATATACATGCTTATACACCCATAATACAATTTAAATCATAAATTTTACTATTCCTATAACTAAATAATACAAATTTTTAAAATAAAAATTTATCCTACCAATCCACGCCTCACCTCTGCACTAATGAGAACCTGCAACAGTGGGGGATCTAGGGTAGTTCTCAGACTCCCCTAACCCCCCAAACACTAAGGGGTTAGCCATTTATGGTGTGAGTATAATTATTAATCTAATGAAAAATTAAAATAGTATACAAAAAATAAATTAAACTTACGAATACCAAATTAAGATAGTGCAACCTGAATCCTGAACACAACAACATCGTCAATACAACGATATATCAAATACTTTGTTAATTTTGCATTCAACTATTTAATTATCCATAACTTCCCACATTTCATAATATATTTCACAACAACCTCGTATTTATATGTATATATATATATATATATATATACATACTTATTCGACATCCGTATAGTACAAATACACATACCATCCATTACTTTTCAATTTAACTACTCTAACCCAATATTCATTCTTCCACAAGTATCGTCATAATAGCATTATAACCATTTATACGTTATTGCTCCTTTCATTAATAACAATTTTTATGAATACAACTCATAATACACATACTCTCTTAATAACGAATTTCATAACCAATCCCATATGACATTTGATAGCATTCATAAAATGCTATAGTAGACCTACAATAGCATTTTACAAACGCTATCAAAAGCCCCGCTATAATAACTCTATAGCGTTTTAACAAAACGCTATAAAATGTATAGCGTTTCGGCAAACGCTATAGAGTCTATAGCGTTCGGCAAACGCTATAGAATCTATAGCGTTTTCAAAATGCTATAGAATCTATAGCGTTTGCCGAAACGCTATAGATTCTATAGCGTTCGGCAAACGCTATAGATTCTATAGCGTTTTGTTAAAACGATATAGAATCTATAGCGTTTTCAAAATGCTATAGTTTCTATAGCGTTTTGTTAAAACGCTATAGAATCTATAGTGTTTCGGCAATGCTATTAGTGTTAGAGCATTTTGTAAAAACGCTATCGTTAGACAATCCAATAATAGAATCAAACATACAACATTTTTAAAACGCTATCGTTTTGATATTTGTGGTTTTTTACAGCATTTCAGGAACGCTATTTCGTTTTAACTATATACAAAAAAAATTCTACGGATACAAATAAAAATCGATTTATCAAAAATATCAATACACCATTAAAACTATAAAAGTTTTGCAAATTTGTGTACAAATATATAAAAACATATCAACATAGAAATATCTACACAATAAACTTATAAAAATGTTCATCCAATAAACTTAAAACCGACGACCATACAGGAGACATACATCAAAAACTGCAATTTCAGAGTGACCGGCTATTACAAACTTTCATATGTTTCAATACCAGCGAAATATAGCATATCAGCCATCACCGGAAAATTCACTTGGCAATGCAGAAGAACCAACATGTCATTACTTTCTAAAGCTAAAAATTAAGACAGTTCATCTTCTTTTCAACCAATATCCAGTACCTACACAACACAAGTTAAGCCATATACCGTGCCTTATCAGCCTGACATTTCCTTTTTTGTACACTGAGTTATAAATATCACCAGATATCACTACTAAACCTATCTGCAATCTGAGCCAACTGCATCCTGAACAGATTTGAAACCATCTCTCTCCAAGCACTCTGCAAAACTGCATCCTGAACAGATTTGAAACCATCCTGAACAATTCAGCCTGAAAGACAAGAAGGAAAAGTTTAAAATCCAGTTTCTTTCTCTATTTATCATCCAACTTACAGACCATCCAACTTACATGTAATAGGTTCTTTATATTAAAATTTGTTTCAAAACACATGTCTGGATGTAAAATGTATTACCAGAATAAAGATAAAGAAATACGAGTCAGATTGTCTCAAAAGTCTCAGACCATGAACTAGGAGAAAACATGAAAGATTGAACATACAAACTCAAGGCTGACACTAGTAATGTATAAGGTCTTACCAGGACTTGCTAATGCATACAAAGATACCTGGGGCTTCAGTGTCAAGGCTGTTTTGGACTGGTTTTTTTGTATATATAAAACAGAAATGGTCTTTGGCATATATCTTTGACAATGTGAAGGAATTGTCGGTTAAAATTACCACTAACTAGGTGTTCAGGTTCATGAATTTTTATTATATGTTCAGTAGCAATGCAAAATACACTTGAATGCCAGCACACAAATGTTCAACATAATAAACTCGAACCCACGTGCCCTGATGAAACTATCAATCTAGAGACATTAATAAGAAGCAGGAAATAGAGAAGCCTCAGCAACTATTGGATTACATAACTATACTTGTCCACACCTAGAAGAGTTACAACACCTAGCGTTTAGGCATATTGCGTTTGGGTCAAGTTTGAAATGATCATGGAGAACAAAAAGAAACTCACAAATTCCATCTCAATGTGTGTGTTGTTATATAAATAAAAAATGTAGGAAACCCATCTCATATTATCTGCATATATCACATTTATGCCTTTTACAATTATCAACATTCAAATATTATGGCATAATTTTCACAGGATTGTGTGTTAATACTACTTAACAACTTTGCAAAAGGTAATGGCATTATTATAAAGTTAAGAATTCGCAGAGAAAGCTAAGCTACCACTTTTTCAAGTTATTATTATTATTAGGGGGGGGGGGGGGGAGGAGGGATACATTTCAATAAAAAAGAGAAAATAAATCAAAGACAGTAGCAATAATTTGTTCATAGCTAATCTTCTTGTAGCATGAACAACACCAAATCCATAATAGCAACAGGACATGATAACACGGATATGACTAGTTAGTATCAGTAGGGCAGCAGTAGAGACACTTAAAAATTTTGTGTCTGCAGATTATGCAGCAGAAACTAAGTATAATACTTTGGAAGATTAAGTGCAATTGCCTATCTTTGCCAATTGGTCACGATAGTAGGGAGACTCCAGTCGATGCAAAATGAGAAAGAAGTAATTAGACTACTAGCAACCTAGGTAGATTATCCAGACAGAATGTAAAGATACAAACTGCTGATATATTAGATGTAATTTCAGAGGTTGGTATGGAGAACACCACCTACTATTTTAATTCTAAACAAAGTGTATACCAAATGATGCATGGGCATTAAACCATCGTGATTGTAAACAGATATATTTTGATACAATTGCATGTCGATTCAAGCTATGTTTTCTTGCATCCATTGAATCTTGGATCTAGCAGGAAAGTGAAGGATGTCACTTGCATTTTACTTTGTGTCTGATCCCTTTTCTCAGTTTCATAGTAACCACAAAATCTTATCATACCTGAAGTGCTAAAGTGAAGTAGCAAGGGGGGGAAGAAAAAGTAGCAGCATGGACAGTGGTAAGGAAAGTGAAAATAATCTGACTTTATGAGTGCAGGAAGTCACAATGTTGAGAATAATATTGCCCATCCTCTCCACTTATCTATACAATGCCTGCAATGAGAGACCGGCGAAATGGTGAGGAGCAAGAAGTAGATGGATCTCCCAGAAAGCTAGCAGTTAAAGGTATTGGGGGTATATGCTTGATTCCTTTAATGTGTTACTTTTGGTGAGAAGAGTGGAGGGATTTGTAGTACTTTAGCTTATACCATTTAATTTAAAGTGCATAAGAGATAAGGCAAAGAGGAAAAGACCCTGTTCTTGCTAATTGAAATGCTTTAATGAAATCTGATCTTTTGATACCAAATTTTCGACTGATTAGCATAAGAATTTGTTTGGGATTTAAGTTTGTGAATTTTCTTGCATTTCGAACTAAAAACTTTCCATTAAATTCTAAAAGCAAGTTGACATTTTTGTAATGATTGGATGTATTTCGCTGAGATTTGTGCTATGATTTACCTTTTCTCTGTGCATTTAGTAAATTCATCATTTTGTTCCTCTGGCTTCTCTATATATCGAGAAATTACAGTCTAATCAACCAAGAAGCTCCTTACTCCTAATAAGCAGATCAGCTGAGATTTTTAACTCCGAGTACAACTAAAACTAATCCTAGAGTCATCAAACTTAAACAAACTAAAATTAAACCCACTTCCGCATTGGTTGCAAATTTTCTGTCAGTTGTGCCTTCTCAGCTGGATCAGTTGAAACTGCCGTCAATGCCAAACAAATCTCTGATATCCGTGCAATCTCCAGCTACCAATAGCACTGCCAATTCCGATTCGGGAGATGGAAAGAGTAATAGAAGATTAAAGAGCTTGATGACAATCCACCGTCGCAAGATCTTTCTACTGTTTGCCACAGTGTAAGTGAAGAACTTTCAGCTATTTGAAATCTTTTAAAGACTCAAAATTTTCCAATGATATAGAGCTTACAAAGTTTAACTGGTTCTTACTCGGAAAATTTTGAGTCTTTAAAAGATTTCAAATAGCTGAAAGTTCTTCATTATATAGGTCACAGTGATTAAAGTAGTTTGTAACCTCTGAAGTAGAACAAACATATACCAACACCATACAAAATATATCATTATATAGGTCACAGTGATTAACAAACTACTGAAGTAGTTCAATACTACATAATTAACAAGAGGAACTCTTACAAGAGGAACTTACTAGTCAAGTGATCAAGTCATCTGTTAGGAAAAGTTACATCATTGATCATGCAATTTAAGCTCAGGAAACCAAGAGGTAGCTTCATAATGTCGGGGTTTTCCCAACTTCAATAGGGTCAATTTCATAGCACAAGGCTCATACAACCTAGCAGCAACCTTATATTTCACCAAGACAAAGAAAAAGTCTACATGGGGACAAGATGATAAATTTGCTCTAAGAAAAGGCTTTCATCTTCGAAGCATGATAAAAGAGAGCAAATAAAATGATTACCATATAAAGGAGTAAAGTAAACATGTACGAATATAAACAACTTCCTTTACTGAGGAGTAAAGTAAACATGTACGAATATAAACAACTTCCTTTACTGTATAAGAATTTGTTTGCTTACACATCACTCAAACAAGCATTGGGTAGAACCCTAGAATGGAAACTTTGCAATAGTGAGAGCATGAGGTAATAAGCGAAAAATTAACTAGTTCCACTTCATCTACTATAGATGTATATGCATTTCCAGAATATTGTTTTACTCTAATATCATCTTATGAAAGAGTTATTCCTTCCAGTGTTTTGCAGATATTCTAGTTTTAGCAGCGAATGATTCTGCAATTGTTCCCATATCTTCGCCCTCTATTGGAATGTCTCTTGGTAAGTAAGACCATATTGGCTTGAGGGTTTCACCTACCGTCATATTGGGAGACTCAACAATCTATTTGTAGTTGAAAGTGGGTTTCACAATTGCAGTTAACATTGTACTCAATTACTAGTGTTCACAACTCAACAGTCCGTGTGTTTAATAGTTTTAAATTTTTAATTGCATAGAAGATATGACTTGTGAGAAATGTTTCTTGCAGATTTCTTTTTTAATATAGCTTTAGTGCAGGATAATTACACCAAGAAATATCTCCATATTGATATGTACCATAAACACTCCAAAATCAAATTGACACTTATAAAACATTCCTAGTTAATGAATCGGAAAATATATCTGAGCTATCAGTCCTAAAAAGTTGATTGACATTTAAAAATCTTTGTCAAAACCATAATGACAGAATTACCACAGGTTGTGACTTATCGAAAACTATCTTTAGTACAGGAAATAATTCAATAGAAAAATACTGGGACATAGATTTGCAGTGTACGGAAACATCTCATTTCATTGTAAGCGTCATTAATCTACATATCGATATAAAAATTAAAACAATGATATAAGCAGAGTGTGCTAAGAGACAATTATGCTACCTTGTCAGGGGGGCCCTTGGAACCACCAAGTAGAATTTCTGCACTGCATTACATAGACAAACTATTAGCTAAAGTTATAAATAAATAAGTCAAGACTAGTGTATACCAATGAAAGAAAAAAAATATAATGTCATAAACAATAAGAACCTACTCGCAAGATTCCTTTATTGCCATTATAGAAGCTCCCTTCCATTCACCCGTCCCATTTTGCCAGGAGGAACGTGTAACGCAGACAATATCTCTTCTTCAGGAGCATATCCTTCACTTACTAGCTTTTCTGAACATAGATAACATCAGTCAATAGAAAATCCTATGAAAACCTAGTCAATAAACAACAAGTATCACAGTATCCAGTATACATCCACATAAAATGGATACATCTTATTTCTTCAAAAGTTGTAAATGAAATTACGTTTCAATTGGTTCTTTGGCATACTAATTATTGGGAATGAATAGGCCCAAGCCATTATCATTTCCCTTCTGTGTGGAATTCCTTCTACTCAAGAAGGGCGTTCTTCTTCTTGGTGATGTGAGACTAACCAGCATAACTAATATCTCTCACCTTCTTAAAGAGGCTACAAACCAATAGCCAGTTCAACTATAATTTGTGCAATTATATATGGAAAGAAGCATGTATCTACACAGGAGGATCTTCGGGCCAATTTTCATCATAAAGTTATAAGAAACAAACGAAGGATGGATTCCTAATGCTAAACTAATTTATACATGGACTCAAATCACACAGACAGGAATATACACATACTCATAAAATTCTAAAAACAAAATAGAAGAATTATATGAGAGAAAGTTACATACCAGACACCACGCCAAGCAAGACAACGGGCGAAGGAGGTCGACGACGGCGTATTGCGAGGGGCGGTACAAAGGTTCGACGGTGCGGAGGTGGGGGACGTAGTGTCGGGAACTTGGACTTCGACGACCGTAGGAGGAGGTCGACGGTGGCCCAGTGGCGAGCGACGTGCAAGGGTCAGGAGTCGAGGGGGGGGGGGTGGGTGGAGACAGCGTGATTGAGGGGGAGGGTTTAGAGTAGGGTTTGGAGTAGGGTTTGTAGAGGAGAAAAGGTTGGGGTATTGGGAGAAGAATCGGGGGAGGAGATAGAACTAATTCGAGTTGTAATTGGATTAGTTAAAATTTTCTATCTTACCCCTATCTATTCAATTTATTTTGGATATAACAGCATTTTTAAAACGCTATACAAAGTATAGCATTTTCAAAATGCTGTCGTAATTAACATTAAAATTTAAAATTACTAAAAGACAACATTTTCTTTAGAAATGTTGTTATTAATCACTTTTAACAGCATTAACAATTAAATGCTATAATAAATATGTTGTAGAAAGCTATATATGTTGTAGTGTCGAACTCATAACGGATTATCAAATATCAATTAAAAACTATAAATTTCTTTGAAAAACAAGGTAAATTTTTAGAAAAATCATTGTAAAACCTACCACAGAGCCCGGTACTCCACAACGAGGTGGGTACGGGTCACAAACATACCACACCACCTCACACTATACTCATCATCGTCATATACATGCTTATACACCCATAATACAATTTAAATCATAATTTTTACTATTCCTATAACTAAATAATACAAATTTTTAAAATAAAAATTTATCCTACCAATCCACGCCTCACCTCTGCACTAATGAGAACCTGCAACAGTGGGGGATCTAGGATAGTTCTCAGACTCCCCTAACCCCCCAAACACTAATAGTGCGTTTGGTTACCTTTTTTGGAAATATTTTCAGGAAATTTTTTTCTGAAAATGCATTTGGTTATATTTTGTACAGTACATCTTTTGAGAAAACATCTTTTGAGCTGTTTTCCCCTTTTGCCTTTTCCCCTTCTTCCATCCCCATCTCACTGTGGAAACAAGTCTCCCTATTCACCACTTCTCTCTCGTCACCCATACTCGTCACCTCTCTCTTCACCCTCTTCGCCACCTTTCCTCGATCGAAGTTTTCCCCCTTCCTCTTTCTTCGCTGACAGGCGACGTTAGATCTGAAATCCCTAATGCCCTCGTCAGATCTGAAACCTAACGCCCTCTTTCACCCCTTCTCACCCCGCACGATAGCGTGTCTCTCTTCGGGCCCCTTCTCACCCCGCACGACGCTCGATTCATGGTCTGTGAGACCAGATCTGCTTTTGCAAGAAGGTCTCTTCGAAATCGTAGTTCTAGAATCAGACGCCGGTCGAGGGAATCTGTCGGAGACAACTTCTTCATGTTTGAAAACCAGCAATCCAGGGTATGTTTCAAATCTATGCCCAATTTTTTTGATTCTGTTATGGTATTTGGTCTATATTTCCACATTTGCTTCATAAAAAAAAACCCTTTTTTAGGGTTAATTTAATGGATGTACTGACAAATTGAGGGTCCAAAATTGTTTTTTTTCCTGGGTTTGCTGTGATTTGGAGATCTTCAGTACTGATTTGTTTATTCCAGATCCGGGAAAAAAAAATATTTTCTTTTAATACTTGGCCTATACTGAATGGAGACCTATTTTTGTACTGAATTGAATTTCGGAATGAGGTGTTTTCACCCTACGGTCGACGTCGCTTTTGTTAGTAGTTGAAATTGGATATTTCAAGTAGACAGGATTAATGGTGGTGGCTGAACTGGAAATGGAGTTTATTTTTTTTACTTTGATTTCGATTGAAGTGGAGGTGGATAGTACACATCATCTACAATTGTTATAGTGACCTCCAATTAATACTGTTCACTATTAATGTTTACCAATTGATGATTGTTATTTTATATTGATCGTTAAGGGAAAGGAGATTGAGATGGATAGTGATCTTGGGCTTTGGCCAGCAATTAATGTGCGTACATTTATTGAGATGATGGAGGCCGAGGTTGACCGAAATAGTTTAAAAAGTGCGAAATTTGATGCAAGACAATGGTCTCAATTGATGGCTTCTTTGAACCAACAATGTAATCGTGCATACACGCTTAAACAAATAAAAGATTAATATGGACGACTTAAGATGCAGTGGAAAACTTTTCACGATTTGAAGAATCAAAGTGGTATGGGTTGGGATGAAGAGAATCAGATAGTGACTTGCGATCCCGTTGTTTGGCAGGCATATGTCAAAGTTCACATATAATTTTTTTTTATGCTACTGTGGGATTATGATCGTAATATACTTATTATTGACTCTTATAGTTGTAAACTAACAACACAATAATTTATAAATAGGCACACCCTAAAGCTTCCGAATTCAAAACGAAGGGTTTGGCCAACTATGATGTGTTGACCAAAATTTTTGCTGATTCTACTGCCGAGGGTTTACTTTCTAGGGCTTCATCTCAAAGGGTGTATGACCTCGATGAGGAACAAAGGGTCAACTTTGAGTTCGCCCACCCCACTCAAAACCAGAAGAACTCATCACAGATTTGAGGAAGCCATCAGAATATGTTGGAATTTGACAAATAAGGCAAACAATGGATATGATGAATTTTGTAATGGATACTACCCACTTTCAAAATTTGGAAGTGATGATGCTTTATTCTGATCCTTTAATACTCTTTGGAGTAATTATTGTTGTTTGCTTTAAACGAAAGTAAGGCCTGCATTTTATATCAGTTTGTGATGACTTCTTCTGTGATATGAGAAAGCAGCGTGAGTTTAACTGGGTTTAATTTCCATACTGTACACAATCTAATACAGTGCTGTGCTGAGTATTGGTGCCCATCATGGTGGGGGATTATCACCTACTGATGGTTTATATATTAGTAACAATCATGGTGGGAGATTATCACATACTGATGGTTTATAATGTACACAATCTAATACAGTGCTGTGCTGAGTATTGGGTGCCTATCATGGTGGGAGCTTAGCACCTACTGATGGTTTATATATTGGTGCCCATCATGGTGGGAGATTATCACATACTGATGGTTTATAATTTACACAATCTAATACAGTGCTGTGCTGAGTATTGGTGCCCATCATGGTGGGGGATTATCACCTACTGATGGTTTATATATTAGTAACAATCATGGTGGGAGATTATCACATACTGATGGTTTATAATGTACACAATCTAATACAGTGCTGTGCTGAGTATTGGGTGCCCATCATGGTGGAAGCTTAGCACCTACTGATGGTTTATATATTGGTGCCCATCATGGTGGGAGATTATCACATACTGATGGTTTATAATTTACACAATCTAATACAGTGCTGTGCTGAGTATTGGTGCCCATCATGGTGGGGGATTATCACCTACTGATGGTTTATATATTATTAACAACATGGTGGGAGATTATTACATTCGGATGGTTTATACTGTACACAAACTAATACAATGCTGTGATGAGTATTGATGCCCAGCATGGCGGGAGATTATCACCTACTGATAGTTTTGATGCTGCTGATGGTAGCTGGTTGCTTCTGGCTGTTTTTGATGACTGCTTCTGGCTGCATGCTGGTATTGATGGATTCTGATACTTGTGTTGGCTTCTGATACTTGTGAAGGATTTGATGGCTGCTGATGGACTTATGTAATGGCTGCTTTGGGCTTCTTTGTAATTTTTTTGTCAGTTTCAATTTGTACTCTGTTGATAGAGTGTACAATTACCTTCCTATGATGAGTTTTGATGCTGCTAAAGGCATATGATGGACACTGATGGATTAGATTTTTTTTTTTGCTTTGTAAGAGGTTTAAGTGTAGAATTCACATTAGATGGCTATCCCAGATTGTGAAATAAATGTAACAAAAATCAAATTTGTAATGGATATTTTGTACATTTATTGAAAATTTGCATATTGTGTCCAATTGCTGTATTAGCCGACTCTTACACAATTCAAATAAAACATTACAGAGTCGAAGGCTTGCCAATGATGGGAAGATACCAAGAAGAAACCAAAAAAAATTCTAGCAAAGGAAACTTCCATATTGTAGCACGTTGCTTGTTCGTATATTGGTAGAACTTGGGTCTGTATCTGCAAAAAAATAAAAAAAAATCATAAGAAAACTAATGCAAATTCATTAAACATACACCCTGCATAAGCTCCTTTTCAAGAAAACTGAAAAAAAAAATGTTGCCAAACTGGGAAAAAAACGGAAGAAAAAAGGGATTTCGAAATATATTATTACCAAACAGCATTTTACCGTCTAGTTTTAAGAAAACAACATTCAGACTAATTTTTTTACTCAAACAGGTTTTACAATCTCATTTTCAGAAAACAGTTTTCAGAAAACTATTCCAGACAGCTTTTACACATTTTCAGAAAACAGTTTTCATAAAACAATTTTCACAAAACATTTTCAGAAAACTGTTTTCAAAACAACAAACCAAACGCACTCTAAGGGGTTAGCCATTTCTGGTGTGAGTATAATTATTAATCTAATGACAAATTAAAATAGTATACAGAAAATAAATTAAACTTACGAATACCAAATTAAGATAGTGCAACCTGAATCCTGAACACAACAACATCGTCAATACAACGATATATCAAATACTTTGTTAATTCTGCATTCAACTATTTAATTATCCATAACTTCCCACATTTCATAATATATTTCACATCAACCTCGTATTTATATATATATATATATACATACTTATTCGACATCCGTATAGTACGAATACACATACCATCCATTACTTTTCAATTTAACTACTCTAACCCAATATTCATTCTTCCACAAGTATCGTCATAATAGCATTATAACCATTTGTACGTTATTGCTCCTTTCATTAATAACAATTTATATGAATACAACTCATAATACACATACTCTCTTAATAACCAATTTCATAACCAATCCCATAATACGGGTATTTATTTTATTATGCCCTATCCAGTATCATTTCTTACAATTGCTTATACTTATTACATCAAAAACATGCTTTAGGGTTCATTTCCATCTCATTATTCCACTTTAGAAATTCTCATTCTTATAAGTAATATATCTTATTATCATTTTCACTTAATCCCCAACACAGTCTGGGGCAACAACATATCACATCCCCACTTCACTTTATTTCTCATTTCTATCAATCATTACCACTATTATATCCACTCACCCTGCGAATTATGCCAAGGCAGGTAATTCCCACAATTTCCACACAAATTGCGGGCGGGTAGTTCCTTGACACAATTCCAAGGTACAACTCATATCAATCTGTATTTACTTTAATGATCACACACATAATACAATTACTTCGTATTATTCATGATAACACATCTCTTTTATTATTTTCATCTTAAATTAATCACAAGCTGCATTTATCACTTCTTTTCATACACTAACTCATAGCACGTTCACTTTCACATTTACTTCATTCACAACAACTTTCTTTCCCACACACAGTTCACATTTCACTATTTACACGCAATTCACATTTTACTATCCACTTTCTTTTCCACGCACAATTCACAATTTACTATCCACTTTCTTTTCCACACACAATTCACATTCCACTTACCACTTTCTTTACTACCACATTTATTATTAACACTTATTTATTTTATTAGTTTGTCGACCAGTGAGCCACAGTATCCCAACATACTGAAAGCCGACAGCCCAGTAAACACGCGGTCCGATGCTCTCCCAGAGTCTTACTCGTCCGAGGCTACGTCTTCCTCCTAGCCAAACTAGCGAGGGAACACAGCACTCCTAGTCCCACTAGGGTGCCTCCTCGCGACGTCTGTCATCGAGGGAAAAACCACAATCCCCTAGTCCCACTAGGGTACTTCCTCCCAACCGAAGCCAGCGAGGTAAACACTCACCACTGGTCCCACCAGGGTGCTTCCTCGCGACATATGTCATCGAGGAAAAAACCACAATCCCCTAGTCCCACTAGGGTACTTCCTCCCAGCCGA
Organism: Hemerocallis citrina; assembly: GCA_017893485.1. NCBI lineage: Eukaryota > Viridiplantae > Streptophyta > Magnoliopsida > Asparagales > Asphodelaceae > Hemerocallis > Hemerocallis citrina. The sequence goes on from CM030363.1 coordinate 46,663,492, forward strand.
AGCCAGCGAGGTAAACACTCACCACTGGTCCCACCAGGGTGCTTCCTCGCGACAGCTGTCATCGAGGGAAAACCGGGCCTCAAGCCGATAGCTTGGGCGATAAAAATCACTTACCCCAAACATAGTTTGGGTCCACTTACCCCAAGCCGGTCCTTGGGTGTTAGGAGGTCTAGCCCAAACCCCCAGGATTGCTGTAGGTACTGGTCAACAAAGCCATCTGTTATTAGCATTAATCATTGCATCTTTCCATTTTACTTTATCAACATAAAGCATCACAGCTTTTAATTCAACAATAGCCACATCCTTGACTTTAATCACAAGAATAATAACACATTTTATTAACACTTACCATCTCACCTTTTATCTTGCATTTGATGCATATCTGATGTTCACGATATTGATTATCATCTCGTTGTATCATATATATATATATGCATACACCATGTCATTTATCATAGAAACCATCATGTTATTTAATTTACCATAACATCACCCATTATGAATACCATGCTATACGCTACTTCATTAAATCCCATATAAACATACACCAAGTCATTTATCATATAAACCAACATGTCATATTATTGCCCATTAATTCATTTCAAACATAATTAAAATGTAAACATGTACCCAATTATTAATTTCATCAATTATTGCATCACACATCATAATCATCTATATATATTACAATAAACACCACACGTGCGGATTTCCCATCATAAGGGGCCAAAACCACTTATTTCCTCTAATTAAATCTTATAATATCTAATTATAGCATACTAGCTCATACATCCTGTTTCATATAAGTAAAATCACTTATAAGGGTTTATATGCCCCAAAACATGCACAAACGTGTACTATAATTACACGGGTCTTCAAAACATGATCACAATCAATACTTTCGTCTAATTACATCTTATAACACCCATCCATAGCATGCTAGCCCGTACGCAAAGCTCCGCATATACCAAATTACCTATATCGGCCTATATACCCCAAAAACATGCACAAAACGTGCACGGGGTAAAAATATGCAGAAATGATTTGATATATTTAGTTTTTATACTTCAACACGTCACATTAACCCATAATATTGGTTTTATCTACTTAAAATAGTTAATTTCACCAAATATCTCAAAATCCCATTTTCGGGCATTAAAAATCCGTATTTTCGGAAAATTGAAATTTTAGCATAACTTCTATCAAATATATCGAAATGCCACGAAATTTGGCCACAACATAATATACCTAATTACAACATACTCACCTGACGGATCGAGCAAACGATGTCCCACGTCCGTCCTGTAGCTAGTCGAAGTTCGACTTTTTCCTCCTTTTCGACATTCGTTCGAAAATCCGATGCTTCCACGTTGTAGAGAACCCTTCAATTAGTCTATCCCTCAATTTAATTTAAGAATCATGGAGAGATGGAGCGGATTCATGGAAAGGGATGGCCGAATGGGTCGATCGCTGCTATCGGTTGGGATCCCGAAAAAGGAAAGAAAGAAAGAAAGAAAGAGGAAGAAGAATGGGGGGGGGGGGTTTATTTAAAATAATTAATTAAATAAATAATTAATAGGGAGTATTACATATAAGCCCCCCAACTCTTACACTTTACAAATCTAACAATATAAAATACATAAATGGTGTCATAATAATCTTCCAAAGTATAAAATAGAGTAAACAATATTTCTTCATATAAAACTCGACTCATAACTCCAATATATCATTAATACAGATCCAACTCAAATATCAATCCCAATATCAATATTTAAAAATAAGAATAAAATACGATATACCTTAAAATTAATTCTCACCACTACAAAATGAAAAAGGGGATATTTTCGGTATTTTAAAATCCGAGGTGTTACATTCTACACACCTCAAAAGAAGCTCGTCCTCGAGCTATGGGGTTTAAGAAAACTCATCGAACAAAGTCATGATTCTTCCTCCACACCATTACCTAGGATTTTCAGGTACATTATCAGCATCACTACTTCATTGCACTATTGACAACTGAACAACTCGTCGTCTAGTTCGCCGCACTATCGACCTACAATAACCGCTAGTCTCATAGGATATATCACATTCAATGCCACCTCTAACTAGACTTTAATCTACCACGGCTCCACCACTTAATAGGTCTTTCACACCTTTCTCGACATAGAACAAGAAATTCATCAAGAATACTCAATATCTTCAATTTCTAACTTCAAGAGGCTTTCGCCGCTGATGGGCGTCACCTTTTCTTTTGTCGACTACACACCTCAAAAGAGGCTTATCCATGCTCACCTGATAATTAATATTCTTCCTCGTTCCGAACCACTAAAATATTCTCCTGAAATCTTGATACATCTTCATGCCACCGGGATAGACAGTATACTGAATATAAGGAACATTCTCCATCACCTACTACCACAAGCCATCCTCATCAAGAACACCAAATCTACGATAATAACAAGGATTTCCCTACTGCGTACTGACCAATCTACATTACATTCACTAATCTCATCCAGAATTTGACCATACATCCTCTGTCACAAATAGAAATTTTGAATTCCAGTTTGACTGGTCAACTGTAGGATAAACAACTGTATTGATAAACTACCGATATATAGGGTCGGATCAACCTCTACTACTGAAATAAAATCAAATTGATCTATTGAATTGAACACCGTCCACTCCTGGGACGTTATTAAGACAAAATCTTCTTTTCATTTATAGCATTCATCCCTTTATTTCTTCCCCAGGTGGTATTTTATTTCCATACCAAGCTACCATAGTACTCAAGCCACGTTTAGTGCCTCCTGCTAAAATCATTTGCAGGAACGAGTGTTCAAACTCTTACAATTACAGAAAAAGCTAAATCTATTTTCTGAAAAACTAATTTCTCAACACCTTCAATACATGCCTTACTATCACTAATTTCAAATTTGGGTAACTCACGCACCCCGTATAACCACAACTGCCTCAAGATATAAGCCACAAGCGTGCCTTCAGGCATCAAACTCCACCTGATGCGATACTACATGCACTCCCTTCTCGGGATGATCAAAACATGAGCTGTCGTTCATCTTCATTTAACCCTTGAAAATATCTCTCCACGCGGTTCGGATCATACCAACGGCTCATTCTTTATGATAAAATGAGTTATCGATATAACAATAAGAGAAAACCGAGGTATAAACCTCCGATAATAGCCACTTAAAACCAAGAAACTTTGAATTTCCAACACATCCGGGGGTTATTTCCCGTCTTTTCAACTTTTTAAAATTTCTTTCTGATCCACAATTACGCCTTCAACAGACACAACGTGTCCCAAAATTCACACTTCTCGCCCCCAAAAATGACAATCTATAGACTTTTCATACCGCTTCTAGTCCCAACAAGTCTACAACTCAGTTCTGAGTGCCATCTATGCCCCTCCATTCGGCAAAAATGCACCAAACCTCATCTAAGAATACAATCACACCCTGTTAATATATGGGTGAAAGGTCCAATTCATCAAATTCATGAAAACTACAGGGGCGTTCACCAGCCCAAAAGACATCCCTGAGAACTCATACAATTCATTCCGAGTATGAAAAGCAATCCCGGGAATACTGTCCTCTTCAAGGATTATCTGACGGTACTCGGTGTGCAACTCTAGCCGGGAGATTAGTAGCACTTCCCGCAACTAATCCAACAAATTATCTATTTTCAACAACGAATGCTTAATAGTCACCTTTCTTAGTACTTCTTCTTGGTGAACTACCTTCTTTGTTACAATACTACAGAAGCGCCCTACGGCGTATCACTTGATCTGATAACCTTTTCCAAAACATCATCTCAAATTTTCTTTCATCTTTCCCATTCCTTAAGTGGTATAACACAAACAGATTTAAAAATTGGAGTCATACCAAATATCAAATCTATCTTAAACTCCAGAGTTCGCTAAGGTGGGGGACCAAAAACCTCTTCAAATATATCAAAAATTTTGCAAAACCCATCAACAATCTCAATCATCACCTTAGATATTTCCACCAAACCCAACGAGTATAATTTCATCGTCCAAGACATTATATACAATCAAAACTGGGTTTCATCGGGCTGTCTCACCCGAATCCTCCCTACACCATACCCCAACTATGCAGATGACCTACATAACCTTCTACAACCAATCAATCTTTCCAAATATGGGATAAAACCATAACCACACATCACTCCTCAATCTATAAAATATACACCTACAGAACATATGTCCATAGGACCTACACCAGATCTCCTGGGAATAGCCCCTTACGGCACACAGCAATCAATATAATGGAATACTCTAGTAGTGCGCAAATTCACACCGGGATTTCTACAGAGATCAACCCATATGCAGGGTCATGAAAGGAAATGCTGACTCAAGGTCAGACCAAAGTCTAATGGGGATCACACCATTCCACGATAGAATCTTTTCTTCAACAAAACACCCGCATAAACCACACTCTCTATCTCCAACTAAGCAATAATGAACCCATACTCACATAGCAAGATCACTAGGATTAACAAATTCCTAGTTAACCTAAGCTCTGATACCAACTGTAACACCCCAAAATTTTATTTTTTTTTGAAAACTAAGTCTCCAAATTCAATTCTTTCAATTTCTATATCACTTTGATCATAAACTAAGAAAGTTATATTTCAGGAAAAATTTTGACAGAGTCTCCCCTGTAAATTTTGCCCCGAAACACAAAAAGCTTACGGAATTCTGCTCAAAATTCCGTAGCTCACAATCAACATAATATTTTCATTGGCTCCCCAGGCCAAAATGAGCAGATACACACAGGCAATATAATATAATGCTCTGGGGGCCAAACTCATAACGGATTATCAAATATCAATTAAAAACTATAAATTTCTTTGAAAAACAAGGTAAATTTTTAGAAAAATCCTTGTAAAACCTACCACAGAGCCCGGTACTCCACAACGAGGTGGTACGGGTCACAAACATACCACACCACCTCACACTATACTCATCATCGTCATATACATGCTTATACACCCATAATACAATTTAAATCATAAATTTTACTATTCCTATAACTAAATAATACAAATTTTTAAAATAAAAATTTATCCGACCAATCCACGCCTCACCTCTGCACTAATGAGAACCTGCAACAGTGGGGGATCTAGGGTAGTTCTTAGACTCCCCTAACCCCCCAAACACTAAGGGGTTAGCCATTTCTGGTGTGAGTATAATTATTAATCTAATGACAAATTAAAATAGTATACAGAAAATAAATTAAACTTACGAATACCAAATTAAGATAGTGCAACCTGAATCCTGAACACAACAACATCGTCAATACAACGATATATCAAATACTTTGTTAATTCTGCATTCAACTATTTAATTATCCATAACTTCCCACATTTCATAATATATTTCACATCAACCTCGTATTTATATATATATATATACATACTTATTCGACATCCGTATAGTACGAATACACATACCATCCATTACTTTTCAATTTAACTACTCTAACCCAATATTCATTCTTCCACAAGTATCGTCATAATAGCATTATAACCATTTGTACGTTATTGCTCCTTTCATTAATAACAATTTATATGAATACAACTCATAATACACATACTCTCTTAATAACCAATTTCATAACCAATCCCATAATACGGGTATTTATTTTATTATGCCCTATCCAGTATCATTTCTTACAATTGCTTATACTTATTACATCAAAAACATGCTTTAGGGTTCATTTCCATCTCATTATTCCACTTTAGAAATTCTCATTCTTATAAGTAATATATCTTATTATCATTTTCACTTAATCCCCAACACAGTCTGGGGCAACAACATATCACATCCCATAGCCGATAGCTTGGGTAATAATCACTGTACCTCAAACACACAGTTTGGGTAATATCACATCACATCTCAAGCCGATAGCTTGATTATTAATTTCACTTCAATCACTTATCATCTTCACTTCACTTTATTTCTCATTTCTATCAATCATTACCACTATTATATCCACTCACCCTGCGAATTATGCCAAGGCAGGTAATTCCCACAATTTCCACACAAATTGCGGGCGGGTAGTTCCTTGACACAATTCCAAGGTACAACTCATATCAATCTGTATTTACTTTAATGATCACACACATAATACAATTACTTCGTATTATTCATGATAACACATCTCTTTTATTATTTTCATCTTAAATTAATCACAAGCTGCATTTATCACTTCTTTTCATACACTAACTCATAGCACGTTCACTTTCACATTTACTTCATTCACAACAACTTTCTTTCCCACACACAGTTCACATTTCACTATTTACACGCAATTCACATTTTACTATCCACTTTCTTTTCCACGCACAATTCACAATTTACTATCCACTTTCTTTTCCACACACAATTCACATTCCACTTACCACTTTCTTTACTACCACATTTATTATTAACACTTATTTATTTTATTAGTTTGTCGACCAGTGAGCCACAGTATCCCAACATACTGAAAGCCGACAGCCCAGTAAACACGCGGTCCGATGCTCTCCCAGAGTCTTACTCGTCCGAGGCTACGTCTTCCTCCTAGCCAAACTAGCGAGGGAACACAGCACTCCTAGTCCCACTAGGGTGCCTCCTCGCGACGTCTGTCATCGAGGGAAAAACCACAATCCCCTAGTCCCACTAGGGTACTTCCTCCCAACCGAAGCCAGCGAGGTAAACACTCACCACTGGTCCCACCAGGGTGCTTCCTCGCGACATATGTCATCGAGGAAAAAACCACAATCCCCTAGTCCCACTAGGGTACTTCCTCCCAGCCGAAGCCAGCGAGGTAAACACTCACCACTGGTCCCACCAGGGTGCTTCCTCGCGACAGCTGTCATCGAGGGAAAACCGGGCCTCAAGCCGATAGCTTGGGCGATAAAAATCACTTACCCCAAACATAGTTTGGGTCCACTTACCCCAAGCCGGTCCTTGGGTGTTAGGAGGTCTAGCCCAAACCCCCAGGATTGCTGTAGGTACTGGTCAACAAAGCCATCTGTTATTAGCATTAATCATTGCATCTTTCCATTTTACTTTATCAACATAAAGCATCACAGCTTTTAATTCAACAATAGCCACATCCTTGACTTTAATCACAAGAATAATAACACATTTTATTAACACTTACCATCTCACCTTTTATCTTGCATTTGATGCATATCTGATGTTCACGATATTGATTATCATCTCGTTGTATCATATATATATATATGCATACACCATGTCATTTATCATAGAAACCATCATGTTATTTAATTTACCATAACATCACCCATTATGAATACCATGCTATACGCTACTTCATTAAATCCCATATAAACATACACCAAGTCATTTATCATATAAACCAACATGTCATATTATTGCCCATTAATTCATTTCAAACATAATTAAAATGTAAACATGTACCCAATTATTAATTTCATCAATTATTGCATCACACATCATAATCATCTATATATATTACAATAAACACCACACGTGCGGATTTCCCATCATAAGGGGCCAAAACCACTTATTTCCTCTAATTAAATCTTATAATATCTAATTATAGCATACTAGCTCATACATCCTGTTTCATATAAGTAAAATCACTTATAAGGGTTTATATGCCCCAAAACATGCACAAACGTGTACTATAATTACACGGGTCTTCAAAACATGATCACAATCAATACTTTCGTCTAATTACATCTTATAACACCCATCCATAGCATGCTAGCCCGTACGCAAAGCTCCGCATATACCAAATTACCTATATCGGCCTATATACCCCAAAAACATGCACAAAACGTGCACGGGGTAAAAATATGCAGAAATGATTTGATATATTTAGTTTTTATACTTCAACACGTCACATTAACCCATAATATTGGTTTTATCTACTTAAAATAGTTAATTTCACCAAATATCTCAAAATCCCATTTTCGGGCATTAAAAATCCGTATTTTCGGAAAATTGAAATTTTAGCATAACTTCTATCAAATATATCGAAATGCCACGAAATTTGGCCACAACATAATATACCTAATTACAACATACTCACCTGACGGATCGAGCAAACGATGTCCCACGTCCGTCCTGTAGCCAGTCGAAGTTCGACTTTTTCCTCCTTTTCGACATCCGTTCGAAAATCTGATGCTTCCACGTTGTAGAGAACCCTTTAATTAGCCTATCCCTCAATTTAATTTAAGAATCATGGAGAGATGGAGCGGATTTGGGCATGGGAAGGGATGGCCGAATGGGTCGATCGCTGCTATCGGTCGGGATCCGGAAAAAGGAAAGAAAGAAAGAAAGAAGGAGGAAGAAGAATGGGCGGGGGGGGGGGGGGGGGGGTTATTTAAAATAATTAATTAAATAAATAAATAATAGGGAGTATTACATATAAGCCCCCCAACTCTTACACTTTACAAATCTAACAATATAAAATACATAAATGGTCTCATAATAATGTTCCAAAGTAGAAAATAGAGTAAACAATATTTCTTCATATAAAACTCGACTCATAACTCCAATATATCATTAATACAGATCCAACTCAAATATCAATCCCAATATCAATATTTAAAAATAAGAATAAAATACGATATACTTTAAAATTAATTCTCACCACTACAAAATGAAAAAGGGGATATTTTCGGTATTTTAAAATCCGAGGTGTTACACCCTCCTCACATGACGAGGTTCTTCATCTGTATTGCTTTCACTTCTTTCTGAGCTGGATGAATCTCTTTCTTGTTGCTGGTAGTGCCTCTTTCTTGGTTTGTGAAGAAGACAATTCAATGCCAACTCCAACCGATCGAATCTCTCTTCGAAATTGGAATGCTTATGGGATTCAACTCCACCATCAAAAGGGTCTCTTGCATTCTGATTTCTTGCTCCTAGCTTAGATCGATAACCTACCCTTGAGCCAACAGGATTTTCAGCTTCAGGTTGGGGTTCTTGTTCAAATTCGGGGTCTGTATTAACTTCTGGTCCCAATTCAAGCTCTGATACCATTGTTCCAGGCCTTTCTCCGACATCGTCGGCGATGGCCGGAGCTCTCTTCCTCACCATCTCACACAAGCTCTCAAGCTATGATAATGGCAATTCAAGAAGAAAGAAGATGAACAAAAGATCAAAAGATCAAGATTTCATTCACAAGTTGCAAAGTTACAATGTTGGTGTATTTATACAAAAGAGGCACTGCTGAGAGTTAGTTCAGGCCGTTACAAATGGAACTCAGCACCTCAGCATCTAACTAACTAATGCCAGCTGGCTAACAACTATACATTCTTACACTTTAACCCCTGAAAAGATATTACACATTACAAAATAGTCCTATAGCTGATACAGCTGATACAACTGATACTCTTCTTCTCCTTCTCATTAGCTTCAGCAATGTCTTCTATTCTTCAGCAGCAATGTCTTCTATTCTTCAGCAATGTCAACAGCTACACTCGATTACTGATCAGCTCTAGCAGATTCTTGAGCTGTATCAAAGAATAACGAAGTGGGAAGTCTTTCTATGTTTTAGCAAAAAAGAGTAGAACAATCAAAGTAGCAGGAACAAAATTTGAGATTTATATCACCAACCCCAAACATTGTCTGAGTCATAAGTAATTTTTGTAGATATTTTTTTATTTATTTAATGTAGAATATAGCCTTAGAAACAACTAAGAGCATATGTAGTTCGTTTTGTCCAAAAAATGGGTATATGAAAATTTTGGAATTAGCAATTAGCGCTTTCGCTTCAGTCGTCTATACTAAAAACATGAATTTTTTTGGACGAAACGAGATATGAATCCTATATACATTTTTTCTTTTTTTTTTTTTTGAAAAAAAAATTCAGAAACGGTAGATGATGAAACAGTAGATGATCTACCGTTAAAAAAAAAAACCAGAACAAAACAAAACTCCAACTGACTGTTGTCACTGTGGCCCTATTTTTTTTAGATGATCTACCGTTTTTCAATTTTTTTTTAAAATTTATCCAACGATAAATCATCTTCCGTCCGACGTAAAAACAGCAAATCAACTTCCGATTTCCAAAATATGGATAATGCTATATTCTCCCTCAAATTTGGCAGCGTACTGTTCTCAGCGCACCCAAAAAATGAATATTTAGCCAACGACTGAGTTTTTTGGCCAAATTATCCAAAAAAAATTTATATTTGACCAACGTACTACAGATGCTCTAAGAAGTCGCTAGTAGACTACAACACTATATTTAAAAATATACAACACTCTGTAAATACCTAAATATTCATCGGAGACAAGCCCATATTAGGTGTTACAAGAAAGCGTAGAGAACACTTGTCATGATCATGGCATTCCTCTATCCCCCTCCACAAATGGTGTGTAGGGCACAATGTCTCCATCCGGTGGTGTTAGTCCAAATAATGAATGATGAAACATGAAACATGCACTCCTTCAAATACGACTAGTCATCTTTTTCACACAACCCAAACAAAGTACATTCAGGAAAAAGAACCTAGATTTTAAGTTAGGATATGAGACTGGGCCTTTGGATCTTCTAAGAAACACTAACCTCAAGTATAATAATAAGTTGCATCGGGAGACCCTGTTTTTGTGTTGCAGGCTCTGGTTTGTGGCAGTCCATCCTTCTGTTGTATCGCTTCAATTGTCGTTTCCTTCCTTCGATGGCTCCGGGGGCTCTTGTTTTTGTGCTGGGCTCTGTTTCTCTGCCTTTGTATTTGGTGTTGTTTTCTCAGCATATAGCTGCTTTGGGAGTCTGTTTATTGTTGTTTGTGGGTGGGGTGCTTATCACTGTTTAGCAGTTGTGTCTTTTACTATGCGCCTGTGGGTGTGTTTGTGCTGATGTTGGTCCTTTGGTTTTAATTTGCCTCTTGTAAACTGTTTCTATGTACAGAATTTTTGGTTATATTATTATTTTAGGCTGGAGTATTTTCACTCCATCATGTTTCTGACAAAAAATAATAATAAGTTGCATCAATTCCCAACAAATGAGTTTCATACAATCTCACCAGTTTGACATTAATTTCAAATGCAAATATATTAATTAGCATAAAGTATATGCCTTAATGTATATGAATAAGGCTGATGACTGATCCCAATTCAGACAAGTCTCTTCTACAAAGTTTTAGGAAGTGTTGAGAAAAACTTTGTAGTGGTGAGAAAAACTTTGTAGTGGGGAGGAGGGAACCAAAGTTTTAGGAAGTGTACCCATTTCTAGTAAGTCTGTCGGTTTTCCTTTTCTTCTCAAATACTTCTACTTATTATTTTCTTCTCAAATACTTCTCTCTTCTCTGTTAAAATGGGTTTTTAACGTGTATGTCCCTAACAAATATGCTAATATCATATATATTCTTCAAAAATGTGTATTTTCATATATACCCCTAATAATATTAGTTTATTTCTTATTTACCCTTAAAAGTTGCCTCAAACTGCATGTATTTGAAACTTATAAGATTAGTAGCGAATTGGCTAGAAAACATGATGAAGAAGATGAAATAATAAAGATGTACTGTAAATTTGTCTATTTATCACTAAAAGAAAAACCCTTTTTCGGTTTTGGCAACAACTGTTTAATCGTTGTGAACATTAGTTACGGCAACGCGAAAGTCGTTGCTAAAAATAAAATAAAATTTTCCCGGGCCTTTGCACATTCCCGCCAGATTGTGTGTAAATTGGAAACGATAAATGTCGTTGCGTATATTTCCTTATATCTACTGCAACGACAGTATTGTTGCCAAAAATATATATAAAAAAAAATTAACTAAACGCTGGCCGTTCCTAATTCCCCAAACCCACCACACCAAATATCGTATCTTTCCTAATTCCCGCCGCCGCCACATCCCGCCCTAGCCGCCACCACATCCCGCCCTAGACGAAGTGCCCGCACTCGGTGATGCTGACCGGCTCGGAGTTTAAAGCGGGGGGCGGGGTGATGGTGATCCCGTGCGGGTTGACGTTGGGGAGTCACGTGACGTTGGTGGTGCGGCCGTACAAGGCGCATAAGGATTACGATCCGAAGATTGCGATTCTGAGGGAAGGGGACGAGGGGGTGATGGTTTCGCAGTTCATGATGGAGCTGCAGGGGCTGAAGACGGTGGACGGGGAGGATCCGCCGAGGATTTTGCATTTTAATCCCAGGTTGAAGGGGGATTAGAGCGGGAAGCCGGTGATTGAGCAGAATACTTGTTATAGGATGCAGTGGGGGACGGCCTTGCGGTGCGAGGGGTGGAGATCGCCGGCTGATGAGGAGACTGGTATGATACATTCATTTACTTTTAGTGGAAAAAAATAGAAAAAAAAGATGGGATTTTGTATGTAGAATGTTGGCGAAAGAGACAGCTGGTAGTAAATTTAGGTGAGTAGATTCTATTCTAGACAAGCTATGAATTGCTCTAGACAAATCAACTTTTAGTTAGTAGGTTGCAAGTCTTAATTTTGATGATATGCTTAAGATTATGATGAAAAAGGGTTTTGGTTTTCCATATGAATAGGAGATTTTGGTTATGGTTTATGGAATTGGAGGATAAATGTAGTAATTTTTTTCTTCTTCCAGTTGATGAGCAAGTGAAGTGTGAGAAATGGATCTGAGACGACGATGACAAGTCTGAGGAATCTAACAACACTTGGTGGTTAAACCGATTGATTGGAAGAACAAAGAAGGTCTCCTTCGATTGGCCATATCCATTTGCTGAAGACAAGCTCTTTGTTTTGACACTCAGTGCTGGTTTGGAAGGCTATCATATAAATGTTGACGGGAGGCATGTAACGTCTTTCCCGTATCGCACAGTGAGTTATTCGACTATTTCAATAATCATTTGGTATTATGGGTAGAAACCTATGTACCCTAATGTTTTCATTGTCTTATGCCTCTTTTTTTCTTTTAATGACACCTAGGGATTTGTTCTTGAGGATGCTACTGGGTTGCCATTAAATGGGGATTTGGAAGTGCACTCCATTTTTGCAGTTTCATTACCAACATCACATCCCAGTTTTGCCCCGCAAAAGAGCCTTGAAATGTTGCCTGAGTGGCAAGCCCCTCCTCTTCCAGATGAACATGTTGAGCTTTTTGTTGGCATACTTTCAGCTGGTAACCATTTTGCAGAGAGAATGGCAGTGAGAAAGTCATGGATGACAGCAGTAAGGAAGTCGACAAATATGGTGGCTCGATTTTTTGTTGCTGTAGTAAGTGTCTGAACTTCTGAGAAATGTTGTTAGGTTTCCTTGTTGTGTTTTTTTGTTTTGGAAATGTTACCAACTATATCTGCGTTCCATCACCATGGAAGAAAAGAACTCAATGTGGAGTTGAAGAAAGAAGCCAAGTTCTTTGGCGACATTGTGATAGTGCCCTATATGGATAGCTATGATCTTGTTGTCCTGAAGACGATTGCCATATGCGAATACGGGGTGAGTGAAGCTATTGGTCTGCTTAATATCTGTTTTAGCTAGAGTGTACTTTTAGCTTAGCTGATTAATTTGCGTTCTTTCTGAATTGTTTTGGCACTGCAGGTTCGGACAGTTGCTGCTAAGTATATAATGAAATATGATGATGACACATTTGTTAGAATTGATTCGGTGATGAAGGAAATCAAGAAAGTTCCAAGTGATGCAAGCTTGTATGCAGGAAACATGAAGTATTATCACAAGCCCCTGCGCTATGGAAAATGGGCTGTGACATATGAGGTATCTCCTGTTATACTGACATACATACATAGATATTTGGTGCACAATATAAGAACTTTCTTATATATATTAGCCATTCTGTTATACATAACTTTTAACTGGAAGAATAAAGTTTAATTCTGGGGGAATTGCACTCTTAAAATCTTCTCAATTTGTGTTATATTGCATAGATAGCAGTTGAATGGAAAAGTTCAATGAAAAGAAAACCCTGGAAGTAATTTCTTATGTTCTTTTTTCTTTTCTACTTGGATAAGTTTTATACTGATCTGGAAGTATGCAGGAAATTTCTTCTAATATACTCCCTTTCACTTTTGAATCTTCCAAGTTGCTTAACTAAACTACTGTTGGCAATTTATCGGTTAATTTTGCTTTTCCTTCACTTTGGCTTGCGGAGCACACAAGAAAAAATGACCAAGGCAAACTTGAGTGGGCTGACGATGGTCAATCTAAGAAGATACATGTACGTTATAAATTTTGTGCTATGCCTTTATTTATATGGTAGTGTACATTGCTTTCATTGTTTTGGGAAGTGGGGCAGAGCGCTAAATATTTTCAAAAAGTGGGATAGTACGGCAAAATTTTCATTAAATTGCCTGGAAGTTTTTTTTGCTACAGAGGTCAAAAACAATAAAAGGAGCTATCCAGTCCTCTGCATTCCTCTAGTTCACCTAATTATGTATTTTTTTCGTCTTCTTTTTGGTTGCTAAAACGATTAATTATGTATTCAAGAGCACTCCTAGAAACAAGAATTGCTGGCACAACTTACAAATAGAGGTGCATGAAATTCCTCGAATGATCAAGGTACTATTAATTTTAGTGGCACTATTATGCTGTATTGTTTTGTGCATACAGGTTCCAATAGTTTTGACAATCTTTCATAGTTTCATTGTATGCAGCTGGACTAATCATTATTTCAAATATGTAGGTACCACGAGAAGGAACTGTATTTGGAGAATTAGGGAATGAAGCCATTGGTCCGGGAGCATATATTTTTGTATCATATTTTGACAGTGTATGATTTAGTTATATCTTATATGAGTTAGCTGTTGGTTTAGGTTATTAACTCTCCAACATCAACCCCAATTTTTTGCTACTTGTATTTCTAAGAATATTCATCCCAAAATGTTCTTTTGTTCTAAGTTGATTCAGTTCTTTCAATCTTGCATCCAATTTTGTTGCAATGTTTAGATGTCAAGAGAATATTAGAAAACATGGTTAAGTTTATTATGCACAATGGAAATGATTATGAGATACTTAGATATCTTTTTGAGAAGTTGATGGTTGTAATATTTTGAGCATTGCTTCTTATATGTGACATAAATGTAATATGTTTGACAAGGTTAATATTATAGTTTTTGGAATGATGTTGGTTTTTTATTTTTTGAAGTGTATGCTAGTTTGGATAGGCTGATGCAATGACAATATATAATTTGTCTCGAAAAGAATTAAACTTTCGCAACGACAACTGGTAGCTTTAGCAACGACTATTGTTGTTACCAAAATACAAGCAATGCAGAGCAATTATAAAAATAATTGCAAAACTGTTGAGCTTTGTCAACAATAGTAGGCATTGCCAAAATAGAAAATGTAAGGCAACGACAATCATTCATTGCAAAAAATATATCTTTAGCAACGACATAAGTCGTTGCCAAATATATGAAGTATGTTTGGCAACGACAAAGGTTGTTGTGATTAATTTTATATGAAGTATCTTTAACAACGACATGCATCGTTGCCAAATATATGAAGTATGTTTGTCGACGATAAAGGTTGTTGCGATTGATTTTATACCATAACACGGGTGGAATTAGGTATGACAACGACAAAATATATTGCAACGGCAATGTCGTTGCGAAAAAATCTATGTTTGGCAACGACAGCAAGTCGTAGTCAAAATCTTTCGCGACGCCCGGACGCACAACGACCTTGCAATGACAAATATCGTTGCCAAAAATATTTTTCGCAACGAGAAACGAGTTTTAGCAATGACATTTGGCGTTGCGAAAAAGGGTTTTATATTAAGAAAATTGAAGAAAAATTGAAAAAGATTGATGTGTTTCAATTAGTTTTATAGACGATTCAGTTTATAAAAAGTAAGAAGAATAAGCTTAACTAGTAGAGAAATGGTATTTCAATTATTTTACATAAAATCTATTAAACATAGTTGTATATTTCATAATTTTTATGTTTTTAAAGTAGTTTTAACATTAGGGATAGGAATGGTATTTCAGTTATTTTACATAAAATTTATTAAACATAGCTGTATATTTCATAAATTTTTATGTTTTTAAAGTAGTTTTAACTTTAGGGATAACTAAGATGTTGGATACACATTGTTAGGGGTAAATGTGAAAATACACATTTGTGAGGGGTATATGTAATATTAACATATTTGTTAGGGACATACATGTTAAAAACCCTTTTCTTTTTCTTCTCTCTCTTTCACACACACACACACACACACACACACACACACACACACACATATATATATATAAAATAAAATATAAAGGAAGCTATCAAATGGTTCACCTTCAATTCCCCAATCAAAGGCCCAGATCTAACCTCACAACCATCCCATCCCCCCCCCCCCCTGAAAAAAAAAATTCAAACCCAAAAATAAAAAAAATTTCCCCAAAACTAAAAAAACTCATTACTTTATTACTATCTCTCTCTTCTCTCTTCACTTTTTCATATTTCTCTCTTTCTCTCTCTCGCATCCTTTCTTTATTTACTTAGAAATTTAGATTTTAAGATTTCAGGTTTGTAAATTTTCAGAATTTTTATGGTTTTTTTTATTGTATGTGTTATATTGAAAATAGAAAATATCTCTTCAACAGTTTAATTTCATCATTTTCCACACTTAAAGTTCTAAGAAGTTAGATTTTACACCCCCATAAATTATTTTTCAACATATACTAATGGAAACATGGGCTTTTATTTACAGCTAATTATTGTCATACGATTCAAACTTGAGCTACATAATTGTTGTTTTACTGTTTACAGGACTTTTCGTATTTTGTATCGTTCCGAAGACGTGCCGTAGGCATGTGCCCATGGAAAAATCTAGTATATATATATATATATATATATATATATATATATATATATATATATATATATATATATATATATATATAAGAAATTGTGTAGTATATCCATCTATTTTATTAGTGGGATAATAACGAAATAAACTAAGTAAACTAGAAACTACTATAAAAACAGGGGAAAAAAGATATACCGTAGACCCCCCAACATCCCTGAAGATGGGGCTTTTCAGGTAAAAGCAGTACAAAAAAAAACTGAGAGATTCCTCCAACAATTCTGGAGGGTGGGCGTTTCCTCTAAATTTCATGCAATCTCAATCTCCAGATCATCATATTCTGTAGGTGAAAGGCAATTGTGATGCTCCCTCTAGATCATTTTGTTTTTCTCTAATATAAGTAATAAAATCATGAATATTATTACTCACATTGCAAAAGTAAAAATTACTTCCACTTAGCCATAAAACTCAAGTAGTCTTAGCTACGTATATTGTCAAGTGCAAGTGATAGTGGTAAAATCGTAGGAGGTTCAAATTCAATTCTTAAAACAAAATTAATTAGAATACTCAATCCTCGTGGACGCGCAGTGAACAAATGAAAAGATGGAACAACTAGATGCTGTAATGATTGTCATACTCACGAATGTTGAAAACATATTTAAGAAAAAAAATATTATTCTTATTCATTTATTTCTTTATTATATACATCTATATATAAGAATTACATTCTTGAAAAAAAAGAAAGGAGATTGAGAGAAAATTGAGGAGATGAGAGATTTGGAGAATCTGTTTCCTATATATCAGGGAACAGAATATACAATTACTATATTTCAACACCCCCCTCAAGTTGGTGCATAGATATTGAACATGCCCAACTTGTCAACAAATTTCAAGAAGAGCCTATTCGAAACTGTCTTGGTTAGGATATCTGCGAGCTGATCTTCTAACTTCACTTTCGATATCTCAATGACTTTCTCATCTATTTTTTCATTGATGAAGAATATGTCCACCTCTACATGTTTCGTCATATCATGTTGAGCCGGGTTAGCATCAATATCACACGCTGCTTGACTATCACAATACACTTTCATACGTTCATTCGGACCATAGTATAAATCCTGCAACAAGAGTTTCAGCCATAAAGCTTCCGTTATACTTAAAGCTACTCTGCGATACTCAACCTCTGCATTAGAGCGCACAACAACATTTTGCTTCTTGCTCCTCCATGTAACTAAATTTCCTCCAACAAAGGTGAAGTATTCTGAAGTGGACCGCCTATAAATTATAAATCATGCCCAATCAACATCAGTATATGCCTCAACCTTCAAGTGACCATGTTTCGCAAATAAGATCCATTTTCCTGGAGCAGACTTAATATATCTCATAATTCTCATCACTGTATCCATATGTTGTTCCCGAGACGCATGCATAAACTGACTTGTCACACTTAAAGCATATGAAAAATCTGGTCGTGTATGTGCAAGATACATCAGCCTTTCAACCAATCTCTGATATCTTTCCTTATCACAAGGTACATGATTAGCTTCGTTGCACAGTTTCAGTCCTTCTTCTAACGGTGTACTAATCGGCTAACAAGCGGACATTCCATTTTTTTAATAAATCAAGAGTATACTTCTTTTGAGACAAAAATATCCCCTTTCCTGAGCGAGAAAATTCAATACCAAGGAAGTATCTCAAAGAGCCAAGATCTTTCATTTCGAACTCTTTTGATAAGTAGTTCTTTAATGCCTTTCTCTCCTCAAGATCATCTCCAGTTACTATCATATCATCCACATAAATAATGAGAGCATTAATTTTACCTTCTTTCATTTTTATGAACAGAGTATGATCTGAATTACTCTGATAGTATCTTAATATCCTCAATGATTTTGTAAATCTTCCAAACCAAGCTCTTGGTGACTGCTTAAGTCCATACAATGCTTTCTTCAAACGACATACTTTATTGTTGTGTTGGATTGGTCTGTTCGACCCTGGTGGAAGATCCATATAAGCATCTTCTGTCAATTCCCCATGCAAAAATGCATTCTTCACATCAAATTTCTTCAATGGCTAGTCAAGATTTGCGGCAAGTGACAGTAGGACTCGAACAATATTGAATTTTGCTACAGGTGAGAATGTATCTTCATAATCAATTCCATACGTTTGAGTGTATCCTTTGGCAACCAGCCTTGCTTTGTATCTCTCTATTGAACTATCAGACTTATACTTCACCGTATAAATCCATCAGCATCCTACTAGCTTCTTCCCTACTAGCAACTCGACTATCTCCTAAGTCTAATTCTTTTTCAAGGAGGGTCTTATTCCCTTGGTTGCACTTCTTCATGAGGGTCTTTCTCCCTTGCCAGGTCTTCATTCAAGTGTTCGCCATTATTTGTATCCAGTTGTTCGTTCTGATTGGTAATTACCTCATCATACCCACGAGTCTGAACTTTACTAACCCTTTCATCATACCCAAGAGTATGAACTTCACTTCGGTACTCCTCCTGAAGTTCAGTCGTACAAGAAGAAAAATACATCTCATCTTCATGGAACACAACATCCATAGTCACAAACATCCTTTAAGTTGGTGGGTGATAGCACCGATACCCTTTCTTATCCTGTGCATATCCCACGAAAACACAGCGGACAACTCGAGGAGTTAACTTATTGCATTCATGTTGATGAAGATGAACAAATGCAACACACCCAAACACACGAGGTGGCAAGTTGACGACTTTTGGTGCATTCACAGCTTCAGTTAATGCTTGACTTGGCATGAGGAAGTTTACGATATTAGAGTGAACTCGGTTGATTAAGTATGCAACAGAAGCAAGGGCTTCCCCCAAATAAATGAGTGACATATTTTCATGGATAAGAGAAGCACGGACCATCTCGCGCAAGTGTCTATTTTTTCTTTCTGCAACCTTATTCTGTTGAGGTGTATATAAGCATGTGGTCTGGTGAATAATTCAGTGTTCCACCAAATATTGTTGCAGATTCGAACTCATGTATTCTCCGCCATTATCACTCCTAAGAACTTGAATCTGTGATTTATACTGAGTTGTAACATGCTTGTGAAAATTTTGAAACAAGCCACTAACTTCATTTTTCGACTTCATCAAACAAATCCAGGTCATATGAGTATAGTCATCAATAAATATCACAAACCATTTGGCTCCTCCAAATGTAGTGTTTTTAGATAGACCCCAAAAATTAGAATGAATAATCATAAATGGAAGATAGCTTCTACTTGGATTTGGGGGAAACGAGACACGGTGACCTTTTACAAGTTCACACACATCACATCGAAAGACAGAAATATCCATCTTCAAAAATAGACTTGGAAATAATTTTTTCAAATAACCAAAAGAAGCATGCCCTAGACGTCGATGCCATAGCCAAATATCTGATTTCTTCTTCTCACCTTCGGATCCTTCCACACTTAGAGCATGAGTCAACTTACTTGAACTTTCATATTCTAAATCCAGGTAATAGAGCTTCCCGTATCTAACTCATAACCGATCGTCTTGCGAGTCAGAATATCCTTAAACACACACTTTGAAGGCAAAAAATACAATACAATGTAAGGCAGTAGTTATTTGAGCAACAGATAACATCTTAAAATTCAAGGATGGCACAACTAGGACAATATCTAAGGTTAGGTTATTTGTGAGATGTATGGAACCTTCGCCAGTAACAGTGGCAGGATCACCATTGGTCGTGGACACAATTGATTTGGTGGATGGTTGAAAATTTTGGACTTGTCTAGAATCAAAAGTCATATGCTCGGTAGCACCCAAAATCAATTATCCATGCATTATTCATAACAGAGGCAAAAATATTAAAAACCTTACCATCATTACCTGCAGCAGTACAGCAACTCCAACTGCGACAGTGGGTTGATTGCAAGTCTTCTTCCGAATATCCCTGCTATCATCACAATTCTCTGGATTGCCGATAATCTTATAACAACGAGCTTTCGTGTGACCGATCTTGCCACAATGAGTACACTTTCTTGATTCCATGGTGGAAAAAAAATAGCAACACAACAAGCAGTACTAACAGCAAGTTACACAGCACCACACCAAACACACCGGCAAACAACAAACACCAACACCAACGAACAGCAAGGAGCAAACAGCAATCGATCTGATCGAATACAGACGGCTGTGATTGAATATTATATGATCATATCAGGTCTCGTTGATCTGATCTTTGATTTTGCCCCCAAAGCTCGACGGCAGAGGCTTTGGGCGGCGAAGATGGGAGGCGACGAGTCGCGGTGACTGGAGGCAATGGGCGGCGGTGACAGGAGGTGACAGGAGGTGGCTCTGGATGCAGCAGATGTCGATGGGTTAGGGCTTCGGATCTGTTGACGAACAACGACTTCGACAGGCGGTGGTGACTGAAGGACGACTACTTCTGATCAACAATGGACTGAAGGAGCAAGATCGACTGAAGGACGACAACAATCAACAGTTGGACAACTACTTCGACGACGACTTCGACAACAATCGACTGAAGGAGTTGGTCTTCGATTTCAGATCTGGAGCAAGATCCGACTTCGACGACGATGATGGGTAAGATCGGTGGGGCTTGGGGGTTTTGGTTTTTGGAAAAGATGAATGAAGAAGGCCTCTTCTTCTTCTTCATGTAGCCTAGGATGTGTTAGGCTCTGATACCATGTTGAAAACAAATTTGGGGGGGAAAATTATTATTCTTATTCATTTATTTCTCTACTGTATACATCTATATATAAGAATTACAATCTTAGAGAAGAAGAAAGAAGATTGGGGAGATGAGAGATTTAGAAAATTTGTTTCTTATAGATTAGGAAACAGAATATACAATTATTATATTTCAACAAGGAATATATGTAATTTCACTTACATTAAGGGGTGGTTTGATTGGTTGTAAAATGTATCCAACCTAAAAGATTACTATTTGGTAAATAAATCTTTGGAAACGAGTTCAACAAAAGTGGTTTGTTTGAATGTACTTTTACTGTAGTGTATGATAGAAAGAAGAGAATTTTTTTATATGCCATTTTTCGAAACTATTTGCAGAAAGATGACACTTGCCAAAATATTTGCGCTCGTAGACTCAACAACTACACTCGCCGTTCCCAACGGCGAGTTTAGTTGTTCATGCTCGCTGTTGGAATACGGCGAGTATAGTTTTTTTTAGAAACTCATCATTCCCAACGACGAAGAAATTTATACTAAACTCGCTGTTAGGAACGACGAGTTTAGTTCAAAAAAAAATTCTATGGAGTTTTTTTGTTGTTGAAAAATTCACTAAGTCCAATAGATAGTTTCACTCTCTGTGAAATTTCCTATATCCTCGCCGATCTCAACAGCGAGTCTAGTATAAAGAAACTCATCGTTGATAACAGGAAGTCTTGTTTGATAATTTTGAACTAAACTCATCATTCTCAACAGCGAGTGTAGTACAAAGAATCTCGTTGTTGGGAACAACTAGTCTTTTTTGAAACTTTTGAACTGAACTCGCTGTTGGGAATAACGAGTTTCTCAAAAATTAGCACTAAATTTGTCGTGTCCCAACAACGAATATGAAACAACTAAACTCACCGTTAAGAACGACGAGTTTAGTTGTTGAGTCCACGAGCGCAAAATACTTTTGCAATTGTCCTCTTTTTGCAAATAATTTTGAAATATGGCATATAAAAAAATTGAAAATAGAGAGTAGGAAATTTAAAAATGTAGTAATAAATAGTTGTGGAGGAGGAGATGGGGTTGTTTTATTAAACAATGTGAGAATAAAGGAGAGATCAATCAATTTAAAATTTTGTGAATAGTACTCCCCCTTTTTTTCTCTCATTTTGTTCAGAAATCAATGAGGCCAAAAAGTGCTACAGGTAATGTTCCGTCAAAATCAAATTCAACATATTTTACTGTCAAACAATGCTGTGAATCGTACTTTTTCTTCAGAAAATATTTCCTACATTAGTACTTTTACTTTCAAACAAACCACCCCTAAAACAAATAGGGAAAAGAACATCTCCAATATAAAGGGCGTGTTCCATTGTCAAATGGTAATCCATGGGAACTGATAAGACAAAGGTCTTTGTATGATTAACA
Organism: Hemerocallis citrina; assembly: GCA_017893485.1. NCBI lineage: Eukaryota > Viridiplantae > Streptophyta > Magnoliopsida > Asparagales > Asphodelaceae > Hemerocallis > Hemerocallis citrina. Next base: position 46,686,353 of record CM030363.1, read on the forward strand.
CCATAAGAAAATGCAAAAGACAAATAAAGAAGGAGAAGACGGTAGAGATAAGCAAAAATACGTGCATTTTATGGATTTTTGTAATTTATTTTTTTTTGTATTTTTATTTAATTTTGCATATTAGGCACTATGAATTCTTATTTCGTTAATTTTTCATTAATAAAACATGATGGCGAGAACCATCTTTGAGTATTAAAAAATAATAATAAATAAATAAAAACCTGATGTGGGTGAAGATTACAACTGAATCGGGGCTGACAATTTTAGCATGCATCTCAAAGCTTCCAAGGGCAGTATAGTAATTTCATGTTGGCAGCAGGCTTGCTAAAAGAACATGGGTCTCCTCTAGATCCATGAGCTCAACCATAAGCAATCAGGGCTCACTTTCAGTCTAACAGAGGGAGATTTCCAACTAATCACAGCTGCCAGTCAAATCCCCTCCAAATCAGGGATTGAGCAACTGATTTCTCAATCACATATTATTTCCTATGTGGCTCACCCTCCGAGGTCTATAAATATTTCTCTCTCCGCCATTAAGATATACTCACCATTTCAGTAATTAAACCTAGCTTTGACTTCTGGTTACTGACTTGATCGTTAGAGGGCCTGTCGATGGGAATACTTCCAGTGTCTCGGGCTTTTTGCAGGTGTCCAGCGGCGGTCAACCACCACCAAATACACTAAATCCAACCATATACTAGCCTCATATTAGGTCATATCAACGATTGAGATTTGTGCTTCCCTCCCATCCAAAAACTTCATCATCTGTTGCTCCCACGCCCGAAAAACAGCATCATCAAAACCCAAATGAACGTCCAATGATTTAAAACACACAAAAATCCTGTAATAATATATCTGCACTTACAACTCCATAAAAGTCAATCATACTCTGCACTCAAGTTTTATAGTTCCAAAGTTTTCGTTGTAGGGTGTTGCTGCTTATTTCGGTGTGGGAGCAAACAGACAGTGTGTTAATAAATGAAGGACACTACAAAAAGTCAAACTTGTGTCCTGACCGTTATAAACTATTAAGGCTCCTGAAAATGGATCTGAATCATTGATTAACCTCCTGTGATCTGAATTGGATGGTAGATGATGTGGCCGACGGACCTACAAAAACGTCTGAAACACCGGGGTGTGGCCCCAGCGACAGACCTTCTGACGCCCAAGTCAGAACCAAAAAGAAAGAGTAAGAGAGTGAAAACTGGAGAATTTTTGATTACCTGGGGATGAGTATTTATAGGCCTGAGAGACATTCCGAATCATGACCGTCAGATCTTTCATGTCGCCACCCCCGAAGATATAAGATATCCCTGTGAGAGGATAGGAGATGAGACTCCTAGCCATCATGGGTTGGGTATCTCTCTTAGTGGGCCTAGTCTGTCACTTTTAATGGGCTTAAGATATGCCCATATCTTGGAGTGGGCCCAGGCCTGTAAAATAGGCATGTGATGGCTAATCTACCAGTAGATGCTTTGAGATCCGTGCAGGGATCATACGGCTCTGATCTGCTGCAATTTTTACCATCATCATAAGCCCCCCACTCCCGGAAGGCAATTTTCATTGCTTTCGGGAAGCAGTACGTCTTATTTTCAGAGTCTGGCGAATAATCTTAGCAGTCGGAGTGTTCAGAGATACCTGGAACTGATCTGTAGCTTCTGAAGGTAGTGAATATTTTCCTGGATTTTTCCATATTTTTTCAGACTTTTCTGATTTTTCTGGAATTTTCTGGGAGTTTTTTCATAGTTCTTCGGATTTCTCCGAATTTTATGAAAAGCTCTACAGTGTCAAAATCACTCTTTCAAAGTTTATAATTAATAAATTCAATTTTAATTATTTTTTCGAATTTTTAAATTATTTTTTTCGAATAAAAATAATTATTTTTGAATTTTTAATTGATTTTTAATTTTAGATTTTAATTGTTTTTTTGAATTTATCTGACCTATTACACATTTTAAAGCGATCAAAGGCGTGCATCACAGCCGAGCTCGCACGCTGAGGTGATTAGACTGCCGAAAGGCTTTGATCAAGCCAGAAAAAACCTGAGGCGCTGATCATGATTTGGCACAATTATCTTGGAGATCCAACGGCTCTGGTTCGTCTTCTCCACCCCCTAGCTCGGCGAACCATTTCGCCGAGCTAGTCTCTTCCCCTTCGATGCGTAGCTCAGAGGATGCCTCATTTGGCGACGACAGAGCTATGGGGGGCGATCATCTTGGTCGAGCCGCGGATTGGGGACTCCGGAGCTTCGTTCTCGTCGAGTTCGTTCGATCGAACTACGAAAATGAGCTCTCGCCAAGCTACAGGATTGAACATTTCGCCGAGCTACGAACTCGAGGTCTTGCCGAGCTATGACGGTCGAGCTCTGGCGAGCTAGTGGTCATCAAAATTTTGCCGAGCTATGGAGACGACGAAGCTCTGTTTCGCCTAGCTATGGCGATAGCTCGTTATGGCCGAGCTATGGTCGTCTTCTCGCTGAGCTATGGGCACTTCGTATTCCGCCGAGCTATGGGGCTTCGACTTCGCCGAGCTACGGGGAATCGTTATCGCCGTGCTATGGAGACGACGAAGGTCCGTTTTTTCGAGCTATGGCGATAGCTCGTTATGGCCGAGCTATGGTCGTTTCTTCGTTGAGCTATGGGCACTCCGTATTCTGCCGAGCTATGGGGCTTCTACTTCACCGAGCTACGGGGAATCGTTCTTGCCGAGCTACGAGGTTTGCTCCTCTCGCCGAGCTACCATGGCTTTGCCGGGCAATGGATCGTCGAGGCTCTCGCCGAGCTATAGAAGCTTTGAATTCGCCGAGATATGGAGCGCTCCGCTGAGCTATCGAGATCGCCGAGCTACGGGGGATCGTTCTCACCGAGCTACAAGGTTTGCTCATCTCGCCGAGCTACCATGGCTTTGCCGAGCTATGGATCGTCGAGGCTCCCGCCGAGCTATAAGAACTTTGAATTCACCGAGCTACGGAGCACTCTGCTGAGCTATCGAGCTCGCCGAGCTGCGGATTCGTCTTGCCGAGCTACAGAGTTATCGAATTTTTTGGGTTCGAGCTCTGTTTTCGGCGGAGCTTTTTTGTCGAGGTGGGCGCTCGTAAGCTCGGGTCGGTGGAGCTTGACGTCGGAGCATCTTAGAGGTAGCGAGGGCATCTTCGTCGGTGTTGTGAAGGAGGAGGAGGGTGAGCTCTGTTTGTAGGTTTTTTTAAGACGTGGTGAAGAGATTTTAGTGCCAAATTCTGAAGAAGAAGGAAAAGGATAGGGAGCGAAGCGGGTGAGTTTGGGTTTCGGGTTTTGGATTCGGATCTAACCCGTTAGCACCTCTTCCCTTTTCTCTTTGATTTCGTGAACGGGTTTGGGGCATTGGTTCGTGGATCCAAACCCGAACCAGCTTCTTTTTCCCTTCATTTATTCACCGAGAGCTGCATATTGGGGATTTTGTGAAGTGATTTTTGGAGTTTGAGCTAGGGATTGGGTTCATGCAAAAATATTTATATATGTTTCGTGTATTGGTAACAAGTACACATACGCGTATCTTTGTGTGAGTTTACCCATCGTCTAGTCTTCCAAAAAATCTCGCTTTTGCTCGGAGTTAGCTCGTCTTCGTTGTGCTGCCTTCTTGTTGAGGTAGGAGCAATGTTATGCTTGGATTGTTGAAGTTTCTTTCAATCGAGAGGTTTTTGGTTGATCTTGGGGTTGTCACGAGATAGTAGGCTTCGTCTCACAAGAAAACTTGATGTTTGATGAGTTTTTGTTGGTGGTGTTCATAGTGCCCACCAAGTGTTTGTGATTTTGCTCACCCCATCGCAGTCACCAAGTGTTTGTGAGATTGCCTCTTCCAAGTTGTTCACAAGGTGTTTGTGAGATTGTCTCTTCTGTCGACCGAACGTTGTGGCGGCTATTCATGTTGTCGATTGACTGTCTAGTTGCTGAGTTACTGTTACTATTGGACCCGGATCGGGGTTATTTAACCGTTGATTTGTTGAGACGAGCTAAGATGCTGCCATGTGGCGATTTTTCCCTCTCTGTAGCTATAAATAGGGGTTGATCCTACCCCTCCTTCCTCATTTTCCACATTCCCTTTCTCTCTCCTAATTTTTTTTTGGAGAGCTTCTCTCTCTAGAAATCGCGGCGTTGAGTTTGACAGTGCTAGTTCCAGTTGTTGGTTCGGAGTTTCTTTCGCTTGGACTAGGTAATTTTCTTGCGATTGTTGTTTGATTTATGCCTTTACTGCTTTCCTTTGATTTTACAGTTTTTTACTATTCCGTGTTTCATCTAGCAGGCAAGACGGACATGGATTTTGAGGATATCTTTGCAGAGTTGGATGCGATACAGAACAAGAGGGAGGAGGAGCCAAAGAAGCACAAGAGGACGGCGCTGCGTCCTACTTCTTCCCCGAGCTTACCGCCCACGGTTCATGCTGCACAGACTGAGTCCCCTGTAGGGGTGCCACCTACCGTTGGGGCAGGTTCTTCTTTAGCTGCGGTCGTGGCTAGTGCCGCGATAGCTCTACTTACTGCAATGGCTGCCGCAGTGCTTGTTGGTCAGGGAGACGTGGTCTACACTCCCGATTGGAATGTGAAGGCCCAGGAGAACTTCTTGGGGAACTCTGTTGCTTGCCTCGAGGCCTGTTGCCACCTCCCTACTGCTTCTAACAGGGAGTGGTTGAAGATGGAGACCCCCGAGAGATCGGTCTTGGAGATTGCGAGGGTGCATGTGATAATATGGCCATATTTCCTTAGTTATTTATGTTGGGTTTCGGGGCACAAACGCAGCAATAAAACCATAAAAATCCGAAACCCTAACCCTAGGATCCGTGTACAAGACATGGCTGATTATGGAGAAACGAAATTTTACCTTTTAAGAGCTTTACGAAGGCTGAAAGATGGAGGTCATGTTATACAATCACCATGCAACCCTTGTAGCAAGATCCGCGTCTCTAAAGCAGTCCACACGAACGTCCGATCGTCCAACGATCAAGGGAGCCGGTACTAGCCGATGATGCTTGCCTCTATCTCTCTCTCTCTCTCTTGCCTCTCAACAGTTGGAGCGGCTAGGGTTTTCTATGGAAAACGAATTTGCCAAAAGATAAAACCTAAACCAATACATCTCTATGTATTTATAAGAGAGAATGAGGTGGGCTTAACCGTAATTGGTTTGGGCTTCTACTAAGATCAAACTGATTTGGTTAAAGATTTAAATTCGAATTATAATTTAATTAATCAAGTCCAACTCAATTAAATAACTAATTTCGAATTTATAATCATTTAATTTAAATTCCGAATTTAAATTAAAACTTCTTTTAAACGTTCTAAGTGTGTGACCCTTTAGGTTATTATTACGTTGGCAATAATTTTATTATCTAATAATAAAATTATAAACAATGAGCGGCATCTAGTAATACATCATTGCTACCCAAGTAATAATAATAATTGGTGATTCAATTAAACCTTTCGTGACTAATGTCTCCGTGTAATATAATCCTTTTAACCTTGATATTATAGATTAAACTAGAGGCATGGTTCGTGTCATCCTCTTAATAATTTAATCTTTATTTTCTTGATCGATGAGTAGACTATTCAAACAAATCAATATTTGAGCATGGCCATGCATTTCATAGTCTCACTCAAACAAGAGGCCGATAATATCGCTCCTAAAATTAGGAGGGTTAAATTCCATCTAGATCATTCACATTTCTCACACGATTCATAATGAACCCAATACTATCTTTATCATTACCCGATTAAAGATAACTTTTGATAGAATCAAAGTACATTAATTCTCGTGTAGAAATATAATGATTTCAGGTCAGAGGACCATTACACCATTATCACAGTGAGATTACTTATGACACTTATTTATTTATTCCATGGTTGAATCTCACAGTGGGTCTGTCCAGTACAATGTACTCTTACATTTACCTGTGTATTGATTTTAGTATCTCTATACTAATGACCCATGAGAGGTAGTCATCAATCAATCAACATACTAGTCTCAATGTATTATTACTGTCCTAATAATAATAATACTCGACTAGGGACATTTAAGATTATTATACTATATATAATCTCATGTTCATATAGTTCGTATTAATAATCTAAGGACATTTATCATGCTAACATTTATAACGCAGTAAATACGAAGCATAATAAATTATTAATATAATCAAGGCAAAATTTAAAAAAACAGCACAAAGGTTTGGAGCTGTTTAAAAAAACAGCACAAAAGTTTCACTTTTTAAAAAAACAGCACAAAGTTTAATTTTTCAACTAACAGAGTTAGGGAAACGTTAACTGGGTTATACGTGCACTGCACGTACTTACATAAAATGTCCAAAATACCCCCCGTATGTGACCAATGGTGTGAAGCCACGTGGCGATGCCACGTGGCATAATTTTTTTATTTTTTTATTTTCCTTTTTCTTTCCCCTCCGCTTCCTTCTTCTCTTCTTCGTTTTCCTCCAACCCAGTCTTCGACCCAACGACGCTTCCGACCCCGACTCCATCTCCGTCCCTGAGAGCGCCACCAGAGCTCGGCGAGCTCGGCGAGAGGCGACGAGCGGAGCGGGGGCTCGTCAAGGCCACGGTGGAGCTCGTCGAAAGTGATCGCCGTTCGAGCTCGGTAATGGGTTCGACTCGTCGAAATACTTGCAGACATCGAAGAGAAAATGACATTTTTAAACATAAGCTTACATATATCGATAAAAACAGATACATTTGTACAACCTGCACGCAAAATATTCATCAATTGCTCTTGTTCAGCAATCAATTAACATCCCTTTATTAATAGGAACAGGAATTACAGTAAATTTATTTGAACATGTAGGTTTCACTAACATATTTCAAACTCTGAAATGGATACTTCTGTACAAGCTATAGAAAGAAATTCATCAATCTTTAATCAAAAACACTTCTAAGAGAGAAGTTATAAAAAAAATTTAAAATTAAAAAAAAATTAAGATTAATTCCCTACAAGTTAAACCAGCTGCCTTGGGCGTCTGTTTGGTTTGCCTTGCATGCCAGAATCAGCCACACCAGTCACAACTTCATCGATCAAATCCTTAAATATCATCCTTTCAATCTCCAAAACTAGCCCTGGTACCTCAATGCCAAAATCATCCCACCCATCTGATCTTTTCATCAAATCCTCGCGAAATAACACATCATCTACTTCCAAGTTATCGCTACTTAGCCTCCTAGCTAGCAGTTGTTTGATTTCAGAACTGCTAGCTCGAACCCATTACCGAGCTCAAACGGCGATCACTTTCGACGAGCTCAACCGTGGCCTTGACGAGCCCCCGCTCCGCTCGTCGCCTCTCGCCGAGCTCGCCGAGCTCCGGTGGCGCTCTCAGGGACGGAGATGGAGTCGAGGTCGGAAGCGTCGTTGGGCGAAGACTGGGTCGGAGGAAAATGAAGAAGAGAAGAAGGAAGTGGAGGAGAAAGAAAAAGAAAAAAAAAATAAAAAAATTATGCCATGTTGCATCGCCACGTGGCTTCACACCATTGGTCACATACGGGGGGTATTTTGGACATTTTATGTAAGTACGTGCAGTGCACGTATAACCCAGTTAACGTTTCCCTAACTCTGTTAGTTGAAAATTAAACTTTGTGCTGTTTTTTTAAAAAGTGAAACTTTTGTGCTGTTTTTTTAAACAGCTCCAAACTTTTGTGCTGTTTTTTTAAATTTTGCCTATAATCAAATAGAACATAATGTCAATAATACTGATTACATAATATCATTGTATTGCCTCTAGGGCACCTACACTAACAATTTATGCGGTGCTTCCTTTTCTTGCATCGTTATGTTTATAACTGGTTTCCCCTTGTTCCAGGCGATGAGCCACTTCGGACACTTGGTGGACTTTTACGCGGCCGAAGAGAAGAACATGAAGGCTCGCATCACTCGTGCCGAAAAAGACAAAAAGAAAGCCGCCAAGGAGTCCAAGGCAGAGTTGAAAGGGATGAAGAAGAAGGAGCAGGAGGTGCGCCTTGAGTTGGAGGTGTTGGTCGCAAAGGTGGAGGGGATGTGCCTCGAAGCTAGAGGCATCCACGGAGAAAGAGTCAGTGTTAGAGAAGAAGAACGCTGATATTCAGTTGGAGCTGGAGAAGGCCCGCACTGACGCAGCCTCAGATGTGAAGGTAGAAGTGGCCAAGGTACATGTAGAGTGTAAATCGAAGCTTAGGGGGGGTGATGTTGAGGTCCTATGCCTTGGCGATCTCTCATGTGGTGGAGCGTGTTCCCGATTTTGACGGGAAGGACTACCATGTAACGCTTCGATCTAGTGAGCCTCTAGATCCCAACAAGAAGGACGACGATGAGGCTTATACTCCTACGGGAGGTGCGAAGAGCGGTTCTAGGAAGAAGGACAAGGGGAAGGGTCCAGCTGGAATTGTCTTGTTAGAGATGATACCAAGCAGGTAGATGCTTGATTCACCTTGGTGTACTTTTCGTCTTTCTAGTTTATTATTGGATTGTTGCGTCTTAGACTTTGTAGTTTGCTTCTATGATGCCTAATTGCAGACTGGCCACTGCATCTCTGTATTTCCTTTCAGTACTTTAAAGAAACTATCTTCTAGATTAGTTATTGCTTGTCCTGTTGTGTTGATGTGCGTTGGAGCGGTGTTTGCTTGTCACGCTTTGTACTTTGATCCCATGCCTGATTATACTCTTTGCGCTTGCTGACAGGTGATCGTGGGATCTGATAAAGGTCGCCTCTACAAGAAACTGCACATAATTGAATTGGCAGTCGACCGTTTGCGTGCTCAGCCGGATGAGGAATGGTTGGAATCCATTCGCCTTAAGTCGGCGCTAGTTGAGCGGGACTGTGAGTTAGCACTCCTATATTCTAGTCGTGTGGCAAGCTTGCCACTGCATTCGAAGGTGACAAAGGACAGCATTGGGGAATGCGCCCAGCTCCGGGAGATAATTGTTGAGAATGACTTGGAGCTATATTGCCTCCAGAAAAGACTTAGTGGGTTGCGGACGACGAGCACCCCGCATGTTGCTGGTTCTAGGAAGGACCAGCCAGTTGGAACGAAGAAAAGCACCACGACTGTTGCAAAGGATTGTGTGACGGTAGGAGCAGCTGGACCGAGTGTCGGGGGAGCTGTGCAAACAGCGTTGGTGCCCTTTCAACACCCCGTAGGCGCCCCGAGAGGAGCGTCGGCTTTGTTGAGTCAGACTTTGGTTGGTGGAGAGTCACACGCCTCGTGCGTTGATCAGCAATCACAGTCGCTGGGATCGACGTTTGCTGTGCGAGGTGTTGGCAGCCAAGGGAAGGAGGTGGTTGTCAGGCGTTCTACAAGGAGGGTTGTGTCTCTCAGGAACAACGTTCCTCGCCCAGTGAGTCGCAGGGACGGCTTGTAAATCGAGTTGTATGGTTGATGACTCTTTACTTGTAAATATTTGTATTGCTGTTGAATATGAAATTATGGACTTGTGATAATTCTACAACTCTTTTTACGTGCTTAGTCCTTTTTGTCGTGATTGATATGTTATCGACGGTTTCTTTGTCGCTAAATCACAGGACCTCAAGTCTCTTGCGTATAGCTTAAAGAGCTGTCGACGGTGTAAGACGATGCTGAGAACTTCTCTGTCCTGTACCCAGCTAGTTGTAGGGACAATTCTGAAGGAGAATTGTTTTCCAAACTTGTTGTATGGGTCCTCTAATAGACTGTTAGAATCACATCGAATGGAGAGTTGAACTCCTAGCGTGGCCTTTTACAAGTGTTGCTAGAGTAACTTCGATCCATGATTTTGGACCTCTTAATCTGTTGTTGAGGAAATTTAACTAGTTGCAGGAACAGATCGAATGGCGAGTTGAACTCTGAACGTGTGTGATTACAAGTTGCGAGAGTAATTCTGAACCATGAACATGGATTCCAAACTTGTTAGTTTAAGTATTAACAGGTTGTAGGAGCAGCTTGAATGGTAAAGCGCACTCTAAACTTGCTTCTTAGCAAATTGATGGAGTCTCTTTTGAACCATGAACATGGACTCCGAACTGATCGTCGAGGCGTTAACGGATTGCAGGAGCAGATCGAATAGCGAAGTACACTGTGAATTTGCGTGATTGCAAATTGTTATAGTCTCTGTCGAGCCATGGGTATGGACTCTGAATTCGTCTTACGGGGAGACTTGCAATGAGTGTTTAATGTTGCTTAAGTATATAAGTGTGGCACTTAACTCGCTGTTTTAGAGCCTCCAAGGAAATTCAGCTAGTTGCAGGAACAGATCGATCGGTGAGTTGTGTTCTAAACGTGCATGTTTGCATGCTGTAACTCCCGAGTTCTAGATTCTGAACTAGCATTATAGATAGCTTATAACGAGTGTTTAGCACCGCTTTTAAGTATGAGTTGGGTGTTTCTAGCTCATCGTTTACTTTTGTTCAATTGGCCAAGATGTAATGAAATAAATTGGCTAATCTTTATTGAAGAATAAACTAGAGGGGCTGCTCTAATGACTGACCCTTATTACATGCTTGGTCGCTCTAGTAATGACGGTTCTTATTGAAAGAAAAACTATGGATGTTGTGTCATGCTTGGCCGCTCTAGTAATGACGGTCCTTCCTGACCCTTCTTAATCCGCTCCTTCAAACTTGGCTGTAGTTCTAATTGTGCCAATATTGCACCCTAGCCTTGTGCAACTACTTCAATACCGGCTTGTCTTATCTCATCATCCAATTCCTTCCTTGTTGCAATTAACGTAGCCAAACTCCTTTTTCTACTAAGTGCATCTGCCACCACATTGGCCTTTCCTGGATGATACTTGATTTCTGGTCTAATATCTTCTAACACTTCCAACCATCGCCTCTGACGTAGATTCAAATCCTTCTGATGATAGATATACTTTTGGCTCTTATGATCGATATACATCTCTACTTTCGCTCCATAGACAGAATGTCGCCATGTTTTTAGAGCGAAAATTACTGCAGCCAGTTCCAAATCATGCGTGTGGTAATTTTTCTCATGTGGCCGGAGTTGCCTTGAACCATAGGCGATAACTCTTCCTTCCTGCATCAAAACGCACCCCAAACCCTGGTGTGAAGCATCATTGTAGATCACATATTCCTTATCTGCTTGTGGTAAGACCAATATTGGAGCTGAAATCAACCGGTTCTTCAATTCTTGAAACTCTTTTCGCACGCTTCAGACCATTCAAAACCTTTATTCTTCTTTGTTAATCCTGTAAGTGGTACTGCTATATTGGCATAGTCTTGGATAAATCTCTTGTAGTACCCATTTAGACCAAAAAACCTTCTAACTTCTTTCACCATCTTGGGTTAGGGCCAACCTTTCACGGCTTCGACATTCTGTGGGTCAATGGCCACTCCCTCATTAGAAATGATGTGGCCAAGGAATGCAACTTCATATTTCCATAATTCACACTTGGACAACTTTGCATATAACTTATGCTCCTGTAGTTTGTTCAGTACTTCGGCTAGGTGTCTGACGTGGTCCTCCTCCATCTTCGAGTACACCAAAATGTCATCTATGAAGACTACAACGAATGAGTCCAAATATGGCCGTAGATACTGATTCATTAAATCCATGAAAACAGCTGGAGCATTTGTTGCTCCAAATGGCATTACCAAGAACTCGTAGTGGCCATGCCGAGTTCTAAAGGCTGTCGTTGGTATATCCTCCTTTTTAACCAAAACTTGATGGTAGCCTGATCTTAAGTCAATCTTTGAGAACACAGATGCTCCCTGAAGTTGATCGAACAAATCATCGATCCTAGGAAGTGGATACTTGTTCTGAATTGTGACCTTATTCGACTCTCGATAGTCGATACACATTCTCATCATTCCATCCTTCTTCTTGACAAGTAGCACTGGTGCTCCCCAGGGCGAAACACTGGGTCTAATAAATCCCTTCTGCAATAGCTCTTCGATTTGTTGTTTGACTCCTTTCTGTTCCATTGGTGCCATTCGATATGACACCTTTGATATAGGTGCACTTCCTGGTCGGAGTGGGATACTGAATTCTACATCTCTGTGCGGAGGTAACCCTGGTAATTCTTCCAAAAATACCAGTGGGAAATCCCGTACAATGGAAATCTTTTTAATGTCTTCTGGCACCTTCATATTGGCTACAGTTGCTAGCATGTCACATCTCTTCCCCTTTCCTTGGAATACAATTTTCGGTTTCCCGAATATTACAATGGTCACCCTTTTTGCCTTACAATCAATTTTCGCCTTATATTTCGACATCCAATCCATTCCAACCATTACGTCTACTCCCACAAAGCCCAATTCTAGTAAATCGATACTGAAAGTTTCTTCTCCAACTTGAAGCTTACAATCTTTATAGTATTTATTAGCAACAAAAGTGACTTCTGATGGCGTAGCCACCTCCATAGCTACATCAAGAATTGCTTGTTGAGTGCTATTTAACTTTTGAGCAAAAGCTTTAGACACGAAAGTATGAGAAGATCCACTGTAAACAAAATACTAGCCTTGATCCCATAAACATTTACATATCCTGTTACAAAAGAGAATACATATTAACTTCCTTTTTTTACCCACAAATCATAACAAACATCTTACTTATCCATACCCGTAATCACTCCCTCCGCCTCATCCGCTTCTGCTTATTCTTCCGTAAGAGTAAAGACTCGCCCTTGACGAAAAGGCTTCTTCCCCTTATCATCTTCTTTTCGATTTTGCCCGCTGTTGACTTTCTGGAGTTGCGGACAAGTTGTCTTGATGTGTCCAACTTTTCCACAGTGGAAACATGTTCGTGTATCATTCTGGGGCTTAATTTGTGGGCATTGACTTCTATAATGTCCTTGTTTGCCGCATAGAAAGCACTTTATGGTTTGGGCTACTCCCTCACCAGTGTTTGGTTTCTTTTGGATTGGACCTTGCTTCTTGATGTCTGTAGCAGACACATGCCTTTTCCCTTTATTCCATGTCCCCGTCTTGCCTGAAGTTTGTTGGTTTTGATTCATATTGTAACATCCCGATCCATTATATATATATATATATATATATAGTTTATATACACTTTATTTTATGAGAATTTGAGATCGTATGTATTTTTGCATACATAATTTCAAATGTCTTTCTAGAGTCAAATATTTTTCTCCATAGCCTAATATACTGATTATTCTCTTTGTTTTCCTACAAGAGTTATTTTAAAGCCTAAATAACAAATCCTAGGCCCTTATAATTAATTTAAGTGTTTTTCCTTGGGCCCATGATCTTTTCGCCCAATTGTAAACCCATTTAGTTATTCTTTTCTTTTTGGTGACTTGTTGTGTAGACTCAATGATAGACAATAAATAAATTAGTGCATGAACAAACTTATGAGGGGAGACACTAGGGTAGCACGTGCATGCAATATGGTGTGCATTGCACACTTTTCCTAGCACGCCGGATGGATCTAAGAGATAGGGAGGAATGGGACTAGTGGTGAGGTAGTTTCTCAAGTCATGGGTGGTTATGGCAACTTCCAAACTCATCCTAGCCTTTAATCCCTAACTAGTTGATCTAATCCTAGCCATTCAATCCATCCAAAATTTAGTATAAATACCCCATAGTTTGGTCTCATCTTAGTACATTAGCAGATTTATTAGAGTGAGAAAAGATTGAGAATTTTTGGGGAGAAAAAGATTGAGTAAAATTCTAGTGTGAGTGTTTATCCAAAGGAGGTCGGAAACCATACTAGGAGAGGCCGGTTTTTGCTACACCTAGGAGGGGAAGGATCTTTCGTGCTTTCTAAAGGATTTTCTAAGAGCTTTCTATTCGTGTTCTTAAAAAAGGTGGGTGTTTCTCATGACTTCTACTTTAGATATTATGTTAGATGTTGTGCTAAGTATGCAAGAATAAATGAATACCATTATTTTGCTCTTTGTTATTACCATGACTGTTGCCGCTAAATTCGGTGTGGGGGCAAACAGATGAATTTGTGAGTTCTTGGGGAAACTGAATAGGAGAACCTGTATACCTGTTCCGCCGGAGCTTGACCGTTGACTCCCGCCGTTCACCTGCAAGGAAGTGCGAGACACCGGGGTTGATCCCGGCGACGCACCCTCCGACGCTCAAGTCAGTAACCAGAAATGATTATGAAAGAGCGTTTAACTAGAAAAAGATTGATTACCTCTTAATGGAGATGGGTGAGGGGTATTTATAGGCGTCTTAGGGACTGGTTTTAGGAATGTAATCCCCGTGATTAGATAGGGAATATTCCCCGTAATCAGATAAGGCATGTAATCTGATAAGGTATATCCCCTATAATCAGTTAAGGAATTTAATCCCTAATCCCCAGTGAAAAGATAGCTGTGAATCATGGCCGTTGATTTAGATCTAATCAGGGACCTTGATTGTATCTTGTCGGATCGGGTTGGTAGCGGGTTGGAACCCGTGCCCAGTTGAGATGGGTCTGTTTGTTGTGTGAAATTACCATCCTGCCCCTGAGCTGTAGGATTCGTGTCCCATTTGGACGGTCTCGATTGAACCCCTTTTTTTGGCCACATCACGAGCCCCCCACTCCTAAAGGCTGAGGTTGATCAGTCTTTGAGGAGTAGTTTGACTAACTTAGTGGTCAGTGGAGCTGTATCGTAGTCTGAATGGGTGATTTTTGAATCCTGGAGCACGGGGGTAGGTTAGTTCCTCCTTTTTGATGCCCTACGATGCTCAAAAACTGTATCGAGTTTTTATCTATTTTTCCGGATTATTTATTTAACTTTGCGATGTATTGGCTAATTGTTCGGGGGTTTTAACCGTATATTCTAGGCGATAATTGCTCGTTCGGTGGCTTAGAAATATCCCCCGAATTTTTAATTATTTCCTGGAATTTTTAGCTAATTTTCCCAATTTTTTAGCGATTTTTCGCAATTTTTTAAATAAGTAAAACGATTTAAATAAATAAAAATCAATTTTTAATACCTATTTATGGCGTGGCGTCATCTGGGCCTTCGATCAAGGCGGAGCACGAGTTTCGGAGCGATCAGACGATCTCTGTTCCTCGGAGGGATTTTTTCCCAAAAACGAGGGTCGGCACTCCGTCACCTCGTCTCGGAGGCGTAGCCCCGCGGCTCAAGGGGTCGGCGACTCGGCTTGAAGGGTCGGTACCTCGGTTCGGAGAATCCAAGGTACGTGGCGTCATCTAGGCCGTCCATCTCCAGCGTGGATCCCCATAAAACGCTATCTTGTCGTTTTGTGGACGTGGCAAGATCAGGGTCGTCCATCATGACGAGCGCGCTTTTCTACAAGATCTAACGGCTTATAAGGGTCGGAGCGTTTTTTTTCCAAAAACGAGGGTCGGTACCCCAGCATCCCGGCTCGGATGCGTAGCGCCGCGGCTCAAGGGGTCGGCGACTCGATTTGTAGGGTCGGTACCTCGGTTCGGCGAATCCGAGGTGCGTGGCATCATCTAGGCCGTCCATCTCCAGCGTGGATCCCCATAAAACGCTATCTTGTCGTTTTGTGGACGTGGCAAGATCTGGGTCGTCCATCATGACGAGCGCGCTTTTCTACAAGATCTGACGGCTCATGAGGGTCGGAGCGTTTTTTTGCCAAAAACGAGGGTCGGTACCCCAGCATCCCGGCTCGGATGCGTAGCGCCGCGGCTCAAGGGGTCGGCGACTCGATTTGAAGGGTCGGTACCTTGGTTCGGAGAATCCGAGGTACGTGGCATCATCTAGGCCGTCCATCTCCAACGTGGATCCCCATAAAACGCTATCTTGTCGTTTTGTGGACATGGCAAGATCTGGGTCGTCCATCATGACGAGCGCGCTTTTCTACGAGATCTGACGGCTCATGAGGGTCGGAGCGTTTTTTTTTGCCAAAAACGAGGGTCGGAGCGTTTTTTTGCCAAAAACGAGGGTCGGTACCCCAGCATCTCGGCTCGGATGCGTAGCGCCGCGGCTCAAGGGGTCGGCGACTCGATTTGAAGGGTCGGTACCTCGGTTTGCATTCCTCCGCGCCGTTTTGCCGGGGGCTGAGTTGAGAGTTTTTTGGGCAAACTCGGTAGCTCGGTTACTGAGCCTTTCATTCGATAGTTCGGCTCGTTAGACCGGTGGCCGAGTCGCTGCTTGCGTTTTTGAGGGTTCCGCCATTCCGTGTTAAGTAGCTCGGTTGCTCGGCTGAGCTGTTCGGTAGCTCGGCCGACCAAGCCGACGGCAGGCAGTTCGGAAGGTCTGCGTGGACGGATCTGGGCCGTTCATCTTGGCACGCATCACGAGGATGGGGTTCAGATCACGAAAAAACGCTATCTTGTCGTTTTGTGGGCGTGGCGCAATCTGAACCGTCCATTGAATTCTGACGCGAATTTCGGAGAGATCCGACGGCGACTTTGCCTCGGGAGGATTTTTTGCCAAAAACGAGGGTCGGTATCTCGTCACCTCGATTTGCATTCCTCCGCGCCGTTTCCCGGGGAATGAGTTGAGTGTTTTTGGGTCAACTCGGTAGTTCGGCCACTGAGACTTTCGTTCGATAGCTCGGCTCGTTAGACCGGTGGCCGAGTCGTTACTTGTGTTTTTGAGGAGTTCCTCCATCTCTCGTACCGTCGCCCCTTTCTCACTGGGCGTTTTGGCTTCTTAGTGGGCCTTTGGGATTCCCAAGGAGGCCTGTTACCACTTGGGGTTATAAGTCACCATTTCTTCACCCCTGAGCTCATTTCTCACTTTTCACTCCACGATTTTACTTTTGTTCTCTAAGTCTTCTGCTAGCGGCGCTCTTGCTCCACGGTGTTGACGTTAGCTGTCGCGTGGGCCAGGCGATTTCCGGCGAGCATTTTCCGACCGTGAACGTCACTTCAAAGGTTAGTTTGTTTTTGCCTTTGCTTTTTCAAGAGATGTCAAGGGTTAGCTCGGGGAGTGGTACCTCGTCCTCGGGCGATGATAGCGCCGGGGAGAGGAGTAGGGCGGAAGCTCGAAGGAAGGGGAAACAGATGGCCGAACCGTTGGTTGCCGAGTCGAGGGTCGGGAAGAAGAGGAGGACGGGGGAGACCTCGCCCCCCATAGTGGAGGTGATTGTGGAGAACCCGAAGCGAGCCCCCGAGATGGGACAATATCCTTCCGTCCTGTCCGGGCATTCGGGAGTTAGGCAGTACGAGGGCGATCTTCTGGAGAAAGCGATCTACGGGAAGTCGAAGATCGTCGAGGAGCCTAGCCCGTTCCTTCACTCCGAAGCCGACGAGCTCACTTCGTCGTTGTCTGAGAAGGACCTTCCCCGGATCAGGAAGGCATTCGCTATCCCGTCGGAGTACAAGCTGATGGTCGCTAGCCCCGGGATCCGAGCAAACTCTAAGTTGCCGTCGTCGGACATGTGCATGTTTGACGTCGACTCCTTAAACGCGGGACTGCATTTTCCGCTGCACCCTTTCATACTCCAGATCCTCGGCTGGTATTGTCTCGCCCCCACTCAATTCAGTCCGAACACTTGGCGTCATGTGAACGCATTCTTGCTTCAGTGCCACCGAGCCGAGGTAACGCCGGACTTATCAGTTTTCCGGGGCCTGTATCGGATAAACAGGCAACACCAGACGGAGTACCGGTACTACTTGGGGCCGAGGAGAGGCATTAAGATTGTAGAGAATCCCGACTCACTTAAGGGTTGGAGGGAGAAGTATTTTATCATAAGGGGTGAAGTGATTCGGCATATTCCGTCCCAGTGGAAGGTGGAGGTGCCGAAATTTGCGCGAAGCGACCCCGCACTATCTGAGGCCGAGGAGGGTGTAGCGAGGAGGATCACGGCCCTTCCGGTACTGAGTTGGAGGGAGTTGACCGAAGAGGTGTTGTTCGGGTCCGGACTAAGCCCCATCGACCCGAGTACGCTCTTGACATCTCATTCATTTTTTTTTCTAAGTCTTCAATTCGTCTGTCTTGATTCGTTTTCTTTTTTCGTTGATGCAGAGTCGATGAAGATTGACTTTAAAGCTATGATGGCCGATAGGTCCAAGCTGACCGGGACCAAAAAGAGGAAGAGGGCGGCCGAGGGTGCGTCTTCGGGTGCGCAGCCCGCGGTCGCTACTAACGTTACTCTGCCCCCCCCGGCTACCGAGGTGCCTTCGGAGGTTGTGGTGGTGGAGGGGACCTCGGCCCCTGTCGCCCCGTCTGCGAACGAGGGTGTCTTTGATGTCAATGCGGCGCTGGCGCTCGAGTTTCCCCCGTTGACTAAGGACGCCGAGGAAATCCTGACCGAGCAGCACAAGCAGTTGTTTGTACCGAACTGGCGGGTGAAGAATCATGATGGTTTCCTCGGCAACTCGCAGATGTCAATGCAGGTCGTCAAGCACTTGGCGACCCCGAAGGATAAGGCCGCGCTGAAAGCAGGAAGGGTCGGCGACGACACTTATGAAGTCGCCCGGGGGCTTGTTTCGGTAAGTGTTCGCAAATTTCTTCAAGTTTGTTACTCGGTTTGTACTTCGTACTTATCGTTGTCTTCGTAGGCCACTGTTCACTTCGGCCATCTCATCGAGGCGTTCGCCGAGCAGGAGAAGGAGCTGAAGTCCGCCAGCGAGAAAGACAGGCTGGCGAAGGTCAGGGCGGTCAAGGATCTCGAGGCCGAGCAGAGGCGAGCCGAGGCCCTGGACGTTCGGGTGGCCGACCTTACTGCCGACCTGAAGAAAGCAAAGGAGAGCCTTGAAGCGGAGTCCGCCAAAGCCGCCAAGGCCGCCGAAGAGCTTGCTGCGGCGATGAAGTCCTTGGCCGACGAGAAGGCGGAGAGGGAAGCGCAGGCCGCGAGGATCAGGGCAGAGGTTGAAGCCGAGGTCGAGGCTGAGGCGAAGAAACATATGGCTGAGAACATGGAGCAATCCTATCAGACGGCCCTGGACCACGTTCAGGCTCGCGTCCCCGGCTTCGAGCAAGTTGGCTATCGACTGTGGCCCGAGTCGCCCGTAGACGATGAGGAGGGAGATGATGAGGACGAGGCCGAAGGCGAAGACGGGGGGGAGAGGACGAACCGGCTAAGGGCCGTCCGTCGATGCGTCCGGGGTCGGAGCGGAGACGCAGGTGGACCCTTGATTCTTTCGTTAAACTTTTTGTAGTTTTTGTTTTGCTTTCTCTTCCGAACTTTGTAACGCCTTTTGCGGACTGGCCACCGCTTCTTGATGAATGAAAGAACGTTTTGTCTTTGAAATTTTGTCTAAGTGTTTGGTTCGGTCGTAGGATAGGCCCCCGTCACGGCGATGGCTCGGCGGCAAGTAGGGCTGTTTCATTTATCTCTCGTGGAACGCCTCGAGGGCGAGATAGAACTGACGAGGAGGACACTGTACGATGTGGAGAAGAAGAACGGAGAGCTGTTGGCCGAAATGTACCACTTGTGGATAGCCGAAGCCGAGCTATTCGATAAGGAGGAAGAATTGACTTCGGTTTTGGCCGAACGAGATGAGCTCGTGAAGAAGGTCGAGCATTTGCAAAGGGTGACAGTCGACAAGAGTATCGAGGTGACCCGTCTGCGCCGTGTCATATCCGACAGCGCCGAGTACCCCGGTTCGGCGAAGCTTCCTCGATTCAAAATTGTCGTGAGGGACGAGGCGCTGAAGGACCGGATCGTCGAACTGGAGGAGGAGGTTGCTCGGCTCAAGCCTCAGCCGGTGAGGGCTAACGTCCGGAGCACCTCGTGTACTCGTGAAGAGATTGAGCGAGGGATCACGTTCTATCAAGCGGCGACCCGGACTCCTATCATAGGTAGGTCAGCCGCCGACGCACAAAGCGGTGTGGCGGTGTCTTCAAGCGGTGCTTCGGTCGGGGCGACTGTGAGGATCAGCGGTGAGGGGGCGTCCCGGTTCGTCGGCCTGGAGACGAGCTCGGAGGCCAAGAAGCGCCAACCCAAAGTGTCGTTGAACCGGAGTGTCCCCCTACCTCGGAGGAATTGAGCGGGTCATGCCTTCTGATATTTTCGCTGAACTCGTTGTTGTAATCTTTTTGTAATCTCGTCCAAGTTATTAATAAAATTGGGGTTGATTTATCCGAAGTGTCCTCTACTGGCTGTTTATCGAGTCTTTTGTCGCAGCTCTGATTCCGTTGCTCGGCTTTTGGTGCCGATCGACGTGGGGTGTTCATAGCCGTTGAATGGTGGCACGAATCCAGAGGCAGGCCCAAGTCCCAAGAAAACGTTATCTTGTCGTTTTGTGGGCACGTGGCACAACTGGATCCACTCATCACGCTCTGGCACACAATTTGAGAAGATCTAACAGCGAGTTGCCTTCGGGGTGATTTTTTGCCAAAAATGAGGGTCGGTACCTCGTTAGTTCGGCACAATTTATGGTCGAGGCGGATTCCCAACCATTGTAAAGTTATTTTAAGAGATGCAGGAGCAGTTTCGAATGACGAGCTACTTCTAGTCCGCTTAGGAGCGGACTTGCGAAGCAAAATCGAGCCAAGTGTTGGACTCCGATCCATTCAACGGCTGCAGGAGCAATTTCGAATGGCGATCTGCCCCCGGTCCGTCTGAAGACGAGCCGAGTAGGAAGGGTCGAGCCGAGTGCTGGACTCCGAACCATTGTGTGATTAGTTTAAGAGATGCAGGAGCAGTTTCGAATGGCGAGCTACTTCTAGTCCGCTTAGGAGCGGACTTGCGAAGCAAAATCGAGCCAAGTGTTGGACTCCGATCCATTCAACGGCTGCAGGAGCAATTTCGAACGGCGATCTGCCCCCGGCCCGTCTGAAGACGAGCCGAGTAGGAAGAGTCGAGCCGAGTGCTGGACTCCGAACCATTGTGTGATTAGTTTAAGAGATGCAGGAGCAGTTTCGAATGGCGAGCTACTTCTAGTCTGCTTAGGAGCGGACTTGCGAAGCAAAATCGAGCCAAGTGTTGGACTCCGATCCATTCAACGGCTGCAGGAGCAATTTCGAACGGCGATCTACTCCCGGCCCGTCTGAAGACGAGCCGAGGAGGAAGAGTCGAGCCGAGTGCTGGACTCCGAACCATTGTGTGATTAGTTTAAGAGATGCAGGAGCAGTTTCGAATGGCGAGCTACTTCTAGTCCGCTTAGGAGCGGACTTGCGAAGCAAAATTGAGCCAAGTGTTGGACTCCGATCCATTCAACGGCTGCAGGAGCAATTTCGAACGGCGATCTACTCCCGGCCCGTCTGAAGACGAGCCGAGGAGGAAGAGTCGAGCCGAGTGCTGGACTCCGAACCATTGTGTGATTAGTTTAAGAGATGCAGGAGCAGTTTCGAATGGCGAGCTACTTCTAGTCCGCTTAGGAGCGGACTTGCGA
This sequence comes from Hemerocallis citrina, assembly GCA_017893485.1. Lineage (NCBI taxonomy): Eukaryota > Viridiplantae > Streptophyta > Magnoliopsida > Asparagales > Asphodelaceae > Hemerocallis > Hemerocallis citrina. Next base: position 46,707,522 of record CM030363.1, read on the forward strand.
AGCAAAATCGAGCCAAGTGTTGGACTCCGATCCATTCAATGGCTGCAGGAGCAATTTCGAACGGCGATCTACTCCCGGCCCGTCTGAAGATGAGCCGAGGAGGAAGAGTCGAGCCGAGTGCTGGACTCCGAACCATTGTGTGGTAAGGGAATTAGAGGCGGAAGTACGCTATAATGTAAAAAACTTCATTTATTAATATCTAATGGTCGGCTGCTTCTAAAGTTGCTAGCCGTTATTACAATGAAAAAAGAACAAAGGAAAAGTTACTAGTAGCAGGAGTGGTGGCCCGACATCTCGAGTTACTTAGATAGGCGGGGTTGCCTTCTCTTGGTATTTCAAAAGATGGTCGGCGTTCCAAGTCCTGGGAATTTCTCTACCCTCAAGGTCTTCTAGCTTGTATGCACCGGGGCGGATCACTTTGGAGACTTTGTACGGTCCCTCCCAATTTGGGGCCAGTTTGCTCTTCTGTCCGGGGAACGAAATGGCCAGTTTTCGGAGGACCAGATCCCCTTCTTTCAGGTCGGTTGGGCGGACCCGTTTGTTGTAGGCGAGTTCGATTCTTCTTCGATAACTTTGCTGCCGTATGGCTGCCCTTTCCCGGATTTCGTCTATCAAGTCCAGGCTCGTTCTGAGCTCCCTGGCATTCTGTTCTTCTTCAAAGGCTACCAAGCGAGGAGAGGGTATCCCAACTTCTAGTGGGATGAGGGCCTCGGACCCATAGGTGAGATTGAACGGACTCTCGCCTGTCGGGGTCCGCTTCGTGGTTCGGTAGTTCCACAACACATTGGGCAGTTGATCGACCCACAATCCCTTGGAGCACTTGTCGAGTCTCTTCTTGATGCCGGAGAGGATCTGTCGGTTGGCATTCTCGGCTTGGCCATTTGACTGGGGATGAGAGACGGAGGAGAAGCGGTGCTGTATGGCTAGGTCTTCACATAAGGCTCGGAAGGCAGCTCCAGCGAACTGCGTACCGTTATCTGTAACTACGACTCGGGGAACACCGAACCGGCAGATTACATTTTTCCAGAAGAATTGGACGACTCTATGCTCGGTAATTGTAGCCAGGGGCTCGGCCTCTATCCATTTCGAGAAATAGTCGACTGCCACGACTAGGAACTTCAATTGTCCGGGGGCCGGTGGAAATGGCCCAAGTAAATCCATCCCCCACATTGCAAAGGGGATCGGACTCGATAGGGAGGAGAGTGGTGCTTGTGGAAGGCGTCGGATGTCGGAATACTTCTGGCAGGAGGTGCATTGCCGAACGTGTCGTTCGGCGTCCCGTAGGAGAGTGGGCCAGTAATACCCGTAGTTTAACACTTTGCGTGCCAAGGCTCTGGAGCCGGAGTGGGCTCCGCCGATGCCCTCATGGAGCTCTTGCAGGGCGTAATCGGCTTGTCCGGGGGAGAGGCATCTTAGGTAGGGTCGACCATCCACCTGTGTGAAGGAGCGCTTATACAGAATGCCTCCGACCAGTATGTAACGCTCAGCTCGGGTCCTTATCTTTCGGGCTTCCTTCGGATCCCTTGGGAGGAGTCCGTCTCTTAAAAACTCGACGAGGGGCTTCATCCAATTATCTTCGAGGGGGAATGGCAATGTTCCGACGGAGTTAAAAGCCTCGTCCTCTATGCTTGGCTTGAGGAGGACTTCTATCAGAACAGTTTGTTCGAGGCCTTGCAGGGATGAGGAAGCTAATTTGGACAGGGCGTCGGCCTGGGCATTTTCCTCTCTGGGGATTCTTCGGATGAGGGCCTCCTCGAAGAGCGCCATGAGGCTCTTCACTTTAGCCAAGTACTTTACCATCCTGTCATCGCGGGCTTCATATTCGCCGAGGACCTGGTTGACGACCAACTGAGAGTCGCTGAAGATCTGCAGGCGTCGCGCCCCTGCGTTTCGGGCCATCCCGAGGCCGGCTATGAGCGCCTCGTATTCGGCTTCGTTATTCGAGGCTTTAAAGTTTATCCGGAGGGAATATTGAAGGACAAAGTCGTCTGGGCCCGCAAGGATGACTCCAGCCCCGCTCCCCTCGTTGCAAGAGGATCCATCGACATATACTGACCAGATAGGCGGTCCCTTCGTTGTCTGCTCGGAGTCGGGGATAGTTGTTTCTACTATGAATTTGGCCAGCGCCTGCGCCTTGATTGCGGATCGAGGCTGATAAGTAATATCATGTTGGCTCAGCTCGATCGACCACTTCATGAGGCGGCCGGAAGTCTCTGGCTTGTGAAGGATCTGTTTCAACGGCTGGTCGGTAAGAACGACCATCGAATGAGACTGGAAGTATGGCCGAAGCTTTCTGGCAGCCATTATCAGGGCGTAGGCTATTTTCTCAATTTTCGGGTACCGGAGCTCGGCGTCCCGGAACACTTTGCTGACGTAGTAAATGGGCTTCTGAGTTCTTTCTTCTTCCCTGACTAAGACCGCACTTAGCGTCTGTTCCGAGGCTGCCAAGTAGAGGTAGAGTGGTTCGCCTGGTATGGGCTTGCTGAGGAGAGGTGGATTGACGAGGTAAGCCTTTAACTGGTCGAAGGAATCTTGTTGTTGCGGCCCCCACTCGAATCCCTTTGCCCCCCTGAGGGCTTTGAAGAACGGGAGGCACTTCTCCCCGGACTTCGACAGAAAGCGCCCTATGGTGGCTAGGCGACCAGTCAACCTTTGAACTTCTTTGATGTTTCTAGGCGGGGCCATGTCCAGTATCGCCCTGATCTTCTCCAGATTCGCCTCTATTCCTCGTTGGCTAACCATAAAGCCGAGGAACTTGCCTGATGAGACGCCGAACGCACACTTGTTCGGGTTGAGTCTCATATTGTGCTTTCTCAAAACATCGAATGCTTCTTGGAGGTCGGCCACGTGATCAATGCCTCGGATGCTTTTCACAAGCATGTCATCCACATACACTTCCATGTTTCGGCCAATCTGGGCCTGGAATACCTTGTTGATGAGGCGCTGGTATGTTGCCCCTGCATTCTTTAGGCCGAACGGCATGACTCTGTAGCAGTAGAGCCCTTGGTCGGTCACAAAAGATGTCTTCGGAATATCTGGGGGGAACATCCTTATCTGATTGTAACCCGAGAAAGCGTCCATGAAGCTGAGGAGCTCATGTCCCGAGGTTGCGTCAATCAGAGTGTCGATGCTCGGCAGAGGGAAGGGGTCTTTAGGGCAGGCCTTGTTGAGGTCAGTGAAATCAATACAGATTCTCCATGTACCGTTGGACTTTTTCACCATCACTACGTTTGACAACCACTCAGGATAATTTACTTCCTGTATGAACCGGGCCTTCAGCAATTTGTCCACCTCTTCTTTGATAGCGAGCTGACGCTCGGGAGCGAACTTGCGCCTCTTCTGCTGGACCGGTTTGGACCCCGGATCAACACTGAGGCGGTGGACCAAGAGTTCTTCGGAGATACCGGGCATGTCTACAGCTGTCCATGCGAAGAGGTCTTGGTTGGCTCGGATGCATCTTACAATATCCGCGTATAGTGCGGATGGAAGGGTCTTGCTGACAAAGAACCTGCGGGTCGGCTCCTGCTCCGAGAAGAGTACCTCCTCCAGCTCATCTACAGGCTCGAAAGTTGGCCGAGCAGCATCTTGTGGGATCTCGAGTGTTTCTAAGGAGAGGACGGGTCCGAGGGTGGAAGTCATATAACACTTGCGGGCCTGTTCCTGGTTGCCCCTGACTTCTCCCACTCCAGCCCGAGTGGGGAATTTCATTTTGAGATGATAAGCAGAAGGGACGGCCTCAAGAGCAGCCAGGCCGGGCCGACCCAAAATGACGTTGTAGGCCGCTGGGACATCTACGACCATGAAATCCATTGACTCCGTGCGGGTAGTAGGAGTTTTGCCTGCTGTGACATCGAGGGTAATCACCCCTTCGATCGTCACCGGCACTCCCGTGAACCCATGGAGCGTGTACCCGGCGGGCTTGAGTCTGTCTCGGGAGAGCTTCAGCCCCTTAAAAGCATCGAGGAATAGGATGTTTACGGAGGAACCGTTATCTACTAAGATCCTTTCGACTTTGAAATTGGCCATGTGAAGGTTGATGACGAGTGCGTCACAATGAGGGGTGCGGACGCCCTCGAGATCTTCGTCAGAGAAGGTGACGGGCACTCTGAGTCCTTTGGGGGGAGGGGTGGCTCGGACAGAGTTCACTTCTCTAATAAAAGCTTTCCGAGAAGAGTTCGAGGAGCCCCCTATTGGACCTCCGTGGATGAGGTGGAGAACTCGTTCTTCCTCAAACTCTGGCGTCTCTTCTCGCTCTGGTCGTTTGTTAGCCCCCCGAGGCTGGGGGGGAAGCTCGCCTTGGTCCTTTCTCACAAATTTTGCCAACTGCCCCCTCTGGATAAGGGCCTCGATCTCGTTTCTTAGCGCTCGGCAATCGTTAGTGTCGTGCCCATGGTCCCGGTGATAGCGGCACCATTTCTCTCTATCCCTTCTTTTGGCTGGGGTGTTCATCTTTGGAGCTGGAGGTAGGACCCCTTCTTTTTCGACTTCCATGAAAATGGCGGAGATGTTTGTGGTGAGGGGAGTAAACTTTTCAAATCTAGGGGGAGGCCGGCGCTGGCCAGCATTATCCTTCTGAAACTTTTTGGGTCCCTCTTCTTCCGTTCCCTTCCTCTTGGACCCAGAGGCGGTTACTTCCCAGTTGGGCTATTCCTCGGCCTCCTCAGCTCGGATGTATTTTTCAGTGCGGAGGAGGAGGTCAGAAAAGTCGTGCGGCGGTTTCTTGGCGAGGGAGGAGCGGAGATTGGAATTGAGGATATTGGATTGGAATGCCACGGTAGCGACGGATTGATCGAGGGATGCGATGGTTCTGGCCTCAGCTGTGAACCTCTTCACGTAGTCCCTCAATTTCTCCCCCTTCTGCTGCCGGAGGTGCAATAGGGAGATGCTGGTCTTCTCGGCCCTTCGGCTGCTGACGAAGTGGGTGATGAACAGGGTTTCGAACTGTTCGAAGGAAAATATCGACGCCGGGGCAAGGCGAGAGTACCATTCTCGAGCCGGACCTTTCAGAGTTGCAGGGAATGTTTTGCAGAGGAGGGCATCGGAAGCTTGATGGAGGAGCATCAAGGTCTTAAAGCTTTCGATGTGGTCAACTGGATCAGTCTCCCCAGTGTAGTTCTCGAACTGGGGAGGTTTGAAACCGAAGGGAACAGGAGCATCTACTATGGTCCGGGAGAACGGGGGTCGGCTAGGACGTAGGGTCCTCCCCCTGAGCTCTTCTTCTCGGTTTATCTGTCCCAAGAGTTTTTCCACCTCGTTCAGACGGCGATTCATGGTGTCATCTCTCCGACGGTGATCTGCCGAGCCACGGGACTCGTCTTCGTATGAGGGGGAGCGAGGGCTGCGGCGATGGTAGCTTCGAGAACGACGAGGACTCGGGGTGCGTCTGGAATTGGTTGGAGCGGGTCGAGGAGAAGGGGACCGTTGGCGAGGGCTCCGGACCGGAGGAGGGGATGGGGCCCTCTGCTCATTGGGGTTCTGACGGAGGTTGAGGGCCTGTTGTACCATTGCTTGGAGTTGTTGGAACTCGGCACGGGTGATGGGTGCCTCATTGTTCCTGGGCTGCTGCCGACCCGCTGGAGAGTGCCTCCTTCGGTAGTGATCGGGGGAGTCCTTTCTCCCTCTTCGGACAGGGGACCTCCTGCGCTCTCGGTGTCGGGGGGATTGCTCTCGCTGGCGGGAGGCTTCCCCCCGAGCCCGCTTTTCATCCAGATGGCGACGAAGGTCGTCATCTTCCGGGCGTTTGGGAGGGGTATTGCGGCGACCAGAGGCTCGGGGATGATGGGAGGCCATGGAGGCACTGGAGGCGGTGTGGATGGGGATGTTCTCTTGGTGAAGAGGCTGTTTCTGGGGGTTAGGCCCCTTCGGATCAGGATGTGGAGGGTTCCGTTGGAGCGGCTCTTCCACGGTAGGAGGGAGTTGCCCTTGTTGCTGAGCGGGATCAGGAAGGACTTCTTGCTGGTCAGGGTTGGGCGCTCGGTTGGAGCCCCTAGATCTAACTTTGCGAGGCGGCATGGCAGGAGAAAACCTGTTCACCGGAAGGAGGAAAGGTCGCTATTCGTTAGTTTCCCACAGACGGCGCCAATCTGTTGCCGCTAAATTCGGTGTGGGGGCAAACAGATGAATTTGTGAGTTCTTGGGGAAACTGAATAGGAGAACCTGTATACCTGTTCCGCCGGAGCTTGACCGTTGACTCCCGCCGTTCACCTGCAAGGAAGTGCGAGACACCGGGGTTGATCCCGGCGACGCACCCTCCGACGCTCAAGTCAGTAACCAGAAATGATTATGAAAGAGCGTTTAACTAGAAAAAGATTGATTACCTCTTAATGGAGATGGGTGAGGGGTATTTATAGGCGTCTTAGGGACTGGTTTTAGGAATGTAATCCCCGTGATTAGATAGGGAATATTCCCCGTAATCAGATAAGGCATGTAATCTGATAAGGTATATCCCCTATAATCAGTTAAGGAATTTAATCCCTAATCCCCAGTGAAAAGATAGCTGTGAATCATGGCCGTTGATTTAGATCTAATCAGGGACCTTGATTGTATCTTGTCGGATCGGGTTGGTAGCGGGTTGGAACCCGTGCCCAGTTGAGATGGGTCTGTTTGTTGTGTGAAATTACCATCCTGCCCCTGAGCTGTAGGATTCGTGTCCCATTTGGACGGTCTCGATTGAACCCCTGTTTTTGGCCACATCAATAACTAAAGTAGAAATGAACATCAAGTGAAACTATATGAAATAAAGGGGTGAACTTAATGGAATGATATGATTAATGTTGTGTTATTTTTGATTTTAATCTAGCTTGCTAAATTGGAATTAATATTCATCTCTGGAGAAAAACAATGATTATGGGAAAAATATGTTTTTAGAAATCGTGGTTGTGTGAAAATACTAGTTGTAAGAATCCCTACATTAAACCATGCTTGTGGTGATGGTAGTCAAATAAAGTTGCTTGTTAGTGTTGATAAATGAACATATTATAGTTAAACTAAAATGTTGTGTGCTAATCGAAAGGAAAGAAGAAACGTTTCCATACTTCAAATTTTTATCGCTGACCAGTCGACCGAATAGGCATAAGTAGTCAACTGACCTGAACATTAAATTCTTAGTGTTTAAAACCCTGCAGAATAGCCGACTAGTCTGAGTAACAGTTGACTGCCCTTGATCTTTTCGAGTTTTAAAACTTTCAGAACAGCCGACTGGTCATATGTAGCAGTCGACTATCCCGACCATTTTCCTGAATATTTTTCTTTTGCTGAACAGTCGACTGGATGTGTTTTGAGTCGACTGTCCAGATTATTCTGATGTCCCAGATTTTATTTTTCTGTCCAGTGACAAAAATAAATAAATAAATATATATATATATATATATGCTGCTTTGAAAGAGATTTTTTTGAGAATGGAGATTGAATATGATGGTTTAGAAAAGTGAATCTTATTTACCCTTGCATGAAATCACATATGAAGTGAAGTGGGTTATTCTGCTGAATTTATGAAAAGTTTTTATAATTATGAATACTATGAACATGAAAAGAAAAATCTGATGTTAATCATGAAAATGAACTTATGAGCTTGAAAGGCTCAATTCTTTTGTAATTGTGAATTGAAATTGAGAACTAGAGTGTAGCTAAGCCACATACCGGCATCAGAAAGAAATGAATTTAAAATGAAATTTGAAATGAAAAGACCAAGATTTGGGTCATGTTGAATAAATGGTTAAGACCGGTATAGTGGGAAAACTAACTCTAGAAAGTTGATTTTGTTCATGATTCAAATAAACTAAGGACTAGATACATAGTGAAGATGTGATGAAAGTAAGAGAAAAACACGAGTATGAGGGCCATCGGATTGGCGGTGCGAGAGTGATTCACAGACTGCCTGCTTGATGCATCATGACATGGCGTGAGCACTACTCCAGAATTATCGTCCCGGTGGCGACGCATGTGGGGTGTTTTGGTGGTTACGGGTGGTGCCATCGTTCCATGGCAGAGGCTGAATTGTCCATAGTCTGCCTGCTTGATGCGTCATGTCAGTGCATGGGATTCCCCTCCAGACTACCTGGACATGGGCTCGTAGATCATAGAACATCTAGGATACTTACCATAGTTACCGTGGTAGTTTAAGTCATGGCAAGGGATTGAACCCTATAAAATGAAGTACGATTAAGGGCTTGCCCTCGGACCTATGTAGTATGGGATGCATAGAATCCGAACAAGTGCGTATTAGTGTCATATAACATAATAACTGCATTAAGGACTAAGTGCACAATCACAACACGAAATCAATAGGATAACCCCTTTAGCTTTGTTTGTGAACAAGTTTGTGGTTTGTTAAGAAATGAGAATCGTTATATTGTTCCCGGCATAGAGAGGATGACCGTGTATAATTTTCGTCGGTTGAATAAACTGACGTACCCACAGTTTTGTATGCAGGGTAAATGGCCTGATAAAGATTAAAGGATAATTGATGCTTAGAGATTATTCATTATAGTACTTTTGTATAAATGTTGTAAATTGCTTCCGCTGTCATTTTATGTAATTTATTGTAATATTGCTTCACTGTGATAATGCAAAAGTGAAATGTAACTCTGATGTAAGAAAAGTTTTTATTTCCTTGTAAAATTGTACTAAATGAAGTGTAAAGATCCTGTGGAACTCGAATTCAGTTGTATTTTGGAATTCGAGGTGTTACACATATCCAATTCAATTGCTGTAGCTCTACGCACCAATTTGTCGAACCTCCGAATGCCAAGGGGGACCATTCTGGACCTTAACCCGGGCCTAAGGCCTAAGGCCTTCTTTACCTCATCTTGGATCATTTCTGGTGCATACCGAGATAACTGGGAGAACTTTGTCTCATATTCTCTTACGGTCATGCTTCCTTGCCTTAAATTGATGAACTCCATAGCTTTTTCTTCTTGGACGTCTAGAGAAAAGTAATATTGCCTGTATTCTTCTAAAAAGTCCTCCCATGCAATTGGTCCATCGCGCATGCCCCGCTTGATTGAATGCCACCACACTCCTGCGTCTTTTTCCAAAATAATAGTCGCCAATGTGATTTTGCTCTGTTCTGGTATTTTAAGTACCTCAAACACAGTCTCCACTTGACGAATCCAATCATCAGCTACTATCGGATCTGCCTGGTCTTCAAATACTGGAGGTTTCATTCTCTTAAAGGACTCACCATCTTGACGTGGTTAGCAATGGCATCGCCTATATTCCTTTCCTGGGTTCCTGGTTGTGGTGCGAAATTTCGGCTGACTTCCATAGAAGTTCCCATTATTTGATATAATCGTGCAATTTTCGCTTCAATATTGAGATTGGCGTGATTCACTCCACTGCCTTCACCTTCAGTCCTCATGTTGTTGCTACCTCTGTTTCTTTGATATACTCTACCTTCACCCTCGGTTCGTCCATTACTGCCACCTTCTTTTCTACCTGACATCCTTCGGAAAATAAGAAAACATAGACAGGGGTTAGTTTCAGATATAGGGATATCATAAACATAGGCTGGTCGTACAACAATATGAATCATGACCACCGTACTATCCAAACTAAACCTGACTCTAACTGGGGCATCAAAGTCTAATTTCATGTTGTGTTGGTACTACAATTTGAAGTTTAGCTCTGATACCACTTTGTAGCGCCCCGAGTTCCACACACTGGAAGCTCGTGACACTTACCCAAAATCTTTACTTCAATGAGTACACAACACAAAAAAAATCACAGGAAATTAAAAAATTTCTTTTCTTACTTTAATGCCTTTCTTCTTGAATATAAATGCCCAACACCGCTTAAGTCCAATATCGGGTGGTCCTGCAATCTAAAGATAAGTGGGCACATCAGTTGAATGCAACTGACGCAAACTGGTGGGCACGTCAGTTGTATGCAACTGACACAAACTGATAACAACAGTGAGCTTCAATCCTCAACACTCATCACAATCAATCAATATTAAGATTAATGTAAATGACAACATGAAATATGAAAAGTAGGCAATCAAAAGTGTCGGTGTGTGTCATGACCTAAATCTAATGCACAAATATAAATGCACACAATGCTCCTATTCTAATGCAAACTTAATTTGGAAACACATGCATCCCATACTACACATTCCCCAAATCAAGTTCGTATTCTTCAGATAATAAGGTTCGATCCCTCGCCGTGCATCCTACTCTTGTACTATTTTCTGTTTCTGACATTCATCTAGTGACTGGTAAGGTTGCAGTTGCTCGGTCTAGTTCCGCCGTTGCAGCTAGAAATTATTAGTTATGTCATTATGTATGCTGAGACCCTGTGGTCCTACGCCACTCCCTAGTCATACTCTGCCCGGCCCCTATGGTCCTACGCCACTCCCGGACCTTACCCAAAAGTTGTTACGAACATAAAGGTGACCCTGTAGATCCTACCTGCTCCACCGGGAGTCCTAGAGCTCTGCTCTTGCTCCATGTTCGCATTAAACAATATAGAACCTTAGGTGGCTTTGGAGGGTTCATTCCCTAACTTCCACCATACAGTCCTTATCACTAAATCTCATAAATTAACAGACGAGACCACGTCGCACGTGTCCCAGACGAGACCACGCCGCACGTGTTCCCTTGACAGGAGAGTACAACGCCCAACTAGTGCCTGTCCTTACCAATTATCTCAAATCTTCTAGGAAGTTCTAGTACTAGTGGTTGAGTTATGCTAAAATGATTTCTTAATTCACTATCTATCTAAATTGCTTTACTTATAAATCTTCTAGTTTCCTTTAAAACGAGTGGCATTAGTTAATGGGTAACCACGGACAATCTAGGTTCTTAAGGAAACCAGAAACTTGATTAATTAAGTGGTTTATTACTTATTCTAACAATTTATCGTCACTTCTAATTTCCTTAATTGCCTAGATTACTTGTTATATTATCTAGTACAAGTTCTAGGTTTAAAGACTCTTCGGAAAAGCAATAATCATATGGCAACTTTCCGAAATGTTCCACCAATCATTATTCTTGGACAAAATACTAACTTGCACATCTCACAAGCACAACGCTACCATTTGTGACAACATACCCATATGTATTACAATGTCTTTCTTCATCGTATTCATCGTATAACACTATTTTATGTATAATAATGAACATCTTTTAATACATACTTCTTTTCGACATTATGTTGTTTAGACATGTATATGTGAAATAACCAAATACTCATTTACAATTTCATTCACGAGGTTTGTTAAGCTACTAACATTTTCTAATGCCTGCATTTATTTTATTTTGGTTATCTATGTTCACTTAAATATAGATAATAAACTACCAAGTAATCAAACAACATATTACTAATAATCTAACAACATCTTACTAACAAATTCAAAATTGTGTGATTATCTAAATAAACATACATTTTCTTTCTTTTCTACTTTGTTTCTTTTTCGTTTCCTTTTGTTTCCTAATTCAGCAATGTCAAACATACACAAAAGCATGCATTCATAACTATTTTTATTTTATTAACACTTTAATCTAGAATAATTTTTAATCTATTACTACAACAAACCATTAACAATTACTACAACCATCAACAATTCAAACTTTCAATTTTAATTCATCAAGAAATCTATACCTTCTACCAAAATAATCTATTATCAACAATTTTTCCTTCGCTATAAATAAACTACTATACAATCATGCTAACAAACTACTACTCAATTATTTAAATATAAATAACAAACCATTAATAATCAAATAATCAAACAATCAAATACTAGAAATTAAAGAAACATACAAGGAGGAAGAACACCCCCTTAAATCCCTAGCTTTATCCTCTCTCTTTTTTTGTTGAAAATTTCCTCGCTTGCTGGTCTTCTCCTTGCTTTGCTGTTAGTAGGCAGCAATGGCAGTATAGTAGTATAGTAGTATAATAGTAGGAGTAGGAGTAGGAGTAGGAAGTAGCAGCAGTAGAAGAGTAGTAATCAGTAGTAGTAATCAGCAGTATTAAGAGTAGTAGTAGTAGTATGCAGCAGTAGTAACAGCAATAGTAGTAGTAGTAGAAAAATGAAGTAGCAAACATATATATAGAGAAAAAGGGAGAAATGAGCTGCTGTTTGCTGCCGTCGGCTGCAAAGGGAGAAGGAGAAAGAGATAGTGGAGTGTGGAGGGGTGTGGAAATTCCTAGAGGGCTTAGTCACCACTCTAGGACTTAGACCCTAGGCCTTAGAGTGTACACCTAAGCCTTCTTTGGTCAAAAATGTAGGATAGTAATAATTTAGTCAAGAATTGTAGGCTTGAGTAGTAGTAGTATTAGTATTAGTATATGTGTATATATATATATATATATATATATATATATATATATATATATATATACTAGGTATGCCGGTGGGCACGTGCCTACGGCACATATTCGGAATGATACAACATATGAAAAATCATATAAACAATAAAGGATGATTTATATAGATGTTTATTTGCTAGTTGACGTTGATGTATTGATGTACTTTGAAGTATGATTATGAAGTGACATTGATGTTTATTGGTTTATATATTGCATGATTATTTGTCAGCAGCTCAGGATTCAAAAATAGTATTGTGAATCTACAACAATAGTTAATCGGAAATTTCTTGCTATGTATGACTTAAGCATGAGAGATTTCTTTTTTGATTTGGAGTTTAACATAAGTAGAAATTCATTTTCTAACTGCATGAGTTACGGTTAATGCCTCAAACTGTATGAGTTAGTTTTCCCTTGTTTCTTTTATGTAGTTAACCATATATGAATTTAAAAGAGAAAATTTATTGTGATGTATACGTGAAGTAAAATTGCAATAAAGCATATCAAGATACAATTTTGCAGCTACAAAAACCCAAAATACATGGATTAAGCATGGATTTGTCCATAAAAGCACGATCAAGCGAGTCAATTAAAGAATTTGCCTCAAACTGTATGAGTTAGTTTTCCCTTGTTTCTTTTATGTAGCTAACCATGTATGAATTTAAAAGAGAAAATTCGTTGTGATGTATACGTGAAGTGAAATTGCAACAAAGCATATCAAGATACAATTTTGCAACTACAAAAACCCGAAATACATGGATTAAGCATGGATTTGTCCATAAAAGCACGATCAAGCGAGTCAATTAAAGAATTTGCAATAATCTTTCAAAGCAGCAAATGCCCAAATATTCAAAAAATAGCATAAACCGAAATTGCATAATAAAAAAAAGCATTCTAATCAAAATTAACTCAGTAAAGTATTATAATCTAAAACAATTACTCAGTGAATTATAATACAATTAGACCAAATATGGTAATTCAAAAGCAATTAAATGGAAGTGAATGTTATTGAGTTATGAAAGCATAATCCAAAAAAAACATAATTAAAATTTTGAAGAAAAAAAAGACATAATCCGAAATTGCATAACCAAAAAAAAACATTCACTATTTTTTGTTGTTGACATACCTAGGTTAAAAAAAAGAGAAGAAAGAGAAAGAATTATGAAAAGGGATAAAAGAGGGGGAAGAGAGAGAGAGAGAGTAATAAATGAAGTGTTTTTTTTGGGGGGGGGGGGATTTGAATTTTGGGGGGAATCATTTGGGAGGGAAAATGTCTTTTGGGAGAAAAAATCTAGATCGTTGATTTTCTTCCAAATGAATGAGAGCCACTTGATAGCTTTCTTTGTGTTTTATTATATAGATATATATATATATACACACACAGTAGCTTAGTACTCATATATACATTCATACTAGTATATTATTGCACATGTTCATGTTCATGGATGGTTGGGCCAATGCACATTGGGTTGGGCTTGAAACATGCATATTCTAAAAATTAAAATATTTTTTTTTTAAAAATAAAACATAGTTAAATAAACAATTAAATTTTGGGGATATTACAACAAAGGCTTGCAAGGCCTTTATGCACTTCCTTGCCCAGATATCATGAATATTGACGATCCAATTGATTCTCCTGATCAGGATCTTAATCCACCCCAGAAGAATATGGAGGTAACTCAAGAAGATAATTATGGTGGATTCGGCCATCCTTGTGCATTTTGGTGGAAGAAGCATGCTTTGGTCAATCTTTATATCAACACGCAAAAGGAGCAAATACATTTTGGTCAATCTTTGTTGCAGCAGTGATGACAGGGCTTGTCATTTTGGGCAAATGGTGGCACCGTGACAAATGTTTTGCTGAGGAACATAGGTGGCACCTCTATGTCAGCGATGAGGTAAGCTGAATCTTATTTTAAGGTTTAATCAGACAATTTTCTATTAGTGTTAGAAATACACTAAATTTACCTCATTATATTTTCCGCTATTATTCATTCAGTTATTTATTTCTCTAGTGTCTTGTTTATTGTTAACTACATTCATGTCAAAGGTATACATGGCAATGCAAATACTTGTTTGTAAATTAAATCTCGCAGATAAGCTAAACATGGTTAGGCATTGCAAATGAATATGTTGGAAGTATCTGTGGTTGATGGTAAGTAGGGCCGGCCCTACCCTAGAGGCGGGTAAGGCGGCCGCCTTAGGCCCCTGGAGATTTCGCGATTTTAGGGGCCCCAAATTTGAACTTCCCTTGTAAATATAGACACGTATTTTGCACGTAAAAAAATGCTATTAGGGGGCCCCATTTCGGAAGTTCGCCTAGGGCCCCCGGGAACTCAGGGCCGACCCTGATGGTAAGTTCATATAAATTTATAACCATCTTCCTCCAATTTTCACCACTGTGCATAGTTGAGTTTTTTGGCAATCTGGTTGAAGAACTATGTTCAGTCTCTAGAAGAGAAACGATTCTAGCAAACATTTGCAGTTGTACACTACATTGAAGTACTATATGTTTGAAATTGTAGTTTCTAATCACACAACATTCATGTTTCATTTTAGTATGTGCTTTTTCTTAGGTTAATACATAAGGGGAATGGAGAACATGTAGGACGAGAAGAGCATTACTAGGTATATAAAAAGCCTTGCAAGCCTTTGTGAAGAGTATAAAAGTAATTCTATTATAAAATTCATTCTCTTCCCTTCTGAACCAAACTATAAGATAATTATTTTCCCTCATCTCCACTCCCCTCCGCTCCTTTGAACCAAACATAGGGTCTGTTTAGTTCAAAGGAGGGGAGGGGAGAGGAGGGATTTTAATGGAGGGGAGGGAAGGGGAGGGAAATGGAGGGGAGGGATTTAATGAAAACTTTGTTTGGTTCAAAGGAGGGGAGGGGAGGAAAAATAATTATTTTCTTGTTTGGTTCACAAGGGGAGAGAATGGATTTTATAATAAAATTACTTTTATACCCTTTTGCATATAATAAGAAATTCATACAACCACTTCATACAATAAGAATTGAAACAACAACGAACTATTTATGAGAAGACCAGACCCTTCATTCCAATGTGGATTGGAGCAAAACCAGCTAACTATGATGAGCTTACTAACTAATCTAAATCAAGCTGATATATATATACATCAACCGAGTTGATGTATCACTTATCAGTATATAGTTTGGTAAAAAATTGGATCACAAACAATTTGGTTCAGATTTCATTACAAAGATGCTGGTAAGTAATAGCATAATTCTATATCTCTTGCCTCTGCATTCCATACCCATGATTATGTTGATGTCTTGGCTCATGTAATTTAGAGGGTAGAATAGGAAATAGATAATGTAAATAATTTTTAATCAATTTAAGTTTGTTAAAAGATTTTTGGTTAAGAAGAAACTGATAACCAAATACTAGAGTTGACCCCTTCTACCTATATGTTATTTAATTTCAGATGTATAATTGAAAGAAGATAAGAGATTGAAAAGAACCGGGAGAAAATTTCATATACGAATAACTTCTAACAACATATGATCCAAAATGTTCATTACTTCCCGTTGAAGTACATGAAACTACTGTTCTGCATACTTCCAGTTTCCTTTATTCATCAAGTAGTTGCAGAACGAATTTATTCATCAAGCTGTTGCAAAATTAATATGATTATTCAGTAATCAGAAAACAGGGTCAATTTATCATCGTTATACTCTTCTAGGCATAAAGCTGATCATCCATGTGGAGAGAAACAGTTGGCAACTAGATAGGGAGAAAGAGAGATTTTTTATTATATTAGGATTTAGATTTAAAGGACAATTTAGTCAAGCCACTTTAAAAAATTAGCCCTATTTTCTCTTCTCTCCAAATCCCCACTTTTGGAGGGGAACCAAATTTGGCTCAAGAGGGATGTTGCACTCCCCCATTTTCCTCCCCTTCCCTCCTAAAAAATGGAACCAAACGAGAAAAGTATTAAAAAATCCCTCCCCTCCCCTCCATTCCCCTCCAACCAAACAGTGCCATAGTCTTCGTTAAATTACTCCCCTTTCTTTCCCTCCCGTCAGTTAAAATCCCTTTCCTTCGCTCCCCTCCTTCGAACCAAACAGAGCCTAACCCCGTAGAAACTTCAAACGAGGAGCATCTTCATCAAGATTCCAAATCGGCACCAATCACGATATAAATCCATCCTCTGATGCTATCAACCTCTCGTCCCTTTGCCGCGGATCCGGTCACCGCTCTGCAGCCGCGGCGGCGGCGGCGGCGGTGGCGGTAACATCACCTCCACTATCTCTGTCTCTGTCGTCGCCGTCATCGTCGTCGGAGTTCCCCGTTCAGTTGGCCATGGAGATTACCAGAGCATCGAATTCCTGGTTTAGGGTGAGTCCTCTCCTAGTTTAACAAGATGGAAATCTAGTATATTAACTGAAAATCTAAGAGCTTTACATATGTACTTGGTAGGAGGAGTATGCACCTAGCTAATTGAAGGGAGGTTTTTTGGATATCAACATTTCAATTGTATCTATGAAGTTGGATTATTGTGATGACTCCACAAGTGTTCGCATAGTAATGCCACAATTAGAATATAAGTCAAAGGAATTAGTAAGGACTAAGGAGATCAAGTGTAGGTAACTAATTGAAGGATTTTCAATTGAATTGAACATCTGTAGGTAGTTCGAAATATATATTTATCAAGCTAATTTGCATATTCCTTAGTTCATATAGGCCATGTTTGGCTTACCTAAATGAATTTGGAATAGATGAAATCTTGTTTTAAGGAATAGGGCATAAATTAGTTTGTATGCCCTAAAGCTTACTCACCTTTACCTTTAAGTCCACCAATGTGATTTTTTTTACTTTTACTACCCTAACATTTTTTTAAAATTTTGCTACCTAACTTTCAGGACAGAAGAAGTGAAAAGACACCTATACCTCGATAGTAAAATGTTGTTTTCCCTCTCTTGACCTTAATTAGTGACACTTCGAACTCCTCCACTATAAGTTTAGTCACATTTCTGTTCCTTATGTAAGCCTTAACTCACTAATTTTTGCCAGAAAATTTAAATTTTACAAGGGCAGAAGCATCCAAAAACTGTTACATGCATATCACATGTGAATATTCCGTCTACTATTATGGCAACATTAGGTAGCAAAAGGTGAACTTTCGAAAACATTAGGGTGTTATAAGGTTAAGTTTTTTTATGTAGAGGTATTAAAAGGTAAAGGTTGGTAGATATTAGGGCATATAATGATAATTTAGCAAAAAATAAAAGGTGGTGATATTTATAAAAATAAACAAAAGACTGGTATTTCATAGGAAATGGTGAAAGGTTGGGTAGCAAATGGTGAACTCGAGAAAACGTTAGGGTGTTAAAAGGTTAAGTTTTTCCTATAGAGGTATTGAAAGGTAAAGGTGGGTAGACATTATGGCATATACTGGTAATTTAGCCAATTATAAGGTGGTTATATTTATATGTTAAAAAAAATAAAAGATTGGAATTTCATAAGAAATGGTGAAAGGTTGTGGGATTTTTTGTAATTTACCATAATAGTATTTGAAACTTTTTGATCCGGATTCTTTGTTAAATATGTAATGGGCAATCAATAATTTCAAGTTGGCTGTTCAACTCGTCCCACACTTGCATTTGCATAACTGTCTGATCATGTAGGGTTTGATTTGTGTGTGTTGTCTTTGGTAGTTTTTTCCCATGTATTTTTTGTTCATTGTCTTGGCTGTACTCTTGTTTTTGTGTGTATGTGCCAGCCGAAAAATAAACTTGTAATCAAAAGCTCGTTTTATGTAGGCTTTAGTATCATGTATAGTTTAAGTGAACTTATCACAATATTCATTTATCGAAAGATGTATCATATCATGTATCTTACGATGCACAATGCATCATAAGATAAAGTTATAGATACACCTGTAAGTGCATATTGACTTCCCTACATATTGATATCATATCGATTGTAACATACATTCCACGCAGAGCAAAGTACTGACAGCAATGGTGTATCATGCCCCTTCCTGACAATTTGCATTCTTTCCAATTTAGATTGTGAAGTCTTGTTAAGTTCTCTCTTCTTTGCAGCATTTCCATTTTTTTATAGTTCCTGTTTTAATTTTGTAAATAGTAGCATGTAGCTGTGTTTGTTAACTCATCCTCAAACCTGTTGGTGATTTCTCATTGTTTTTGTTTCATTTCATGCGGTTGGCAGGATTACAATGTCGTTGAATACAATGAAAATGTTTTGGTTGGATCTTACGATAGATATGGCCTTTCCAATTATTCAAGCCATGGGAGGATGTCATCGTTTGTGGATCTTCAAAGAAGCATTGGAGCCTTGGTTTAGAAGTGATTGTAGTCTATCGTACAATTGATGCTGCACATTGCATATCTTTGGAAGGAAGCTGACTTTGGATTTTTGGTGCAAAGAATTTCTGAGCTTGTTTCGCAGCATATGGGTAATCCGTTAAAAGATGCAAATGATATATTAGTTAGGTGGATGGAAAGAAGCACCGAGTTACGAGCCTCACAACAGACAAGCCTATTTCTAACCGGTTGCATTGATATAGTTATCTCTCGGTGTGGCTCTTTTCAATTCAAGGTTTGTTGTTTCCATTATCATTTATTTATCCTGTAGTAGTTAGTAATTTTTGCTTTTCTAATATCGTTGTAGTGCCGCAGTTGCTTTTTGCTCCATAACACGGAAAGTTTATATTCATAGAAGAATAAAATTAGTTTTGATAAGTTTTCTGTCCTTGGAATTTTGATTGGTTTCTGAACATATTTGTCCATGTCGAATTAATACTAATGATCTTTGTTCCATAAAATTGTTTTTCGCATTAGTGATTCCACACATTGTGGGATTCATGTATTACTTATGTGTTAGATGCTGATGGGGATTGGTGTTATAGTTACTTATATACATGTTCAGAAATTTTATATTCCTGTTTTCTTTTCACAATAGTCCCCCGCAATGAAAGCCAGAGCCTCGATCGTAACAATGCTCATGGGGTTTTTATTTATTTATTTAAATGATCAAAATGTCCCTGCTCATTTTAGCATGTTCCTATTTCCTTCTTGAAGCATGGTCAATTGACTCAATCCCACACAACATGAAGTACAGGGGTATAGGGATAGGGGTTATTAATGACCCTACCGATAGACCAAAACTTCGAAATTTTAGCTTAGTGGCAAGAAGTTTCACATGGTATTAGAACAACCCAGGTTCGAATCCCACTGACTACGCAATTTAAATGGAGATAAAAAAAAATACCGTTGCGTATAGTCCAGGTCTCACCCCACAATTTGTTGGGTATTTATCTCGTTTCTTTGGGCCATGAAAAATGGGCTCTCGACCTGAGGAGTCGTGTTAGAATACAAGTGCATTTTGCTCAACTCTTTTACAACTTTGAAGTTTTAGCTTAGTGGCATGAACTTTTACAGAGGTTAAAAATCTTATTGTAATATCCATTGAATTGTCCGTATGAACTTTTTCTACATAAATTATTTGCTAAACAGCTACTGTCACTGGTACAATTGGCTAAGGATATATTTGTGCATGATGTTCATTATGTCATGTAAGGAAGAAAAGACAAGGCAGTTCATACGGACAGTTTCTGGTTAGTGGGATTCTTGGCCTAGGCTACTAATTGCCTGAACATTATATGTCGACAGTAGATGCATCTTTAAATGGGTTTGGTTTTTATTGTTTAACATTAAATGTGGAAGTTTGTTTGTGCTATTCCCCCTATGCTTTACCAGCTTGTTCTCACAACAAATTTTGTCTCCTTTTAAACTAATTTCAGGTTCTTTCTGATAATGTTGGAAGTTCGTGTAGGCTGGATCTGTGTATAATTCTGCCGTGTCCTTCTGCCTTCTCTGTATTAAAGGATGATAGGAACTTGAAATACCTGACAAAGCTCTCCATTTGTCACTTATCAATTAGGTAAGTTCTGTTCGATCTCCACCCCACATAGTTTTTTGATTGGTTCACTGATATATCTTCTTTTTAATACTATCTTTCGATTAAGCTGTTGATCATTAAAGGGTTGCTTAGTTGCATGTGTAACAGTGAAGGGAAAATTGGTGTGAAAAAGTAAGGAAAGAGAGGAGCGGGATAAACATGTAGAAGAGCAGTGTAACTCTTCAAGAGAGTGGTGATTTGGCATTTTCCAATTGGTTCCTCAAGCAGAGCATGTAAAAGTTTTACACGCCCTTTGATGCATCCGAAAATTCATGTTGTCCTAGTATCCCTGCCTCCTACGAAAGTTTCCAAATAGTGTTCTTCCCTATGATACCAAAAACAGCAAACCCCTATTCAAGAATTGGAATGCATGTTCCAAAAAATGGTGCACTAGCGATTTGAAATATTTCAAATATTCCAAATATTTAGCTTTTCATTTCATGGAATATTTGTACATTTGTGACTTGTTACGTATATTTTGATTGTTTAATTTATTCGAAAACACTGAAATGGAAATCACTACACAATCAAAGTTCATTAATTTTAACAAGAGGCAAATTGGTCTCATTTCATATAAAAAACTATGCAAAATTTTAGAATACCACCTTCAGCTTTGGGCCAAAATAAAAAATCCACCAATATTTTGATATGCATGAGTAAGGCCCCCCTTTTTAGTTTTTTTTTAGAAAACCGACCGACTCCGTTATGATTCCCTTAGATTTCGTGTGAAATGTCCATACCACCCTCCCTAATCCATCTGCCCATTGCTGAATGGTCTGTTGGCTGTGGGACCCACAACAGAAATAAAATGTAAAAATGAATAAAAACTAATCCAACCCCTCTTATCTCTTCATCTTCATTAAAGCTCCAAAAAAGAGGGATTATAACTAACTTAACCATAATCTTTAACATAATCAGATATTATAGTTTTTATTTTGGGTTGAAATAAGGCCATAGCCACACACACGCACTCTCAGAATAATCTGATAATCAATGGATGATGCAAGCAGGGAATGAACCTCCGACCTCTTGCTTTCTAGCTAAGAGGCTTACCACTAGATCGCGGTGGCACTTGCAGATATAATAGTTGATAAGGGGCATTTTTGTCCTAAAATCCGCCTCATACTGCATGTGTACTCACGTGATGGACTTAATTATCAGAGGAGGCCTCATTGATTAACGTTTTTGGACGGAGGGAGCCTTGCTCATGCAGATCAAAATATAGGCAGGTTTATTATTTTTTGCCTAAAATTGGGGGGTGGTTTTCTGAAATTTAGGCAAAAAACTATAATTCACTATCAATTATATTGTAATCTGTATGCACAACTCCTTTGCAACCATATAAAGATTGTTATATATATATTTGGATAAACATATTCTTTCCTAATCGAGTGACTTGTGGAAGCCTACCCCAAGGTGCCTCGTTTTAGACAGGTAGCGATCTACATTCCAGTTTTCGTTCCACGTATGAAAGCGATCCGCATTCCTGGCAACCTTGCTTCCTGCAACATCTTTCATACATCCAAATGGATGATGCTCTGTTGAGTGTGTAAGATGAGGGATGATGCTCTGTTGAGTGTGTAAGGCAAGGGTTTACTTCTGGGAATTTATTAGAAGTTTGTGATTGGTATGCAGAACCTTCTGTGGAAATTACAATTTTCAAAAGTGGCAGAAAGGAGATATTCTTCACAAGTTCTTGATTAACAAATGAATACTTCCAAAGAACTTCGCACTTTAGCTATCTTGGAAATAATGAAAGAAATCTAAATGCTTTTCTTGGAGATAGGCAGAAAGGGAGATTAGATAAGAGGATTTCTCTGAATTTCTCCGAATATTCTCACTCAGAAATTGAAAGTTTTTAACGAATCTTGCCTAGGCTACGCCCCACCAACCTACATTTCTGTTGAAATGTCTGTTGTTGGAGTTATTGTCTTTTAGAATAAAAACAAAACGTTTTTGTCCCTTTATGTAAATAACTCGCCTATTGTTTTTTGGAACAATGCTGTAGCCACACATGCACACATTCACTCTTTTTCTCATTATAAAGTGATTGGTGCAATCAGAACTCGATCCACCCAACCTCTTACTCAGTAGCAATGAGGCTTGCCACGTGCATAGTCACTCCTTTTAGCTTGTGTTTGGTTGATGCATTCGTGTTTATGAATTGTTAGCTAGCTACAGGGTGTGTTTAAACTTATAAAATAAAATTTAGTTACAAAGAGAAATAATATTAATAGTCAATTAAAAGCATACCGTTAACTATTAAACAGCAAAAAGGGAAGCACAAAACTACTATAGAAAAAATGAAAACAGAAGATTGGATTAGTGATAAGAACACTGATAATTTTTTTACAACTCGAAGTGTATCATATCGTATCATTGTTTTGTGCGATACGTATTATTTATCGTATCACTTATTGTAGTTTGGAATACATTTTGTTGGGTATGATACATATTGTTTAGCATATAAATCACATTCTATCTATTGTAATTATTGCTTATTTGTATTAGATTAACGTCCATGTATAGGGTGCTAATATGCGGTAAGAATGATTTTTTTTTTCTGACATCTAAAAGTTACAATAACTAGGTCCCCAGATTTATGATTCTATAGTTGATATCTAGGTTTCACCTGACTCCTTTAGTATTCTGATTCTTCTTAGGTTCATTGTTTCCCCACCATAGCACAAATGAGGGGCTTGAACTTGACTGGTTCTAATATCTTTTACTGTCATTTGTTAAAATAAGAAATGCATCTAAGATCCTGCTATTAAGTTTCGCATTCCGTGAATACTTTTAGTAGACTGTTTCCTCTAGAAACTATATTCTAATATATGTTTGGAAGACTTTGATTTATATTTCTTTCCATAATCACATTGGATTATTTTACATGTAAACTACACATGCGCAAATCTAATACAAAGAGATTGCATCATAAATCGAACACGATCAGCAGGACTTCATCTATTGTGGGTAAAGAGGAGAGGAAGGCACCACCAATCATTTATTACTGATGTCGTAGTGTATTACTGAAGTTCTATTTACTGAGTCTTGGTAGGCATATATTTGGCAGAAGTGGTTTGATCTGGTCTCTTAAACATGCCTTTTACAGTAGAAATGTGAAAACCCTATAGTATAATATCATTAGTTCGGGAGCAAATATTTTACTCTAAATATTTCAGATGAATCTAGGGACAAGCTTTCTAAAGAAAAACCTACTACTATGGTTTTTTTAAGATTAATCTGATGTTAACTATGTGAACCACTCCTTTTGACTTAAACTAGTAATAACTGATAACTGTGAGTATACAACAACTGGTGCTGATATTTATAATAATTAGAAATATTTTGTGCAGCAAAATTTGTTATAAACTCTTTGCTTGCCAGTCGGATATCTAAATTGATAAGTAATAATATGATTTTCCTTCTTTGCAGATTCCTTCCTCCGGAAATTGTCTACCTTAAAAAACTGGTGGAGCTTGATCTTTCATTGAATAAGATGAAGAACTTGCCAAATAGTGTAGCTGAAATGGATGCACTTAAGTCACTAACAGTTTCAAACAATAAATTGGTTGATATGCCTTCGGAAATCTCCTTCTTGAGGAGATTGGAAAACTTGGATTTGTCAAATAATAGGCTGATCACATTAACTCCACTTAATTTGGATTCAATGCGTACACTCTGCTATTTGAATATTCAGGTTCTATATGATATGATATTTTTTCAAACCATTTTTATTGCCTCTTAGAATTGTATGGTCCTGTGATAGGTTTGCTGAATGAATGAATTAGGCTGTTATAAGTATGTACTGCATTTCGTTCTCTGGGGATTGAATTTCAACAGTAAGTTTTCTTTTCTCTTTGTTTACAACATTTTGCTCATAGAAGTGGTGATGCACCTTTAGTTAGGGTTTATTTGATATTGGTTCCCCGTCACGTGTATTTCCAAAATCGGTTCCCACATCCCATTATCTGCCATTAGTTTCTCAAATCATCTCCATCAAACTAAATTAGTCCACTCTCTATTTCCCTTCAAAACCAACTTAACTCTAGTTAAAAGCTTAACCTGGATAAATTAGATATAATTATACCCCCAATTATCGTTTTGGTGAAATATTAATTTCATCCAATCACCCTCTCTCTGTATTTACCCATATCCCTTTCTCTCTTCCTTCTTATACCTAACTACAAACCCTAGTTCTTCTCATCTTCAAAATTTTAAACTATCCCCCAAATCTTCCTTCCGTCGACCTCAACAAACAATGTTAGAGTGTGAGATGAAACCTTAAACACTTCAGGGCCACAAGTTTTCATTTCTCTTGATCTTCAGTAAGATGGAAGGAATCCCCCATTCTCATGATTTGGGTATGTAATTTCTGGTAAATATCTCAGCTTTAATAAATCTTTCAAGGCCCTAACTTTTTCCCACTGTTTTATGTTTATTCATAGGATAAACCCTATCTAAAGAGAGAACCTTGTGGGTACAAGCTGCGATTTTGATTAGAGTTCTCTCACCCATAATTTCCCTTTCTAGTTTTTTGTTGGATGTGATTAATTGGTTAGATGTAATTTGATGAGAAAGTGAAAGAGGAGGATTAGGTGAAATGGAAGGATCTGGTGCGAAGTGTGAATGAGGAAGATCTGATAGAAGGAGGAGAAAAGTGGGAAGAAGAGCCGAGGAGTAGGTGGTGTGAATGAAAAGGATCTGCAAGAGGAAGGAGAAAATTGATGGGGATGAAGAGCTGAGGAGATAAGGGAAGTAAGGGATAACCGGTGGAGAAACCTATATATAATGGGTTTCTACTCAAAAGTAGTTGTTGTGGAAGAAGAGCCTTCAATATTGTAACCCCTGTTTCCGATTATACGGATTTCCATTTCTTTTCTTTCTTCTCCATGTATTCTTGTATTTCAATTTTCGTATAATTCTTTCCAATGCATTTAAATCGTTTTGAATCTCCTATTGAAACCCAAATTTATATTCCAAACTAGAATCTTGTCTCTCTTCTTTTTATTTATTTTACTTTGAAGCTCAAGTTAATCCATACTATCATTTATTGATTATTTTGAATTCATGAGAAGCCCAACAATTATTATTGAATTTATTATATTTAATTGAAGCTCAAATCTTAGCCCATCTCATATTGGATTTTAACCCAAACCCATATCAATCTCTTATTGGGTCCTAGCCTACCTTTAACCCAATACCCATTAACCCATTCTCCCCCATTTAACCTGTTATTGACCCAGTCAATAACACACCTCCCCGTATCCCCTTAATTACTCTTCACGATCTCCCACTATCTTCACAACTCCCCACTCTCTCTTCCTATAACAGCCTAATTAATAACATCTCCCCCTTTCTCTCCTCAGACCCTTCATCTTCATCTCCTTCCTCTGCCCTGAAACCCAAACCCCCCTCTGTTCACCCCACTCGCGCCCTCGCACTCAGCCTCGTCAATGCACTCCAGCGACCACCGTCGCTCCCCCTTCTTGCAACTGCACCCCGTTGTCGTGCCCCCTCCGCGACGCTCCTCCCTACACCGTCGACCACCAGCCAAAAACCACCGCCAGCCCCTGCCTTCGTCTTCGATGCCAACCGCCGTCCACCCTTGCTGCGACCACTGCGCCCTCTTCATCACTCTCGACAGCAACCCGAAGACCCCTCCATTGCCTCGTCACCACCAGCGAAGCACCTCCGCCCGTCGCCCCTCTCCTTCACTGCAACCGCCCTGCACCTCATCTCTTACCCAAAGCACCTCTTGGCACACCACCATTGCCACATCACCGTCGTCAACTCCTGCTCCTCATCCTTGTCGCCCTCCTGCCTCCTGCACGCCTTCGTCGCCGCGTCTTCGACTTCGTCAGCCAGTCGAGACCCCATCGTTGTCCCTGTCTTCGACCAACCAGTCGAGCCGCCCTCATGTCGTCGTCTACTCTCCCGCCGCCTCTCTCTCTCTCTGTCGCGTTTGAGAAGAAGCACAGGGAGTGGTGTGTTTCTATGTTTTGTATTTGTGGAGTAGGAATGGGGTAGTTGGTGTGTGCTGTTTCGTGTGCACAGGAGTTTGGGATTCGGTGTGTGCTGTGTGAGGAGTAGGGGATCCGCTGTGTGTGTGCTTATGTTGCTATTTACTGTTTGGGTAGAAGAGAAGAGTTGGAGTTGCTGTTAGGTTTTGCTCTTGCTGTTGATACTCTTGCTGCTGTTGCTGTTGTGTGATGTTTGGTATTTTGGCACGCGTCTCGCACGTACTCTTGGAGCGCCGCCCGGGATTCTGATCCCGTTATTCCTTTTGACGCATCCGAATCATCTACAAAAAGGCAAGTCTACTTGAACTCATTTAATTTATCTAGTTCAAGTTTATTGATCTCCCTCAAGTAGTTCCCTTCAATTATCTTAACTCTGCTTTGTGTACTTTCCGTTGGGAGTATCGAGGGTTTACACGAGCTAACTCGACGTACTCTTGACATCGTATTATTATCCATTGACTCAAACCCAAGCCTATATACACACGGCATGAACAAAATTGCTAGAACTTGCATATGAGGAAAATACATTGTGATCAAATACATGTTGATCGATTAAGATCTTGTGACTTGAACGATGACATGATCAATTGACTTGTACACTGTAAAATCCATTCTAATTGCTGTACATTAGTGTTAATGCATTTCATGATACAATAACATGTTAATTACCCACTTTGATGAACATATATGTGATGACATTTTATGAATTCTTGCTGCCTGTACTGTTTTGCACAGAGGTTTTGACCCTGTTACCATAAGAATTAACACAAACAATACAAAAGAGAGTTTTAGCTTAATGAATCTAGTTTCCAGTCTAATTGACGGATCCTGATTCCGAGTAGCGAGCTGTGAGATATCGCTTTTTTAGTCCCTGCTGGTTTGCACCTTTCAGATTGCAGAATTAATGTAACACCGACACAATTATCAGTGAAACACCATGTTAACAGTATTATTATGACATGAAAATCTCCAGAAACTTTATAGACATGCTTAGGATTCATCCCAAATTTTTGTAGATTTTTATAGTGATTTTATACCATGTTTTCACCCATTAAATGTTGACATTAAGTTGCTGCCAGAACAGCTAAACTGCAAAGATTATGATGTTTGACCTAACTACAGTAAGAATTAACCACACCTTACTGAATATAAATTGTAGCCCTAAGTGTCTAGTTGCTGATAACATCCTGGAACTTCGAATTCCGAACTGTAGTCTATGAGTTATCGCTGTTTTAGTGTTACTGTGTCGGCTGTTTTCAGATTCACTACTTCATGTATGTTATTATGCATTGTATCATGTTGCTGCATTTTTATCATTCCCTTGACATCCTTACACATACTTACATGAACATGAATGACTTAATAAAATACTAAACAAGCCGGGGTTAATAAGGGTTGACTTGGTAGTGGATAGTCTCAGAAAATGTACTCGGCAGGGCCCTTCTTGTTTACATGGAATATTGACATGGAAGGTGGAGAATTACTTATGAAGTCGTGAACTTGTTATTTTGTTATCGTGTTGCACTGAGTACACGCTCTGTAGATCCCACCACTATGTCTAAAACGTACACTGTTTTGCGTGCACCGAACCTATGGTATGAGACGCAGTAGTACGTGCACTAGATAGGAGAAACAACATGCTAATAAACCTAAATTGACACGTATACACTTGGTGACCATTGTTTATTGATACCGTTATTGCTTTTGTAATTTGATCTTGATTCGTATTCCTTGATGAACCTTGTTGCCTTACTATCTACTTTTCACTACTTGCTGTCCGTACTTGCTCTAAGGATAAATTATTCTTTCTTTTTAGATGAACAAGTACAGGTGCACAAGGAGAATTACCAGAAGACATTGGTGAGCAGTTCTTCTACGATCGGAGCAGGAGCTTGCCAGAAGGTATTTGTTTATTTCCAGTTGTTGGTTATTAAATTGGACTATTGCATGTTTAGTCTAAGTATTTGTTTATGTGATTATGCATTTATGCGTGGTTGTGATTATTTCCTTGTCATGTTGTTGAGTTAAACTGATACAGCTTATGGATAATATTAGTTGGCGTACTTATATCATTCGCTGTGCCTCAGTTACGTGCCTGTGTTTCCGTATTCTGGGAAGCGGGGCGTGACAAATAGTTTACCCTTTCGGGATGTGGTTGCAAAAATGAACGGTTTTTCATCATAGAACAAATGAGATCACTTAATATATGGGGAAAACATCTTCGACCTTCACGATATTTCATCATTTTATGTTTTATGATATGTAGAACACTTGAATGTTGTGGATCATGTTTTCGTTTTGGGTTCCTTATGCAACCGCCACTTTATGGTACTACATAAGAGCTTCCACATTCAATTGCTATTTATGCATATTATGCATATTTTAGCTAAAAAAATACTGCAGTCGTTTGCTATTTATGCATATTTTGACAATTTTGCAACAGTAGATTGCTATATATGAGAGCGGATATAAGAATTTTGCATATTATACAGGACGGATGCCGAAAAATTATTTCGTAATTCTCAGACGGATCTTGAAACTCCGTCCGACGTTTTCTAGAAAAAAACACAAATAAGGCAAACTCTCCTTGGTGAAGATCCGTCCGTGGAGGGGCCCATCAATTTTTTTCTGCACTAAAAAATTGTTTTTAATTATTAAAAAAATAAAAATATATTTAAAATTTGTGGGACGGATCTCGATGATCCGTCCGATCTTATTTTTTTTAAACTATATTATAGCAATTTATGACTGCAGCAAACTCACTTTGCTATATGTATAATATGCATTTACCCATTTTTTAGCAAACCACGTCTGTGGATGCTCTAAGGAGTCACTTCATTCCCCTTACTATATATATATATATATATATATATATATATATATATATATATATATATATATATATATATATATTCTGATCTCAGATCACGACCATTCTAACCCAAATGTTTGTTAGGGGGAGAGGAGTTTTGGGGGTGGGGGGGTTGGGAGTTAGAATGTAGGCAGTGCCACGATTGTAGGGAAACTAGGGAGGATAGAATGGTGAGGGAAAGAGGTCCACGTCCGATTTAATTAGGGTTGAGGACAAATATGAGAGAATTTTGATGCCGGTTGGGTTGGAGTTGGGCATGGGGCAAGATTGCACTGTGGATGAAAAGAAAGAAACAAGGAGATGAGGACAGACCTAGAATATCATAGATTTTTGTCAAACCTTAATGAAAAATATATACATATTTCAGAAAATGAGAAAATTGAAAGAAAGGTGGCAGAGGAGGAACCTCTTCCTATGGCACTCTAAAAAATCATACCCCTCCTCCCAATTGCATTGTCCAGTGTCCACACCGTTCGAAGTGTTCAATATGCCATGAAACGCAAGAGAATGAAATATTATCAAAGTAGAATATGTTTGTGCATGGATTAAGTAAGTGATCACAATTGTTGTAATTCTGAAAAACTGTTCATTTTGCAACCTCATGATGAACGGGCAAAGCATATTCAAATTTAATTAATTTTCTTCACTCATATGTTTTATGATATGAAGATCAATTTAAGCGGTGTGGATCCTTAATTTTGGTTGCGGATTAAGGTTTTTTTAGTGCGCCATTAGAGGAAATTTCCTTATATCAAGCCTCTGCCATAAGAACCCCCCCCCCCCCCCCCCCCAAAAAAAAAAATCCTCTTGCAAAATTTGGGTTTTCTAACTTCCAGCTATTTCACTAACACCAATAAATAGAGCAACCTAATGGCAAATTGATGAGGACATCTTTCCTGTTTAGTTTAGGATTTTATTTCAGTACCATTTTTGTTTCTGGAAATTTTAGCCTTATGTAATCTTTTTTGTATTTTTTTAGATTTTGAGAATATTTTGAGATTTGTATCGAGATGTATTTTGAGCCTATTTATATGCCCTGAGATTAATGAGAAAGATATGCTATTCTTGATTTTTAAAAAAAATGTATTGAGTTTTTTCTCTTCCTCTCTCTCTTTGTGTGATACAGGTGAGATCCAAATTATTAGGGTTTGTGATAAATCCTTATGTAATTTTAGTGTTTGTGATAAACTCTAAAATCTACCCCAAATTTAAAAAAAAATCCCCAACTAAAATTACCCAAACCCTAATTTCCCAAATCCCCAACACAAAACCCTAATCCCCTGCTCCTACACCAGCCACCATTCACAAGCCCCTTCTTCATCTTCTTCCTCTACCCCAGATCCCGATCACAAGAAAAAAGAACCCATCCCTTCGTCTTCCCCAATCCCCATCCCGTTGTCGCCGCAACCTCGACGACCACCTCCCGCCATCCTCCCCGCAACCATCACCATCAAACCCTGACGGCCTCGCCCCTCCCTTCATCCGCTTCCTTCTTCATCCCGCAACCTTCCTCTCTTCCCGTCAACACTCCAGCATCCGCGTTGTCTCCTGGTCGATGCGACGCCCTCAACAAGGGCGACTCCCGGCGCTGGCCTGCGTTGGCCCAGTCGACGCCGCATCCCGGCCGTCGGCCAGATCTGTGGCCCCCATCTTCGCAGTTGTCACCCGTGCTCTTGATAGTCTTGCTGCCATGGCTTTTCTGGGAGTGCTGTGTTCTTAGTTGTTGTCCAACTCCGAGATCTACGCTGCTTTTTTCGCACTCGGTATACTCTTTCCACTTTTTAAATATTTGTGTTCTACTTCTCTATTATCTATTATATTATCTGATTTGTCTGTCGTCCACAAAAATAATTGAGATTGAGTGTTCCACATGCTTGAGTAGAGTACGAATCAATATTGAATCTATTACTTGTTAAGAACACTTAGGAATTTAATTATTGATTGTAGAGTTGAATTATTAATTTGGATTGTTAACATGATTCAGTTCTTGAAAATCCATCAAACCAATTAATTGTTTTAAAATTCTAACTTTAATCCGCATAACGTGTTGGTAAGATTAACCAATTAAGATTCTTGGAAATTCTCTATTTTAGGGTTAGTTTTACATCATTTTGGTATCAGAGCCAAGGTTCTTAAAACCTTAGTTCTTGCATCACTTAGGCATCAATTTCTGCATTCATTTAGGATTGTGTAGTCTTTTATTTTTATTTTTTTCTTTCTTTACTTTAGGTCATTTCAGATTCATTAAAAAAAAAAAAAAATAGGACACACACGACCCCTTGTTTCCACTTTTGGTGAATGCGTCTTCGCAGCACCATCACAGATCCTGAAGAGCCTTTCTTATCTCTTCCAAATCACCAAATTAGGAACCCTAGACTTTCCCGACCTGAAATGGACAACTCTGATATCTCCGCTACCCTAGCTACCATTCAAGCAACTCTTGCCAATATCATTCAGAGACTTGAGAAAGTGGAATTAAATCAAACCGTTGTCCCTGAGCTTCATGCCAATCGTCAGATTCCTCAAGGGAATGTTCGTGACGATCGACGTCAAGAACGTGACCCTGACGAACAACATAAGAAAAACGTTAAGGCTGACGTTCCCCATTTTGAAGGCCACATGGAACTCCAAGCTAACCTCGATTGGATTCGTGCCATGGACCACTACTTTGTGTGGTTTGACATGAGCGAAGCCCTGAAGGTTAAATTTGCCATTATGAAATTGACGAGTAAAGCTCAACAACACTGGACCAATCTTGAACATGCCCGCAGAGGCCGAGGCCTGTCACCCATAGCCACTTGGGAAGCCATGAAAGAGAAGCTCACTGAGAGATATTTACCGTTATCGTTCCACACCCGATTGCTAGATTCGTGGAACCAAATTTATCAAGGAAGTAAATCCACACAAGAATATGTTGATAAATTTGATGACTTCCTTATTCGGTGCAATGCTTTGGGTAAAGAGAATAAAGAACAAACTCTCTAGGTTCAGGACTGAATTACGAGCCGTTCTGAGGAACGAGTTAATTTATAGAAATGTGGACTCAATAGCGGCAGCCTACGTCCAAGTCTTCGATATGGATTCCCTTAAAGCTAGTTCCCATTACAAGTCCAGCGATTCGATGGATCATTCCTCTAGAATGAATCCTCCTGACCTCTCTAGACCTGAGCACTCCTCTCCTCAGTACCGTAACAAGTCTTATCCAAATAAACATACTTCAAAATCCTATTCACATAGAAATGACAACACGGGTAAGAACACTGAAAGAGACTATTCTAAGATTGATCTTCTCACTAAGTGCTATAAATGTAAGGGATATGACCATGTTGCTGGCAACTGTCCCAGCCCAAGTAGGGTTAATATAGTAGAGGGTACCGCAGTCATCGCTGATGAGCCCGACAATGAGTTTACCTATAAACCTAATATAAGTGATGACTTTGATGAAAAAGAGGATGACCAGTCTCTCAATTGTATTCAGCCTGTCCAGTCACCTCCATTGAGTAGACCTGAGTCACCCATTCCTTCTCAAGTCACTTGGAAACCCATCGATTTTACCCCTGTGTTAGAACATCACAAAGTCATAGAGTCTGCACCCACATTTGCATATAACATTCATGACTTGCATAGAGAAATTTCCAAGGAACTTAATGAGAATAATTTTAACTACAAGTTAATAGCAGATACTAGAAGGAAATTTATAACTTTTGAAATTGGTGACGAGGTGATGGTTCGGATTCATCCGGAACGGTTTTCTGTTGGACCCGTTAAGAACTTGAACATACGTGCTGCAGGCCCATTTAAGATTCTACATGCAATCAATGATAGTACCTATGTCGTTGACTTTCTTGAAGATTTTGGCACAAGTAAGACTTTCAATATTGAGGATCTAGTACTTTATGAAGGCTCAAAATTCAACCATAGAAAATTTCTTATAGATGAGCCTACCCTGCAGCCTAATGATGAGATTCCCACATTTACCCCTCTACCTTATACTACTTACTCATCGACAGAAGAATTGAATAATATTTTAGATGATCATATAATCTCTACAAGAGATGGTGGTATGCACAAATATTTGGTGAGGTGGAAGAACAAACCGAAGTTGGATGACACTTGCAGTGATCATGAAGAGCTCTCGCAAGACTCGACTGGGTCAAGCTCTCTCCCACCTGGAGAGAATGATGAGGACATCTTTCCTGTTTAGTTTAGGATTTTATTTCAGTTCCATTTTTGTTTCTGGCAATTATAGCCATTTGTAATATTTTTTGTATTTTTTTATATTTTGAGAATATTTTGAGATTTGTATCAAGATGTATTTTGAGCCTATTTGTAGGTCCTGAGATTAATGAGAAAGATATGCTATTCTTGATTTTAAAAAAATTGTGTTGCGTTTTTGCTCTTCCTCTCTCTCTTTGTGTGATACAAGTGAGATCCAAATTATTAGGGTTTGTGATAAATCCTAATATAATTTTAGGGTTTGTGATAAACTCTAAAATCTACCCCAAATTAAAAAAAATCCCCAACTAAAATTACCCAAACCCTAATTTTCCAAATCCCCAACACAAAAGCCTAATCCCCTACTCCTACACCAGCCACCATTCACAAGCCCCTTTTTCATCTTCTTCTTCCTCTACCTCAGATCCCGATCACAAGATAAAAGAACCTATCCCTTCGTCTTCCCCAATCCCCCATCCCGTTGTCGCCGCAACCCCGACGACCACCTTCTGCCATCCTCCCCGCAACCATCACCATCAAACCCTGACACCCTCGCCCCTCCCTTCATCCACTTCCTTCTTCACCGCGCAACCTTCCTCTCTTCCCGTCGACACTCCAGCATCCGCGTCGTCTCCTGGTCGATGCGACGCCCTCAACAAGTGCGACCCCCGGCGTTGGCCTGCGTTGGCCCAGTCGACGCCGCATCCAGGCCGTCGGCCAGATCCGTGGCCCCATCTTCGTAGTTGCCGCCCGTGCTCTTGATAGTCTTGCTGCCATGGCTGTTCTGGGAGTGATGTGTTCTTAGTTGTTGTTCAACTCCGAGATCTACGCTGCTTTTTTCGCACTCGGTATACTCTTTCTACTTTTTAAATATTTGTGTTCTACTGCACTATTATCTATTATATTATCTGATTTGCCCATCGTCCACAAAAATAATTGAGATTGAGTGTTCCACATGCTTGAGTAGAGTACGAATCAATATTGAATCTATTACTTGCTAAGAACACTTAGGGATTTAATTATTGATTGTAGAGTTGAATTATTAATTTGGATTGTTAACATTGATTCAGTTCTTGAAAATCCATCAAACCAATTAATTGTTTTAAAATTCTAACTTTAATCCGCATAATGTGTTGGTAAAATTAACCAGTTA
Source organism: Hemerocallis citrina (assembly GCA_017893485.1). NCBI lineage: Eukaryota > Viridiplantae > Streptophyta > Magnoliopsida > Asparagales > Asphodelaceae > Hemerocallis > Hemerocallis citrina. Next base: position 46,742,041 of record CM030363.1, read on the forward strand.
AGATTCTTGGAAATTCTCTATTTTAGGGTTAGTTTTACATCACAAATACTTAAGGCTAGGGACATATTTGGAAATACACAAATTAAAGAGAATCACTTCAATACGACCCTAGTATTTTCCTTCCAACCCTTGATTATGTTCTTCTAACTTATCATGTTTGTTTGTTTCTTCTATTCTTTTTGTTAATGTATTCAGCACAATAAATTTAACTGCTACTGTCAATTTCCATCTTGGATATGCTGCGTATTTGGAGGAAATGAAGAAGATATTTCTAAAATTGACGAAGGTGGTTCTTTGGTTGAGGCAAGGATACCTGATGTGGTTGTTCAGAAGTCTCATATGACTTGTTCATATAATGGTAGGATTCCAACGACTTTTTGCTCTTAATTTTATTTTCATTTGTCTATTTATTCCCTGAAGTTGATCCCTGAAATTTTACCTGTAGCAGGTTCTCATATCAATTCATCGTGCTTTCATCCTGAGGCCTCATCTTGTAGATGTTCCTTAACCGAAAGGTTGAAGAAGGGCGGGAGACATGGTGATAATCTTCAACAGACGGCTCGTCTGGAGCATCTTAACAACATCCGGAAGTGGTGGGTTGATAATAGTGATAGTATGACTCTGAAGATGGGTGAACAAAATGATTCTTGTGAATCCATCATATTGAAAAACATAGAGTGTGAGTCACGATTTGACCTCGACGAGGAAAAATTAATGGACCATTGTGCAATAAATGATGCATCACTTTCAGTTAATGGTGGTGGAGGTGTTGTTGGGGAGGTCCTTTTGACTGCACCTGATTTTGGTGAAAATGAAATAAATAGATTGAATGTTATAAGTAGTGAAGATGACAGCTCATGTTTAACTGGGTCTTCTATCTCGAACAAGGAATATGATAATGAAAATGAGAGCGTAAGCAGCACTCCGGCAACTTGCCCTCGTAATGAATTTAATCTGCATGACAATGATAATTCTTCTTCTCACTCAATTAAATTAATATCGAAATTGAAAAGGCATTGTGATAGGGATCTTGACAATCCTAAACCAAGCAAGTTTCGGAAACCTGTCAGTGAAAGCTCATTGTTATCCTGCAAATATAGCACCGAATGTTTTTGCAGCATTGATGATCATCTGCCGGACGGTTTCTGTGATGCTGGACGTAATCGCCCCTTCATGTCCTTGGAAGAGTACGAACAGAGTTCTTGCCTTGATTCTCGTGAAGTTATTCTTTTGGACAGGTTAAGAATTACTTCTTTTAAAGATCTTTGATATACTCGAGCAAATTTTTTGTCAAAATGTCTAGCATGTAACTACTAGATAAATGGCCAAATAAAGAGAAAAAAGAACCTTTTAATTTTGGGCCTCATTTAATTAGCACCCCTCAATTATTTTTTAGTTAAACACCCTACACCCTTATACTTCCATGTCACTTTGGTTCACCATTTAGACTTTGGCACAATTTCCATTGTTGGGCCAGCGTGAAAATTGAAGTTGAGGAGTATTAAAAGAAGCCCAAAACTAAGGCTGTTTTGAATTTTTTAAATTTAGACTAGATAAATTGTTGTTACCGTCCTTTTGCATTTGTAATACTAAATCTTCATAAATTTTTCTTTCAGAAATAGAGATGAAGAATTGGATGCAATTGTCTTCTGCCCAAAGACTATTGGCTAGATTTAGCAACCCATTATTAGGGGGGAATAAAGATAATGTGTTTGACAACATGCAAAGAGCTTCAGTTCTTGCTTTATTTGTATCAGATTGTTTCGGAGGAAGTGAAAGAAGTTCTGCAGTCGTAAAGTTGCGAAAGGCTGTGGTTGGTTCAAATAAGCAGCGGCAACCATTTATATGTACTTGTTCTGCACGAAATGTAAAAGATAACAGTCAAGTTTCTAAACATGAATTTGGAATGGCAGATAGCATTAATTTAAACTTGCTGTGTGAAAATTCTCTGCGGTTGATCAAGGCAGCACGCAGTTCAAATGTTGTCCCTATTGGAACTCTATGGTTTGGTGTTTGTCGGCACAGAGCTGTTCTTATGAAGGTAAGGTGTCTCATTTTATTTTATATTTTATATCGTATGCTAATCATGTTGATCATTTTCCAGGAGTGTTACTTTACTGACATATGTATGTATTTTTCCAACTGTGGTAGTATCTATGTGATTGAGCAGATCCTCCAATTCCCTGTGAGCCTGTGAGGGGATATCTGGATTTTATGCCACATTCATGGAATGTCATTCTTGTTAAAAAATGCAATTTTTGGGTTCGGATGGTGGTCGATGCATGCTACCCGATTGACATAGGAGAAGAAACAGATATAGAGTACTATTGCAGGTTAGCTTTTCTTGTATTTTAACTGTCTTCTTATGTGACTTTTTCGTTATTGGCCCATTTCTTACAACAACAACAGGGCCTTTTCCCCAGCTAGTTGGGGTTGGCTGTTGGCCCTTCTCTTGTTTACGCTTTTACTGCTGGACACTAAATTTTGTATTTATACTTGTGACGAACATTGCTACAATCGGGCCAGATTTGGTATAGTCCGTAGGCTCTTGACGTAGTAACTGAACTTGAATACAAGAAAAAAATTTTGGTTGGTCTAATTTGAACTAACCGCAACGGATAAGTGTGTATCCATTTGAACAGGCTACACAATCATTATTAGAGACTCCGTAGGGCAGTTTTGTCTACCGAAGCTTCTGCTTGGCCTTTTCTTTCCATACCGTGTGAAATGTTTCTGTAGATTGATGGTACCGTTACACCATGGTTTAAAATCTCAGTATCAGTATCAGGTTTATTGGCATATCAAAAGGTAACCTCGATTCCTTAAACCAAAGTAATTGCGGGATTTAATTAGGTTTTAGCTTTAATGTCCCCGACAAAACCAAAATAATTGCAGGATTCAAATTTATGACTGTTATACCCTTTTGAAGAAGCCAAGAGAATATGAAATGAAGGATTGCATGTACTGTTCACTCAGTCATATCCCTTTGCAACCATGTTCACACTAGCTGGAATAATGCGGTTCTAGATGCACACTGAAAAACCAGCTTGCTCCACTTGGACCTCTCAATGGGCATCATTTTCTTACAAAGCCATTATAGATGTCGTAGATCTTAGTTTGTGTCATTACATTTAGGACATTAAAGGTAAACTGATATTTCTGGTTCCTGAATCTTGGCCACCATGACTATGTTAAATCAAATGTTGATTTTTTCAACATATTTTACTTTCCAAACTGGAAATATTAATGTCGATGGCTTTTGAATATGTGGAGTACCAGCATTCGGTTTATTTGCTCTTTTGACATTGACAAGATTTGAATTGTATCACAATACTACTGATCTGCCCCTCCACATGGAAGGAGAGTCAACATCAATCATAGAATGGATGCACCGCTCCTCCCAACTAGCAACATGGATCACTTGTGTGTGACAAGTTCATCTTTTGAAACCATAGATGAGTCAATAGGTAAAAAGACATCCAGAAAATTAAATTTTAATCAATTCATTAGTAAAGGAAGCCAGCTGATGATTTAACTCCAATTCTCTTAAAACACTTGATTGGATCACTTTGATGTAAAACTTAACCCTAAATAGAGAATTTCCAAGAATTTTAAAGGATTAATTTTACCAACATGTAATGCGGATCAAGTTAGAAATTAAAACAGTTAATCGGTTCGATGGATTTTCAAGAATTGAATTATGTTTAACAGGCCTAATTAACAATTCAGTTCTAACAATCAATAATTATATCTCTAAGCTCTAGCAAGTAAAAGATGCAATATTGATTTGTACTCTAATTAGCAAGTAGAAACACTCACTCTCAATATTTGTGAACGACAGATAAATCAAATAATATAATAGAGATGATAAGGCAGTACAACACAAATATCTGAAAAGTGGAAAGAGTATACTGGTGTTCGAAGCAACTAGTGTTTGTTCTCAGATTGATAGTTGTGGTGGGGTTTCCGACGACGACAAGGGTTTTTTAGTGATGGTTGATGAGGCGGCAGGCAGTGGTGGTTCGGTGGTGGAAGGCAGGAAAAGGTGGATGGTTGACTGCGGGATGGAGGGGCCCTTGTTACTGCAGTGAGGTTGAAGGTGGGCATTGGCGGGATCGATGGGCGAGGCAGGGTGCAGCAGTCGATGGGTTGCGGTGAGGGTGACGGTGGAGATGACGGTTGGGGGGGTCGACGAGGAGGCAGGGCGAGCAGTCGAGGAGGTGGCGATGGTGGAGGTGGTTGCTGCGGAGGTTGACGATGGAGGTCGGAGTCGACGGGGTTGGGTTTTGGGATGAAAACAGGAGAGGGGTTAAAGAGTGGGATGAAGCGGCGGGGTGGATTAGATTAGGGTTTAGGATTAGTTTAGGTTTTAGGGTTAGGAATTTGTATTGGATTTGGGGTAGTTTTAGAGTTTATTACAAACCCTAAAATTTTACTAGGATTGATCACAAACCCTAATAACTCTCTCAATTGTCTCACACAAAAAGAGGGATGAAGAGCAATAACTCAACACAATAATTTTGTTAATCAAGAATAACATAACTTCTCATTAATCTCAAGGCCTATAAATAGGTTCGAAACAAATCTTGATACAAATCTCAAAATATTCTAAAAATCTCAAAAATATTCTAACACATAAAAGAAAAGGGTGCAGATTGTAAAACTACTACATAGGGCTAAATCTCAAAATAAACTAAACAAATTTGATGTCCTCATCACACTTCCTTACCTTAACAGCCTATAACATCTTAACTGAATATCTATTTTCTTAAATTTGTAGTTTGTACTTGCGGTGAAAGATTTTCATAAACCAATCCCAAGTCTTATGCTGCCAAGTCTTTTGTTTTCGGGTACATTCCGCTTAGCCGGCTTGATGTTCCCTTGACAACCGACAGTTCTTCCATTTCCAGATCTCGATCTTCTTTTCCTCCTCCAATGATGTACCCTGGAACTGAGAATACACAAGCTTGTTCTGTTTTCCGTTGCAAGTTTGGAACACTTGATGCTGCAGTGAAGGTACATGTTCTCTCCTAAATTTGAAAATTTGTGTTGACACCTACCTTCTAATATAGCCATACAGTTCCTCTATGATCTGATTAAGCTAATTTCATGGTCGGAGTTCATAATTGTCTATTTGCTGTCGGTTGGTCCATGCAATGCTTTATTGTTAGGTTTATTTTCTGCTAATGGTTGGACTCATTCAGTTGCACAATGCTTTTCTGTTGGTTGCATTTCTGCTCTGGTGGAATGATTCAGGTGCGAAGTTTAGAATCGTGCAAGGCATCAAAAGAGGAAGTAAGAAATTTTGAATACACATTCCTAGGAGAGGTCACAATGCTAAGGGCTTTGAGGAAGCACAGCTGTATAGTGGAAATTTATGGTCACCAACTTTCTTCTAAGTGGATCCATTCAGAAGATGGAATTAAACAGAATAGGCTGTTGCAGTCTATAATTGTAATGGAATCTGTAAAGGGGGGATCTCTAAAGGTAAGCTGGCTATCTGAAATGTTCAATTTTTGTGTTTTTTTTACAAGAGTTATTATTATTATTATTATTATTATTATTATTATTATTATTATTATTTGCTCTGCAGATTTATTTGGATAATCTATTTGAAAAGGGTGAGAAGCATGCCCCAATTGATATAGCATTGTGTGTTGCTAGAGATGTGGCATGTGCATTGGCTGAACTTCACTCCAAGTACACTGTTCATGGAGACATAAAGAGTGACAATGTTCTAATTGATATGGATTGCAAGAGAAGTGATGGTACACCTATGGTTATGCTTGCTGATTTTGATCGATAAGTATCTCTCCAGTCTTCAATGCACATTTTGGCATTCATCCTCCTGATGTATGTGTGGGCACTCCGCGATGGATGGCTCCTGAGGTTGTGCAAGCTATGCATCAAAGAAATCCACATGGATTGGTAAGTTTTATCTATAATTATCTTCAACTATAATTTCCATATATTATCTTAAATAATAAACACGCTGTTCGGGAATGTCTAGAATCCATTTTTTAAAGGTTTAACCCCCACGGTTAGGAGGAAAAGTAGTTGTAAGATTGGGAGGTTTTATGGACTGCATTTTCTATATATTTTTTTTAGAGTGGAGCTAGAGGCATGCTACCTTTACACTGCATACTTTTGGATCCACAGAAGTACTTATAAGTAACCTAACTTTATTTGCGAAAACGGTTTTAATTGACTGAGAATTTGATGGTATGGTTCCATAACATGGGAATGACTTCACATTAACAAACCTTGGCCGTTGATGAATAGTCATTGTTGAGGCATCCAAATCAAATGCTTTTTGATGGATTATTGCCCTTGGGGGAATTGGAAAATGTTCAATAGTAGATATATGACTCTCTGTCTATTAGCAAATGGACCTCAATCTGTTGCGGTATGTAAAATGGTGCTAGCCATCTAAACAATGGGGAACTGCATATTAGTATTAAGTTGAATTTATTAATAGACAGTTGTACAAGTTTTTTTTCCCCATACAAAATGGGTTTGCTGTGATGAACAAAATAAAGTCAAGAAAGCTTTAAAAATACTTAGGATTCAGCTTGATGTTAGACCTCTATAATTTTCTGCATTATATGTTGGTGCCACTTTTCAAGTATCAACTTTGTGGGCGACAACTACGTCCAAAAAGTACTCATGATGTAAAAACCGTTGGATATATAGGTATATTCTCACTATATGAATAATATTATGTGGAATATTATTCTATGGGTAACACGTCACTGTTACATGTACTAATTGTATGGATATCGGACCGCGGGTTGAGTGGGTTTAAAACCTAGTTCCCAAACCAATATTTATCCTATAAATACTGGCTTGTGATAGTAGTATAGGTATTCCAATCTTGATTCCTAGGGTAAATATCTCAAGCACCTTAGTATAGGATTAACCTTAATTTCTCTTCTTACTATTTCTCATAATCTTTAACAAAAACCATGATCTTGGTGGATAGTAGACCTTGCTCTGCAATTTAAGCTCGCATGGAGGGTGCAACTTCTAAATTTTCCTATAGGGTAAATATGTTTTAGTCTTCTGGCTTGTTACTGAATTTCTATTAGGCCCTTTGACTTGTTCAACTCTGTTACAAACCCTGCAAACAGTTCGTAATCCCTGATGACAGTACATAACTGTTGGTTTTTATGTACTATTTGAGGGGTTTATAACAGTGTTGGGAAAAATATCAAAGGGCCTACTAGAAATTCAATGTCAAGCCAGAGGTCTAAACCATGTCTACCCTTTCTATTTCAGGAATTACGGTAGTCAAAAAATTTGAAGGTATACACACTTATCTCAAGGGCCAGATGAATGACTATCCCAATTTATCTTATCATAGACGATCTTTTATTTTTTTTGCATTCTGCTCATGCCATTTAATATTTGTAAGATGGATGTGCCAATTATTATAGGAAGTAAAAGGGGTAAGTTTTTAGGTGTATCCTGTATTAGTATACCTTTAGGATTACTATTCGTGTGAAGATTAGCCCTTTAGTTATAGTCTATATGAGATGGAAGAATTTGGAGGGTAATACTATATTCAATGGTGGAGCATACTGCATACACAAATGCAATATGGCATCAATAAGATACTTCCTGGACCCTTGATATGAGCATGCCTTGGTGTTTTTAATAAGTTTCAATGCTTCAGGGGTCTGATTTATTGTATAAAATGTTTTTATTTATGTGGTTTCCATTTAATGAACACTTTATAACTCCATCCCCTCCTGCATATAGTCAGTTGATGGCTAATGTTAGTTTTGGTTAATCTGATTTGTGACTCAAATTGTACTCCGGAATTTTTGCTTGGTTCCAGGAAGTAGATATCTGGTCGTAGGGGTGCCTTCTGTATGAACTGCTCACACTTCGAGTTCCTTTCTTTGGTCATTCTGAGGTAGACATTTACAATTTCCTACAGGTTATCCCAGTTCAAAATAGCATACATTATTTTTTTTTTTATTTGCAGTATATAATTTGCACAATTTATTCAAGTTTTTGACAGGGTTATAAAGTTCAAGACATGGATCTCACTGATTGTGGTTTGTGTGTTTATTTGCTCTTGAGTTGAATTGATTATTATTTTGATTTTGCTTTATACCCATCGTTAATCTGTCAGTGGAAAAATGTACATGGAAATGACATGACAGGCATGGAAAAATAAGATTCAAGGATACTACAATACCTTAATACAGTTATCACTACCAAGTCATTTCAACCACATTCATATATAAATCATATCTAGTAAAAGAATGAAGGAACATCATGAAGTGGTATAAGTTAAAAAAACATCCACCTAATTTGATACATTCGGGGGAATGTATTCTATTGAAAGAGTTGTATATGTAAGGGTAGAGAATAGATCACAAATACAGTTAACTAGCTTTTAGTAATTAATGTGAAAGATAATTAAGTGGAAATTTCAGTGATGAGGACATCTTTCCTGTTTAGTTTATTTCACTACCATTTTTATTTCTGGCAATTATAGCCATATGTAATCTTTTGTATCTTTTTAGATTTTGAGAATATTTTGGAGATTTGTATCAAGATGTATTTTGAGCCTATTTAAAGGCCTTGAGATTAATCAGAAAGCATGCCATTATTGATTTAAAAAAATTGTGTTGAGTTTTTGCTCTTCCTTTCTCTCCTTTGTGTGATACAACTGAGATCTAAATTAGGGTTTGTGATAAATCCTAATACAGTTTTAGGGTTAGTGATTAACTCTAAATTCTACCCCAAATAAAACCAATTCCAAAACCCTAATTTCCCAAATCCCTAATACAAACCCTAATCCACTAATCACATACACATACCAGCTGCCATCGCTAACTCCCCCTTCTTCTTCCTTGCTTCTTCTTTTCCCGAAACCCACCCAAAACTCCAAACCCCTTTAATCCCCTCCATCGACAACTCCCCGTTGCCTCTCTCCCTCATCCTCGCACCCCTCCCTAGCTCCATCCTGCAACCTTCTACTTCGATCCCGCACCCCACCTTCGTCGACATCTTCGCTCCCCACCATCAACCACCCTCTGCCTCTCCTTCACCCCGACGACCCATAGTTTCCACTTTTAGGACACGCGACCCATAGTTTCCACTTTTGGTGAATGCGTCTTCGCAGCACCATCACAGATCCTGAAGCGCCTTTCCTATCCCTTTCCAATCACCCAATTAGGAACCCTAGACTTCCCAGACCTGAAATGGACAACCCTGATATCTCTACTACCCTAGCTGCCATCCAAGCAACTCTTGCCAATATCAATCAGAGGCTTGAGAAAGTGGAGTTAAATCAGACCATTGTCCCTGAGCTTCATGCCCATCGTCAGATCCCTCAAGGGAATGTTCATGACGATCGACGTCAAGAACGTGACCCTGACGAACAATATAAAAAGAACGTTAAGGCTGACGTTCCCCAGTTCGAAGGCCACATGGAACCCCAAGCTTACCTCGATTGGATCCGTGCCATGGACCACTACTTTGTGTGGTTCGACATGAGCGAAGCTCTTAAAGTTAAATTTGCCACTATGAAATTAACGGGTAAAGCTCAACATTGGCAATTTTGAACATGCCCGCAGAGGCCGAGGCCTAGCACCCATAGCCACTTGGGAGGCCATGAAAGAGAAGCTCACTGAGAGATATGTACCGCTATCGTTCCATACCTGATTGCTAGATTCATGGAACCAACTTTATCAAGGAAGTAAATCCACACAAGAATATGTTGATAAATTCGATGATTTCCTTATTCGGTGCAATGCGTTAGGTAAAGAGAGTGAAGAACAAACTTTCTCTAGGTTCAGAGCTGGACTACGAGCTGACCTTAGGAACGAGCTAATCTATAGAAATGTGGACTCAATAGCGGCAGCCTACGCCCTAGTCCTCGATATGGATTCTCTTAAAGCTAGTTCCCATTACAAGTCCAGCGATTCGATGGATCATTTCTCTAGAATGAATCCTCCTGACCCCTCTAGACCTGAGCACTCTCCTCAGTACCTAACAAGTCTTACCCAAATAAACATACTTCAAATTCCTATCCACTTAGAAATGTCAATACGAGTAAGAATATTGAAAGAGACTATTCTAAAATTGATCCTCTTACTAAGTGCTATAAATGTAAGGGATACGGCCATGTTGCTGGCAACTGTCCTAGTCCAAGTAGGATCAATATAGTAGAGGGTACCGCAGTCAGCGCTGATGAGCCCGACAATGAGTTTACCTATGAACCTAATATAAGTGATGACCTTGATGAAAAAGAGGATGACCAGTCTCTCAATTGTATTCAGCCTGTCCAGTCACCTCCATTGAGTATACCTGAGTCACCCATTCCTTCCCAAGTTACTTGGCATCCCATCGATTTTACCCCTGTGTTAGAACATCACAAAGTCACAGAGTCTACACCCACATTTGCATATTACATTCATGACTTGTATAGAGAAATTTCAAGGAACTCAATGAGAATAATTTTAACTACAAGTTAATACCAGATACTAGAAGAAAATTTATAACTTTTGACATTGGTGACGAAGTGATGGTTCGGATTCATCCGGAACGGTTTCCTGTTGGACCCGTTAAGAACTTGAACATACGTGCTGCAGGCCCACTTAAGATTCTACATACAATCAATAATAATACCTATGTCGTTGACCTTCCTGAAGGTTTTGACATAAGTAAGACTTTCAATATTGAGGATCTAGTACTTTATGAAGGTTCAAAATTCAATCCTAGAAATTTTTCTATAGATGAGCCTACCCTGCAGCCTAATGGTGAGATTCCCACATTTACCCCTTTACCTGATACTATTCACCCACCGACAGAAGAATTGGATAATATTTTAGATGATCAGATAATCTCCACAAGAGATGGTGGTATGCACAAGTATTTGGTGAGGTGGAAAAACAAGCCAAAGTCGGATGACACTTGCAGTGATCGTAAGGGGCTCCCGCAACTGGATCCAGATCTTTTGGAACACCATGACAGGATCACTGGTTTTGACTCGACTGGGTCGAGCTCTCTCCCACCCGGAGAGAATGATGAGGACATCTTTTCTGTTTAGTTTATTTCCCTAGCATTTTTATTTCTGGCAATTACTGCCATATGTAATCTTTTTGTATCTTTTTAGATTTTGAGAATATTTTGGAGATTTGTATCAAGATGTATTTTGAGCCTATTTAAAGGCCTTGAGATTAATGAGAAAGCATGCCATTATTGATTAAAAAAATTTGTGTTGAGTTTTTGCTCTTCCTTTCTCTTCTTTGTGTGATACAACTGAGATCTAAATTAGGGTTTGTGATAAATCCTAATACAGTTTTAGGGTTAGTGATTAACTCTAAAATCTATCCCAAATAAAACCAATTTCAAAACCCTAATTTCCCAAATCCCTAATACAAACCCTAATCCACTAATCACATACCCATACCAGCCGCCAGCGCTAACTCCCCCTTCTTCTTCTCCCTTCCTTCTTCTTTTCCTGAAACCCACCGAAAACTCCAAACCCCTTTAATCCCCTCCATCGATAACTCCCCGCTGCCTCTCTCCCTCATCCTCGCACCCCTCCCTAGCTCCATCCCGCAACCTTCTACTTCGATCCCGCACCCCACCTTCGTCGACGTCGTCGCTCCCCACCATCGACCACCCTCTGCCTCTCCCTCACCCCGACGACGCCCTAATCCCCAAACCACCTCACTTCTAAACCCTAAGCCCCAAAGCTACCAGTCCACTCCCGACCCCCTGGCACCCAGCGCCAGCACCTCGCCATCCCGACGCCGACCCTCCGTCGCACCCCGCCAACGCCGATGCCCCCCTGCTCGCCGTCGCACCTCGCCGTCGGCCGGATCTGCCAGCCATTGGCTTTGTTGCTGCCTGTGCTCGTTGTGGTTGCTGTATTCTTTGTTGCTGTCCAACTCTGAGATCTACGCTGGTTTTCTTCGCATTCGGTATACTCTTTCCACTATTAATATTTGTGTTCTACTGCCCTATTATCTAGTATAATATTTAATTTGTCTGTCGTCCACAAAATAACTGAGATTGAGTGTTCCACATGCTAGAGTAGAGTACGAATCAGTATTGAACTTATTACTTGCTAAAACGCGTAGGGATTTAATTATTGATTATAGGGTTGAATTATTAATTGGGATTGTTAACGTAATTCAGTTCTTGAAAATCCATCCTACCAATTAATTGTTTAAAATTCCTAACTTTAATCCGCATAACGTGTTGGTAAAATTTACCCATTAAAATTCTTGGAAATTCTCTATTTAGGGTTGGTTTTACATCATTCAGTTTGTGCGATCTGGGCGTCCTATCCTGATCATTTATGTCGTCTACAAAGACCACAACTTCCATTTAGTGTTCTTCAATATGTTGGAAGTTGTATTTGAAAAATTAAATTTTATAAAGGGTTATTATTATTCATTAGTATTTTATACAAAGGTAACCACCGTTACATTATTTCATGTTTTTAATAGAGTTGTTACTTTGATCATTTAAAACCCTTAAGTGAAAGAGTTAATTGAGTTTTATTACTTGGTAAGTTATGTTTTCTTACGGCCTATAAAGAGTCCTAGTATGGCTAATGGCTCAGAGAGAACACGATATAACTAGAATAATATATTTCACTATTTGATCTACAAACTATAAAGCTAGTATACTATTCTTTGGGCAACTTGAAGCACTATTCAGGTTAAGAGTCTCGCCCTACCCCATGCGTTTGAGAGCCGGATACTCGGGGGTATCTTTACCGCTAGGGAGCTGACTGCCTAGACTGCCTGCATGGAGGCGGCGCCAAACTTTTTAGGGCAAATCCTTTAGGCTTTGACTTTATCCCTTAAATCGACATATTCTCTAAACTTATCTTTATGTAATTTTAATTATATATGTTCATGTTGTTTATTATTTTCGATTGAGAATAAACCATGCTCTAAATTCATCATTTTCTCACTATTTTTTCAACAATCTAGAAAATCTGATTAAGCAATCTAACTATCTCAGCGGTATTACTGTTAGTGTTTACTTGAGCCAATGAGTTATCCTAAAATAAGTTACTTGGTATAGTTTAGATGCGCTGAATTTATTGAATTGAGAATACCAAATTGCATCATGGTGTTTGTATGCCGTTTATATATATGCACACATTTTATTTTCGAATTAAGAGAGTTTCATTGCAATTACTAGTTACTGATAGATATCTAGAATTTCATGCCTCAAATAGATAAGTAGTTGTTTTAAATTGAAATTCTCGATCTTGTATGTTAGTGTGCATCTTTGCCATTTTTAATGCAGATTGATAGTCAAATATTTTGCACATCAAAATGATATATCTTAAATTTGTGTCTCAAATGATTTCAAATACGTATTTTGTTGACCTATTTGGTTTTGCGGTACACGGTGATTTGATCTTCTTTTATAAATGCTTATATTCAAAAAAAATCATCCACATGTCCTTAGCAAGTTACTGTATTAATTTATGAAATACTTGTGGATATTATCAATCTAATATCAAACACCCACTTGACATGTGCAAGACTGATTATATTTGTGAGACTACAATGTCATGATTTTGGTTACTTTTCGGGTCATGAAATTATAATGATACAATGAGAATTACATACTTGTTTGTATGTCTATAAGTTTTGCATAATCGTCAATCCTTGTATATTCGTAGAATACGTTGCTTATACATTTGTTTTTATTTTATCTTCCCAATTATATATCATGCACCTTGACATTTATTAGAGATTAAAAGTATTTTGCATCATGATAATAATATGTTGATTAAATTTTGTGTATGTGCTCAGTATAGTATTTTTCATTTATTTAGTGATAATCATGTATTTATTATCACCTTCATATTTTACTAGTCATTATTATTTATGAGATGCCATTGACTTTCTTTTATACAAGTTGGCTAAATTTAATTTAGTGCTATTGGTGGTTGCTTAAATATTGGTGTTTATTGCTATAATTTTAGCTAATCAATATTTCGGTTACAATCTGTTTAGTGATTTGATGAATGCATATATAAGTTATTACATATTTACGTAAAGTGTTAGTGGACCTTCTTTATAAGTTGATGTATAATTTAGTACATGTAATCTACACATGTGCTTGATGATTATTTATCTCAGTTCATTTTATTTCATCATAGTGTTATATTGACTCAAATGTTGTTTAAGTGATTTATCTTATATTGTGAGAAATACAAAGAGTCTATAGATAATAAATGAATGCAAGGATATCACAGAGATTTTGGAAAAAACCTGGTTAGTAGTATCTAACTTAGTTTCATGTGAATTTTAGATTTTGATATTGCATAACTTTGATTCTCATGTGCTTACTATGTAACTTAATATTTGCTATTCGCATATGCTTAATTCATATCCATATAACAAATATTAAAGTTATTATATTGAGATGGATCAATTGTAATGATACATTTTAGTAAATTTTCATATCGATTTAAATGATGGTTTGCTTAAAGAAAGTAGATAGATTAGATACAAGGAAAGCGAAGTGTTGGCGAGGCAAGATTGAATGGCTTACATTTTTGTAAGCCAACACTTGCATTCACAGTTATAACATCAATATATATATAAAAATACTTCTTTGAGCATATATCATCATTATCTTGATATGAGGTAAAGCGAGGATACTAAATGTTTTAAGTATAATTGAAAATTCTCAATTTATTTATAGTCACTAAAAATAATGCTTCTGTGACTCTATTTGCATCATGTATATTTTGCTATGTTACCCAATTGGAGAGATTGTACTTTTCGTGATTATCATACTTCTTGCATGACATGTAAAAGTTATTTTTCGAAATTTATATGTTTTCTTTTGTCATAATTATGTGAACAACTTCCTTTCAAGAATTATTGTATTGGATTATTAATGCAGGACGTTGGGAGTAGAATTTAAAAGGGCCTTGCATTAAGAAATTATATCTCAAGAATGAGAATAAAATGTGAAAGTTTATAAGCCAAATTTGTGACTTGGATTTTGAAAAATCCATCTAAAAGGGTCTGTCTAGGAGCTGAGTCCTAAATTAATCATCGAGGAGAATGGGCCCTTAAAGTGGTCATCGACGGTAGCAACCCTACTTCATCGACTGGATGCGTTCATAGAAGTTCAAAGGGTAGAAACAAGTTGGAATTCTGTGGGAGCACTAAGTTTATTTTGGAGTAGTACCTAGGTTCACTTACTCCATCCTCATTCCTTGTGATACAGAATTCATAAAGGTGACTTGGTTAGGTTGAGTTAACTCTTATTCTCTTAATAAGTCCGACGCGTGTATTACGGGGGTACCTTTTCCGATCACAGGTACCTTGGTAGGACTTACATATATGACAGGAACCGTAAGGCTACGGTTGGGGGAATAGGGCTAATCCCCAGAAACTCGCATGAACTCGGTAGTGTGAGCACGGCCAACTTAATGCTCCATCCCGCTCGACCCAATGAATAGTGCATATTGTGTGCGCTTTTGTTAATATGTGGTTCAAGGGTCTAGTTCAAGGCATAGTCCACTATGGTTCCTTAGGTTGCGACATATGTCACCAAGGATAGGCTCAAAGCCGAAAGCTACCTATGTAGAATCCACAGTATAAGGTTGCCCAAACTATATATTATTTTCATTTCATTTTATTTATTTATTTATTTGGGCAGTTGTGTTTAAAAAATTACATTTTATAAAGGGTTATTAATATTCATTAGTATTTTATACAAATGTAACATCCATTACATTATTTCATGTTTTTAATAGAGTTGTTACTTTGACCATTTAAAACCATTAAGTGAAATAGTTAATTGAGTTTTAATACTTTATAAGTTATGTTTTCTTATAGTCTATAAAGAGTCCTAGTATGGCTAATGACTCTATTCATAAGAGAACAATATATAACTAGAATAATATATTTCATTATTTGATCTACAAACTATAAAGCTAGTATACTATCTTTGGGCAACTTGAAGCGCTATTCGGGTCAAGAGTCTCACCCCATCCACGTGCCTGAGAGCTGGATACTCGGGGGTATCTTTACCGCTAGGGAGCTGACTACATGGAGGCAGAGCCTTGACCGGCATATTCTCTCGGGGGTATCTTTACCGCTAGGGTAGAATTGCTCTCACTGCTGATGAACAGGCTCAGCCCGACAGTGTATGTGACAGATGCATGGCAGAAGTGTCACAAAGGTTGAGCAATGCAAAGGACATCGCCAATAAGTCTACTGGAATTCACAGCCATGAGGATCTTGCTAGGAAGCTTCAGGAGGAGATGGAAAGAAACCGCAAGTCGTTCTCAGGTTCCAAGTCTTCTTCTGATGGATCTGGGAAGCCTCCATCATACTACATAGTTGCTAGTTTTGTGTTTACAGCTATATCTGTTCCTTATCTTCGTTCTGAGTATGGAAAGGATTACGAATTTGATGCACCAGTAAAGTTGTTGGAAAAACATTTACATTATATGGCGCAGACACCTGGTGAACAGCTCGTCGTGATTTCTCAGGTGCTTGTGGCAGATATTAATATTGGTTATGAAGATATTGTTAATACTCAGGTACTTGCACTTAATGGTAAGCTAGTGAAGAACCTGAAAGAGTTGGCAGCAATGGTTGAGAGCTGCAGTGAAGAGTTTTTGCAGTTTGATTTGGAATACCAGCAGCTAGTAGTCCTTGAAACCAAGACTGCCAAGGCTGCAACACCAGACATTCTAACTACACACTACATACCATCAGCAATGTCAGACGAATTGAAGACATGAAGCAGCTGAGTTTTCTACGTCCCTGGCTGAAGCTACATTTTGTTGAACCTCACTAGAAATTATATGGATGGTGACTAGCAGTAATTGGTTTTGGTTAGCTATATGTCATACTGAAGTAGATGTTATTTAGTTCTTGACATGAGTAGAGGAAGCAGCAATCATGGGCATATGCAATGGGAGGATTTGATGCTGGGAGGAATTTCCTGAGTGTGAGCTTGGGGACAAGCTCATTTTTTAAGGGGATGGAGTTGTCAGGGAACAGCGTCCAACCTTGAGTTCGCCGGAGTAAGCTTGTGAGTTCATCAGAGCAATGGGTTCAAGATTGCTGATGGAGTCGTTCTTGTTTGTTTTGTTTGTTCTTGTTATGAGTTGTAAATAGATGTAGGTGAAAGATTGCACGTGCTAACCGCACATTTCCTTTTTTCATATGAATTGTTGGCGGGAAGAGAGAAGGGAACTTTGTAAACGTACTGTGCACGTATTGGCTGTAACTGTCTATAAAAGACAGCGGATTGTAATCTGGAAGTATCATGAATGAAATTTCCTTAATCTTTCTCCTCAGATCCTCTTCTTCTTCAATATCTCCTTCTTCTTCCCCAATCTCAGATCTCTTCTCAATCCCTCTCAATCCCTAACCTCCTTCTTCTCCATTAATGGCGAGATCTGTAGCTGGTCAGAATCCAAGTCCCTGACATTGATGAGTTTAATCGAATGTCGTTGACTAATGAGATCGTTCTCAAAGGGCACACTAAGGTGAGTTTTAAATTTTGGCCCGAATTTGTTTGTTGTAATAACTGAGAGATTCACACTCAATTTTGTGATGATTGGTATTTAGTAGTAGTATGTAAACACTTGAAATTTTAAATTAAAGATGATGTTGTTTAGAGAAAATAGTATTCGACTAGGTAGGAACTCGAGGTTCTAAGTACTGGTAATTGGTTGATAACACAAACATGGAGATACTGACAAATGAGAGACATTTAAATAGTATGATGAGATAGGTAGAGTCGTGTCAGCTACATTGTCTATGCACGATGGGTTGATATTGGTATGTATCAGCCGTATCATATAGGGTTTTGGCCTAACGAATTTAATGTATGAAGATACTTATCGAATCTCGACCGGCATTTATTTTGCTTGATGCATCCTAGGCTTGATAATAGCCTAAGCGCATTAGTGTTGGCATTAGGACTACAATTCCGGATTGAGTTATATTGAGTTTTTCTATCGAATGTTGAGTGGTCCTTGGAGTTTCATTCCATAAGTATTCTGTAAGTTGTGTTCTGCAATGTCTGGAGTTCATTTGAAAGAAAAAAATTTAAATATATATATATATATACTAGTTGAAATTTACCGTGTACCAAGTGCACGTGGCTTGGTGTACATAAATGTTGAATATTTTAACAATATTTTATGTTGAGAAAATCAATTATAGAATAAATTTTATTAAGAATTGAAAAATATATATAGTATAATCACTATATATTATTTATATACACAAATTACTTAAAATTTTAAAACTAAAGACTCAATATTATCATGAGTAAACAAAATAATATGTAAATAATAGTTTCATCTCAAACATAAAGATGTAATCAATTATTCATTGTACTTTTCATAAGATCTACGCAGTTAAAATCCCCGATTAAGCTCGATTAATCGTTAATCGGAGGCTAGTGATTTATAATATTTCAATAGTTGGTGATCTAATCGGGAATAATCGACCGATTAGTGGTTAATCAGTCGATTTTAAGTGGTCGATTAACCGATTAAATCTCCTCATGTTTCATGTTCGTTTGCATTATTTGGGCCCAATCTGGTCCAAATCCAAAGTCTAAATTCAAAATTCAAACCCCTTATGGTTCTCGCGCAAACCCAAACACAACATATCGCCACTCTCTTCTTCTTCCTCGTGCAAACCCAAACTCAAACTGATTATCTTTAAACTCACACCCAAACTGATTCTTTTCTTTTTCCTCGAGCAAACTTAAACCCGACTAGCCGTTGCTTTCCCCGTACCGTCGCATACTTTTTCTCTCTTGATGTTCCACGGTCCACCAAGAAGAAGAAGAAGAAGAAGAAGAAGAAGAAGAAGAAGTTCTTGGTAGAAATTAGTAAAATAGGCAATAGTTTTTTTTATTGAAATTAGTAAAATAAATCTTTTATTGGTTGAAAAAAAATAGTCGATCAATATGTATCTCAAAACTTTAAAACTAATTTTATTAGTAAAACTGTTTTGTTCAGTCAAATTCAAATTTGATATGTTATTTACAAATAAAAACTTTAATTTGTAAAATTAGCACAAATTCAAATTTTTACAGTTCTGTTTAGACTAATATAAATATAATTACATCTACATGATGCATATATAAATATGTATTATTGAGAAATAAACACATTCACAAAAAAAACTTATATTTCTTATCACTATCCTAACTTTTTCCTTCTCATGATACTTTAAAATCCATATTCATATCTATATTGAAAATTTATCTACCTTTCTATCTTAGTTAGCTACACCAGTTGAAGGAGAAAAACTTTTAATAGAAAATGTCATGTATATTAACCAATGGTAAATCTGGACCATGGTGTTCCTTATTTTAAAAAATGGTCACAAATGTCAACCACTAAACTATCCAACAAAGCATAAATAATTACAACTGCAATGTAGCTATTGCACAGGACAAACCCAGAAGACAATACAATCCAAAAAAATCCTGCACCATAACCATCTTGTCTGCAACTCATTCACTAATTTGATTCAAAGGAACCAATATAGAGCCTCAATCGTATAATCAACCAATGATCAGAACAAATCATATACTCATGCAACAACTTTAACATATTCTACAAAAGCATCCTTAAATTCTAAAACTGCAATTAGACCCACTACAACCAATTGCATTTCAGAATTCAGTGCATCAAAACCAACACATACAAACCTTGCAACTTAGATCCTAATCCATGCAATATATTTTCATAAGCAAGATAAGCAAGCAAACATGTAATCAAAGGAGAACTAAGAACGAACAATACTTTCAAAAGAAGTTATCAACATCAAACTACTATGTACATGGACTAAACTCCATACAACCCCACCTACCACCATTAGATGGAATATTTAGAGAACAGATAAAGAGTTCAAAACTATTCTATAAATAGCCTACTTAACCTATTCCTAAGATAACAAAGTGGGCAAAATTCCAAAGGGACTAATAGCCCATCACCACAAAGCCATCCAATCCATCCTCCCAATCTACTACTCATCATCATCATTCTCCTCCTCCTCCTCTCGTAAATTCCATTCACCAAATAGTCAGTTACTACCAAGCTAACTAATTAATGTAAACAAAACCAGAAACATTAAATTAAATCAAAATCTCACCTCCTCGATTCCACTTCCATCCTCATCGTCGTTGACCTCGGACTTCGACTTGTCAGTTCAATTTTTTAGCCTTCTTCGCGTAAGGAGCCTTATCCTGCATTTCTCACAAACTGGTAATCAATATCACAATTTTTTTATATGACAAAAATCGATAGTTGAGAAAAATAAATAAATAAAAATACTCATCGCATCTGACAAGGTTTTCCACCTCTCTCTTGCAACCTTGCCGGCCTACCCCCCCAACACACAAAATACAACAAAAAACTCAGAAGAAAAAGAATTAGGGGAAAATATAAATAACGATTAAGATAAAGAGATTAGAGTTTACAGAGGCGAAACTCTTGTTCTTCGGGTTCAACCAAAAGAAAACATGAATCCGAAAAAAATATCAACTAAAACTGACTAAAATCCACAACAAATCGATTGGGATTTAGTTTCATTTTGGGTTTGATTTGAGGGTTTCGATCGATATTATTTGGGGATATGGATGCCTTTTAAGATGGTGATGTAAAAAGTTAACGGCTAGGATTAAGATGATCATGTTAGATCTACGGTTCATATGATGTTTATATGAATGGTTAAGATCAAGTTGTCGAAATTGATGGTTGAGATTGCCTGACTTTCAACCTCGCAAATCAGACCAAATAAATAGTTTAAGGTCTATTGGTCAAAGTTAAATACTATCATAAGATTCATATAAAATTGTATCATTTCAAAAAATGTTATCTACCCCCTTGTCTAACAAAAAAAGAGATGCAAGAGCTATCAACATTTAGATATACTACAAAGGATTTTTTTTTTCATTATTCTGGAAAATACTATATTTTCACATACTTACTGGGTTCAGCTTATTCTGTTTGTGTGTCAATATCACACATTTCTTCTTCTATTTTGTGTGTATCGTGAGTTCCTACAATAGTATTCGATATATATTCTTCAGGCTCTACATGTGGGACTATTGGAGGCCGACGTGAAGTGCCGGTGGATTCTTGTCCACTTTGGCTACGGCTGCTACCTCGTGATCTAGACATGGTAATAGTAAATAGTGTATGTGAAAAAAAACCGATTTCTAGTATTGTACTAGTGTATGTGAAATAGTAAAAAACAATGTTGGAGGTATATGTTAAAAAGTAAAATCTAAAAAAAATAGGAGGGTTGAGAGAGAATCAAAAAACCAACAAACAAATTTAATACAAAAAATTATAACTACAAAAAAAATGAAGACAATAGGAGGGTTGTAAAATTTGGATACCGTACTTCGTGGATAATCGTATATACGAATGAGAGTGAAAATAATAGTAGAAGTAAAAGTCCGGACCGTTTACTAGTCATTGAAAGAGAGAGAAAGAGAGATTCTTTGTTGGAGGAGTCGAAGTAAACGTCGTTGAGAGTTGAATTCGATATGATCGGAACTTTTTGCTTATAAGTTGCTTGCTTCTTTGTTGAAAAATTGAAAAAAATTGATTGAAATGAGATTGAATTAAGTAGTAGTAGTAGAGAGTAAGAGTAAGGTGTGAAATTTTTGGATTGAATTAAGGGAGTATTCATAGGGGGGAAAATAAAAAAAAACCAAAAAAAACCAAAAAAACAAAAATCAATGGATAAAAACAGAGCTGTTGCTGTTGTTTTTTACCGTTCGACTCGCACAGGTCGAACGTTTGACCCATTTGGGTTTAACGTTCGAAACTCGCAGGTCAACTTGCGGGTTGGCGGGTGGGTTTGGGGTTTTCAACGGATTGAGCGGGTCGGGTTGAGTGGGTTGAATTCGCAGATGCGACGACCCGGGTCGACCCTCTTAGGCCCGCGGGTTGGACCCAGACCCGAACCACTATATTGCGGTCTGGGTTGGAGCAAGCGAGTCGCGGGTCAACCTGGCCCATTTTCCATGCCTAAGCTGCTCAGCGATTCTTTGAAAGTTTGAGGTTCACCTTCAAGCATAAATGTCATGAAATCTGGACCAAAAGCTTTTTCAGTTTATTGTTATTTTACTACGTCTAGGTTCCTCGTTAACTTCTTCATCTTGGTTTTTACTATCTTCACTGATAGTCTCATTTGTTCGATTGGAAGAACTTGGTTCTTCCTTAGACTTACATGAAAATACATCTTCAAAGAATGATGCGTTTCTGGACTCCATTATCATGTTTTTGGTATCTCAGAGATATCAGATTTGCACACCAAGAACCGATAATGTCACACCCTGCTTCCCATTATACGTTCAGAATCAACAAGGGTTCGTAGAATGGTATCATCCATAAGCTATACAATACCAGCAAGCTCAACAACACAATAATAATCACAGAAACAAGAATATAATACAATAACCACTATCTGGGATACAAAAACTTACAATATACTCGAGAATATACACACAGTGAACAGTTTGCCAAGTTCCTTTAGTATCTCATCGCTGTACATGTATAATGTTTACTCAAAAGAAAGATATATGGTACCCGTTAAAGCAAGTTACGGACTGCAAGTAGTAACAAGCAAAATAGGAACAGAAAATAAGGCATAATCGGGATAGCAATAAAACTGGCAATTCAAATATGGAATAACCATGATAACGAGAAACAATATATATAACAAGGGAGAAACAGAACTAGACAAGATGGAAAAGAAGAACTAGCAATGTAATTGTAATACAACATGATCAATTGTAATGCAAGTAACAACTGAAACAAGTCTCAAAATATAACCAATCGGGAACAATAAATCATGTAACTGGAAATATGTCGTGTAAATAGGAATCATGCAATTTATAAACAAGTAACATGTAACTTGCAAACAGGAATCATGTAATCTTGTAAATAGGTATCTTGTAAACATGTAACAGGTAACATATAACTGGAATCATGAGTCATGCATGTGTTCAGTGTTAATTTCAAGTCTAGCAATCTTTTATAAATCCTAACTGATGCACGCAATCCTGCATCTCATACCACAGGTTCGGATGCATACAAACATGTTACGTTTAGATTCCAATGGTGAATTCTATAGGTTCATGTACTTGGATCTTGCAGTGACATTATAAGGAATCATATCATATCATGTAACCAGGAATCATATCATGTCATGTAATGGATTCTAGAGGTAGCCTCTGTCGGCTCTAGACGTGGCACTTAGTTCGATATAACTTGTAAATAGGAAAATATGTAATCATGTAATCAGGAATCACTACTACGAGAAACACGAGCCTCCTTCCGAGTACACTCTCCTATATTGTCCACTATTAGGTCTTTCCCTTATTACCCCGGCTTGTATTCTTTTACAATACTCAACAAGAACAATGCAACTAGTGAAACGAGTATCGGGACAGGATCAAGGAGTATCAAGGCTATGCAATGCATGATATAAAGTTTAATTCATTAAATGCAGGAAATAAATATATTTACAATCAAGAACATGAAGTTATGATTCTGGATAGAAATACGTTGATGGACAAAAACCCACTTTCCCATTGCTACGGAAAGCGAATCATCTACCGTCAGAGGATCTAGAAAATAGACTTCATTCCGGTTCTAACGCATATGCATATAACCTCTGTTCCTGATTATACGGATTTCTCCTTTTCTTTTCTCTGTATTCCTGTATTCATTTTCTTCTATAAATTATTCTATTCTTTTGAACCCAAATTTTTGCATTCATTTAAATACCCGACTATTTTTGTCACATCCCGCTTCCTAAAAATACGGATTACGAGCACGTAACATTGGCCCAGCGAATGACTAACATCACCCATAAGCTGTTTATTCGATTAACTCAACAATATAATCAATACAAAACAAATGCGCAGGCAGTAATAATAATCTCATGAATAATAGTACTTGGAATGAAGCAATAAAAATATCCAAATACAATAATAATCCAGCATCTGGAAACAAATAGCAATATTCGGGTCATAAGCCCAAAACAATGAAATAACAAAAGTTCAATAAAACAATAAGCAACTAGAAAGCATTAAATCTTCAGAATCTCTGTCCTCCAATTTCAGCAGGCAATTCTCCATCAACACTTATAAACACTTCATCTAAAAAGAGAAGAAAATTTATCCTTAGAGCAAGTCATGGACAACAAGGAGAGAAAGCAGGGAACAATGGAATAATGGTATAACAATGATGTCAATGGACCGATAGGAATCAATAACATAACACGATAGCAATAATCAATAACATGGTAATCGATGCAACGGTTCAGTATCAATAATGCTTAGACAATAATCGATATCAATAGGAACAATGATGAACAATATGCAGTGTCGATGTGGTGTGATCCTTAAGTCTATTAATCATTTTAATCCTAACTAATGCACGTACTACTGCATCCCATACTATAGGTTCGATACATACAATCAATTTCGTTTAGACCGAGTGGTGAATTCTATAGATCATGTGTCGGTACGGTAATCACTGATACGATACAATATTGTTGCTTGATACATTACGATGATTCACTAATTCATTGATACATTGGTACATTAGAACATTGGTACATTGGTACATTGATACATTGGTACATAGATACATTAGTACATTGGTACATTGATACGATCTATTGATGCAATACATGAGAGATTGGGGTGCCATAGTCAGCGCTCCACAATCAATTGATAAATATTGGCCGACACAGTCACTATATTATTCACTACTCAAGTCATTTCCTTAAACCCCAGCTTATTAATTATTTTATTAATGCAAGAATATAATATGCAATTAAGAGACATGAGATGAACAATAATAACAATAGGAAAACAATAGGATGGTAACATGAAATAGGACAATTAGAATGGTGACAATAAGACACTAGGATCATGCAAGGCAACATACACACATTAATTCATGCAATACAATGATATAGGAATAATTAATTCAAGAGAATCTGAAAAGTATAATTCTGGAAATAAAAACACAGCAGTAGTAAAACGGGCATAACTTTTGCTACACAACTCAGAATTCAAAAATTCAAGATGTTCTGGAAACTAGAAAGACGAGGCTACAATTCTTATTCAGGAAGTAATTCATTTTAAAATGGTTTACTTGTTCAAAAATAGCAGTCAATATACAGATCAACAAGCAATATATAGGATTTGTGTAGTTCTCTTGAAAATAAATTAATTAAACATGATGGGTATCAATTCTGTTAGTCAATAATTTATATAATCAGCATGATGAGTGTCATAACATGATCAATAAAATTAGAACACTCTCATACATCAATTTATCATCAATCAATTATCAATTGATCAAACAACATACAATATCAATTGTCTCTACAATAATTTATTTGTGTGACGATTATATGAACAACCATATTATCAATTCTACATGCACTCATGAAAGATCCAAACTTTAGAGTCAAAAGTGGCACGATGTCAAGTGGGGTTAGCTCGTGTAAACCCTCAATAGACCCAACGAAGAGATGAACAATGGATAATACGATAACAAAGAGATGTACTTGCAAGAGTTTCAACAAAACTTGAATTTGATACAATTAACAATTCAAGGACGGTGACTTGCCTTATAAATGGTGAAAACGAATACCAAGAATAACGGGATAAGGATCCCGAAGCAACGAACCCACGAGCAACGAAAGCACGGAAACACGTGAGCTCTACGTGCACAAAGAAACACAACAACAAGGATAGCAAGGGGCAACAACACTACATGTGTAGCGCATGTACAACCCATGAACTAACACAAGTCCACAAGATAGCATGTGCATAATACGTGTACAAAAGAGGACCCAACAATCAAAGAGCAAAGAGACAACACTACAACACCAAGAAAAAAGGGAGAGAGCAATGGCAGCAACCAGTGAGGCCAAGAACGGGGTCTTCGACTGGCTCGACGACGGTGGCGTTGCGGGGGAGGAGCTCCGACGGTGACGCTGTCGATGGAACGGTGAAGAAGTGCCGACAGCAGGGAATTTGGGTTCGGTTGTTGTCGATCGAAACAGAAGAAAGAGGCGGGGTTTGGTGTGCTAGGCATCGACGAGAGGTCGCAACGGGGTGGTGACGAGGTGGGGGTCGCCAAAGGTGGAGGGCAGCGTTGGAAGAAGAAGCACAGTAAGTTGGGGAAGATGAACAGTTGGGTTTTGGATGTTTGGGCAGGAACTTGGGGAGAGAGAGAACGGGAGGAGAGAGAATAGAGGAGAGAGAATAGACGACTCAAGGGTTTTAATAATGTGCAATTTTTAGAGTTTGCATTAGGGTTGTATTTATAGGGTACAATTAGGGTACTGGGTTAGTGAATTAGGGTCCAAAATAGTGGATTTTGGTTTAAAACAAATGAAATTGGGTTTTAGGGTTCAATTAAAAAATAGATCAAAATCAATAAGGTTTAAATAAAAAAACCCACAATTCAATAAAAGAAAAAAAAACTAGGATTAACAAGAAAATAGTTCATTTAAAAAAAACAAAGAATTCCATGATCAAAAATTTAAATCCAAATGAATTAATAAGTAATACAATAAATATAAATTGGCTTGAAAATAAATCGGAATTCGCCAAGAAAATTAGATCAAGTACGAAAACAAAATAATTCCTTAAATGTACTTTAATTAAATAATCAAGGAATAAAAATTAATAGTTATAATTATAAAAATAATAAAATCATACAATAAAATAATTATTCGGATTTAACAATTTTTATTAAAATAATCCAATAATACTAATATATATGATTTGAGCCCAAATATAATTAACCGATAAATTATGATTATAAAACAAGTTTAAAATACACCATCATTCGAAATAATATAATTTTTGATTGGAAAATATTTTAATAGAGAATCCCAAAATTAATTTAACACAAAATAAATTTATCAATGATCGAAATACAGAAAATATTCAGAAAATATGTATTTACGGGAATGGGGGTTACAATTTTGTTTGAACTCATAAATTTCAGCCTACACTATTATCTATCACTATTGATTATTTAACTCAAACTCCCTACCAATTCTATATAGTAAAACCTGATTATTATTTTATTAATGCTATTATTGTTATTGTTATTGTTGTTGTTATTATTATTTTGAAAAACCCATAGATCCTAATTCATTCTATAAAATTTCTAATTGATTATTTGATTTATGCTAAAGCCCACCCTATGATTTAATTATTGATTTTTTGGTGAGCCCACATTTTTTAAAAATCCTATCTCTAGCCCAAGCCCACGAATCCAACCTAGATTAACCTTAACCCACTCCCTATACTAACTGCATTCACCTCTCCATTAATTACATCTCTTCACATTCCCGTAACCTCAGACCCCCACTTTCTCATAACTACCCCACTATCATTATATTATATTATTATACTAGGTTTGCCCGTTGACACGTGCCTGCGGCACGTCTTCGGAACGGTGCACCTGGTTTGATTCTATAAAATAGTTTTGGAGATTTAGCAAATTAATTAAAGTAGCAAACATATTATATGAGAAAGCAGTATATCTACCTTTAAGCTCAACCATCGCCTTCTTGATCATTAGCATGAACTTACCTGGAATGCATATAGTTTGTTAGAAACACTGCATAGAGTTTTTTTTTAACTTCAGCCTCACTTTAGATGCTTGTAATAGTTATGCAAGGACATTATCATATAGGTCTTATAAAGCTTACTCTAATCCCATAACTACTATGAGCATGTCTAATTATAATGGTAACGCAAGTGCATGTGTGAAGTTATCTACAGTACCAATAATCTAAACATTTGTTTGTCTGAGACTCAGTTTGTAATTGAAATACCTCTTATTATTATTTAAACCAAAATGGAATACATGAAGTTCTCAAAACTCTAATCCAAGCTAATCATTTCTTTTATCTCCACTTTGTCTTACCATTGCACCTTTATTAAAAAAAAAATCAAAATGGATAAATAACAAATTTACTTTAGCTGTCTTTCTTGAGTGGAGAGTTTTCACTCTTCACTGGTAAACTCCAGTCATCCTAATCTTATATATCCAAATATACACTAAAAATTCTTATATGTTATGTAATCCATGGTTTCTAATAACCAGTGAAGGAAACACTTCACGATAAAATTTTCTCTTGTAGTAAAAAAATTATTGTTGTATATTTGCCAAGTTATTTTAGGTTGCTAGTCAGCTTACCTGTCCTGCTATGGTTTGGAAGCCCAAATAGAGGCGACCAAATAATCCATCTCTCACTTGCGTACACCTTAAATCAAAACCAATAAAAAAATTATCAAATAAATCACCAAATTAATTTTTTTTAAACCAAAAAATAAAACAATCATACCTCACCGAACTTAAATCACATGCACACATAAAATTCGAGTTTGCAAAAAACTGAGTAATCCCCTGCACACAAAAAATTAAAAATTAGAATGAGAATTCGGTTAGAAATGAAATTAGAGTCGTCGCATCGTATAAAGAGGCTCTCGATTCGGTGGAGGGGAGTTACCGATACGGAGTAGCTTGATATTCGTGCTCGATTTGGTAGAGGGGAGTCACCGATACAGAATCAACAGCGGATCAGATATCGGCGACGACATCTTATTGGGGTTCGATATTGGATTTGGATTTGGATTTGCTTTGAGATTTTCAAACTTTTTAAATTTTCAAAATTTTAAATTTTTCAAATTTTTCAATATTTAAAATTTTCGAATTTTTCAAAATTTAAATTTTAAAATTTGAAATTTGTTAAAATTTTTAAAATTTTTAAAAAATTTAAATTTTAAAATTTAAATTTTTCTTAATTTTTTTTATTTTTCTAAATTTTCAAAATTTATAAAATTTCAAAATTTTTAATTAAAATTTTTTTTTAAAAAAAAATATTTTATAAGTTTTTGATTTTTTTTGAATTATTTTTAAAATTTTTAAATTTTTAAATATTTTAGTTTTTTTGTTTTTAATTTTTTTTTTTAAATTATAAATTTTTTTATTTTCTTAATTTTTTGTATATAAGAGAAAGAGAGAGAAATAATTAAATAAATAAAGGAATTGTTTTGGGTGGGGGGATTTGAATTTGAGTTTTGGGGGGAAACTTTTGGGGGGGGGGGGGGGGGGGGTGGGGAATATATTTTATGAGATTAGATATGGGCCTTTGATTTTAGGGGGATTGAAGGAGAGCCACTTGATAGCTTTCTTTGTGTTTTATTATATAGATTATAAACCACCACCCCTGTCTCTCTCTTCCCAACTCTTTCTCGCACCCCGTCTCTCTCTCTCTCTCTCTCTCTCTCTCTCTCTCTCTCTCTCTTTTTCTCTCTGTCTCTGTCTCTCTCTCTCTCTCCCTATCTCCCTCTTCCTCTGTTCCGAATGCGAAATAGAGCACCCCCTCTGCTTCTTCGACTGCCCCCTCATCCCCAAGCTCTGCCTTCCTCGACGCGACCACTGAACGCTCCCGCCATCTACAGCCCCTCATTGCCATTGCCTTCACTCTCACTCCTCGCTAGCCCCCTGCCTTCTCTCCGTTCTTGCAGCACCCCCTGTCGTTGCTTTCCCCCCATTTCCATTCCCTTGCCCTACCACCATCTTCGCCTCCCCTCGTCGACCTCCACTGCATCACCGTCGTCTTCCTCCTCACCTTGCCTTCATCCACCCCGTCGCCGCCCACGTTGTCCTCCAGTCGCACCACCTCATCTCTTACCACCGAAGCCCTGTCTCTGACCACTGCACGCCATTGCCCCCATCTTCCTCGTCACCGATAGCACCCTCCACCACTCAACCCCACAGCCCTGAGCCTTGTTGACCGCCTTCGTTCTCCACCCTGCGAGCCTATCATCCACTTTCAGTCACTGCCTCCTCTGCTCTCATCCTCGTTGCTGCCACCCTGTCAACACAACAACACCGTCTCCCCACCGTGTTGCTGTCGTCTCATCGTTGTGCACCATCGCAGCCATGCTTACCGCTGATTGCTATTTGGATCTTCTCCCTTTGCTGTTCTGGCCACAATTGCTGCTGTTTGTTGTGTTGGATCCAATCCGGTGTTTGCTGTTTTGTTGCCTGGCTATTGTGTGTTGTTGTATTGCTGTCTCTTTGTGCACATAACTTGCACGTGCTTCATTGCCGGGATCCTCATCCCATTATTCTTGTATTCGGTATCATCATCATCATATCAGGCAAGTATCTTCTTGACAACTCGTTTAACTAGCACAATATTTTCTTTGAAAATACCGCTAGTAAACTTCTTGATTATCCGTTGCAAATTCAATTTCGATCGTATAGAAATCCATTGTTCCTTCAATTCCATATTCGCATATGATCACAGATACTTTATTGTCATATGCATTACACGAACACGATGATACACAGATATGTACTCTTACGATTATACAGGATGTTGTGCAGGAATTATTTTGCCGTGATAGTAGTAGAGTGCTTTTATAATACTTTTTATCCTGATTAAATTTAGTATATTCTATTGATCACAATCGAATGTTACAAAACTCTGAAATGCTGCTGACCCAAACTTGTAATAGAAATTCGATCCAGTAAATGATATTAAAACTCAGGACTTTGTGAATAGAAATTTTAGCCCTCTGCGTCTAGTTTTCAGAACACTTGGTGAATTCGAATTCCGATATGTTATGTGGAAGTTATCACACATTTAGTACTGCTAACTTACAAATTACAGATTCTTAGATAGCATTTTAAAAACTGTTTTTAGCTTTTGGAAAATTAAAAATGAAAAAATCGAGTTTGGATATGTGTTTTTACAAAATTGGTTCTGAATTTTTTTCCGAAATATGTCGTTTTAAAATGCATTTTTAGAAAACATAAAAAACCTGTTTTCTGAGATAAGTTTTTTCATTTCTCAACCAACATACTGTATTTGTATATGTATATATGTATACATTATGTACGTATACAGTATGTATGTATATAGTATGTATACTGTATGTATGTATATATAATAGTATGCATATTATTATTATTATTATTATTATTATTATTATTATTATTATTATTATTATTATTATTATTATTTATACTATTATTATAATATATTATTATTTCATATATACTACTTTATATATAATATTATTATAATATATTATTATTTCATATATACTATTTTATATATACTATTATTATAATATATTATTATTTTATATATACTATTATTATATT
This sequence comes from Hemerocallis citrina, assembly GCA_017893485.1. Lineage (NCBI taxonomy): Eukaryota > Viridiplantae > Streptophyta > Magnoliopsida > Asparagales > Asphodelaceae > Hemerocallis > Hemerocallis citrina. Next base: position 46,773,287 of record CM030363.1, read on the forward strand.
ATATTATTGTTATATATATTATTATTATTATATATTACTATTATATATTATTATATATATTAATATATAATATATTACTATTATATATTATTATATATATTATTATATAATATACTATTATTATAATATATTGTTATATATATACTTATAATATATTATTGTTACAAATATATTATTATTATTATTATTATTATTATATTAATATTATTATTTCATATATACTATTTTATATTTAATATTATAATAATCTATTATTATTATAATATATATTATTATTATTATATATTACTATTATATATTATTATATATATTATTATATATTTATTATTATTATAATAAATTGTTTAATATATAATTATAATATATAATTATTACATATATATTATTATAAGTATTATATATTATTATGTATATGTATATTATTAAATATGTTTATTTTAATAAATTATTTTATATTGTTATATATTAGTAAGTATGTATATGTATACGACATGTATGTATCAGAGTATATATATATACTATATATAGTATATACATACAACCAAACCTATACATACATTATATATAATAGAATAAAATATAGAGTATTTATGTATATACATATATACATGAATTCGGGTTATATATATACATACATACTGTATACAGTTTACCAAACACCTTTTATACTTTAATTTTGAAAAAAAACTATTTTATGAAAAAAGTTTACCAAACAATACTCTGTTTTCGAAAATCACAAAAAAACAACTTTATAATTTTTTTCCAAAAACTGTGTTTAAAATAAAATTTTAAAATAACGAACCAAACGCAGCCTTATGTTTTCTAAAAACGCATTTTAAAACGACACATTTCGGAAAAAAATTCAGAACCAATTTTGCAAAGACACCTATCCAAACATGATTTTTTTCATTTTTAATTTTCAAAAATCTGAAAACAGTTTTTAAAATGCTATCCAAACACAGCTTTAATTGTTGAACATCTTAACATGTTTAATGGATTAAAATTCGACTAATAGTGTAATTAGACCACAATAATTTCCAGTATGTTAATCAACATGATTTGGGATCATATTATAATTTTTATAGAATTTCTAATTAGATTTTAATAGACTTCTTAACAGAAGAACTTGATCTTAAGATTCTGCCAGAACAGAGTACCTGTAAAGAACCATAGAATTGACATAGCTGCTGTTACTGTATTTTGCATTGTAAATATGCGTTGGAATCTTCCAGAAGTCTAGTTTCTAGGAATTCTGACGGTTTCGGATTTGCTTTCCGATAGCAACGGGAAATACAATTTTTGTGTAGTAATGTCTTACTATCTAGAACTGGTGTTGTGTTGTTTTTAATATTTATATGCGTGTTTTGCATCTCATGAGTTAAAAAATGTTCCATACATAATTCCTTGATATTTCCTGATCATATCTTGATATTATTCTCGTTGCATCATGATCATATTTGATTGTAATGAAAGTAACAAGCCGGGGTATAAGGGGAAAGATTTAGTAGTGGACAATATAGCAGAGCGTACTCGGACGGGAAATCATGATTTCCCAATGAAAGTTGCAAGTTTGCAAATTACAGGTTTGCATGTTTCACATTACAAGTTTACACTCTACATGTTTCATGTCACAAGTTTGCACATATCTCGATACAAGATACAATTTACATGTTTTTCCTGAGTACGTGACCTATAGAACTCACCACTAAGTCTAAACGCTCACTTGATTGTGTGCATCAAACATGTGCAATGGGATGCATAATTGCCGCACCAGTTAAGTTAATAAACCATAATAGACTCAAGATTAACACGTGCACTTGCATGATCTTATTACATGTTACATGTTCCTATTGACTTGTTTACCTGTTTACATGTCACTTATTTCATGATGTCTAGTTCATGATCCTGTTTATATATTTTATTATCTCTTATTACTTGATACTTGATTCCTTGTTATTTTTCCTGCTTCTTGTTTTATTTTTACTTGTCCCTCTAGCTTGCGGCCCTTAACTTGTATTAACAGGCGTTTTCTTGTTTCTCTTGGTTTCTTCGTGTTAATATACTTGCAGGCATGGAAGAAGAATTACCAGAAGGTGTTGGCGAACAAGCAGTATAGATTCCGTTTAATTATCATGTTCTTTTATTTCTGTTTACTGTTGCTTCTCTACTGTATTCTGTGCTTGTTTGACCCGTAACTACTTTTTATTTCCAGTTGTTGGTTATGTTATGGACTATGTCATGAACTTTTGTTATCATATTGTTATTTTACATGCCTAGGTGGTTTTTATTGTTATCTTGTTGTTTAGTTACCTGTACAGCTTATGAATGGTGTATTCGCATCATTCACTGGGTCTCAGTCATGTGCCCGTATTCTCATATAATGGAAATCGGGGCGTGATAATTCACATGATACATTATAAATACAATAGCTAGGTCAACCGGATATTTCTTTACTGGAAACTATTCAGGCAGCAACTCAGGGTCAAATTCTTATATATATAAATCAACTGTAAAATCATTTAAAAATCTTATAAAAATTATAAAGTGAATCATAATCATGTCTAGTAACATGCTGGTAAATTTCAAGTCTTTATTTTACTATTAACATGATGTTTCAATTAGTTAATCGAGAAGTTACGTACTACACAGTAATCTGGAAATTAGAAACCATACAGTACTAAAAGTGTGATAACTTGCATCATACAACTTAGAATCTATATCCGTAATAAGTTCCAAAAACTAGATTCATAGAGCTAAAACAAACATTTATATGATTTTAATTTATTTAAACTGTAACTAGGTCAAAATCTCGCTGTGAGTTAGAACAAACAGCAGGGCAGAAGCACACAAATTGATTTTTACGATCTTTTGATGGGCACCGAATCTGGAGGCAAATGGATTGATTCGATTCAATATATAATGACTGGTTTAACCATGGAATGATTATAAAGCATGACGATACGATGGTTCGATCAATTGAAACTTATAAAAAGCACTTTTCATGAACATGGACGGTAACGAGGTTCAATTACGATAATCAAATGTAAATACTAATTGCGGGTGGTAAAATAAAATACTTGTACAGAACAATAAAATGTTCAAGGTACTTGCCTTATGGACGACCATTTTAAATATAAAAGAATAATGGGAACGAGAGTCCCGACGACAACACAAGGCGACGCAACGACGACGAGGCACAGGCAATACATGGCAAGAAGAGCAGAAGCAACTGTCACGCCCCGCTTCCCAAAAGGAGAATACGGAATATGGATACGTGACTAAGCCCAGCGAATGATTTTATCTTCCATAAGCTGTTCGGAATTTTTACAACATTTCACAAGAATAATCAGAGTTGGAAGCAAGAAAAGTCAACCAAGCATGCGCATATGAATCAAAATACCAACAAGAATACTGAAACCAAAATATTATAATATCAAATAATCCAGATCTGAATAAGTCAATATACTGGATCACATTGCTCAAATACAAATAAATCCAAGTACAAGATACAATTGTTCAAAATAAGCAACAAGAATAATAATAGCAAAATTCCAGCACTAGTATCTCATATCACCAATTCCATTTGGCAGCTGATCATTTTGGTCTGCAATTAAATAAATTGCAGGAATAGAAAAAAGAAAACAAACTCCGGTCGATGCAAATTACGGGCCGCCTCTAGTGCAGGATACAAGTACATGGGAAAAGATAAACAAATAGCATGGAATAGGCATGATAATAAAATATAATGACTAGTATGGCAAGATGAACAAGTGCAAGTAGCATGTATCAAGTAGCAAGTAAACAAATATCATGTAAACAAGTAACAAGTATCAAGTGTCAAGTATCAAGTACAAATAGCAAGTATCAGCTATCATGTATCATGTACCGTGTATCACGCATCAATTTGTGCAAGTGGTAAGTAATCACGTGTCAAGCATTCAAGTTTCAAGTAATCACGTGTCAAGTATCATGTATCAAGTCGTCACATAGGATCTGTGGATCCCCTTCCGAGTACACGTTTCTGTATTTTCCACTATTAGATCTTTCCCTTTAACCCCAACTTAATTATTTATTATTATTATCAAACAAGCATGTATGTGTACAAGACAGGGCAAGAATAACATGGTATGATCAAGTAACAAGTTCAAGATGAAGAATAAACATGCACGGGTGAAAGACAACACATAAAGGATTAGAACAACGAAAATTCTAGTTCAGGACAGCAAGACAGTACTGCACTAAAACTGGAATTTCCGTTGCTACAAACATGCAAACCTGGATCTGTCAAAAGTTCTAGAAAATAGACTCCTGTCCGAATCCAGCAAATATATGTAAGTCATATAGTGTTTCACAAAAACAAGAATCGAAACTGAATTGAAACCAAAAAACACGTTCAGCCAGAAATCAGAAGATTGTATTCATAGTCAGGAAAATAGCATGAAAACTCCTTAATTAAGTAAACAAAAAATATGGGGTATTCCCCTATATGTTTAGCATCAGAATATAAAGTTTCATATATTTTCAATATAAATAGAGTAGTCAAGTAAAATCAGAAAACATCAAGATGCAGTAGTTTTGTAAATCTGGAATCACAAACACTGCAGTACGAAAACATCAATATCTTACAAACCATAAACTGAAATCCAAATCCGCCAAAAGGGTGATAAATTAGATAAAGTAGTCTAACTTTCATATTCATAAATATTTTATAAAAGCAAGTAGAAATAGGTCGAAAATTAGGTTTTTTACTGAACAGTATGAAAATTCTACATGTATAGTAATCATTTGGAAACATAGAACGATTTGTAAAAATCATCAAATAAATCCACAAAAATTCAGATTTAATCCCAATCAAGTCTAGTTGTACTATGCAAAGTATTGGATCAAAATAATACTTTTAACAACATGATAAAAATAGATTACTCTTCAGAATTCATAGAAAACACAATCTGGAAATCTTTCTACACCTCTGTAGTAAAATAGACATAACTCACAAACCATAAAACGAAACTAAGATCTGTCAAAACGGTTGGAAAAAAGATAGAATTCTCTACAAATCATGTTCACAAAATATTTTCAAATACTGACCTTAATATGGTCTAAAATACTGATCAAAACGGGAAAATCGGCAAAACTGAAAATATTCTTCATGCACAAAATTAACTAGTTCACATAAAACTCATCCAAATCATAACCAAATATGAAATATAGTGTACTAGATGTCCAAACAACATGGTATAAGGTATATCACAAGTCCACAACAAGTCTACCATGAATAATACGAATGATCACAAGATATTATATGAACAACACACATTTATACAACAAGAAGTGGTGAACCCTAGGTTATTACATGTCATGTATGTCGTGAGGCAACTATGGTCGAATCAACACAATAGAGACAATATCAACAAGGGGTTTCACACACAAATTGTCTCTAGAACATAACTACACTACATGCGGTATTTAGTACTTGTATTACACAAAGAAAAGAATGCAAGTTACTTGCCTTATAACCGACGATGAAAACATAGCAAAGCAAGAATAACGGGAATGAATTCTTAGAACGCGAACTCAACGAACGAACGAGAATCACGAAACAAAACGAACCGCACGAACCCAACGAACACAAAGGCGAGCACACACAACTCAACGAACCAAAACACTCACTCAAAGAGAGAGCGAGGGACGACGGATAGAAGACAACGAAGCACAGCACCAGCAAGGTGCTGTTGCTGCTAGTTGTCGGCGTCGAGGAGCACGGGTAGGAGACAGGGAAGCGGAAGGCGACTTGCTGCTGACTGGTCACAGTAGTGCAGCGCTCGGGAGGAGAACATTACATCGAGGAGTCGGCGACTGAACGGCAGGGGAAGGCTCGGAAGAGAGATGGGATGATCAGACAGGGAGAGGGTGCAGCCAGGGGAGGTGCACAGGAGGTGCGAGGGCGGAGCTAGGGTTCGACTGACGAAGGGGATAGTCGGGAGAGAGAGAGAGCATGGGGAGAGACGAGGTGCGGCTGTAGAAGTGGGTTTTGCATGGGTTCATATATATAGGTCATTATTTTAGGGTTAGGAAAAGTAAAGGGGAAGGCGGCTCAGTAAAAGAGAGGGGTGATAACGGGTCAGATGGGGATTGCGGGTATCGGGTTTGGCATGAAGGGGTTAACGGGTGTAGGGAGTAGGGGAAATGGGTAAGTGGATATGGGTATTGGGTAGGCTTAAGGTATTTAGAGTATAGGATTTGAAATGGAATAGGATTTAATTGGGTATTAGGTATACAACAAAAGGTTTTAAAAAAATTAGGAACCCAAAATCAAGATAGCAACAAAATGAATAATAACAAAATAGGGCAAGAATAGAATAATCAAGATGGAACAAATAGGAATTTTGGGATCAAAACAAAGCTCGATCAATCAAGAAGGGAAGAATAGACCGATAGAAAAATCAAGAACTCAAATGAGACGATGAATCAACCAAATGAATATATAGAAGAAAAGATCCAAAATACGGTCCAAAAGATACAAACTAAATCAAATACATGGAAAAAGAAAATATATACAAACTAAATCAAATACATGGAAAAAGAAAATATACTCAAAATACGTAAAATTGTAAACAGGGGTTACAGCAACAACCACAAGAGACAGTGGCAACCAACGGCGAGAACAGCAGCAATAACAGCAATAGCAACTACAGCGAGAGCGAGATGGGGCTTGGGTGACCATTGGCAACGGAAGAGAGCTCACGGCCGCAACTGCATAGCAATGGCGACCAGTGGTGGCTGCGGAGATGGCTCGACGGCAGTGACTTCGGGTTACTGGAGGAATTGTCTGTGGGGAGGAGGAAGATGGTCGGGAGGAGGCTGTGAGACATCGGGATGTTGAGTGCAGTTGAGATGGTGTTGCGGTTTGCTGGCGGTGCTGTGGTGAAGAGTGGCGAGGGGCGTCGGGACGAGGGGCTGATGATTGGCGGCTCTGCGATGGCATGGGACTACTGTGGAAATCGGGGCGGTGCTGCAGTCGGTGTAGCAATGGTGGGAGGAAACAGGATGGTGGCAGGTGTTGGCTGTCGTGCGGTGGTCTGCAGTGGGTGGACTACGGCGAGACGACGATGGGTTGCAGGCGTCGGGACGGAGAGCAGTGGTGCGAGCGGCAAGGTGGAAGGCTGGAACGTCGGGTTGCGGTGAGTAGCGGTGACAGCGAGGTGGTCGCACGGTGATGGGGATGAGGCAGCGGGATGGTTGAGGGAGAGGGTGGTTGTAGTGGTTGGCGGTGCAGCAAGGCGACTAGTGGATGCGGCAAGGTGGAGCTTTGGGTGACGGTAAGTTGCGGCAACAACGAGGTGGTCACGTGATGATGGAAGGAAGGAGCTGCAGGGGGTGCTTAAGAGATGGTGAGGGTTGCGGCGAGTTGGTGTGATGGGGCTTCAGGGATGGGTTTGGAGGCATGGGGTGGCGATGTTGAGGAGATGGGGGTGCGTCGAGGGTGGCTAGATGGCAGAACGAGGAGGGAGTCGGGGTCATCGAGGCGGGTGGAGGAAGCAGCGAGCAATGGTTGGGCGGGTGGAAAAGCAGAGGGTGGTGCTCAACGGTAGCGAGGGACAGCAGGATGGAGGTGTTGCAGGTTGCGGTGGTGCAGGGCTGATCGGGTGGCGGTGCCTGGGATGGGTTGCGGTGGTGGTTTGGGTGGCGCACGGGTTGAGGGCGAGCGGTAGTGGTGATGGTGGCGATGTGTAGAGGATGGTTGGCGCTCGAGGCTTGAACATGATATTAAGGGAGCTCAGGGATGGAGGCGACGGGTTTCGAAACAGAGCAAGAAGAGGAAGAAAAAGAGAGAGAGAGAGAGAGAGAGAGAAAGAGAGAGAGAGAGAGAGACGGGGGGTCTGATAGATTAGGAGGGGATTATGGGGGGAATTAGTTAGAGTAATTAGCGGGGATCAGTGAGGGACCAATTAGTGGGCAGTTAAGGAGATTAAGGGGGTAGTGGAGAGATCTGGGGAGATTTGGGTATGGGTTGATTGTGGGCTTGAGTTAATGGGTTCACTTGGGTTTGGATAGTTAATAGGGTATGGGCTTGTGTTTATTTTTTTTATTTTTATTTTTTTGAGGGAAAAGGTGGAATCTGGCCACCCTGTTTCATTAATAAGAGCTTAATGAAACAAACACAGAGTACTGGGCTCAAGGACAAACTACAGACAGAAAATAAAACACATGAAGCAACATGACGCGTACAAATAAGAAATCCCTCCAACAACCCTGGAGGGTGAGCCGACAAACAAGCTCGATCCAGCAAAATTGTATGTACGTCAGTTTAGCTTCGTACAGTGCCTCCACGGTACATGCACACCCACCTGAGACAAGTCTGGCAAGATTTTATTACCCGCCGATCCCTATTTTCACCTCGCTGGGGGGACCCCATCTTTGGGCCCAAGCCCCGCAAATTGAAAATTGACCCCACAACCCACGCACAGCGATCGCACCCTCCGACCATCTCCACCACTCATCCTACAAATGTGCTAGTAGCTCCCACAACTGCTACCAAAGAGATAGCCGTAAAGAGGATACCTTCACCTCTCACACGATAGTGCTTTCTCAGGCAATTTCTCACCAAATAGCTATCTCGCTCACCCCCCCAAACACCACGCTCTAGGAGAGAGCCGTGGAGAGGGTACCTTCACCTCTCTCACGCTGAAGCTCTCTCCGGCAATTTCTCACCACACAGACTTATCTCGACTCATATTCCCAATTCGAGGAAAGAGACAATGCTGTCACGAGCCAGCGGCCTATGCTGGAGGAAGCTCAATAGCCTGATAGTAGGTGCCGTGAAGACTTCACCAACGACAACGTAGGACACTCCAGACCAGCCATACCCAAACCCCACATCCCATCACCCCCACCACCAACAAACTACATGCCTGGCCCTACGGGCCCCAAACCAAACCACCAGCCTCACACACTTGAACCCCAGATCCATGGTGTTCGCGACAACGGGCACGGGAGGATGCTCTGGCATGACATAGTCGCTCCGCGAAAGTTGGGACAAACACCTCGAAAGTGGAAACAAGTGAGCGCACATCATGGAGGGACCCCATCTTTGGGCCCAAGCTCCACAATCAAAATTTTGGGCTAAAGGATTGGGCTTCGATCAATAAATCAAAATAGTAAGACTATATTTGGTTTGAGCTTCATAAATGAAAATAATAAATTCAAAAATATTGGTTGGGCTTGACAAATAACGAAGAATCAAATATTCAAAATATAGGATGGCTAGGATTGGGCTATTTACAAATAAATCAAATAATCAATCAAATAATTTTACCAAATGAATTAGGATTTGGGTTCCAACAATATATATCAAAAGGATGCAATTGGGTTCAAGAACAATATATATATATATATATATATATATATATATATATATATATATATAAAATTGGTATACAAGAACTGAAGAGAAAAGAATTACAGGTAAAAAAATCCGTACAATCAGGAACGGGGATAACAGATAAGCACTACTATTATGTGCATAACCGATGAAAATGCAATCAACTGTTTTGGATCCTATATTCATTTTCTTAGGAGGAAGTACTGCCACCTTTGTTGGAACTGAGATGAGACCCAGGACTACGGATTGGTGTGCGTATCGATCATAAAGGCTAAACAGATTTAATACGTGATCTAACCCTTTATAACGGAATCTAGGGTTCACGAATTATACCTGCGATGAGAAGAAGACGATTGTTTCCTAGCAACTTCGAGCCGTCTGCGACCCCAAGATCTTCTGCACGTATTCCTTCCTCGGGTTGGACGTTGTGTGGGCGACGATCTCCCAACCTTTCTTCTCCTTGGCTGACCTCTCTTTCTCCCCTTTCGTGAATCACGAATTTTGAGAAAAATCTTATATCTCTGATGATAAAATGACGGCCAGAGAATAGAGGATATATATAAGGCTACGGCAGGGACCATGAGGAGAAATTAGGGTTAGGTCTCCTAACGAATCTGGGTATCCCGTGTTCAGCCCGAACACACAACCCAGGCCCATTAACAATAGCTTCTCCTAAGGAGCTATTGTTGCACTACCTTCCTAATCCCAAATTATATTTATGGGCTCCTTTTATTATATGCTCGTTGAGCTCCCCATGTTAAGATATCGAATGTCCGTCGATCAAATTAAGTTACTGACAACTATATTGATCAACATCTTTTATCCTTAAGTAGTACCACTCAACTTTATTTGTCATGTCGGATGTAATCCACCTACAGGGTTTACATGACAATCATTATGAGCTCCTTAAGGGGACGTCATCAACCCGACGTATCGGGACATGGATTCCTTTTACAATCAACAGCCCATCATACATACAATGCTATTACCCAATTCATAGAGGTTGTTGATCCATAATGAATCTCACTCTTTTATGAGTCAAAGTAATGCACACTGCATATACATGTCTGTTATTATATCTGGATTAAGAGCATAAGCATCCATAATAACAGAGGTGTTTGTTCTCTTTTGTAGTCAGTACAAAGAGAACAATCTCAAGTGGTCCTGTTCAATACACACAAAGTGTACTAGTGTAAACCTATAGTCAAGATAGACTAATACCAGATTACACTACAACCTTTCCAATGGATTATCCAAGGCCGTCTAGGTTGTGAACTATTTATATATTCCATAGGGAACTGATAATATGATCTTCTGTGTGTCACCTCACACCATATTATCAACCTTATAGAATATCAGATACTTGCATTAATATTATAATAAACACAATATGCAAACATATGCCCATATGATTCTCATTCAAAAAAAATGAGGAAATAAAGTTAATACAAAAGTGATGCTTTCAGTATATAACCCTAACAACCTTAGCAAGACATCATCACATTCACAAGTAATTGTAGGATGTCTTTCTTCCTTTGCATAATTCATATGGAGTTTTCTCTTCTTTTTTTGGGGCACCTTATTCAAAAGGTAGTTAGCTGAAAGAATAACTTCTCCCCACAAGTTTGGTGGCAAACCGGAACTTATTAACATTGCATTCATTATTTTCTTCATGGTACGATTCTTTTGCTCAGCAACAACATTGGACTGAGGAGAAAAATGCACTGTGATTTCATGTATAATCTCATGCTTAGCACAAGTTTCAACAAATTGTAATTCATACTCTCCACCTCGGTCACTTCTTAGCGGTTCAATTTTCTTGTTGAGTTTATTCTCAACTTCATTTTTATAGAGAACAAATTTCTCTATAGCTTCGTCATTGTTTTTAAGCAAATACACATAACAATATTTTGTGCTATCATCAATAAAGGTAATAAAATATTTATTACCACCTCTTGTCTGTATCATTTTTAGATCGCAAATGTCAGTATGAATTAAATCAAGAGATTCAGTGTTTCTTTCAACACTTTTAAATGATAATCTTGTCAGTTTTGCCTCAACACAAGTTTCACACTTATGTTTGGAATCAATTTGGAATGTTGGTATATGATTCAAGTTAATTAATCTACGCAAAGTATCATAATTAACATGTCATTGTCTATCATGCCATAAATTGGAAGACTCAAGCATATCTCTTCTCTATATATAATGGGAGAGTTGGAGTTGTAATTTGTCAATATACAAACCCGTGCGTTGTACGTGCAACTTAAACTATCCCAATTATCAAAAAAACTCAAACTATCCCATTAATTACTACAAGAACTAACAAAAAAATTTCACCTATTTAATCATATCAATATACATTTCCTTTCCGTCAACTAAACATGCAAAATAAATTTTCAATATTTTTTAACCCCAAACATACACATATGTTGCACGTACAACCCAAATTCTACTTATAAACACGTTCATTGCACGTAAAAATTTTAGTTTTTTCTTCAAAATATTTTTCCAGTTACGTGTAACATACGTCCAACTCCAAGACTATTTCTTAACACATATCGCACGTGAAAAATCTCCAACTCTTAGTAAAATGTGCATCACACGTGAAAAATAATAGTAAGTAGAAGAGCTAGCTTTATTGATATTCTTGACCATGATCATTACATTGAGTTTAAATATTCCACCACTCATGTATCATCTACCAACATACATTCCATTCTTCGACAAAATAAATTTGTTTGACTCAAACACTAAACGAAATCCGTGATTATTAAGCAACGAAATAGATACCACGTTCTTACAAATTTCAAGAACATATGCAACATTGTTCAAAGTCAGTTCCTTTCCAAAAGTCATCTTCAAGATCACTTTAACTTGGCGCTTGATTTCTGAAGTAACCGAGTTCCCCATAAACATCTTCTCCTCATTTTCTAATGATTCGAAAGTGGAGAACATACTTCTGTTGGAGTACACGTGTCGAGTAGCTCCAGTGTCAATTCACCATTTCGTGGGGTTTGAACCCATCATGTTCACCTCCGAGACCACAGCTGAGAGGTTAAATCAGAAACGTCTTGAGCAAGGCCTTCAACAAATATTTGCTTCTCTGTTCCTGTTCTTCTTGGTTAGTCTACAATCAGCAGACTTGTGACCTATCATGTCACAGTTGAAGCACTTGCCCTGAAACTTCGGTTTCTTGGAGATTCCTTCCTTAGGTAGCTTGTTGTTGTGCTTTTTGAAACGTTGACTATGTTCCACCACGTTAGCCTTGGCCGCATAACTGATGGCTCCCATTTTTTCAGATCCTCTATTGTCTTCTTCAGCACGAAGCCTAACAATGAGATCTTCAATGCCCATTTCTCTTATGCTTCAAGTAGTTTTTGAAATCTTTCCAACCTGCTGGCAATTTTTCAACAATACAAGAAGCATGAAAACTTTCACTTAAGTTTACACCTTCAACATGTATCTCATGCAGGATCAGTTGAATTTTATAATCTAGGAAGTGGCCTACAATGAATTTCTTGGCGTCGACATCCTCAATTTTATATTTATGATCTAGAGATTTCCAAAGTTCTTTAGCAGTTCGTTTCTCAATATAAACATTGTATAAGGAATCGAATAATCAGTTCATTATGTGGTTCCTACATAGGTAATCAGAACTTTCCAAGCAACCACAGTGGCAATGAGTCTGTAGTCTTGGTCGTCGCCCTTAAGATTTGGAGCTTCTTCGTTCAAGAATCTTGTGAGATTCAAGGTAGTCAAGTAGAACATCATTTTCTGTTGCCACCTTTTGAAATTCTGCCCATTGAACTTTTCAATTTTCTCCCCATGGGAGAATGAGATAGGTACAATGGCTGTCATTGGCACTCATACCACAGCAATAGTCGGTACTTGTGCCGCATCAGCAACAACAACATTCTGATGCATTTATAAATTTTAAAATGAAAATACACAACATGAGTGTATATTTTTCGAAATGAAAAAGAAAATTAAAAAAAGTGCCTCAAAATCAGAAAGGAAGAAAATCAAAATTTGTTTTAAGTTTGTTAAAATAATCGTATCACAATAACACCAACTTCAAGAAATTTATTTTCTTTGTTACGACTTTGGTTACAAAATGTTTGCAATAAATCCAATATGATCGAGAGGCCCAAAATCAGAGAAGAATGAGAAGAATAAAACCAATAAAAGTAAAGGAAAATGAAAAACAATAAAACCGAACCGCCGAAGCTTGTGTATCACACAATCTCTTTAAAACAGGTTTCACCTCGTTCAGGTGCTGGAAGGTGCATAGGCGTCTGTCTCCCAGGATGCAACGACAAGAGTAGCTGACACAAGCACCATGTCACGCTCTCAAACTGGACAGCGTCTAAAATCTATCACCACACGACCGAAGAATGGAACAAGCACAGAATAGAGAGTTTGGGGAAGAGAAGAGTTTCTGGTGTGTTGATTCATGAAAGAGGGACCTCTATTTATAGGGCCAGGGTGAGAATTCTAACGAAAACAACACATTGACTACATCCATAGTAACGGCAAACAACTCTTTTAATGTATCAACTATAACGACAGACAGAAGCTTGAATGTACGACTGTAACGACGGACAAACTGTTATGTGAATAAATGGCAGAAAAAATAGTATCTGCATTTATTTCAGTCGTTACAGATTGGAAAAAATAAAACTGTAGAAAAAAGTTGGCTCTGCACGAGTTGGGTTCACGTCGGTCCAGCATTCGTGTCTGCAGGACGTCCGGGCGCACACAAGTCTCATGTAATGTGGTCCGAGATTTGCACACACCCCTACGCGCGCGAGAGAGCCTCTTGGCTTGCTATCTACCAATGCTAAGAAAGTGGTTATTATATATTTTTTTTCTGATTCCATTGTTTTTTCCAATGTGGGACTAAAATATCTCAACTCATTTTCAGAGATGAAACTGCCTCACTTTGGGAGATAATTTTTCATTCACCCGATAACCGTTTTGAGCAAGTAAATATATGAATTTTTTCTACTCGCGAAAGAGAAAACAAATCCATCAAGAGCTCTCACTAATTCATAGAGGATCTTACTTAAAAAAATTCTCAAAATCTGGTTCGTAAATGATGTATAAAATACCTATTTTCTAACATTTTTTTGTGTGGTTTTTTTCTTAATTAATCTGTGTTGTTCTTAGAATTAAGATTATGGGTCTATATATTGTAATTCGATGGATAGATTGGTATAGAAAGAGGGAAATTAACTTACACGGGCAATTTACGGTTTCATGGATTTATATTGGGGAATTCAATTGGACATGGAAATGTGTATGGCCCATCCTTTACTTTCCTTGATTGATATATACTTTGCATGTTCTCTTGATTCAGTATAATATTTTCATCACCAATATTTGTGTCAAACCCTGTATTTAAACTGTTTTTCGTTTCCTAATTAATCTGGGTTTGTGATATGGCTAAAAAAAGGACTAAACCGGAACCGTTCAAATAGGGCACGAATCTTAAAGCTCACAGGGGCAAAACGGTAACTTCACCTACAAACGGGTCCGAAATGGGGACTGGGTCTCTTCTTCAGGGCCTAACAACCCATAAACGGATCTGCCCTATTGGATACGGGTCCCAACTCGTTACAAGCCAATTCAGAAGGATATGGAGAAATCCAAATTTGTCCTTATCCCTAAGGGGTGGTTTTAACCACTTCTATCCATCCACACCGGGAATTAGAAATTTGTTGTTATCTCAAAACTACGGCCACTATAAATACCCCTTTCCCCCTACTGTTACAAGGTAATGATTCTTTGCCTACCTAAAGCTCTTTCTTAATTTTCCTGGTTATTGACAAGAGCGTCGGAGGGTTCGTCGCCAGGATCCATCCCAGTGTTTCGAACTTTCTGCAGGTTCGTGGCAGCGGCAAGGAACGAGTCAACACACAGCCAGAGTCAACAGGTTCGCTCTACTGTTTTCATTAAAAGTACTTACAAATTCGTCTGTTTGCTCCCACACCCAAAATCAGCAGCAACAGATAGGTGCCGTCTGTGGGTAACAGAAGCAGCGATCCAATCCTCTCTCCTCAGCCAAACTATTTTCGAGCCATGCCACCCAAGGGGAAGACCACAGTCTCTAACCGTAGGCCCACTCCTGCACCTTTACCTCTTCCAGTCCATGAGGTTCCCCCTTAATCCACTCAGCAAGTCCAGCAACCTGGGCAACCCCTCCTCCAACCCGTCCAGCAACCACCGTCTGGACGGTCTCTTCCTCAACAACCTCAGCCCCAGCAGTCCCCTCCAGGGCCACAAGAGGTTCTCGCAGGACCCTCCCACTGGAGTCGTCAAGTACAACATCCTCACCACGACCATATATCAGTACACAATCCCTCGTCAGACTCCATGGCCTCACACATTCCCCTACGCAAAAGGATCTCTGGAACATGATCATCAATAGGCAGTATGGGGAAGATCTTCGGACCTGCCTAGATGAGAGGCGGACCCATGATGGGATGCCCCGCCGAGAGCATCATAGGGGTCCAACGATCCGTTCCCCCCATAGGCCGGATTACAGAAGGTCCAACTCTCCCAGGAGGCGGACGGAGTCGTCTCGGCACCATCAAAGGAGAAGCCGCTCTCCGGTTGGCCAACCCGATCCTCGGGACCACCGAGATCAGGAGGCCCCCATCACGAGGGCAGAGTTCTAGCTGTTCCAACAGACAGTCTTGAGGGCCCTCAATGTTGCCCCTAACCATGGTCAGCAAGTGCCCAGTCCTCAACCAGCCCAGGACCATAGGTGCCGTACGCCTAACCCTCGACCTGCCCGCGACTATAGGCATCGTACGCCCAGTCTTCAACCAACCCCGAGCTATCGTCATCAAACTCCTAGTCCTCTTCCACACGAGGAAGAATCTCGGGCCTCGGCAAGATACGATCGGAGGGAAGACTCGGTCTGCCGCCATCTCTACGAGATGGGGAGGCCCCTTGGCCGGCTATACAGAGAGGAGCAACGGGTAAGGAACTTCAGCCCTATAAGACCCTAATTCTCTCGAACCATCATGAGGCACCGGTCCCAGAAAACTTCCAGCCTCCCTCACTTCGAATCTTACAACGGGGAGTCTGACCCTGCTTACCACATTGAGAGTTTTAAAACTCTCATGATGATACATCAGGCGTCAGACACCCTCCTCTGCAAGACTTTCCTAGTCACTCTGAAAGGGCCTGCAAGGGAGTGGTACTCCTGTCTAGCCCCAGCCTCCATCTTCTCCTTCGATTAGCTCGAAGCCCTCTTCCTGACTCACTTCGTGAGCAGCCGCCGAGCCGAAAAGACCAGAACCTCCCTCCTCTTTCTTCACCAAAGGAAGGGTAAGCGGCTGAGGGACTATATCAAACATTTTACCCGAAGGCCAGATCCATTGCCTCCCTGGACCAATCTGTGGCCTCCGCCGCCATCCAATCCAATGTCGCTAACGACAGCCTCCGAGCATCCCTCGCCAAGAAGTACCCTCGGAATTTCTAAAAACTCGTGCTTAGGAGTGAGAAATACATTCGAGCGGAAGAAGCCCTCTCCCGCCCTGCTTTTGAAGGATCGTCCTCCGGAAACGAACGGAAGGGCGCTGAAGAAGAAGGGGCTAAGAAGCTCCAGAAGGACAATAGGGGCCAGCATCGCCCTCCTCCCCGCTTCGAGAAGTTCACTCCACTCAACGCGAGTGTCTTAGCCATCGTGATGGAGGTTGGGAAAGAGGGCCTTCTTCTGCTCCCTCCAAAAATGAACACCTCGGGGAAGAAGAGGAACTAGGACAAGTGGTGCCGCTTTTACAGGGACTACGACCATGACATGGATGACTGTCGGGTCCTGAAGGACGAGATTGTGGCCCTCATTCAGAGAGGGCAGCTCTCCAGGTTCATGAGGAAGGATAGGGCCGATCCTCCTCTGCCCCCCAGGGGGGCTAATAAGCATGCCAAGTGACACGCAGAGACCCTGGACTCTGAGCCAGAGGTCATCTTGCATCTCATCCATGGAGGCCCAATGGGGGGGTGTTACCGCTGATTTCGGTGTGGGGGTAAACAGATGAGATTTGTGGGTTCGTGGAAAAACCTGAGTAGCGGATCCGAACCTGTTCGTCTGAGTTGGGCTGCTGACTCCCGCCGTACACCTGCAAGGAAAGTGCGAAACACCGGGGTTGATCCCGGCGACGCACCCTCCGACGCTCTTGTCAGTAACCAGTGATGATTCAAAAAGAGCTTATGCAGGAAAAAGAGTGATTAACCTGTAACAGTGGTAGGTGGGAGGTATTTATAGTTGCCATGGGAGTGATTAGAGGCATGATTTCCTGTGTAGCTGTTAGGAGTAAAATCCTCACATTCTGTTTAGGAAACTGACCCCTAATTCCCGGTGAGAGCAAATCAGGCCTGTTGATTTGATAAAATCAGTAACCCTGATTTTTCTCTTGCTGATCTGGGTTTGTCTTGGGTCGGGACCCGTACCCAGTTGGAGTGGATCCGTTCGCGGGTTATTGGATCTGTGAGAAGGAGACCCAGTACCCGCTTCGGACCCACTAGTAGGTGAAATTACCGTTTTACCCCTGAGCTTTGAGATTCGCGTCCGATGTGAACGGTCCCGATTTAATCCTATTTTTAGCCATATCACGAGCCCCCCACTCCTAGAGACTGAGTTTTTCAGTCTTTGAGGAGTAGTTTTACTGTTCTAATGGCGTACGGGATTTTATCGGTGTTCTTTAAGGGAGTTTTGGATCTTGCTCGGGGTGTAACGGTGTTATTCTGGGCTTGTAAAATGCCCAAAAATATTCTCAGAATTTTCTGGATTTTTGGTGATTTTTCCAGATTTTTCTGAATTTTTTCTCATTTTTTTGAATTTTTTATTCATTTTCCGAATTAAATAATTAATTATCGAAAATATTAAATAATTATTCTAATTAAATAATTATATTTTTCAGAATTTAAAATAATTTTTCTGAATTTATAATTATTTTCAGAATTTTTATTTAATTTTTTCCGATTTTTAAATATTTTTTCGGATTTTTTAAATAAAAAACAATTAAATAAACTAATTAATTAATTTAAATATACCTGACACGTGGCACGATCTGTGCCGTCGGATCCTGGGACACGTGGCGCGATCTGTGCCGTCGGATCCCGGCACGAATCGCGAGGAGGCGCGCTTTTCGAAAAATCGTTTTTTTGTCGTCTAGCGCGCGTGGCGCGATCTAGATCGTCCATCACCAGAAGCGCGAATTTCTGGAAGATCCAACGGTCGGAGTTGCTCGGTGGCTTTTTTTCTCCGTTTGCAGGATCGGAAAGGGGGTTGCTCGGCAACCGACCGAGAGGTAACTTCGACCTCGGGTGTGAGGCCACGTGGCGATGCCACGTGGCAATTTTTTTTTTTTTTTTTTCTTTCTTCTTCTTCTTGCACTCTGTTTCCGCTGCTCTTTCTCTTCTCCTTTCCTCGACTTGACCCCGTCTCTCCTTCGGCATATAGAGAGAGAGGTTGGAGCGTTGAAGGAAGCTCCGACGAAGGAGCTCGGCGATGGGGCTTGGAGCTCTAAGGTGGTCGTCGGAAGTGGAGCTCGGCATGGCGTGGAGCTCGCGGAGGCGAAGAGGCCGCGGCGGAGCTTTGTCGTCGGAGCTTCAAAGCTCGACATTGACGGGGTGGTGCCGAGCTCTGGGATCGACGAAGGAGGAGCTCGAGAAGCTCGTGCTCTTCATCGGAGCTGGCGATGGCATTGGGTTCAGCCTCAGAGGAGCTCGGAGCTTGGTCGCGGTCGGAGCTCGCGCCGTGGAGGAGCTCCCCGTAGGATCTCGGCAGTGGAGCTCGATGGCGTCGCTCGGAGTGAGGGAGAGAGAGCTCGGCAGCGAGGGAGGGAGAGCTCGGCAGCGAGGGGGTCGTCTTCGGCATTGCGGAGCTCGGCATTGGAGGAACGAGAGTGGAGCTCGGCGAGCTAGGTGAGGAGGAGAGCTCGGCACCGCGGAGCTCGTCGAAGCATTCTCGTGAAGGATGGAGCTTGTCGACGCCGTGGCGATGGGTTCGAGCTCGGGATGGGGAGCTCGGCGATGACTGTGCAGAGTTTGAGCTTTGGCCATGGGTTCGGCGAAGCGTGAACGCGGTGGAGAGGAGCTTGTAAGCTCGGCATCGCGGCGGGGAGGAGAGCGGCGAACGAAAATGGGCTCGAGCTCTGCTATGGGGTGGCGCTCAGACCAGTTTCGGCGGTGTAGAGCCTCGAGAGTGGCTAGTCGAGGCCGGCGACGGAGCATGGGAGCTCTACGTCGGAAGACCGAGAGTGGAGCTCGACATGGTGCGAGAGCTCGTTGGTTGGTGACGAAGGGGTGGGTTCGGTTTTTGAAGATGGAGGTGACGAACTGTGCTTTTTGGTTTTTGCTTGGGTTTAGTGCCAAAGTGCTGAAGAAGGAGATGGGAAGGGGTTCGGGTCGGATCCCCTTAACGGGTCCGAACCCGGCCCCTTGTCGCCCTTCCTTTTTTTTTTTTTTTGGCGCCTTGTTCGGCGAATCCGAGCACGGATTTTGAGGCAATTTTTGGCCACTTTGTAGCTCGGTATGGCAGTAGCTCGGATGGTAGATCCGAGCTGCGTGGCTCGATCTGAGCCGTTGGATGGTGGCACAAATCTCGAGACGGGCTCAGTTTCCAAAAAAACACTATCTTATCGTTTAGCGACGCTGACAAGATTTGGGTCGTTGGATGATGGCACGAATCTCGGGACGGCTCAGTTCCCAAGAAAACGTTATCTTGTTGTTTAGCGTCGCTGGCAAGATCTGGGCCGTCTGATCGAGATCTTACACGAATGTTGAGGAGAAAGTGTGTTTTCTCCGTTTGCAGGATCGGAAAGGCACTTGCTCGGCTGCCGACCGGGCCTTTGATGTTGGGGCTCGGATGGGAGGAGCTCGGATGGGAAGAGCTCGGATGGGAGTGGCTCGGCTCGGCTCGTGCGAGTGGCTCGGATGGGAGGAGCTTGGATGGGAAGAGCTCGAATGGGAGTGGCTCGGCTCGGCTCGTGCGAGTGGCTCGGCTCGGATTTCCGAGCTATTCGGTGTAGCTGCATTGAGATCCACTTTCCCGGTGCTACGGAGGTTTGATCGGGGCGTGCGACCCCTCGTTTCGAAGCTAGTTCGAAGATCTACAACTTCTCTTTAGGAATGAGATGAAGATTCACCCTCCTTCATGGTCAAAATAGCCCCGCAAGATGGTTGTCTTCATGAAGTTGATAAGTACTTTGGTCTTGGGGATTTTGGAAGAGGAGCTCCACTCCTAGGGGCGGAGAAGATGTGCTAGGAAGACCCTTGTGCTTGGAAGACCCTAGGGCTAGGAAGAGGCGCGAGTGGGTCGGATCGCTAGTCGCTCGGCTAGGAATACTGAGCGACGTGGAGCGATCTGAGCCGCTGGATCTCAGCGTAGATC
Source organism: Hemerocallis citrina (assembly GCA_017893485.1). Taxonomy (NCBI): domain Eukaryota; kingdom Viridiplantae; phylum Streptophyta; class Magnoliopsida; order Asparagales; family Asphodelaceae; genus Hemerocallis; species Hemerocallis citrina. Next base: position 46,794,076 of record CM030363.1, read on the forward strand.
TCGAGGCAGGCACAGTTTCCAAGAAAACACTATCTTATCGTTTAGCGATGCTGGCAAGATCTGGGTCGTTGGATGATGGCACGAATCTCGAGACGGCTCAGTTCCCAAGAAAACGTTATCTTGTCGTTTAGCGTTGCTGGCAAGTTCTGGGTCGTCTGATCGAGATCTTACACGAATGTTGAGGAGAAAGTGAGTTTTCTCCGTTTGCAGGCTCGGAAAGGCACTTGCTCGGCTAGCCGACCGGGCTCTTTGATGTTGAGGTCGGATCGGCACTTGCTCGGCATCCGAGCGGATGGAAGAGCTCGGCTCTGGAAGAGAGCCATTTGTGAGACAAGTGTGAGGAAGAACTCTAGGAGAGAGTTGTGCTCCTAACTTGTCGAGGAGAAGGTCTGCCTTGGAGATGAGCAGAATGAAGAGCTCGGCTCTGGAAGAGAGCTATTTGTGAGACAAGTGTGAGGAAGAACTCTAGGAGAGAGTTGCGCTCCAAACTTGTCGAGGAGAAGGTCCGCCTTGGAGATGAGCGGAAGGAAGAGCTCGGCTCTGGAAGAGAGCTATTTGTGAGACAAGTGTGAGGAAGAACTCTAGGAGAGAGTTGTGCTCCAAACTTGTCGAGGAGAAGGTCCGCTTCGGGGATGAGCAGAGCGAAGAGCTCAGCTCTGGAAGAGAGCTATTTGTGAGACGAGTGTGAGGAGGGACTCTATGAGAGAGTTGTGCTCCAAACTCGTGGGGAAGAGGTCCGCTTCGGAGGTGAGTGGAGTGAAGAGCTCGGCTCTGGAAGAGAGCGATTTGTGAGACGAGTGTGAGGAGGGACTCTATGAGAGAGTTGTGCTCCAAACTCGTCGAGAAGAGGTCCGCTTCGCCTGCGAGCGGAGGGAAGAGCTCGGCTCTGGAAGGGAGCCATTTGTGAGATGAGTTTGAGGAGCAACTCTTGGAGAGAGTTTTGAGCTCCGAACTCGTTAAGAAGAGGTCCGCTTCGGGGATGAGCGGAGCGAAGAGCTCGGCTCTGGAGGAGAGCTATTTGTGAGACAAGTGTGAGGAAGAACTCTAGGAGAGAGTTGTGCTCCAAACTTGTCGAGGAGAAGGTCCGCTTCGGGGATGAGCGGGGCGAAGAGCTCAGCTCTGGAAGAGAGCTATTTGTGAGACAAGTGTGAGGAAGAACTCTAGGAGAGAGTTGCGCTCCAAACTTGTCGAGGAGAAGGTCCGCCTTGGAGATGAGCGGAGTGAAGAGCTCAGCTCTGGAAGAGAGCCATTGGTAAGCGGCGGGTTCGGACCGAACCTGTTGCTTATGTGAGAGAATCAACGGTTGTGGGAGCAATTCCGAATGGCGAACCACTTCTAACCCGCTGAAGAGCAAGTTATTTGAAGCAGAATCGAGCCAAGTGTTGGACTCCGAACCATCGGTAGAGGTAGTCAACGGTTGTGGGAGCAGTTCCGAACGGCGATCTACCTCTGGCTCGTCCGGAGGCGAGCCAAGGAGGTAAAGTCGAGCTGAGTGTTGGACTCTAAACCATCGGTGTAGTTCAACGGTTGTGGGAGCAGTTCCGAACGGCGATCTACCTCTGGCTCGTCCGGAGGCGAGCCGAGGAGGTAAAGTCGAGCCGAGTGTTGGACTCCGAACCATCGGTGTAGTTCAACGGTTGTGAGAGCAGTTCCGAACGGCGATCTACCTCTGGCTCATCCGGAGGCGAGCCGAGGAGGTAAAGTCGAGCCGAGTGTTGGACTCCGAACCATCGGTGTAGTTCAACGGTTGTGGGAGCAATTCCGAATGGCGAACCACTTCTAACCCGCTGAAGAGCGAGTTATTTGAAGCAGAATCGAGCCAAGTGTTGGACTCCGAACCATCGTTTGGTTTGTTCAACGGCTGCGGGGGCAGTTCCGAATGGCGACCAACTTCTAGCCCGCTTAGGAGCGAGCTTGCGAAGTAGAATCGAACCAAGTGTTGGACTCCGGACTCGTTGAGATGAGGTCCGCCTGGGAGGTGAGCAGAGTGGAGAGCTCGGCTCTAGAAGAGAGCCGTTTGGGAGAAGGGTTTGCGGGGCAACTCTAGGAGAGAGTTGTGTGCTCCGAACTCGTCGAGGAGAGGTCCGCTCCGAGGTGAGCGGAGTGGAGAGCTCGGCTCTAGAAGAGAGCCGCTTGGGAGAAGAGTTTGGGGAGCAACTCCAGGAGAGAGTTGTGCGCTCTGAACTCGTGGAGAAGAGGTCCGCTCCGAGGTGAGCGGAGTGGAGAGCTCGGCTCTAGAAGAGAGCCGTTTGGGAGACAAGTTTGCGGGGCAACTCTAGGAGAGAGTTGTGTGCTCCGAACTCGTTGAGAAGAGGTCCGCTCCGAGGTGAGCGGAGTGGAGAGCTCGGCTCTGGAAGAGAGCCGTTTGGGAGAAGAGTTTGGGGAGCAACTCTAGGCGAGAGTTGTGCACTCCGAACTCGTTGAGAAGAGGTCCGCTTCGGAGGCGAGCGGAGTGAAGAGCTCGGCTCTGGAAGAGAGCCGTTTGGGAGACAAGTTTGAGGAGCAACTCTAGGAGAGAGTTGTGCGCTCTGAACTCGTCGAGGAGAGGTCCGCTCCGAGGTGAGCGGAGTGAAGAGCTCGGCTCTGGAAGAGAGCCGTTTGGAAGACAAGTTTGAGGAGCAACTCTAGGAGAGGGTTGTGCGCTCCGAACTTGTTGAGAAGAGGTCCGCTCCGAGGTGAGCAGAGTGGAGAGCTCGGCTCTGGAAGAGAGCCGTTTGGGAGAAGAGTTTGGGGAGCAACTCTAGGAGAGAGTTGTGCGCTCCGAACTCGTTGAGAAGAGGTCCGCTTCGGAGGCGAGCGGAGTGAAGAGCTCGGCTCTGGAAGAGAGCCGTTTGCGAGACAAGTTTGAGGAGCAACTCTAGGAGAGAGTTGTGCGCTCCGAACTCGTCGAGGAGAGGTCCGCTCCGAGGTGAGCGGAGTGAAGAGTTCGGCTCTGGAAGAGAGCCGTTTGGGAGACAAGTTTGAGGAGCAACTCTAGGAGAGGGTTGTGCGCTCCGAACTTGTTGAGAAGAGGTCCGCTCCGAGGTGAGCGGAGTGAATAGCTCGGCTCTGGAAGAGAGCCGTTTGGGAGACAAGTTTGAGGAGCAACTCTAGGAGAGAGTTGTGCGCTCTGAACTCGTGGAGAAGAGGTCCGCTCCGAGGTGAGCAGAGTGGAGAGCTCGGCTCTAGAAGAGAGCCGTTTGGGAGACAAGTTTGCGGGGCAACTCTAGGAGAGAGTTGTGTGCTCCGAACTTGTTGAGAAGAGGTCCGCTTCGGAGGCGAGCGGAGTGAAGAGCTTGGCTCTGGAAGAGAGCCATTTGTGAGATGAGTTTGAGGAGCAACTCTTGGAGAGAGTTTTGAGCTCCGAACTCGTTGATAAGGGGTTCGCTTCGGCGGCGAGCGGAGGGAAGAGCTCGGCTCTGGAAGAGAGCCATTTGTGAGATGAGTTTGAGGAGCAACTCTTGGAGAGAGTTTTGAGCTCCGAACTCGTTGATAAAGGGTCCGCTTCGGCGGTGAGCGGAGTGAAGAGCTCGTCTCTGGAAGAGAGCCATTTGGGACCGCTCACCCGGACGTTGTTGGCGGGAGGCTCCCTCTCGGACCCGCTTCTCGTCCAGACGGTAGCGCAAGTCCTCTTCCTTCTGCCGATTTTGAGGATTGTGGGAGGCCATGGAATTCGTAGAGGCGTTGTGTATGGAGACGCGGTCTTAATGGAGAGGTTGCTTCATGCGGGAGCCCCCTGCACCGGCATTCTGTGGACAGGAAGGACCCTTGGGGGGTTGTTGATTGGGAAGAGGAGGTGGGTCCTGCTGGACACGGTCCTCGGCGGGCGGAGGGAGCCGCCCCAGTTGTTGAGAGGGATTGACAGGGACTTCTTGCTGTTGCTCAACAGGGTTGGGTCCACGGTTGGACCCCCTGGATCTTACTTTTCTGGGAGGCATGGCTGAAGAAGAGCCAGTCGACGAGGAAGAGACGGAGGCTATTCGTATGGTTTCCCACAGACGGCGCCAATCTGTTACCGCTGATTTCGGTGTGGGGGTAAACAGATGAGATTTGTGGGTTCGTGGAAAAACCTGAGTAGCGGATCCGAACCTATTCGTCTGAGTTGGGCTGCTGACTCCCGCCGTACACCTGCAAGGAAAGTGCGAAACACCGGGGTTGATCCCGGCGACGCACCCTCCGACGCTCTTGTCAGTAACCAGTGATGATTCAAAAAGAGCTTATGCAGGAAAAAGAGTGATTAACCTGTAACAGTGGTAGGTGGGAGGTATTTATAGTCGCCATGGGAGTGATTAGAGGCATGATTTCCTGTGTAGCTGTTAGGAGTAAAATCCTCACATTCTGTTTAGGAAACTGGCCCCTGATTCCCGGTGAGAGCAAATCAGGCCTGTTGATTTGATAAAATCAGTAACCCTGATTTTCCTCTTGCTGATCTGGGTTTGTCTTGGGTCGGGACCCGTACCCAGTTGGAGTGGATCCGTTCGCGGGTTATTGGATCTGTGAGAAGGAGACCCAGTACCCATTTCGGACCCGCTAGTAGGTGAAATTACCGTTTTACCCCTGAGCTTTGAGATTCGCGTCCGATGTGAACGGTCCCGATTTAATCCTATTTTTAGCCATATCAGGGGGAGATTCCAACTCATCCCGAAAAGCCTTTGCTCGGGAAGTAAAATCTGTGCAGAATCGTTCTCCTACCAAGGGTCTAGGCGTCCCGGTCACTTTCGCAGATAGAGACCTAGAGGGCATCGAAACCCCCCATTGCGGCGTGTTCGTCATAAACCTCCACATGGCCAACTTTGATGTACGCCGGGTCCTAGTAGACAACGGCAGCTCGGTCAACATTCTCTTCCTGGAGGTTTTCTAGGCGCTCAAGCTATCCAGGGATCGTCTCAAGCCCACCGGCTACACTCTGCATGGGTTCACAGGAGTGCCAGTGACGATCGAGGGTGTCATAACTCTCGACGTGATCGCTGGCAAAACTCCCACCACTCGAACCGAGCCAATGGACTTCATGGTGGTAGATGTGAAGGCCGCCTACAACGTCATCCTAGGCTGACCATGCCTAGTTGCTCTGCAGGCTATGCCCTCGGCTTATCACATGAAGATGAAATTCCACACCACGGCGGGCATGGGAGAAGTCCGAGGAAGCCAGGAGGCAGCCCGCAAGTGCTACATGATGTCGGTGGGAGGACCTGTCCTCTCCCTCGAAGCTCTTAAAATCCCCCAAGGGAGTAGCCTACCTATCTCGGAGCCGTTCGATGAACTGGAAGAGGTGGCATTTTCTGAAGGAGATCCAACCTGCAAGTTTCTGATTAGCAAAACCCTTCCCCCTCCTTCTCGCTCTGACATTATCCAGTGCCTAAGGGGGAATCAAGACCACTTCACCTAGATGGCATGGAATCTCTGAGGAGCTCCTCATGCATCACCTTAGCGTAGCCTCGAGGGCCAGACCTGTTAAGCAGAAGTGACGCAAATTCGCCCCCGAGCGCTAGCAAGCTATCAAGGAAGACATTGAGAAACTCTTTAGAGCTTGTTCATACAAGAGGTCAATTACCCGAAGTGGCTCTCCAATGTTGTGATGGTCAAGAAGGCCAATGGGAGCTGGAGGATCTGCATCGACTTCACAGACCTAAACAAAGCCTGCCCCAAAGATCCATTCCCGCTCCCGAGCATCGACACCCTGATTGATGCAACCTCGGACCAGGAGCTCTTAAGCTTCATGGATGCTTTCTCCGGGTACAATCAGACTAGAATGTTCCCTCTCGACATCCCGAAGACCTCCTTCGTCATCAATCAGGGCCTGTATTGCTACCGGGTCATGCCCTTCGGGCTTAAGAACGTGGGCGCAACCTACCAATGCCTTGTTAATCAAATCTTCAAGGAGCAGATTGGGCGAAATATGGAAGTCTATGTATACGACATGCTGGTGAAGAGTGTCAGTGGATCAGATCATGTGTCTGATCTCCAAGAGGCTTTTGACGTATTGAGGAGACACAATACGAGACTGAACGTGAACAAATGTGCGTTCAGAGTCTCATTAGGCAAGTTCTTGGGATTCATGGTCAGCCAAAGGGGCATACAGGCCAACCCCCGAGAAGATCCAAGCCTTTCTTAACATGGCTCCCCCCTCCATTGTTAAAGAGGTGCAGAGACTCACCGGGAGCCTTACGGTGATAGGGCGTTTCCTTTCTAAATCCGGGGAAAAATGCCTCCCGTTCTTCAAGGCCCTCAGCGGGGCTAAAGGCTTTGAATGGGGGCAACATCAACAAGAGTCCTTCGACCAGCACAAGGCATACATAGCCAACCCCCCACTCTTGAGAAAGCCAAGGCCCGGAGAGGTCCTCTACCTATATCTTGCCGCTTCAGAGCAGACCCTTAGCGCTGTCTTGGTAAGAGAAGAAGACAAGATGCAGAGGCTCATCTGCTATGTGAGTAAAGTTTTCCGGGATGCTGAACTCTGTTACCCGAAGCTAGAGAAGATGGCCTATGCCTTGGTCATAGCAGCCCGAAAGCTACCCCTGTACTTCCAGTCTCACTCGGTGGTCGTCTTTATCGACCAACTGCACAAACAAGTCCTCCATAAGCCCGAGACCTCCGGACGCCTTATGAAGTGGTCCATCGAGCTAAGCCAATATGATATTAGCTATCAGCCTCAGACTGCTATCAAGTCTTAATCCCTAGCCGAGTTTATAGTGGAGAGTACAATTTCCGAGGCCAGCAAAGCAAGAGAGGAACCCCCCTTCTGGACGGTGTATGTGGATGGGTCTTCGTGTGCCGATGGGAGTGGAGCAGGAGTCATCCTGGTGGGACCAGATGATTTCATCCTCCAGTACTCCGCCTCAACTTCAGAGCATCCAACAACGAGGCCAGGTATGAAGCCCTGATAGCAGGCCTGTGCATGGCTCACAAGGCAGGGGCGAAGCATGTTAAGATGTTTAGCGACTTGCAGCTGGTGGTGAACTAGGTAACCGGATAATACGAAGCGCGAGATGAACGCATGGCCAAGTACTTGGCCAAAGTCAAAAACTTGATGGCCTCTTTTGAGGAGGCACAACTCCAGCAAATCCCCCGAGAAGAGAATGCACAGGCGGACGCTCTCTCAAAGCTAGCTTCCTCTTCACTCCAAGGGCTTGAGAAGACTATCCTGATAGAAGTTCTAATGAAGCCCAGCATCGAGGAATAAGGCCTCGAGCCGATGGAGACACTGCCCTTACAACTCGGGGAGAATTGTTAGAGGCCTCTGCTCGAGTTCCTCAGAGATGGGATCCTTTCCTTAGGTCCTAAAGATGCACGAAAGATCCAAACCAGAGCCAAGCGGTACACCCTCATTGAGGGAGTCCTGTACAAGCGCTCCTATGCCCAAGTAGACGGTAGACTTGAGGTGTCTCTCCCCAGACGAAGCCCAGTATGCCTTGAAGGAAGTGCACTAAGGGATATGTGGCGCTGACTTGGGAGCAAGGTCCCTCGCCCACAAATTCTTGAACTATGGATATCTCTAGCCTACTCTCCTTCGTGATGCCGAACAACATGTTCTTCAATGTGCCCTTATAAAAAACTCTCAACAATCTGCCACCTACCGCAAGCTCAGCTCTCTTCTCTGTCAAGTCCAACCCCTTTTGCGATGTGGGGAATGGACTTGCTCGGGCTGTTCCCTCCAGCACCAGGCCAGTTCAAGTTTCTCATTGTGGCGAACGACTATTTCTCTAAGTGGATCGAGGCCGATCCCCTAGTAATGATCACGGAGAATAGGGTGTCACGCTTCTTTTGGAAGAACGTGTCTGCAGATTCGGCGTGCCTCGAATCTTGATAATGGACAATGAAACACAATTCACAGGGGCAGCATTCCGCGCTTTCTACGTGGACCTTGGCATTCAGCAACGATTCTCCTCGGTCTCCCAATCCAGTCCAACGGTCAGGCAGAGAATGCCAATTGGTAAATTCTCTCCGACCTGAAAAAGAGGCTGAGTAGGTCAGCTAAAGGGTTATGGGTATAGTAGCTTCCCAATGTGCTCTGGAGCTATCGCACTATGAAGAGGACCCCTACGGGAGAATTTCCATTCAACCTCACTTATAGATCCGAAGCCGTTATCCCCTTGGAGGTGGGTCTACCGTCTCCCGCTTGATTGCTTACAACGAAGAGCAGAACGCGAACGAGCTTCGCGGCAACTTGGACCTCATTGATGAGCTTAGGGAGAGATTCTCCATTCGGCAAGAAACCTACCGGCGTAGGATCGAGCAATCCTTGTAACATCTCGTATAAATTTTCTTAAATAAAAGTACATTTTTCTATTTTTGCACGTGCAACACACATGCAAATTTCATTCCCTTTCATTCCAAAATTATTATAGTAGTATGCATGAGTTCTCTTTTTATTTATTCAATTTTGTCTACTTCTTATATTGAAACTCATTGGCCTAAGAGAAGACTCTAAGCCCACTAGGTTAATTAATTGAATTAAAATCAAGCCTACAAGACAAGCCCATTAAATTAATCCTACCAATTAGTTGTACCTGGTCTTATACATGACATGTAACAACTTGTTGACACACAAATAAAGGTATAAAATATGTATAGAAAATGAGAGAGGGTGTGCACTTGTACACGTGTATGCACAAGCAGAGGGGGCCGGTTTTTGGGAGAGTGGAGAGAGTGGGAGAGTGGAGAGAGTGGGTAGTTGCTTGATTATGAGATCAAATCCTAGCCATCCATTTATCCTATAAATACTCCCCCCCCCCCTAGTGTTTGTCTCTTGCACCAAATTAAGAATCAAAGAGAGAAGAAAAGAAAGAGAGTTAGAGAGTTCTTGTCTTGCATCCTTGGAGGCTTGGAGTTGCTCTTGCTAGGAGGTGAATGGCTAGGTGATCGTGTTGGAGCTAGGAGTTTTCTAGGAGTTGTGTTTCTACATTTGCAAGTCTTCTTAGAGGTGGGTGTGTTCTTGAATACTTTCTAAAATTTGTAGGGTGAGCATACTAGTTTTTGATATATGAGTAATGTAGATTATTTTGATATGATTAATATAGATTGCTCCATGTTATTGTGATTGTGCCATGGCTTGTAGAAATAATGTCGTGTTCAATTTGATGGCTAAATATCATGATAATTAGAAAGAGGAAAAGAAAGTAATAACTAATAAATTGTTGGCATGAAATCTACTAGTTTATACATGTTAGAATGATTATGTCAAATAATGCAACTTGCATGAAAGAGCCTTAAAAATCTATAGTAGTCAAGAAATATGGTGTTAGCCTCACTAGTAAATTTTTAATTAGTACAAAGAAGTTCATAAAGTTTTTTATAAGTGGTACAAATTTTATTTTCAAAATTTGACTAATGTGAGTTTATGTATGCAATTAAGAGAGAAATTATTTACAATGTCAAATATATATATATATATATATATATATATATATATATATATATATATATATATATATATATATATATATATATATAATCAGAGTTTTTATAATTATTGTTTTACTGTTTTTTTCAATGAGACACGTTCTGGAAAATTATTTATATTTCATTAGAAGAATTAATCGATTGAAAGCTCGAGTTTATTGAAAGAAAACAAATAACAGTGCGGTATAAACAAAAATTCCTTAACCTTTTTCATATCAGTCAGTCACTTTGGACTTACTGGTCATTGGGTGCATTTTAGTACTGTTACTGTAGCTGGCGGTCTGGCCTTGGGTTCTGGGTTCGAAACCTGGTAGCCCGTTCCTTTTGTTTGTTTGCTTTTATTTACCTAATGTACTGAAACACAGTACCTATAGTTTTCGGCCCACCTTCAAGACAGTTAGGCGCCTTGGACTTCTTGGTCTTCGGTGGCGCCCTAGTCTGGTTACTATAGCTTGGGCGGGGTCTTGGGTTCGAAACCCGGTAGCCCCTTTTTGATTTCTTTTGATTATTTTTGGGTTTTGAAGAGTTTTAAAATGCAATAAAAATTGGAAAAAATTCTAGTATTCCCCTAAAATGATTTAGACTTTATAAAAATAATTTCCACAATATTTTATGTATTTTTTGAGAATTTAAGGTAGAAATTGCAATAAATAATGAGTTGAAGAATCTGGAAATTTCATTTAAAAATATGACTTTTATTTGATTAGTAGAAGATTAGAATTTGCAATACAATTGATTTTTTTCTCTTAATGAGATTCTATAATTATTTTTCGTTGATTAAGAATACTTTGATGTTGCCTACAATACTATACGTGATTAAATTGCCAATGAGAATTGAAGTGAATTACTCGATGTTATGAGTTCATGAAAAAGAAATGTTTTTTTTTTGAAAGAATTGTGAATAAGGAAATGAATGAATTGAGTTTCAGGAATGATTGACTAAGATATGAATAAAGTTGAAGATATGAATACAATGAAGTTTAATACATGATTAATGAAGGGTATGAGTACCTATGTATTATGGAACATGAAAGGTTGTGATCTAAAGGTTTAGTGAGACCCGGGTACTAGCACATGTTGAAATAATTGATTGATTTGAGATATGGCTATATGGGTTATCTCTGTGTTTTTGTTTAAGTCCGATAGGAGGGGAAGCTAACTCTAGGTGTTATAATTTATTCATGTCTTGAACTTAAGGATTAGGCACTAAGTGAAGATGTAACCCCTGTTTTCGCAAATCTGTATTTTCTCTGCATTTCCTGTATTTAAAATTTTTGTAAATTAGTTTTCCACTTTCAAATTCTTTTCGTTAAAATGTATTTTTGAATCTTCCATTAAATCCTATATTTTTTATCAATAATTTTATTTGTAACTATTTCCTATGATTTTTATACAAGTCTTATTATTGATATTATTACCTTGAGTTCTATTATTGTTACTATTACTGTTATTATTATTAGTATTATTTCTTTTGTCATTTTTCTTATTATTATTATTGTTATTGTTTTTATTATTATTATAATTATTTCTATAAAATCCAAATTGTATATTTTTATTAGTTATTTTATTTTTCCAAAACTCCAAACCCTTTTGTTATCTAATACCCATTTTCTTTATTGGATTTCTTTTTCTAAAACCCTAAAACCCATTACCTAAACCACACCCGTTAACTGACCCTAACCCAAAACCCGTTTCCCCCCGATACTTACTCAGCCGTCACCCAATAACACCTAAACCCTACCTACTGTACATCACCCTGTTTATACCTAAACCCTACCTACTGTGCATCACCCTATTTATACCTAACCCTACCCTAGAACCCTAATCCTAAGCCCTATTTTTTCAGCCGCCTCCTAACCCTATATATATTACTGTTTCCCACCCTATCTTCATCAATCCCCAGCCGCTTTACTCCAACTTCATCCCCTACCATCATCCTGTACTTCAAAACCCATCCCCCTTCATTCCTCTCTCCCGATCCTACCTCTCAGCCCACTGAGTCGCGACGACTTCCCTGTGTTCCACTTCCTGTCGCTGTCGTCGTCTTCTCTGGCGACCACACTGACCACCAACCCTCCTCTCCGTCGCTCCTCCGGCTCCCGCAGTGTCGCCCTACACCGGCCACCCAGCAAGCCGCGACAGCCAACAGCACCAATCGACAACGTCAGCCACCTCGCCAGCCCCTGGACCTCGACTGTGCACTCCGAGGCCAACTGTGACTCCCTGTCGCGACCTCCTCGCGAGCCACCAACAACAACATCGTGTGAAGGTGTCCTTGTCCCCTGCTCCTCTCCCGCAGCGTCACCGACCTCCTTCTCTCTCTCTCTCTCCCCAACCTCCTAGCCTGGCCCTGTGTTCCCCTGACTGGCATGCAATGCAGCACTGCCCTGTGCCCTGGCCTGTGCTCCTTTTGACTGCAGTGCAAACTCAGCCCACCTCTTGCGTCGCGACAACCTCTGCTGCCTCTCTTGGTGTGCGGGTGTGATTCGTGTTGTGTTCGGGTTATGATCGTGTGCTTGTGGCCGTAGTTCGTTGCCCATGGTTCGTTGTCCATGTGTGTTCGTGGTTCTTGTTCGATCTATTCGTTGAGTTCGTTGCTCAAAAATTCGTTCCCGATATTCTTCCTCTTGCTTTGTCGTTCCCGTCGTCATTTCTGAGGCAAGTAACTTGTATTCTTTCCTTTGTGTAATACAAGTAATAAATACCGCTTGTAGTGTAGTTATGTTCTAGAGCCAATTCTTGTGTGAAACCCCTGTTATATCTTGTCTCTATTGTGTTGACCCGCCCGTAGTTGCCTCATTACACACATGACATGAAACAACTTAGGGATGACCACTTCTTGATGTATACATGCATGTTATTCTCATGATATCGTGTGCTTGATTGTGTTATTTGTAGTATACTCGTTGAAGACTTGTAAAATACCCTATACCATGTTGCTTGGACATCTAGTATATCATATTTCATGTTTGGTTATGTTTTGGATGAGTTTCATATGAACTAGTCACGAAGGATATTTTCTGTTTTGTCGGTTTTCCCGTTTTGGTCAATACTTTTGACCCTATTAAGGTCAGTATACGAAAATATTTTGTGAATATGAATTACAGAAAATTCTGTCTACTTTCCAGATTTTCTGACATATCTCAGTTTAGATTTCTGAGTTTCGAGTTATGACTATTTTACTACAGATGTGTTTAAAAATTTCAGATTTGTTTTCTATGAATTCTGTATGATTATTTATTTTCTACAGATGCTAAAGACAATATTTTGATCCAATATTTTTCTGGTTACAAGTAGAACTGATTGGGATTAACCCCTAATTTTTGTGGATTTAATTGATGCATTTTTCAAACTATTCTATACTTGCAAACAAGTACTATATTTGCAGAATTTTCTTACTGTTCAGTAATGATACAAAATTTCGACCTAATTCTACTTGCTGTCTCTAAAAACTTTGTAAATATGAATTTTAGCCTACTGTATCATTTTATCACCCTTTTAATGGATCTGGGTCTCGATTAATATTTTGTGATATATTGCTGTTTTATTACTGCAGTGTTTGTGATTCCAGATTTACAAAACTGTTGTACCTTGTCGTTTTCTGATTTTAATTGACTATTCTATCTATGTTGGAAAATCATGAAACTTTATTTTCTGTTACTAAACATACTAGGGAATAACCCAGATTATTCGTGGATTTAATTAGTGAGTTTTGATGCTGTTTTTCTGTTCTTGAATATAAACTTCTGATTTCTGGCTGAACTCATTTTCTGGACTCAAATCTGTTTTGAGTTATGTTTTTGTAAAATACTATATGACTTATATATATTTGCTGGATTTTGCCGGGAATTAATTTTCCAGATTCTTTGACGGATCCAATTTTGCATGTTTGTAGCAACGGGAATTTCAGATTTGGTGCAATGCTGTCTTGCTGTCCTGAACTAGAATTTTCGTTGTTTTATCCTTTCATGAGTTGTCTTTCATCTGTACATGTTTATCCTTCATTCTGAACCCGTTACATGTTTATACCATGCTATTCTTACTCTGCTTTTTGCACACACATGGCTATCTGATAATAATAATAAATGACCAAGCCGGGGTTTAAGGGAAAGATCTAGTAGTGAAAAATTATAGAAATGTGTATTTGGAAGGGGGCCCATGTTTCCTATACTGATGAACTGTTATGTGGTACGATACTATTATACTGATTACCTGACTACACACTTCCCTATAGGAAGGTGTATACTGTCTGATTATAGTCTGATTACTGATACCTGAGTACACAACCCTATATGATCCCCTACAAAATCTAAATGTAATTGTTTGAAAGTAGAAACCATGTGGTAAATAGTTGGGACGCATGAAGTACTACCTAGATAGTAATAAACGCAAGAACTATAAGAATATGACATCTGTTATCTGACACAGTTATCTGTTTACCTGTCTGACTATTATCTGATACTGTTACCTGTTTACCTGTCTGACATATGCTATCTGACACTGTTATCTGTATAGCTGTCTGCATACTATTTGACACTTGACACATGTTACTTGTACCTGTTAGTATACCATGTTACTTGAATCTGCTTACTGATTTATGTTAGACATTCTGTTTTGCTCTGTCATATCTATTCCATGCTATATTTATTTCTGTTTTTATTTATATTTGTTTATTTATTCCCTGTATTTGTATCCTGCAGTACAAGCAGCCCGTAACTTTCATTTACGGGAGTTTGTTTTCCTTTTCTTCTTCCTGCAATTTATTAAATTGCAAATCAGGGTGATCAGCTGCCATATGGTGTAGGTGATCTAACATATTAGTTGTTGGAGTTTTTGCTATTATGAGTTCCTGTTGCTTATTTGAACAATTGTATTTGATACTTGGATTTATTTGTATTTGGGCAATGTGGCCCAAGATTACTGACTAATTCAGATCTGATTTATTTGAGATTAATATATTTTGTTTCAAGTAAATTATGTTGGTATTTTGATTCATATATGCATGCGTGGTTGATTCTCTTGCTTCCTACTCTGATTATTTTTGTGAAAATATTATAAAGATCCTGACAGCTAATGGATGATGAAAATTATTCGCTGGACTTTTGTCACGTATTCGTATTCCATATTCTCCTTTTTGGGAAGCGGGGCGTGACAAGGTTTTTAGTGGTATCCGAGCCCAGATTTGGCTAATGTATTAGTTTGACTGATATATTAGACAAGCTTGGCTCGATTTGGGATCGGCACAACAGTACACAGACCATGCATGCATGAATAAATTATAATCAACATTGATCTGGATACTAGTCTTGTTTCGTTCATTTTGATCCCTTCTTATTCATTCCCTTGATTTCTTGTTTCTTCCGTCTTTTTCAGTCGTCCTCTTTAATTGATTTATTTTTTGATATGAATTCATTCTTCTTGTACCCATATCATCTTGGTTTTTGGTGTCATCCATTCTTTTTTATTTTTTTCTTGTGTCGGTCGGCATCGTTGGATCTTCTATGACTTGTCAGCAGCTTAGAGAATCACCAGGAGAGGAAGTGTCGTCGTTTGCTCCGAGATATGCATGCAAAGTCTTCTCCGATCAGAGTGGCACAGCGGAAGCATGTGGGCCCATAACCCACAGGTCCCAAATTCTCTTGTTGTTTCTCCTTCCCTGCATTGTTTTCTTCTCTATCCCCTTGCATTCATCTTCATCTGTTGAGTCATTGTTTGGTTCATCTCTTCCTTGCCCATTCTTTCTTCGATTCTAGCTCTATCTATTTCTTCATCTCTTTGCTTGGTTATCTTGCAAGTCTTGTGTTGTTTTTTCTTCATTTTCTATACTGGTTACTTCCTTCTTGCATTCCATCTTGCCATCATGCACCCATTTATTATTTGATTCAATTCTTCCCTGTCCATTCTCTCTTTGATTCCAGTTCTGCTCCCTATCATGCTTTGTTATCTTGTGTTGTTTCTTGCCTTTTGATACTGCTTATTCTCTTTCGTTCATTCCATTTGACCTCATTGTTATCCACTTCCTTTTTTTTCTGGTATTGCCACTACTTTGTTTCTGTTTCCCTAATTCTCTATTTTTTTGCCCTTCCCCAAGTTTGCTTTTGCCTTGTCCTATGTACCGCCTAAAAAAAATTTCGAGGACGAAATTTTGTTTTAAGGTGGGTAGGATTTGTAACCCCTATTTTCACAAATCTGTATTTTCTGTGTATTTTCTCTATTTAAAATTTTTGTAAATTAGTTTTTCGCTTTCAAATTCTTTTTGTTAAAATGTATTTTTGAATCTTCCATTAAAGCCTATTTTTTTATGAATAATTTTATTTGTAGCTATTTCCTATGATTTTTATACAAGTCTTATTATTGATATTATTACTTTGATTTCTATTATTGTTACTATTACTATTATTATTTTTACTATTATTATCTTTTATCATTTTCTTATTATTATTATTATTCTTATCAGTATTATTATTATTACTGTTATTTTAATACTATTATTTTTTTTATTGTTATGAGTTATTATTATTATTATTATTATTATTATTATTATTATTAGTATTATTTCTATAAAATCCTAATTGTATATTTTTATTTGTTATTTTATTTTTTCCAAAACTCCAAACCCTTTTGTTATCTAATACCCACTTTCTTTAATGGATTTCTTTTTCTAAAACCCTAAAACCCATTAGCTAAACCATACCCGTTAACTGCCCCCAACCCAAAACCCGTTTACTCCCCTATAGTTATTCAGCCGTCACCCAATAACACCTAAACCCTACCTACTATGCATCACTCTGTTTATACCTAAACCCTACCTACTATGCATCACCCTGTTTATACCCAAACCCTACCTACTGTGCATCACCCTGTTTATTCCTAACCCTACCCTAGAACCCTAACCTTAAGCCCTATTTTTTCAGCTGCCTCCTAACCCTATAAATTCCTGTCCCCCCCCCCCCCCCCCCCCCCCCGCGTTTTCATCAACCCCTAGTCGCTTTACTCCAACTTCATCCCCTACCTTTATCCTTTACTTCTAAACCCATCCCCCTTCATCCCTCTCTCCTGATCCTCCAACTCAGTCCACAGTGCCACGGCGACTTCCCTGTGTTCTCCTTCCCGTCGCTGTCATCGTCTTCTCCGGTGACCACACCGACCACCAACCCTCCTCTCTGTCGCTCCTTCGGATCCCGCAGCGTCGCCCTGCACCCGCCACCCAGCAAGCCGCGACAGCCAACAACACCAGTGATAATGTCAGCCACCTCGCCAGCCCCTGCACCTCGGCTGTGAACTCCGAGGCTGACTGCGACTCCCTGTCACGACCTCCTCACGAGCCACCCACAGCAGCTTCGCGTGCTAGTGTCCCTGTCCCCTGCTCCTCTCCCGCAGCGTCGCCGACCTCCTTCTCTCTCTCTGTAATACCATAAACTTTCATTCTAATAAGATATTGATTTTCACGTGCTCTGCACGTGCAAATTTCATGTGTATATTATTTATCTATTTTTATATACAAAATTTCTCTTGGTAGTATGAACAATTATTTTTCCTTTCCTTTATTTTTCTAAAAGCCTATTTTTCAAAAGCCTAAAACACTAATTAATTGTTTTAGCCCACTTCTATTAATTATTAATTTGGTTTTTTGGCCCACAAGCCTAAGCCCACTATTTGTGAAGCCCACATATTTAATTAATCATTTAAATTGTCACACTTGTCATGTAGACACAATTTGTGAATAATTTGATTAATTAAAATTGTACAAACTTCTACATAGGGGACTAGGTGGCACGTGCGTGCACACCTTTTGGGCCGGTTTGTGTGGGAGTGATGGGAGTGTGGGTGAGTATGCATGGGTGGTTACTTAGTGTGTGGGTAGTTGCTATAACTCCTACTCCTATCCTAACCCTTCTATAACCATCCATCGAATCCTAGCCCTCCAATCTATTCTAAAATTAGTATAAATACCCCCCAGTCTACATATCTTCTACACTAAAGCAAATATTGATAGAAGACATTATATAGGAGTTATATATTAGGATTAGTGTGAGTTGTGTGTTTTGTTTTCCCTTGGAGGCCGGCCACTCATTCCCCCACTCTTGGAGCTTTCGGTTTTGGCAAGGAGGCAAAAGAGAAGGAGCTTGTGCATCGCAATCTAGGAGGAGAAGGCACTCTCTCACATTCTACGGGACTCTAGAAGATTTCTTATTTGGCTTTTCTTCAAAAGGTCGGTGTTTCTCATGACTTCTAAAGTAGAAATCATGCCAGGGAATGAAATTGAATTGTTATTATGAATTACTAGTTGAAATGAAATACATGCTTGCCTAAATAGAAGGGAATTGAGAAATTAGCAAATATGTGTTGATTGATACTATATTTATTAATTATGAGTAAAGTGAATGTTCTCGTTATTTCTAATGTTATATAACCTAAATGTGAACTATGTGGTTTAACTAGTAAAAGACTAACATCATGTTTATGAATTAAAGTGCTAAAGTAGAATGGTGTGTTAAAGATGAATTGATAGAATAAATTATTAAGAAATGATTGGTAATAGATGTCATAAATTTTCCCATTTGCTATTTATGCCATTAGAAAAAAAATGAAAAGGAATGTATTTTTGCAAACAAATGATCGAATGCATCATGTGTAATTAATAAAACAGAAGTTCTTATAAAGCAAATGATCATTGTGAAATACGGGTTTACTGTAAATTTTTAAGTAGATTGTGATCTGGAATGTTATGTTTCAAAAAGAGAAGAAAATATATTTTTAGACTTGAAAAACATCGCAGAGCAGCCGACTGATCACATTTAACAGTCGACTGGCCTGATCGTTTATTTTTTTTTAATTTAAAAATCATAGCGGAACAGCCGACTGTCCATATAAGACGGTCGACTCCTCTGAGTATTTTATTCTCGAGCATTAGAAACTTGCAGAACAGCTGACTGGTCATGGTTAACAGTCGACTATCCTGAACATTTTTATTTTTGAGTTTAAAAACATCGTAGAACAGCCGACTGGTGATCTGCGACAGTCGACTTCCTCGAAGTTTTAAGTAAATCTGTATTCTCTTTGTGAGATAATTTCTATGACCTATGTCTTAGTATAAATGAGATTTGAGACGGTTTTTACAAAGAGGAACTTATTTTGATTATTAACTTTTGATATAAAGGAAATTGAAGGGATTGTTTAAGGAGTTTAAAATGAGATTTTGGGTAATGAGAAATTTGAAAGGTGTGAGATTGTGAAACGATTGAAAATGTGAACTGTGGAATTGGTATGGATTGAAATAGAATTATGTGAGCTTTTAAACTAGTGAATGTGACATGTTTGAAGAATTTCAGTTTTTCAAGTATCTATGCATTGAATTATTGATTGTGATGAGTTATGAAAGATGTGAATACATGAATACATGCTTTTAAAACATGAATGGCGATTAATCATGAAAAGGTCTTATGAGAATGACATTGTAATCATAAGTTGAAAATGAGACTTAGGGTATAACCAAGCCTTATACCGGCAAAAAAATGAATTGAAATGGAATTTGAAATGAAAAGACCAAGACTTGGGTCATGTTGAATAAATGAATAAAGACCGGTATAATGGGAGTGCTACATTCTAAGAGATTGATTTTATTCATGATTCAATTAAACTAAGGATTAGATACACAGTGAAGATGTGATGAAAGTAAGAGAAAAACATTGAGTATGAGGGACATTGGATTGGCGGCGTGAGAGTATTCACAGGATGTCCCATGATGAGTCATGATAGGGCATGGATACTGCTCCTGAGTACCGTCCCGATGGCGATGCTCGTGGGGTGTTTGACTACTGCGGGTGGTGTCATGTCTATAGTAGGAGCTGAATTACCATAGGATGCCTGCATGATGAGTCATGTGTCAGTGCATTGGGATTCCCTCCAGGGCGCCTAGACATGAGTTCGTAGGTCGGAAAATATCTAGGATACTTACCGTAGTTACAGTAGTAGATTAAGTCATGGCGAGGGATTGAACCCTACAAGATGAAGAATGATTAAGGGCTTGCCCTCGGACCTATGTAGTATGGGATGCATAGAATCCAAACAAGTGCGCATTAGTGTCATATAATATGAATAATTGTATTAAGGACTAAGTGCACATTCACAACACGACAACAATATGATAGTCCCTTTAGCTTTGTTTGTGACAAGTTTGTGTTTGTTAAGAAATGAGAATCGTTATACTATTTCCGGCATAGAGAGGATGGCCGTGTATAATATTTCGTCAGTTGAATGAACTAACGCGCCCATAGTTTTAATATGCAGGGTAAAGATGCTTGACTATTGAAGTATACATGCTGCGCAGGATTGAGTTAAATATTGTTTCATGTAATTTATTGTAATATTGCTTCCGCTGTGATAATGTACAAGTGTAAATGTAACTCTGATGAAAGAAAAGTTTTTATTTCCTTGTAAAATTGTACGAAAGAAGTGTAAAGATCCTGTGGAACTCGAATTCAGTTGTATTTTGAAATTCGGGGTGTTACACTCTCCCCGACCTCTTAGCCTGACCCTGTGCTCCCTCGACTCACCTGTAGTGCAGCACCGCCCTGTGCCCTGGTCTGTGCTCCTCTCGACTGTAGCGCCAACTCAGCCCACCTCTTGCGTCGCAACCACCTCCGCTGCCTCTCTTGGTGTGCGGGTGTGATTCGTGTTGTGTTCGGGTTGTGATCGTGTGCTTGTGGCCGTAGTTCGTTGCCCGTGGTTCATTGTTCGTGATTGTGTTCGTGGTTCGTGTTCGATCTGTTCGTTGAGTTCGTTGCTCGGGAATTCGTTCCTGTTATTCTTGCTCTTGCTTCTTCGTTCCCGTCGTCGTCTCTGAGGTAAGTAACTTGTATTCTTTCCTTTGTGTAATACAAGTACTAAATACCGCTTGTAGCGTAGTTATGTTCTAGAGACAATTCTTGTGTAAAATCCCTGTTATATCTTGTCTCTACTGTGTTGACCCGCCCGTAGTTGCCTCATTACACACATGACATGAAACAGCTTAGGGATGACCACTTCTTGATGTATACATGCATGTTATTCTCATGATATCGTGTGCTTGATTGTGTTATTTGTAATATACTCGTTGTAGACTTATAAAATACCTTATACCATGTTGCTTGGACATCTAGTAAACCATATTTCATGTTTGGTTTTGGATGAGTTTCGTATGAACTAGTTGATTTTGTGCATAAGGAATATTTTCTGTTTTGCCGGTTTTCCCGTTTTGGTCAGTATTTTAGACCCTATTAAGGTCAGTATATGAAAATATTTTGTGAATATGAATTATAGAGAATTCTGTCTACTTTCCTGATTTTCTGACAGATCTCAGTTTCGATTTATAAGTTTCGAGTTATGACTATTTTACTACAAATGTGTTTAAAAATTCCAGATTTTGTTTTCTATGAATTCTGTCTGATTATTTATTTACTACTGATGCTAAAGATAATATTTTGATACAATATTTTTCTGGTTACAACTAGACCTGATTAGGATTAAACCCTAATTTTTTTGGATTTAATTGATGCCTTTTTCAAACTCTTCTATACTTGCAAACAACTACTATACTTGCAGAATTTTCTTACTGTTTAGTAAATATACAAAATTTTGACCTAATTCTATTATTTTTTCTAAAAACTTTGTGAATATGAATTTTATCCTACTGTATCTATTTTATCACCCTTTTGACGGATCTAGATTTTGATTTATACTGTAGTGTTTGTGATTCTAGATTTACAAAATTGTTGTACCTTGCCATTTTCTGATTTTAATTGACTATTCTATCTATGTTGGAAAATTATGAAACTTTATTTGCTGTTACTAAACATACTTGGGAATACCCCAGATTTTTCGTGGATTTAATTAGTTAGTTTTGATGTTGTTTTCCTGTTCTTGAATACAAACTTCTGATTTCTGGCTAAACACATTTTCTAAATTCAAATCTGTTTTGAGTTATGTTTTTGTAAAATACCATATGACTTATACATATTTGCTAGATTCGGTCGGGAGTCTATTTTCCAGATTCTTTGACGGATCCAGGTTTGCATGTTTGTAGCAATGGGAATTCCAAATTTGGTGTAGTATTGTCTTACTGTCCTGAACTAGAATTTTCGTTGTTCTATCCTTTTATGAGTTATCTTTCATCTGTACATGTTTATCCTTCAATCTGAACCTGTTACTTGTTTATACCATGCTATTCTTACTCTGTTTTATGCACACACATGCCTGTTTGATAATAATAATAAATGACCAAGTCGTTGTTTAAGGAAAAGATCTAGTAGTGGAAAATTATAGAAATGTGTACTTGGAAGGGATCCCGTGTTTCCCATACTGATGAACTATTATGTGGTACGATACTGTTATACAGATTACCTGACTGCACACTTCCCTATAGGAAGGTGTACTCGGAAGAGAACCCGTAGGTTCTTACTGTCTGATTACTGTCTGATTACTGATACATGAGTACACGGCCCTATATGATCCCCTACGAAATCTAAACGTAATTATTTGAAAGTAGCAACCATGTGGTAAATAGTTGGGACGCATGAAGTGCTACCTAGATAGTAATAAACACAAGAACTGTAAGAATATGAGATCTGTTATCTGGCACTATTATCAGTTTACCTGTCTGATTGTTCTCTGATACTGTTACCTGTTTACCAGTCTGGTATTTGTTATCTGACACTATTATCTGTATACCTGTTTGCATACTATTTGACACTTAACACATGTTACTTGTACCTGTTAGTATACCATGTTACTTGATTCTGTTTACTGATTTATGTTAGACATTCTGTTTTGCTCTGTCATATTATTCCATGCTATGTTTGTTTCTGCTATTATTTATATTTGTTTATTTTATTTCCTGTACTTGTATCATACACTACAAGCGGCCCGTAACTTGCATTGACGGGAGTTTGTTTTCTTCTTATTCTTCCTGCAATTTATTAAATTGCAGATCAGTGTGATCAGTTGCCAGATTGTGTAGGTGATCTAACATATTAGTTGTTGGAGTTTTGCTATTATGAGTTCCTGTTGCTTATTTGAACAATTGTATTTGATACTTGGATTTATTTGTATTTGGGCAATGTGACCCATGATTATGGACTTATTCAGATCTGATTTATTTGAGATTAATATATTTTGTTTCAAGTAAATTCTGTTGGTATTTTAATTCCTATATGCATGCATGGTTGATTCTCTTGCTTCCTACTCTGATTATTCTTGTGAAAATAATGTAAAGATCCTGACAGTTTATGGATGCTGAAAAAATCATTCGTTGGGATTTTGTCACATATCTGTATTTCATATTCTCCTTTATGGGAAGCGGGGCGTGACAGAAGATGTAGTAAACATGGGCAAATATGAGTGGAGGGCCTTTATTTAGTCGGACGGTGGATCTCCGGGACTATAGACCTAGTCGGGCGGTGGATTCTGGGACTGTGGTTGCTTTCGATGGAGGCTAGCTTTCATTTAAATCCAGGACTATGATTAGTCGAGTAGATAGTATGCCGTACACAAGTGTATATACGTATATCGGGGCTAGAGGGACACTGACGGGATGTTCGCACGACGAGGATTCTGTATAGTTGGGCAGTAAATTCCGAGACTGGGGTCCGTACAGGTGGAATGTCAATTTTTTTATTATTACTGGGTAGTTATCATGGCGAGGGATCAAACCCTTTAATGTGGAGTACGTAGGTGCTTGGCCTCGAACCTGTGTAGTATGAGATGCATAGAATCTGAATAAGTATGCATTAGTGCCATCTTAGTGTAAAACATCTGAATTAGGCATTAAGGCATTGCATACACTTACATGTTTAGAGTAGTCACTTTTAACACTTTATTTTACATTCAAACTTGTGGTTGTTAAAGTATTAAAAGATCTTTCTTCTTTCGGCATAGTGAGGATAGCCGTGTATAATATTTCGTCGGTTGTAAACAACTGACGTGCCTACAGTTTTATATGCAGAACATGGAATTTACAAGAAGATATAAAGATGAATTTGATGTTGATGTTTATTTAAATGTTAAAGTTGTTATAATTGTAAATTTTTCATTATTGTACTTGAATTTACTTTCCGCTGCGTTGTTAATGTAAAAGACTGTTGCAATAAAAAATTTCAAAATTCCTTGTAAAATTATACGAAGTGAAGTGTGATCCTTTGGAACTTCGAATTTAGCCTTATTTGGGATTCGGGGTGTTACAATCCTACAACCGGAGAGTCCGCCCTACTAATCTCAAAGAAGGAGACCTAGTGCTCAGGAAGCTATCTATTTCTTTCCCCAGCAAAAAAGGCAAATTAACACCCAATTGGGAAGGACCGTATAGGATCTCCAAAGTTGTTCGCCCGGGCGCTTATCAACTTGAAGACCCGGGGGGCAAGAGGGTGCCGAGGACATGGAATGCAGAGTACTTATTGAAGTACCAAGAGGGTGTTTAAACACCGCTCCAAGCAACTTCTCCAATAGTGTTCTCCTTAAAACATGTTAAAAGTTTCTTTTTTTTCTTTATGAAATGTAATAGCGGCTCGCAACTTAGAAGTAGCTGCCTAATTTTTTCAATAAAAGTGATTTACCCCCGGGAAATTCTCTATTCCAAAGATTCTGGTTGTATTACTTTTGGGCTTTCAAAAAAAAACTCATTAAAACAACAAGTTCGGAGTCCAACACTTGGTTCGATGCAACTTTTGCTACTTGCGAACGAGCGAGTACAAAGTAGCTCACCATTTGGAATTGCTCCCACAACTGTTGACACTCTCTAAATGACAAGTTCGGAGACTAACACTTGGTCCGACGCAACTTTTGCTACTTGCGAACGAGCAAGTATGAAGTAGCTCACCATTCGGAATTGCTCCCACAACTGTTGATACTCTCTAAACGACAAGTTCGAAGTCCAACACTTGGTTCGACGCCACTTTTACTACCTGCGAACGAGCGAGTATGAAGTAGCTCACCATTAGGAATTGCTCCCACAACTGTTGACACTTGCGAACACTAACAAAACACAGACTCTTACAAGAACCTCGAAGAAGTGTATATTATTTCATCAAAATTTGAGGTACAAGTCTAATTCTAGACCAAAAACTCATTATTTGAGATACAACTCATATGAAACAAAGACTACAAGATTACAAAATTCTGCCCTAACACCTCCTAAGGAGAGGGATGCTTCTAATAAGTGATAAACGGGTCCGGCAAGCACTGTGTTGCTGTCGCCTCATTTCTGCAGAAGTTTCCAAGCCGGCAAGCCGAGTAGCATCGTCGGAACCTAAGAGCCTTAGAGTCGCCCCAACAGATGCTCCGCTCGACGAGCCGGCCACCCCACTTTGTGCATCTCCAGGGTGTCTCATGATGGGGGACGAGCATAGTGCTAACTCGTGGAACGACCCTCCTTGTGCCTACTCACCTCGGGGGTAGGAAGTGCTTCTGATGTTACTCCCCTCAGAAAGCCATCGCAGACGAAGGTTCTCTGCCTTTGGCTCCGCGATCCGTTCCTTCTGCGAGTCTTCCGTCACTCTGACCTTCAGGCGAGGCATTCGGCTCGAGCTGCCCCCACGAGAAGCCTCGGAGATAGCCCTCCGAAGGTGCACCGCCTCCAAGCTCTTCTCGAGCACTACGTTCTTCAATTCGTCTCTTTTAGCCCTAGCATCGAATAGAGACTGACGGTGGAACTTGAGTCTCAGGCCTTGGCTGATTGCCATTGAGAGACATATCTCCTCTCCTTTAGAAGGGACTTCACGAGCCTTCTTTTCTAGGCATTTCAACTCTGAGTCTCGACGGGCCAATGTCATCTTTAGATGACTCAAATCCGACTCGGCTTTATATAGATTCTCTCGAGATCGCGCGAGCCCCAACTTGGCGATGCCTAGGTTTGACCATAGACGAGAAACTTCGCTAATTTGTGAAAGTCAAACAAAAAGAGAGAGGTGATGTGAATATTTGCAAGTGTACAAAATCGCAATAAGTAGTATAGTTAGGTGAAAAGAGTATCGA
Source organism: Hemerocallis citrina (assembly GCA_017893485.1). NCBI lineage: Eukaryota > Viridiplantae > Streptophyta > Magnoliopsida > Asparagales > Asphodelaceae > Hemerocallis > Hemerocallis citrina. The sequence continues at coordinate 46,819,459 of CM030363.1, forward strand.
ACCCACAGGGACTAATTATTTTATTGAGTACCAAATTTACTAGATGAATCACTATTTGGAAGATCGAAATTGAATAAAGAACGCAACTAAATTAAATTAAGCTAAAGAAAAACTAACTAAATTAATTAAGAGGGAGCAGGATGTGAAATTTTGTAATTTGTTAATGGAAAAATTAATTCTAGGGCTTTTGACTTCACCTTGTTTATTACACACAATTTAGAACTCCATATGAATAAAAAGATTATTTTTCTAAGTTGTAGACCGAAATCCCCAAACTATTTAATGCTTTCTCTCGAACAATACCAAAAATATCTCCAACTAACAGTTTGTCATATCTCTATGCAAATTTAATTAATCGAAGACTCATTAAGTTCTGTGGATTTCTTAACGGTCACATCAATCGTGGTAAATCATCTCTAATTTCACTCAATCAATGGTGTTTAATTTATAGTTCTAAATCACAAATTACCTCTCGGTCTCTCCCTGATCCAATAAATCATACAAATGTCTATCCACCAATTGTACGCATTAAGAAAAAAAATAAACACACAACCATGGAAAAATAGAAAAATAATATGGAATTAAAATTGTGTTATCAAAACTAGGTTACATCGAAACCCTAGAAAAATAAATTTAGTTCATAGTCAATTTGCAAATAACAAACATTGTCTTGGATTGCATAATTAAAAATTGAAAGAGAGAAGAAAAACTCTGTTTCGTTTTTGCCTCGAACTCTGCGCTACGAGCCACGTCAGCAGGTCAGCACCCACTGTCGAAACCGCGTTACCACGTCGAACAAAACAGTGCCAGGTCAACACAAACCCTGTCTCTCTCTGTCGATCTCGTCTGTGTCGTCAGCGGAAGCCCACGTCAGCAAGTGCTCGTGGGTCCCACTAGATTTCTTCTTGATCTGGACCGCAATAGAGAGAGTGCACGTCTGTTGCTCCTTTCCTCTCTCTTCGCCTTGAAGACCATGTCACGCACAGACCCACACACGCCACCTCAGCTTCGCCTCTCTCCTCTTTTTGCGTCTTGAACACCGCGAACACAGAGAGAACTCTGTTTTTGCTTTTTCATTTTTTTTATTGTTTTTTTATTTATTTATTTGTAGATCCGCCGCTCTCTCTCTCTTGGTAAGGGTGTCTTCATTCAGCGCACCCTTTTTCTCTTCATCTGCTGTTGTATTTATAGGAGTAGAAGGGGTAGGAATTAGGGTTTTCTTTTGCAGAAAGAACCCTCCATCTTTATTTATTTGAAACACGTCCTGCAAATACAAATAAAATAAGGATTTAGAATTTAAAAATAAACATTTAAATTTAAATTAATTCGTTCAAATTAAACTAACTAATTTTCACATTAGCTCTATCAAAATCCTTTTAAATTTTGTTTATTCTTTTTACACTCTGTTGGCAATTAAAATTGTATTTTCCTTCTCATATTGCCAATTTGTAAAATTAAAATTCAACAAATCAATAAAAATAATAAATTAATAGTTTTGCTTCGTTTGTTGATTTTTACCAAAAATCTTCACATTTTGCATCAAAAATCTTATTTCTTCAAAAATAATTAATTACACGAAATCTTATGGAAATAAGATAAATTATCAACAATATAGACGAATACAAGCGATATTTATGGGTAAATGAATACAAATATTTGTGTAAAAATTAGACACATCAAGAGGGGGCATGAATCTTTAAGTCCAAAGAGCCAACATGAAGATACTACGTCTACACAAAGCTACTACGGTACAACTCAGAGGTAAATCAAACACAAGTTTTAAAGACAACACTTAGCAAAAAAAAATCATTTCATTGAAATTCAGCAAGTACAAGCGGTGTCCAGTCCGCGATTCGGCAACATTTCTTGGTTCCAAACAGATAAGAATTACAACTAGGTCAGGGTCGAACCTCTTTAATGTGATCCCTGGCCGTTGAGGGCTCCGACCCTTGTGTGGAAGCGATGATCTCCAGGGGGATGGCCTCCGCATCGACATCGACCCCGACCACCTCCACCTCGTCCTCTTCTTCACCCTCGTCAGAGGCGTCGTCGAACCCCGGGACAGGGTCGGGGAATAAGCGCCATCCGACGCAATCTACCTCAGGGTAGTACTCCTTCACCTGCGCGATCGCGCGGGCATAGGCCTTCGCCATATTAACGGTGAGGTACCCTTTCGCCCTCTCCATGGCCTCAGCCTGGGCCTCCTTAGCCGTGGCGACCCTAGCAGCGGTGACGACGTCCTCCATGTCCTTCGCCGCCGACTCCTTTTGTTGGAGCAGCAGAGCATTGTCGGCCTCGAGCTTCCCTGCTCGAACTTCGAGGTACTCTAACCTTGCGGCTTTCCCCTCGGCTTCGACCCTCAGCTGCTCGAGTTCCTTTGCGATCCGAGCCTTCTCTGCCCGAGCTCGGCCGGTCTCTTGCTTCAAGTCCTTCTCTAGTTCGGTCATCTTTTCCATCAGATGACCGAAGTGGCAAGTTATCTGCAAAAAGACGGTGGAGCACCATGACGAACTCGGAAAGAATATAAAAGTTGAAAATCAAATATCCACTACTTATCGATACGTCCGCTCATACAATCTCAAGTGCGCCATCACCAACCCTGCCGGCGTCCATAGCGGCCCTATCCTTCGGTGTCGTGAGGTGCCGAACAGCTTGCATACTGGACGACGAGTCCCTAAAAATCCGTTGAGCTTGTGGACTTGCCAGTTCGGGACAAAGATTTTCTTGTGCTCCTCGGTCAGGAACACCTCGGAATCGGCCGTCAAAGGTGCGGCCTCCAAACCCAAAGTGATTGCTAAAGGGAAGGTCCCCGCCTTTGCCGAAGCCGAAGTTGTTGCGGGGGTCGGCGGCCGCTGAATAATGGTGGCCTGCACCGCCGCCTACTCCATGGCAGTGGCTACCATCTTCACCCTTGGTGAGGACATCTTGGAGACGACCTTCTTCCTCTTCCTTGGGGCCTTGCTTCTCAGGACCCCGTTCTGTGCCAACATAGCATCGAAGTCCATGGTTTCTGCAACAACAAAAAGAAAAGATGATTATGCACAAGTAAACCAAACTCAAGAAGAAGAACGCAAGGCTAAAAATAAACCGCATACTAGGGTTTATACGGCTGTAACCCCCCTGAAGAGAACCTCATCAGTTAGGTCCCTCCAATCAAACTTCGGCCGATCGAGAAGCGTCCGAACCTTCTCTTCTTCGTCAGGGCTGAGCAACCAAGTCGTCGGGATGATCCACGGCTCTCGACTCTGGATAAGGAAGTATTTGTCCCTCCAATACTTTATTGAGTCGGGGCAGCTGACGAGCCTGGCACCATGCCTCGGAGCCAGGTAGAACCTGAACTTCGACTTATGTTTTTTATGAAGCCGGTATACGGTCCACAGCAGCCTCAAATCCAGCTCGAGCCCCGCCACTTGACAGTGAAGGATGAACCTGTTGATCAGCCTCTACACGTTCAGCATAAACTGAACTGGGCTGATCCGAAACCACCGCAGCACCTCGACGATGAAAAGATGAAGAGGCAGCCAAACCCTGGCTATGAAGGGGTCGACAGGCCAGAAGCACATGTTCACTAGCATCAGAGAATTGGCCCTCACTCCAGGCCCTGGCAACATCAGTTTGAACTCTTCAGGGATCTGAAAACACTCACTAATAGATGCCATATCCGCCTCGTTAAGTATGGAAATCATCTTGTCGGCCTCCGAAGTCTCTCTAGCGGCATTCTCCTTGAAGTTTCGCCCCATGCCGTACATGATACGTTAGGCATGTTTGTTCGACAGGTTCCGAACCCTCTGAAGTCCGGTCAGCACACCGGGCATCCTGCCGAACTCCCCCATCCTTCACTGATCCTCAACTACAGTCTCCACTACGGCCGAAGAAGGCCCTCTTACGGCTTTTCCTTTGTCGACTGAAGGAGCTTGGCTCGAGGTCGGCTCATGAGTGAGAATATGGGAGGTCTATGGCCTTAGGGAAAAGCTAGACATTCTCTAAAAATAAACTAAGTGTGAGATTACCTTGATGTGATAATGACGGTCGGAAAGATCACCAGAAATCAGTAAAATCTCGCCTGAAGCTCCCGCTAGTGAAGAAGAATCGCCTGAGTAAAAACTAGAGAATGGGAAAATGAGAAAGGGGGTTGAAGTTTTATAGAGGGGGCATACTAATCGAGACTAAAAGGCCTCAAGAAAATCAAAAGCCCAGCCCATTTACCGCAAGACAACAAAAAATGGGGAAACTCAACAGGCCTTTGACTAGTCAACGGTCAAACGGTCAGCGTGCCACATGTCAATCTCCTGGAATTCGGCAACCTATGCCGAGCACTTGTGCCACTGACATCCAAATGTGAGAAAAAATCTCTCCTAGGTTTCAGCAACGTGTGTCGAGCGCTCTTGTCACCGACGTCCAAATGCGAGAAAAATATCTCCTAGACTTCGGCAACCTGTGCCGAGCACTCTTGCCACCGACGTCCAAATGTGAGAAAAAATCTCTCCCTGACTCCAGCAACGTGTGCCGAGCACTCGTGCCATCGACGTCCAAATGTGAGGAAAAATCTCTCCTGGACTTCGGCAACGTGTACCGAACACTCTTGTCACTGACGTCCAAATGTGATAAAAAATATCTCCCGGACTCCGGCAACATGTGCCGAGCACTCATGCCACCGACGTCCATATGTGAAAAAAATCTCTCCTGGGCTTCGGCAACGTGTGCCGAGCACTCTTGTCACCGATGTCCAATTGTGAGAAAAAGTCTCTCCCGGACTCAGGCAACGTGTGCCGAGCACTCATGCCACCGACGTCCAAATGTGAGAAAAAATCTCTCCCGAACTTCGGCAACATCTACCGAGCACTCTTGCCACCGGTGTCCAAATGCGAGAAAAAACTCTCCTCGACTTCGGCAACCTGTGCCGAGCAATCTTACTACCGACGTCCAAATTTGAGAAAAATCTCTCCTGGACTTCGGCAACCTGTGCCGAGCACTCTTGCCACCGAGGTTCAAATGCGGGAAAAATTTCTCCTAGACTTCAGCAATCTGTGCAGAGCACTCTCGCCACCAACGTCCAAATGCGAGAAAAATCTTACATGGACATACCGAGCACTCTTGCCACTGACGTCCAAATGTGAGAAAAAATCTCTCCTGGACTTCGGCAACGTGTGCCGAGCACTCTTGCCACCGACATCCAAACAAGAGAAAAAAATTCTCTCATGGACTTCGGTAACGTGTGCCGAGCACTCTTGCCACCGACGTCCAAATGCGAGAAAAATCTCCCCTGGACTTCGGCATCGTGTGCCGAGCACTCGTGCCACTGACGTCCAAATGCAAGAAAATGCGTTGACTGGTCAACGGTCAACGGTCAATGGCCAAAGTGCCACGTGTTGCACCCCTAGACTTTGGCGACAATTGCCGAGCGCTCTTACCACCGACCCCCAATTGTGGAAAACTGCCTGCCTCCCGATGCGCGCTCTAGATCCAAGAATCCAGATGATGCCACGTCAGCAAAGCGCTGATCCGCCCTAAGATCGCTCAAAAATTCACATCAACAGCACGATGGATGCCCCAGATCGCGCCACGTCATTATTCATCTGGTTAATCCTTTTATTTTAATTGTAATTCGAATTAATTATTTTAAAATTGCAAAAAATTATTAAAAATTCAAAAAAATTAATTAAAAATTCTAAAAAATAATTATAAATTCAGGAAAATATTTTTAAGCCCCTGGATAAATAATTATTAATTAGAACGGTTAATTAGTACTCTTTGAAAATAGATCACCACATTGTAAAATTAAATAAATAATTCGAAAAATAGTTTAAAAATCGGGAAAAATAACCAAAAATCCAGAAGAGCCCAAGAATGGTTTTGGACGTGTTGCCAGCTCAGAAAAACACTGTTACTCCTCGAACAAGATCTGAACTCCCTTTAAGAACTCTAATAAAGTCACATACGCCATTGAAATAGTAAAAATACTCCCCAAAGGCTGTAACACACAGTCTTTAGGAGTGGGGGGCTTGTGATATGGCTAAAAATAGGACTAAATCGGAACCGTTCAAATTGGACACGAATCTTAAAGCTCACAGGGGCAAAATGGTAACTTCACCTACGAATGGATCTGAAATGGGAACTGGGTCTCTTCTTTAGGGCCCAACAACCCATAAACGGATCTGTCCTATTGGATACGGATCCCAACCCATTACAAGCCAGTTCAGAAGGATATGGAGAAATCCAAATTCGTCCTTATCCTTAAGGGGTGGTTTTAACCACTTCTATCCATCCACACCGGGAAGTCGAGAATTGTTCTTATCTCGAAACGGATCTCTACGGCGACTATGAATATCCCTTCCCCCCCTACCGTTACATGATAATGAATCTTTGCCTACCTAAAGCTCTTTCTTAATCTTCCTGGTTATTGACAAGAGCATCGGAGGGTTCGTCGTCGGGTTCCATCCTGGTGTTTCGAACTTTGTGCAGGTTCGTGGCAGCGGTAAGGAACGAGTCAACACACAGGCAGAGTCAACAGGTTCGCTCTACTGTTTTTCTTAAAAGAACTTACAAATTCGTCTGTTTGCTTCCACACCCGAAATCAGCAGCAACAGTTTGTTATGAGGATTATGATTATGTGTATGTTAACTGCAGTTTACTGAAGAGATATAGGTAGTTCTTTAAGTTTTTTTGTTCATTAATGATCATTGATATGGTGGGTTTGTTACAGATTTTCAATTGGTTTGTGTTTAATTTGTTGTGAGCATTATGGTTTATTTGATTTTTACTTGAATTCGGTATCTATGGGTACAATTCCATACATAGTGCTTCTCTGTAGAAAATTACTGGATTCAAGAAAACATGGATAAGGTTTAGCATTATATCTCCTTAGAAAAAGGGCTTAACATTATATTATATGAAAGTTTGGAGTGTATTGAACTGTTTTGAATATATAAGTATTTAAAACTCACAAAATTAAGCACACGATGAAAAGATTAAAAAGATGCAAAACGCATTATTGACATTATGGACATTACTGCATAGGAGGTTTGACTTTTAATTAGCAGTTACCTAATCAAGTTGTTGAACCTTTGAATGTGTTACTGCAGACATCTCCTGCATTGCTTGCAAACAAAGACATTTCTGTTGCAATTATGTTGAAATTTTTCACTTTTAGCAGTATCAAATAACTTTTGTAGGTATTATGTATTATGCTGCAATGAGATCAGGCAATTGGCAAAATTCGTTAAAATACAAGCTAATAAAGGGTGGCCCAATATTGAAATTTATGCACATTGACTCCGACAAAAGGAATATGATAGTTCAATAAAAATTTTAGTAGTGAAATAAATTTGTATACGTATATTCATATGGGTGTGCATGTAGTTGTGCTTGAAATTTCTATGTATGAAAAGACAGAAAGATATATTTCTATCTGTGAAAGAGCATATTAGATTAGAAACAAACTGTTGCCTAAGAAACAAACAAACTGGTTTTATCCTTCCTTTATACTTTACATGTTTGTAAAATGTAACATAACTTGTTTCAGATGGTTGGGGGTGCACCTTCCTTTGCACATTGTTTAAATTAGTTGTCTTATCAATTCTTCAATAATATAAAAAGATACAATGTAAAAGAGCCAAATATTATTGTTGCTTATTGCCGATCATAATGGTATATAGTCCAACTATCCTTGATAATGTTAAAATATATTTTGCAGGTCAGGTTCAATAAGTTGAAGTTATTGACAGCAATATTATGTCATATTGTTGCATTGATAAGAAACAAAAGAAGACTATAGGAGAACTTGAACATAAATTTCTACAAGCATTTTTTTTTTTGATTAAAAGATGACCGTAGTCATCGCTTCATTAAAAAGGTCTTAACGAAACAGGAAGATAAACACTACATCAGACCCTAAGGCCTCCAAGAACCAAAAGCATCTACCGAGACAGAAAGTAAATACTACATCGAACCCGAAGGTCACAGATATCCAAAAGCACCTAAAGCGGGCAGAACAACCCGATCACCAAAGTACCTAAACAACAACCAAAAAGATACAATGAAGGGGAAAGTTAGCTATCACATCCATCGCGTGTCTGGGAGTCCACTGCCCAAGGTGAACTCTCCGCCTGCCTGTAAACTACTCGGCCTCCTCTCCTGCACGCATCTTCTTCCTTGATCGACTGAGGCCTGTCCAATCAAACCGACAAATATGAATCTTTTGAATCAACGAAGAGAGAGACTGACGAACAGAATTAAAGCAAATTTCGTTGCGATCTAGCCATAGGTTCCATAGCACGGATGCTACCACAGTTTCCCACTCTATTCTAACCTCATTTGAATTCCAGTTTTTTCTAAGAACCCCCCAAACCTCTGAACTAGACCCCGGACAATGTGAGACTCTGAGCGACCTGCAATTTCTACAAGCATTGCAGGTATAATTGTCTATTTTAGCAACTTATGAATGAATTATCTACCCTTATATTCGATATACTTAATGATGCTCATTCTCCATTTTCATGCAGTCATTCTATTATGGTACGGAACCAGTCGTGTTAAATGAATATTTTGACAATCTAAAGGAAGATCTAATGTGGGAAGGAAGCAGTGTGGTTATGCTAAGTATACCCACCGACTTTCTAATGTGGGAAGGAAGTTTATGCAAGATTCTGAAGTTCGTCTTTTGTATGTTTTATAATCGGGCGCTAATGAACATAAGTTTTTGGAAGCATCAATGGCCTATGTATCTGGAAAACAAATTATGACAGATGAAGAATTTGACCAGCGGAAGTTGAACCATAGGGTATACGCTCTCTATTAAATTTATGATTTTCTACAGAGGGGATATATAAAAAAATATGTTTTGCAATGATCTCTAAGTTGTTTCTTACTTTTCCACCAACAAGTGAATTTCGTTATATAACTTCATTGTTATAAAAGAACTCACATTACAAATGGCTAGGTCTTTACCAGCGGTTTTTTTTAACCTACAACGGCGTTATAAACGCCGCTATAGATTATAGCGGCGATTCTAACAACGCCGCGCATAACGCCGTTGTATCCGTTGTATCGAGCGTCGGGACAAACCAGGGGCCTATAACGGCATTTCTATCGACCGTCGTTATAAGTCGTAGAGCTATAATGGCGTGTTTTGAACGTTGTGAAAGACCTTTTTTCATTTCCAATTTTTAATAAAATATTGACATCTGCCGGCGTTTCTCAATGCTGCTATAGATTTTTTTAAAATGTTCTAATCTCCTATTCCGGCGTTTGTAAAATGCCGGGATAGGTTGAATTAAATATTTTAAATTAATAACCGCATTTGGTGGATAGATATCTATCTCAGCATGTTTTCTCAAAAACGCCGGGATAGGGGGTTTCGAGTTTTTTCCAATTATTTTAAATATAGGTCACAGATAATTAATCACAAATTAAAAATATCTGTAGTCATATCAAATTTGAATGTTCAAATCATAAAATCAATAATTGCAGCATAATAAACAACTATATAATCACGGACCACAATAAAAAATAATTCACTTATCTAAAAACTACCATACGAAGAGTTAGAAATATATAAGTTATACAACAGTTTCTTATAACAAAACATAAATAAAGTTTCAACAAAACATTAAAAAAATTAAAGTCCAAATACAACATAACTATGGTGGAGTCTCCTGGTGTGGCTCGGCGTTGCTTTCATTCCCATCGATATTTCGCCCAGTTGTACGTGCGTGACTAGAACTCGCTGGAATTCGCAACCCTGTATAATTCACAATAGTGTCATTTATTAGTTTATTCACCAGAGGATTCTCGATTATCATTATAGTTTTGAAGGAGATTTAACTTAAAACTCATATTAGGTTTATTCATACCGTCTAAAATAAACAAATTAAACCACTGTAAAATTTTGCTAATTACTTACTGTTCCATGTATTGGATTCTCAGAATTGAGGTTTTGCTGGGAGATTAAAGAAGTAATCATATCTTTCAAACCTTCAATCTCTGCCTGCATCTTGAACACGTCCGGATAGGATGTATGAGTGGAGGTAGATGCACAAGGACCAAATACCTGTGATCCAACACGTATTCGAAACAATTAGATGCACGAGGACCAAAATGCTTGCAACTAAATTAATCAAAATCATCCGAAGAGGAATATTAATGTTAAGTTACTAAAACAACCATTATCATAACGAACCCTCTCTGTAGGCATAGAAGTATATTAATGTTACTAAAACAACCATAATCAATAGGGACCATAGATAGGAAGCCGCAAGAAGGAAGAAGGAAACCTATTGAATACGCATATGCATATGATGCATAGATATATGTATTGTTTCCACTCATGCAAGAAAAATTATAATTGTCGTTGTCAGCAATGGGGATCTTCTTTGAACATTTCACAAAACTAACAAACCCCCAGTGAATAAAAGGCCATAAATACTTGTTAGTTTAGCTTTTACATGCAGCCGATAAGAATAAAGATCTGTGTTTGCTTCTTGTGCAAATGCAGGCATATCACAAGCTCAGACTTACTCTTCCCAAGTTGTGATTTTGTTGTTGCAACATTGCTTCACCTAAAGTATATAATACTTGAGTAATCATCAATAACATTGCTTCACCTAAATCATAGGAGCCCACTTTATGTGTATTCTAACCAACTCTAAACTTCCAAATACTCTAACAGAACAAAAAACAAATACGGGTTCTAACGAGTATTTTCCACTACTTAGATTTCAAAAAAAAACTATTACAAAGCTACAATAGTGTACACCTCAAACTCAAACAAACAATTTGTTATAATATAAGACTTGTTATAAACTGGTGTCCTTATTGTATATACCTTGTCATTTCCAAATGTTTCTACAGTCTCTTAATATAAATAAGCTGGCAGTTACCAAATTTTATGAATATCGATCTTTCCATCTTATCAAGTCAAAATTTCAAATTCATTCTATATTACAAGAAAAGATTTCAAAGAAATTACACTTTCTATGCAACCAAATCAGTATGTCAAATTTTGCAACAAAAAAAATGGTATGGTTGATTAAGGAAAATGTATCAGGTATCAGATAGTTATATGGGACTATCGAAACTGTGAAAGTAGAATTGTATAATAAGCTGCTTGTCAGTGATTAATGACCAAAATAGAATGACACAAAATGATATGAAAACAGGAGTAGAGCAGTGAAATACTTGTTGCTAATCAATAAAGCAGCTTTTGTAACACCCCGCAAAGTGAGTTACGCATGTATATTTTGTAACATACTTCACTACATATTTTGATTTCGACTATTTATGCATTTCCCGTATTGATTTTATCCTATTTGAGTTAACTAAATATAATATTTCAATCTTGGTATTTTTATGTGCTTTTTATGTTTTTTGGATACACGTATCGATTACATATTTTTCCACCGTTACATGTGATATTTTCTGGATTTCAATTATCTATTTTATGTGTTCAAATCCATTTTTATAAACAGAAGTTTATTTTTCTCCTATTTTGATTTAAAATAATTTTGTACGTGTAATGCATGTGTTTTCCATGTACGTGACGATTACGTCGTGGAAGATATATAAATTAATAGATATATTTTCTTATGTTGTTTTCGATTATATTTTAATAATTTTCCATTGATAAAGTCGATTTCGCATTTTTGATATTTTACGTGCGATGCACCTATTTTCGGCGAACGTATTTGGGCATATTCGTTTTCAAAATAAATTTTGGAGTGTCTGTATGTTAATTTTATTTGTGCATGAAAAATTATAATTAAACTAATTTTATATGCATATTATATATTATATACATGTATTTTAATTTAAATAAAAAATATTTAATTGAAGGAAGTGTGTGCAAGTGCATCGCACGTGCACGTGTGTATGCATGAAAGGGGAAACCGGCTGATTTGGTGAAGGAGGGAAAAGTGAACTTTTGAATTTCATGAGTTGAGAAAGTGGATGAGTGGGTGGTGTTCATGGGGTTAGTTGACAAGTAGTTATTGTAACCATCCCCTAATCCCCTTATATAATACCCCTAACTCTTTCACATTTCCTCATCCCCTTCTTCCTTCTTCATGTCTACCGAAAACCAACAAGCCAGTCTAGCAAACTCTTTGCTTCTCCACTTGTGTGTGTGTGTGTGTGTGTGTGTGTGTGTGTGTCTAATATATATATATGTACTTACTCTACTCTCCCTCTTTCTTCCTTTTTCCCCTATCTCCTGCCGAAAGCAAGCCACAAAGCCAGCACACCTCATTTTATACTCCTCCACCTACATCACATCCTAGCATAAATGCATATGTATATATATAATTATATATGTACATTGTGAAGTGGAGATGTACTCCTCTGTGCATTTCCGAAAGTCAACCATGCCCAGCACACTCCCTTTTGCTTTTCTCCACCTACTCCATACATATGAATATATACATATATATTATTACACCTTTTAGTATTTATGTATACATATATTCATGTACACATATATACATATGTATGAAGATGAGGAGATGCTTGTTGTTTTGCATTGGCCGAAAATGGATTGGGGAGTTTCTATTGGTGCGCAGAATCCAAGGAGACAAATTGGAGTTTCTCTAGGAGTTTTCTAGAAGTTGTGTTTCTACATTTGTAAGTCTTCTTAGAGGTGGGTGATCTTTATGCTTTCTAACTGTAGGACAAGTATGCTAGTGTTGACAAATGAGTAAAGTGGATTAATTTGATGTGGTAAATGTAGATTTAATCCATGTTATTATGTTTATGCCATGACTTGTAGAAACCATGTTGTGATCAAAAATTGATATCATGATAGTTAGAAAGAAAGTAATAATAAATGAGTTAATGTCATATAGTATACTAGTTTATGCATGATTGAATTGATAATGTCGAAATTTATAACTTGTATGAAAAAGTGTTAAAGATTTTTCCTTGTAGTCAAGAAATATGTAGTAAAGTTTAATTGGTACAAATGGGTCCATAAAATGGGTTGTAAGAGATACAAAAGGTGTTATTTTCTTAAATTGGAGAAATGCAATTTATGTATGCAAATGAGAGAAAGATAAATTGAAATATAGATAAATGTTTAACAACTGAGTTTGAATTTCATGGGTTACTGTTTTTCAAGTAAACTCAGGCTGGGAAAAATTATTTACAGTCTACTAAAAGAGTTAGATTGATTGTATTATTGAGTTATGTGAAAATAAACTAATCACCAGTACGGTATAAACAAAACCTTAGCACTCTGACTTCACATCAGTGGTCACGGTTGGACTTACTGGCTAGTTGGGGCACTGTAAAAATGTTACTGTAGCGTGGGTTGGTCAGGGGTCTTGAGTTCGAATCTCGACAGTCCCCCTTCTATTTATGTTTTGGCTTTAATTAACCCAACGGCCGAGACTTGACACTTAGGGTTTGCGGTCTGTCCTTGTGACAGTGAAATCGTTTGAACTTCTTGGTCAGTGGAGGTGCCATAGGGCGGTTACTGTAGTGTGCCGTTGGGCTTGGGTTCGAAACCCGGTAGCTCCACTTTGAATTTTTTTTTTTTTTGAAGAGTTTTATGCAAATAAAAATTTGGGAAAATTCTAATATTCCTCTAAAATAATTTAGAGTTTATTAAAAATAGTTTCATGATATTTCAAGTATTTTGTGAGAATTTAAAAGTGAAATTGAGATAGTTAATGAGTAGATGAATTCAAAAAATTTATTTAAGACTATGACATTTGTTTTGAATAGAAGAAGAGTAAAATATTGCAATACTATTGATCTCTCTTTGATGAGATTATATAATTATTTTTTGATTAAGAATACTTGATGTGGTTTAAGATATTATTTGTGATTAAATTGCTAATGAGATTTGAAGAGGATGAATCTATGTTATGAGTTCATGAAAAGAAATGTTGTTCTTTTTAAGAATTGTGAATCAATGAATGAATTGAATTTCATGAATGATGCAAAAGTAAGAGATTGATTAAGTTATGATTAAGTTTAAGATATGAATACAATAAAGTTGAATACATGATTATTGAAGGGTATGAGTACCCATGAATTTTTGAACATGAAAAGTTGTGATCTAGAGGTTTAGTGAGACCCCGGGGTACCTGCATTGTTGAATCAAATAATTGATTTATTTCTTAGATATGGCTGTGTGAGCTATCTCGGTATTTGTGATTAAATCCGGTAGGGGGTAAAGCTAACTTTAGGTGTGATAATTTATTCATGTCTTAAACTTAAGATTTAGGCACTAAGTGAAGATATAGTAAACTTGGGCAAACGTGAGTGGAGGGCTTCTATATAGTCTGGCGGTGTACTCCGGAACTATAGACCCAGTCGGGCGGTGTACTCCGGGACTGTGGTTGCTCCGATGGAGACGAGCTTTTATTTTAAATCCAGGACTATGCGTTGTCGGACGGATAGTTTTCAGTACTCGAGTGTATATACGTATATCGGGGCTAGAGGGACACTTGACGGGATGTTTGCACGATGAGGATTCTGTATAGTCTGGCGGTGTACTCCAGGATTGGGATCCGTACTCGTGGAATGTCTAAACTTTGTTTTATTACTGGATAGTTATCATGGCGAGGGATCGAACCCTTTAATGTGGAGTACGTAGGTGCTTGCCCTCGGACCTATGTAGTATGGGATGCATAGAATTCGAACAAGTATGCATTAGTGACATCTTAGTGTAAACATCTGCATTAAGCAATAAGGCATTACATACACTTACATGTTTAGAGTAGTCACTTTTAAAACTTTATTTTACATTCAAGTTTGTGGTTTGTTAAAGTATTGAGGTCGTTATACTTTCGGCATAGCGAGGATGGCCGTGTATAACATTTTTCGTCGGTTGTAAGCAACTGACGTACCCACAGTTTTATATGTAGGATTTGGATTTTACAATAAGATATAAAGTTGATTTGATGCTGATGATTGTTTAAATGTTAAAGATGTTGCAATTGTATATTTTTTATTATTGTACTTCAATTTACCTTCTGCTGTGTTATTAAATGTAAAGGACTCTGTTGTAATAGAAGTTTTTAAAATTCCTTGCAAAATTGTACGAAGTGAAGTGTAAAGATCCTGTGGAACTTCGAATTCAGCCTTATTTGGAATTCGGGGTGTTACAGCTTTAATTATATAAATCTGCCAAAACTGGTCGAAGAAACATAAATCAGAACTAAGAAGTATCAAGGTAGCACGAGGAATAATCTGCTAGTCCTAAATATATATTGTTCACTCTAAAAGAAGTACATTAGGCTTTGAAGTAAAAACTTATAAACATAAATTCTGCTCAACTATTTACTAACAGAAAATCAACTATTTACTAACAGAAAATAACAGATGAACATTTATGTTGTTGAAAAAGAAAAGTATCAGGTTAGTACGAAAGTAGTAGCTTATTCCTAAAGAAGTGTATTACTAAACAAAAGTATTAGATAGTCCTGCTTATGAACTGACCCAGTATTAGGTTAGTACCAAAGTAGTAGGTTATTTTTAAAGAAATGTATTACTACGCAAAACTAGTAGGCTAGCCCTGCTTGTGAAATGAATCCCACATTCATGCTTAGACATAGGGGCCTAAAAGTTTACGTTTTAATTTCTCAGTTTTGACGTTGAAATTTGGGGAAAAAAAGATTTTCTTGAACAACTGGGTCTGCCAACACAGGAAAAGTAAAGGGATAAATCAGTGTATGTTTGTATGAGAATGAAATGTCTCAAATTATATTCATCTAAAATACAGCATTTGTTAGAAGAACATAGTCCATGACTCTATAGATTATCATCAAGTCTTTTTTTCCATTAGCTCAACTATGGAACACGAGATTTTATGAAGAATTAGACCAAAATTCTCTGGTTGAATGTCAAGTAGACATCAACCCTCCCCTATCTAATCTTAAAGCCCTAGTCAAGGAATAGTTGTCAAAATCATAAACAGATGTGCAAATGCACCACATTCTCATGAATCACAGTAATATGTCTAAAGAAAAAGGGATGATGCTGTTGTTAGCTTTCCTACAAGGAACGACATTTAACTTTATCAAGTTATGGTAGTGACTTGCTCACACATTGAAGACCTCAAAGCAACGGGAAGGAGATTTTACATCAAGATATGGTAGTCATGTGACTTTAGACCCTGGAGGTTTTTCTCCTTATAGTTGACACATCTTAATATATCAGATGAATAACCATCAGGCACTTTAAGATCCTGTAAAACTTTGCAAAATATCTCCAACTCACTTTTTGACATTGAGTAGATTGCAGGAGGAAGTCGCACTCTGCCATTGGGTAATTCTTCAGGATGCAACTCATGCCTTATGCCCATTTCTACTAAGTCAAGGCGAGACTTAAGATTGTCTTTTGTCTTCCGGTCAACCCCCATAACTATTCCTATACAATTTTCACCAATTTTTTCCCCAAGATGCATCACATCAATGTTATGGCGCAATAAGTTGAACTCCCAGTACGGGAACTGGAAAAAAATACTCTTCTTCTTCCATCACCCTAAACCAAGATGACTATCACATTCATCTGCATCACATTCATCAGTGTTCTGTTGCTTATCTCTAGCTTGCTTCTTGGCATTTTTAATGACTTCGGGTTCCTTTGACAAAGTGAACTGCTGGCCTTCTAGCCGCCTTAACACATCTGACCCAGAATTAACTATACGAGCATATCTTCACTCATCGGTACCATCAAATGTCGTTGTTTCTTCCCTGAAAATATGTGTAGTAGGCAACCAACTCCTATCACCCCATGTGGCAGAACTTTCTATCTTTATATAGCCACTTTGAAATAGTTTGCTCAACACAACAAGGACAAGCATAACGTCCTTTCGTGCTATAACCAGATAAATTTCCACATGCAGGAAAATTATTGATTGTCCAAATCAAGGCAACCCAGAGACGGAAAGTTTCTTTAGATGTTTCATCATATGTTGGAACACCCTCCCACAATAGCTGCAGTTCATCAATCAACGGCTGCAAATACACATCTATGTCATTTCCTGGAGATTTTGGTCCAGGAATTATCATGGACAAAATGAAGGATGACTGATTCATACACAATCAAGGGGGTAGATTGTATGGAATTAACACAACAGGCCATATGTTGTAGGTGCTTCTCATTTGCTTAAATGAGTTAAAACCATCACTGGTCAATCCAAGTTTCACATTCCAAGGATCTTAAGCAAAATCAGAATATCATTCATCAAATTTTTTCCATGATTTGGAATCAGCTGGGTGCCTGAGAATTCCATCATTCTTGCGACCTTCCGCATGCCACCTTATATCAGAAGATGTCTTAGATGACATGAACAGCCTTTGTAACCTAGGAATTAGAAGAAAGTAACACAATACTTTTGCTTCTTTTTTCTATTTGTTGTAATTGGCTCATCGGTTTGCTCATCTTCATTCGCTGTTTTCACCCATTTTGAAGTACCACATACTTGAAAATCTTCGAGAGTCTCCTTATCCCCCTGGAATAGCATACAATCATATGGACATGATGCTATTTTCTCATACCCTAAATCAAAATGCTTGAGAAATTTCTTTGTAGCTTGGGCTGAATTGGAGATACAGATTTGAGGAAAAGTTTCAGTCAACAATTCAAGAAGCAAAGTGAAGGACTTGGCAGACCACTCAATTAAACATTTAATTTGAAACAGTCTAACAATGAATGAAAACTTAGAGAACTTGAGACAATCACGATACAGAGGAGTATTTGCATCTTCTAACAGCTTATGAAAGGCTTCGTATTCTTTATTAGTTTCAGGATTGGGCATTTCTTCTGCCACCCCATCGCCTTGATGTGATGTTTCTGCTGACTCGTTCCGGACTTGATTGATTGGATTATTTATGTGAGCTTCAAAGTTATGGAATCTCAATCCATCCCGCACTAAAGAGTGCATTTCATCAACAATACTTAGATCATTTGTAAATAAAGACTCGTCTTCATTCACAACCGGACTCGTAGAAACTAAATGAGCAGACTCTCCATGACAAAACCAATGTCTATACCCTTGTAGAAAACCAATGCAAATCAAGTGTGTCTCAACTACGTCGCACGTCCTCAAATCACATTTTGAACATCGGACACATGGACATAAAATCATGTTCGGATCAGGAGAATTGCTCTTTCCCTAGTTAATAAATTCTTTAACACCATCCCGATAAGCCTTGGATAATCGTGGCTTATTAACCCAACTTTTATCCATTTTTAAAAATATGAGTCAATCTGAAGTATAAATATGCTAGGATCAACATCATGATTTTTTCTTTACCCTAAATCCATGATGAAAGAGAACAATAAAATGATGAAAGAGAATAAGCTTTTTAGAGAACTTCAATTGTACACAAAATTGGATAATATACATGATATGGCTAAAAATGGAGTTAAATTGGAACCGTTCAAAGTGGGCACGAATCTTGTAGTCGCAGGGGAAGGATGGTAATTTCATCTGCAGACGGGTCTGAATCTGGTACCAGGCCTCTTCTCTTAGACCCGCTAGCCTGTGAACGGATCTGGTAGATAGAGAAAGGGTCTCAACCCGTTAGGGACCAGTCAAATAGGATAGGAGCAAATCTTAAGGGGATGGTTGTAACCAACCCCAACCAACCGCATCGGGAAGTAGGGATTTACCCTTATCCTGAAAAGGATATCCACGACGACTATAAAAAACCCCCTACCTCCTACTGTAAAAGGTGATCACACTTTGCACACTTGAGCTCTTTTCCCTTGACTTTTTCTGTGTATTGACTTGATCGTCAGAGGGTTCGTCGCCGGGATCCATCCCAGTGTCTCAAACGTTTGTGCAGGTCTCAAGGGAGCACCAAGGAGCCAACAAATTTACAAGGAAGAAGAAGGGGTCAACCTGTGTGAGTTCCTCACGAACCTACAAATCTCATCTATTGCCCCTACACCCGAATTCAGCGGCAACAGATTGGCGCCGTCTGTGGGAACTCACTCGACAAGCAATCTCGCCTTCCTCCTTCAACCCACGTTACTCCCAACCATGCCTCCCAAGAAGAGACTCGCAAACTCCAACCGAAGGAGAACCTCTTCTCATCCTCCTCCTCCTCCTTCACAGGGGGATCTCCCCCATCCCGACCAACGAACCCAGCAGCTCGATCCTCTGGCTCCGTAGTCCATCCAGCAGTCTCTGGGACCCCAAGCTGTAGCGGGGGAACCTTCTCGACGGAGTCGTCACAAGCAACCTATCCATCAGGTTCGAGTCTCCATCCATAATGCCGACACCGATTCCATGGCTTCTTATAATCCCCCCACTCCAAAAGTTCTGCAGAACGTTATCAACAATCGGCAGACCGAGCACGGACCCGATCTCCGTACCCATCTGGAGGAGAGGCGGGCCCAAGAGTCGAACCCTCGCCGCGAGCAGGCTAAGGACCGTTCGCCATGCCGATCCAACCGATGAGGGTCCAATTCTCCTCGTAGACGGAGAGAGTCGCCCCAACATCACCCAAGACGGAGTTGTTCCCCGGCAGGTCGCCATGCACCTCGGGACCCTTATGAGCATGAGGCCCCATCACAAGGGCAGAATTCCAGCAATTCCAGGAGGCGGTCCTCCTGGCTCTCAACGTTGCCCCCAACGATGGTCGTAGGGCTCCCAATCCTTCGCCAGCTCCTCACCATCCTTGCTGCTCCCGTAGTCCTCGATCGGCTCCTCACCATCCTCGCCGCTCCCGTAGTCCTCGATCGGCTCCTCACCATCCTTGCCGCTTCTGAAGTCCTGGGCAGGCTGCAAGCCATCGCTGTCCTTCTCCCGATCACCACCGCCGCTCCCGCAGTCCATGCCCTACTCCAAGTCACCCCCGTCTCTCATTCAGTCCACCTCCTACTCTGAGCCAACACCGGCGCAGCCCTAGCCCTCCTCGACATGAGAACGAGTCTCGAGGCTCGGCCAGACAAGTTCGAAGGGAGGACTCGGTCTACCGCCATCTCCACGAGATGGAGAGGCACCTCGGCTAACTCGACCGAGATGAGGGGCGGCATGCAAGAGACCTTCGTCCGAGCAGGCTCCCATTCTCCCGCACCATTATAGAGGCTCCAGTTTCCGACAACTTCAAGCCTCCACATTTCGAGACCTATACCGGGGAGTTGGACCCTGCAGATCACATTGAGAGTTTCAAAACTCTCATGATGATCCACCATGCATCCGACTCCCTCCTTTGCAAGACCTTCCCGGCCACACTAAAGGGGCCGGCTCGGGAATGGTACTCTTGGCTTGCACCAGCATCTATCTTCTCCTTCGACCAGTTCGAGGGTCTTTTCCTTACGCATTTCGTGAGAAGTCAGCGCGTCGAGAAGATGAGCGACACCCTATTGTTCCTCAGCCAAAAGAAGGGCAAACGACTAAGGAATTATGTCAAATGCTTCATAGCCGAGGCCAGGTCCATTACTTCTTTGGAACACTCAGTCGCCACCATCGCCTTCCTGTCCAACGTCCTCAATGCTGACCTCAGGGCGTCCCTTACCAAGAAGCCCCTTCGGGACTTCTCAGAGCTCCTACTTCGGAGCAAGAAGTACATCCGAGTGGAAGAAGCCGTCCGCCATCCCACCTTCGAAGCCTCATCTTCCGGGAACAAGCGGAAGGGTGCAGAAGAAGAAGGAGCTAAGAAGCTCTAAAAGACAATGGGGGTCAGCGGCGTCCTCCTCCTCGGTTCGAGAAATTCACTCCGCTTAATGCGAGTGTATCTGCCATCCTCATGGAGATAGAGAACAATGGCCTCCTACTGCCTCCCCCAAAGATGAATACTCTGGCAAAGAAGAGGGACCGGAGTAAGTGGTGCCATTTCCATTGGGACCACGGGCAAGACACAGATGAATGTCGGGCCTTGAAGGATGAAATCGAGGCCCTCATTCAGCGAGGGCAACTCAACCGGTTCGTAAAAAAGGACCGAGCCGATCCGCCCCCGTCGCCTCGGGGGGCTAACAGGTGAAATGATCTGTGCACTGAGACTCCGGAGGCCGAAGTAGACGACATCTTGCACCTGATACATGGGGGCCCAATGGGGGGAGATTCCAACTCCTCCCGAAAAGCATTCGTAAGGGAGGTCAACACCGTGCAGAGTCATCCTCCCCCAAAGGGCCTCGGAGTCCCGGTGATGTTCTCCGATAGGGATCTGGAGGGCATCCGCACGCCCCACTGCGATGCCCTCGTCATCAATCTCCGCATGGCAAACTTCGAAGTTCATCGCATCTTGGTAGATAATGGCAGCTCCGTCAACATTATTTTCTTGGAGGCCTTTAAAGGCCTCCCGCTGTCCAGGGACCGGCTCAAGCCCGCGGGCTACACTCTCCACGGGTTCACTGGGATCCCAGTTATGGTCGAGGAAATTATAACCCTCGATGTAACGGCTGGAAAGGCCCTGACAACTCGCATGGAGCAAATGGACTTCATGGTGGTCGACGTCAAGGCCGCCTATAATGTTATCCTGGGTAGACCAGGTTTGGCTGCGCTTCAAGCCATCCCTTTAGCCTACCACATGAAGATGAAGTTCCCCACCCCCTCAGGAGTGGGAGAAGTGAGGGGAAGCCAAGAGGTGGCTCGGAAGTGCTATATGACCTCGATGGGGGTCCAGTTCTCTCTTTCGAAGCGCTCGAATTTCCTCAGGAAGGCGACCAAACTATCTCCGAGCCCGTAGACGAATTGGAGGAAGTGGCCTTCTCCGAAGAAGACACCACTAAGACGTTCCGCATCAGCAAAGCTCTCTCCCCCTCCATAAAGCAAGATATCTCCCGATGCATATAGGAGAAACGCGACCTCTTCGCATGGACTGCAGCAGACATGCCCGGGATCTCGGAAGAACTCGCAATGCACCATCTGAGCGTCACCCCTGGGGTCAAGCCTGTCCAGCAGAAGAGGCAAAAGTTTGCCCCTGAAAGGCAACAGGCGATCAAGGAAGAGGTTGAGAAACTCCTTAACTACCGTGTTATGCCCTTTGGCTTGAAAAATGCGGGGGCTACCTATCAATGCCTGGTGAATAAGGTCTTTCGAGACCAGATTGGTCGAAACATGGAGGTCTACGTCGACGACATGTTGGTCAAAAGCACTCGAGGGCAGGAGCACACCCTCGACCTTCAAGAAGCCTTCGAGGTGCTCATAAGGCACAATATGAGACTAAACCCGAATAAGTGTGCATTCGGTGTCTCATTGGGCAAATTTCTGGGGTTTATGGTCAGCCAGAGGGGCATAGAGGCTAACCCCGAGAAGATCCTAGCCATTCTCAAAATGGCTCCCTCCTCCAACGTCAAAGAGGTGCAGAGGCTCATGGGGCGCCTCGCCGCAATCGGGCGATTCCTCTCCAAGTCCGGAGAAAAGTGCCTCCCCTTCTTCAAAGCCCTCAGGGGGGCTAAAGGCTTTGAGTGGGGGCTGCAGTAATAAGAATCCTTTGACAAGCTCAAAGTGTATTTATCCAACCCCCCGCTCCTGAGTAATTCGGCACCAGGAGAGGTCCTCTACCTCTACCTCGCAGCTTCAGAGCAGGCGCTCAGTGCGGTCCTCGTGAGGGAAGAGGATAAGACGCAAAAGCCCATCTATTACGTGAGTAAGGTGCTCCGCGATGCCGAACTCCGTTATCCGAAACTGAAAAAGATGGCACTTGTCTTGGTCATGGCAGCCCAAAAGCTCCATCTCTATTTCCAATCCCACTCGGTGGTCGTCCTTACCAACCAACCGCTGAAACAGGTTCTCCACAAGCTGGAGACTTCCGGATGGCTCATGAAGTGGTCCATCGAGTTGAGTCAGCACGACATCAGCTACCAGCCCAGGATGGCGATAAAGGCCCAAGCTCTGGCCGAGTTCATCGTGGAGAACACCATCCCCGACTCGTGCGAGTCACCTATCGACCCCTCCGTCTAGACCGTCTATTTGGACGGGTCCTGGCCGATAGAAGCGGGGCTGGCATCATCCTAACTGGCCCCGATGCTTTCGTCCTCCAGTACTCCCTCCGCCTCAACTTTGTGGCATCAAACAATGAGGTAGAATATGAAGCCCTAATTGCGGGGCTCTGCCTGGCTTGCAAGGCGGGTGCCGAACAAGTAAGGGTCTTCAGCGACTCTCAGTTAGTGGTCAATCAAGTGTTTGGGGAGTACGAGGCGAGAGACGACCGCATGGCTAGGTATTTGGCGACGGTAAGGGAGCTTTTAGCTCTATTCAGAGATGTTCAACTCTAGCGGGTTCCCCGAGAGGAAAACGTGCAAGCGGATGCCCTCTCTAAGCTTGCATCTTCGTCCCTCCAAGGTCTAGAACGGACCGTCTTAATAGAGGTCCTTCTCAAATCAAGCATCGACGAAGACGGCTCGGAGCCAATGGAAGCCTACCCCCTAACACTTGGAGAAAATTGGATGAAGCCCCTCCTCGATTACCTCCGAGATGGAGTCCTTTCCGAAGATCTGAAAGAAGCAAGGAGGATCAGGGCATGAGCAGAGCGGTACACACTCCTGGACAGGGTCATGTACAAATGCTCCTACACCCAAGTCGATGGTCGGCCCTATCTGAGATGCCTCTCCCCGGAAGAAGCGCTCTATGCCCTAAGGGAAGCCCATGATGGTCTATGTGGTGTGCACTTGGGAGCGAGATCCCTTGTCCGGAAGCTTTTGAACTACGGGTACTTCTGGCCCACACTACTAAGTGATTCCGAGGAGTACGTCTGCCAGTGCGACTCCTACCAGAAGTTTGCCCCAATCTGTCTCCTACCCCAAGCACAACTTGCCTCCTTGGCGAGCCCAATCCCATTTGCAATGTAGGGGATGAATTTGCTCGGACCTTTCCCTCCGACACCAGGCTAGCTGAAGTTCTTGGTGGTAGCAATAGACTATTTCTCCAAGTGGATAGAGGCCGAACCTTTCTCAACGATCACCAAGAACAAGGTGCAGAAGTTTTTTTGGAAGAACATTGTCTGTGGGTTCGGGGTACCTCGCATTCTCGTAACCGAGAACAGGACCCATTTTACGGGAGCGGCCTTCCATGACTTTTACACCAACCTCAGAATTCAACAGCGGTTCTCTTCAGTAGCACACCCCCAGTCCAACGGCCAAGCGGAGAATGCAAACCGACAAATTCTCTCAGGTTTGAAGAAGAGGCTCACAAGTCCACCAAAGGGCTATGGGTTGAACAACTCCCCAATGTGCTTTGGAGCTATCGTACCACCAAAAGAACTCTGACGGAGAGTCCCCTTTCAACCTCACATACGGATCAAAAGCTCTTATCCCTTTGAAGGTGGGTCTACCTTCACCTCGACTCATAGCTTACAATGAGGCGCAGAACGCGAACCAGCTTGGCAACTGCCTAGACCTCATTGACGAGATCTGCTAGAGAGTCGCAATCCGCTAGGAGACCTACCATCATAGGATCACCCAAGCTTACGACAAGAGGGTACGACCGGCCTACCTAAAGGAATGGGACTTAGTGCTGAGAAATCTATCAATTTCGGATCCAAGAAAAAGAGGCAAGCTGGCACCCAATTGGGAAGGACCATATAAGGTCTCCAGAGTTATACGCCCGGGCGCGTATCAACTCGAAGACCCGGGGGGTAGAAAGATGCCAAGAACTTGGAATGGCGAGCACCTGATGAAGTACCGAGAGGGTGTCTAAACGCCGCTCCAAACAACTTCCCCAGGATTGCAAAAACCTTACTTGTATCTTCTTTTTAATCAAAATGTAAAGGCGGTCTGCAACTTAGAAGCGGTCACCCGGTTATTTCCAATAAAGAGAAATTTCTCCTCACAACTTCCCTATCTTTTGAGTAAACTAATTCTACCTAGAAAATTCTTTATTTTTTGGGGTAGTCTAACTCTACTTGCAAAAAAAAATCTCTTTTAAATGACGAGTTCGGAGTCCAACACTTGGCTCGATTCTGCTTCAAATTACTCGCTCATAAGCGAGTAAGAAGTTGTTCGCCATTCGGAATTGCTCCCACAACCGTTGACACTCTTCAAACGACGAGTTCGGAGTCCAACACTTGGTTCGATTCCGCTTCAAATTACTCGCTCATAAGCGAGTAAGAAGTGGTTCGCCATTCGGAATTGCTCACACAACCGTTGACACTCTTAAAACGACGAGTTCGGAGTCCAACACTTCGCTCGACTCCGCTTCAAATTACTCACTCATAAGCGAGTAAGAAGTGGTTCGCCATTTGGAATTGCTCCCACAACCGTTGACACTCTTAAAATGACGAGTTCGGAGTCCAACACTTGGCTCGATTTCGCATCAAATTACTCGCTCATAAGCGAATAAGAAGTGGTCTGCCATTCGGAATTGCTCCCACAACCGTTGACACTCTCAAAACGACAAGCTTGGAGTCTAAAACTTGGTTCGACTCCGTTCCGAGTACTTGCACCCAAAGCGAGAAACGAGCGAATCACCATTGCTCCGACAGCTGATGACAACTACAAATGCCAGCAAAACATGCAAGTTCACAAAACAAGTATTATTACATTGAAGTTTGGGGAACAAGTCTAATTACAAGACCGACTACTCATCCTTACGACAAGATACAAAACTTGAAGAACAAAAAGTACAATACTACAGAAAACTACTTCAACGCCTCCTAGGGGCGGGGATAATTTGGTTTAGAGACACCCGAGGACGACGAATGCTATACTGATGATGTCTCACCCCGGCGCTCGTCTCTAGGCCGGCAAGCTGAGACGCATCTTCTGCACTGCTTCTGACGGTAGTCCTAACAGACGCTCCGCTCGACAAAGCAGCCACCCTACTTTGCGCATCACCAGGGCTCCAACGGGTAATGGGCGAGCGAGTCGCAAGCTCGTAAAAAGAAATTCCTCTATCGCTCTCTTCCCGCGTGCACGAGATGCTTCTAACGTTGACCCGCTCAGGTTGGGGCTTAAGACGAGCGACCTCCACCTCAAGATCAATGATTCATTCCTTCAGTAAGTGGTCCTTCACAGCTATCTTCAAGCGAGGCAGCCTCGCCGAGCCCGCACCACCAGAGCTGTCAGTGATAATTCGACGGAGATGAGTAACCTCAATGCTCTTGTCGACAGTCACCCTCTTCAGCTCGTCTCTCTCTGCCACCAGCTTGTCCATCGCTGCTATCAACTTATCTCTCTCTGCCGTCAGCTTGTCCATCGCTGCTGTCAGCTCATCTCTCTCCGCCGAAAGCTCGTTCCTTGCTGCTGTCAGTTCGTCTCTCTCAGCTACCTGTTCATCTCTCTCCGCCGTCATCTTCATTAGAGAATGACGAAGTCGCCTAAGCCTCAGGTCGAGGTTAACGGCTGTTGGCGAGCCATAATCATCATGGGGGTCATCTCCCTGAGCCTCTCTTCTAACCTTCGGATCTCGAGATCTCGACGGCCTAAGACTAGCCGCAGATGATTCCGCTCGCGTTCTGCTCTGTGAAGGCCCCACTCGACTTCGTAAAGTCGCTCTCGGCTCCTAGCGAGGCACAACTTCGTCACCCCTAGGCCAGCCTCGGGACAAGTCACCTCAGTCACATAAGGCACTTCGGCGAGCTGCGTCACTTCGACGATCTGAAAATTTTAAGGCAAGGCGATGTGAACACTTAGCCAAATTTCGAAAATTTTGTGAACACATAGCCAAAACTTCAAGACAAGGTGACAGGGACACTTAGTCGAACTTAAAGAAAAAAGATTTCATTCATTCAAAAGAGCGGTGGCCAGTCGGCGATCAGGCAATACATCGCTGATATATAAAGAAAAAGAAAAAAAAGCGTAAAAGACTGAAATCAAGGTACGACCTCTTTTCCGTGGCGGCTCGTAGCGGCGGGGTCGGACTCCTCCGAAGGAGCGACGATCGCAAGGGGGAAACCTCGGATCCGTGACCATCGCCAACGACTTCGACCTCGACATCCGCATCCTCGTCCCCACCTTCATCCTCGTCTGACTCTTCGTCAAAGCCATCGACCTGGTCAGGAAAGAGGTGCCACCCAGAGT
This sequence comes from Hemerocallis citrina, assembly GCA_017893485.1. Lineage (NCBI taxonomy): Eukaryota > Viridiplantae > Streptophyta > Magnoliopsida > Asparagales > Asphodelaceae > Hemerocallis > Hemerocallis citrina. The sequence continues at coordinate 46,846,369 of CM030363.1, forward strand.
AGTCGACCTCAAGGTCACTTGCTCCATGTTAGCTGCGAGGAACCTTAGACCTTCTCCATGGTTGCGGCTTCAGCCTCCTTCGCGGCCGCGATCTTAGCAGCTTCGACGGCTTCTGCCTGTTGCTTCGCCGCCGCCTCCTTCTGCCAGAGCAGATCGTCCTCGAGCTTCTTCACAAGGCCGTCGAGGTACTCCAACCTCGTCGTCTTCCCATCTGCCTCGACCCTCAGCTTGTCAAGCTCGTTCACGATCCGAACTTTCTCGGCCCGAGCCCTGTCGACCTCCTTCTTCAGGTCCTTTTCAAGTTCGGTGATCTTCTCCATGAGATGACCGAAGTGACAAATTATCAGTAGAATGAAGACAATTTAGCAAAAAAAATACCAAATAGAAATACACAAGTAATTCATCCAACAAGTGGAACCAAGCTACTCACTGACACCGCTGCTCGGGCAATCTCGAAGGCATCGACTCCTACGCTGCCGGCGTCCATGGAGGCACAATCCTTCGACGTTGCCAGCTGTTTAACAGCCTGCATACTCGACGTCGAGTCGCCGAGGAATCCGTCCAACTTCTGGACCTGCCAGTTCGGAACGAAAATTTTCTTGTGTTCCTCGGTCAGGAACACTTCGGCGTCAGCCGTCAGCGGAGCCGCCTCCATCCCTAGAGCGGCCGCTATCGGGAATTTGCTTGCCTCGGCCGATACCGAGGTTGCCGCGGTCGCCGCCCTCGGGGTCACTGTCGCCTAAGCCAACGCCTCTTGGACAGCGCTGGCGACTGTCTTCGGCTTCGGGGAAGTCACCTTCGTGGCGACCCTCTTCCGTTTTCGCAGAGCCTTGCTGCCGAGCACCGTCCTCTGAGCCAACACCGCTTCGTAATCCATAGTTTCTGTGACAAAAGAAAGTATGATTAAAACGCAAGTTAAAACCGAATAAGGAAAGAAAAGCTAAAAAGAAAAACCGCATACTAGGGTCTATGCGGCTGAGCCCCCCCTGAAGAGCGCCTCCTCCGTCAGGTCCCTCCAATCAAACTTCGGTCGGTCGAGGAGAACCTGAACCATTTCTTCTTCGTTGGGATAGAGCATCGGGAGCTCTCTCACCCTCTTCGTCACTTCCTCGACCCAATCCGAGGGGATACACCACGGCTTGCGACCCCGAATGATGAAGTACTTATCTCACCAATTTTTTATTGAGTTAGGGCAGCTGACGAACCGAGCACCGTGCCTCAGGGCCAAATAGTACCTGAACTCCAACTTGTGCTGCTGATGGAGCCGGTACAACGTCCGAAAAACCCTCAGGTCCGGATCGATCTTGGCCGCCTGGCAATGGAGCGTTAATCCATTGATAATCCTCCACCCATTCGGCATGAGCTGGATGGGGCTGACCCCGAACCACCACAAGAATTGGATGGCGAAGGGGTGGAGTGGCAGGCGTGCTCCGGCGATGAAGGCGTCGACCGGCCAGAAGCACATATTCACCGGCATAGGCAAATTGGCCCTCACCCCGGGACCTGGCAGCATCAGCTCGAATTCTTTAGGGATCTGAAAACATTCTCGGATCGCCACCAAGTCCGCCTCGTTGAGGATCGAGATGGTGTCGTCAACTTCTGAGGTCTCTCTTGCAACTCCGCCCCCTCCCGTATACGATCCGTTCGGCATGTTCCTCTGGAAGTTCCCGAACCCTGTGGAGCCCCATCAGAATGCCTGGCAGTCTTCCGAACTCCTCCATCCTGCTCGGGTTCTCCACTATGGTCTCCGCTACCGCCGAAGCAGGAACTACGGCTCTTTTTCCCCTGTTGACGAGAGGAACCTGGCTCGGAGACGGTTCTTCGACAGCAGAAGGGGAGGGCTCTGAACATGGGGAGAGGGAAGACATTTGACTAAAAAATAAACTAAGTATTAAGTTACCTTGAAGTGACAGCTGCGGTTGGAAAGATCACCAGAAAACGGTCAGTGGTCGCCGGAAGCTCTCGTGAGTAAGAATTGTTGCCTAAGTAAAAAATCTGAGAAATGAACAAATGAAGGGGGTGGAGTCTTATAGAGCTGACACACAAAACGAGAATAGTGGGCTCCAAAAACCCAACAGTCAGGCCCATTTACCACAAAACGACAAAGGAGTTTCACCGCCTCATTAATGGCCAACGGTCAAATGGTCAAAAGTCTAACGGTTAAATGGCCAACTGTCATCCCCGAACTGTTGACAGGTCATCTTAGACTTCGGCACACTTCGCCGAGTGTTCTTGGCACCGACACTCAGACGTGAGAAAAAATCTCACCTAGACTTCGGTACGCTTCGCCGAGCATTCTTGGCACCGACGCTCACACGTGAAAAAAAATCTCACCTGAACTTCGGCACCCTTTGCCGAGCGTTCTTGGCACCGATGCCCAAACGTGAGAAAAAATCTCACCTAGACTTCGGCACCCTTCGCCGAGCGTTCTTGGAACCGACGCTCAAACGTGAGAAAAAATCTCAACTGAACTTCGGCACCCTTCGCCGAGCGTTCTTGGCACCGACGCTCAAACGTGAGAAAAAATCTCACCTGGACTTCGGCACCCTTCGTCGAGCGTTCTTAGCACCGACGCTCAAACGTGAGAAAAAATCTCACCTGGACTTCGGCACGCTTCGCCAAGCGTTCTTGACACTGATGCTCAAACGTGAGAAAAAATCTCACCTGGACTTCGGCACCCTTCGCCAAACGTTCTTGGCACCGACGCTCAAACGTGAGAAAAAATCTCACCTGGACTTTGGCACCCTTCGCCAAGCATTCTTGGCACCGACGCTCAAACGCGAGAAAAAATATCACCTGGACTTCGGCACACTTCGCCGAGCGTTCTTGGCACCGACGCTCAAACGTGAGAAAAAATCTCACCTGGACTTCCGCATACTTCGCAGAGCGTTCTTGGCACCGACGCTCAAACGTGAGAAAACATCTCACTTAGACTTTGGCACCCTTTCCCGAGCAACCTTGCCACCGATGCTCAAACGGGGGAAAATGGCCCGTGTGGACTTTGGTAAGCCTCGCCGAACCCCTTTTGACACATGTCGCCACCTCGAGGCACCGCTGGACCTCGGCAAGGGACCCCGAACCTTCCTCGACTTCGACCTCCTTCCTGACACATGTCAGCTCCCTGAGGTGATTGGTGGGGTTCGGCAACATTGCCGAGGGTCCTTGCCACCGACCCTCGAATAGAGGAAGGTCAGCCTTCTTGCAACCATAGCCATTGGATCTCTCTGAAATTCGCACCCGAAGCTGATAAGTGGCTCAGATTGCATCACGTCATAATTAGGTAATTAAAAATTGAATTTTATTTATTAATTCGAATTATTTATTCAAAAAATTGTGAAAAAATGATTAAAAATACGGGAAAAGTAGTTAAAAATTCTAGAAAATATCTATAAATTCAGGGGAACATTTTTGGACCCCTGGATAAATAAATATAGGCTAGAATATTTGATCATTGCTCCCGAAAAGCAAATCATCGTTTGGAAAAATTGAATAAATAGCCCGAAATGATAATATAGAATTGGGAAAAATCACCAAAAAATTCAGAAGAGCCCAAAAGCAAACTCGAGCACGTCGCCAGCCCAGAAAAGCAACATCACCCCTCAGACAAGATTCGAACACCCGTTGAGAACTCCGATAAAGCCCTATACGCCATTAAAACAACAAAACTACTCCTGCAAGGCTGTAACACAGTCTTTTGGGAGTAGGGGGCTCGTGATATGGCTAAAAATGGAGTTAAATTGGAACCGTTCAAAGTGGGCACGAATCTTGTAGTCGCAGAGACAGGATGGTAATTTCATCTGCAGACGAGTCTGAATTGGGTACCGGGCCTCTTCTCTTAGACCCGCTAGCCCGTGAACGGATATGGTAGACAGAGAACGGGTCTCAACCCATTAGGGACCAGTCAAATAGGATAGGAGCAAATCCTATTTTGTCCCCATCTTAGAGGGATGGTTGTAACCAACCCTAACCAGCCGCACCTGGAAGTAGGAATTTACCCTTATCCTGAAAAGGATCTCCACGGCGACTATAAAAACCCCCCTACCTCCTACTATAAAAGGTGATCACACTTTGCACACTTGAGCTCTTTTCCCTTGACTTTTTCTGTGTATTGACTTGATCGTCAGAGGGTTCATCGCCGGGATCCATCCCGGTGTCTCGAACGTTTGTGCAGGTCTGAAGGGAGCACCAAGGAGCCAACAAATTTACAAGGAAGAAGAAGAGATCAACCTGTGTGAGTTCCTCATTAACCTACAATCTCATCTATTTACCCCACACCCAAATTCAGCAGCAACAATACATTCTTAGTAAAAAATATTTAATTGTGTTCACTAAATTTCAATTGTACATGGAAAAAAAAAACCTAAGTCAAATAAGCTTATTGATCAATGTAGTGTTAAAAAATAGTTAATTTAGTTTCGCATATGTGCATATAGAAAAAGTCAAAAATGAATAAAATCTAGTTCCTGAAAATTTAGTTTACTAAATTCTTTTATGGAGTTATAATACTAGAAATATCTTATGATTATGTGAAGGTATGAAAGCAACCCCATAAACCATAATGCAAAAGTTAATGGTGAAGAAGAGACATATATTTGTATGTCTTTCTTGCTAAAGAGGTCATAATTCAATCAATTATTATAATGCTTGATTCTAGCTAGAAGGAAACAAAGACTACATGAAAGTTTAAGTCCATATAAAAGATGACTTTAAGACTTCAAGTAAACAACGTTCCAATTTCAATTCTATTTTTTTAATAAAGGGCTATGTCATAGCATGATTTCAAACTTGAGACTTTCTTTTTACTCATTTTAACCTTTTGCATATGAGCATGCAGTGTTTGTGCTGTTGTCTCTCTTATTGAAAAAACGAGAGAAACTATTGTAAGCGAACATTAAAATTCTAGTGATTAATTTCTTACGTTTAAATCATTGATGCAACACTAAGCCAGAACATCATTATAGAGTGATTTACAAGTTCAAGAAGTTATCATGTGATGAATTATAGTTTGAAAGAGCACAAAATAAGATGAATATTCGAAGAACAGAAATTAGCTAGCATGATAGTTAACTATGGAGGATAATTGGAGTTTCGACAACTTCAATCAGAGAAATTCAAAAGTATCAAATGGACAATATTAAGGCAGGAAACATAGAAAAGACACTGAAGTTATGTGATAGATATTTTTTTAAATTTCCATAGTTTCCCCCTAATTAACCTTTCTCTTCTTGAATACTACTAGTTTACTAGAAGATTGAGGGGGAGAGGGGGACGAGTGGTAACAGTACTACTAATAGGCGAAGTTACCACTCGCCACTCGCCACTCGTCCTCCTAATAGACGAAGAAGCCCTAACACACGAACATCAACATCGCTGAAAATTCAATCAAACTTCAGTGACTTGCTAAATTCAACATCAACATCGCTGAAAATTACCTCAATAATAGCAGTAAGGTGGACGGAGGGGCGATGATGAAAGAGGGCCGAGGACGGAGGGGCGGTGACGAAAAAGGAGCGTGGACAGAGGGGTGACGTCAAAGGAATACCAGGCGACGGCAAGGGAGGCACGACAACGGAGGGAGTGGCGGCGGCGAAGGAATAGGAGGCGGCAAGGGAAGCTCGGCGGCGAAGGACGAAGTGGCGGCAGCAATGGAAGGGCGGGATTGAGGAGGAGAGGGGGCGAGTGGTCAGAGAGAGAGAGAGAGTTCGCCCGAGAGAGAGGAGACGGAGGATTTAGGGTTAGAAAAGTTTTTGGGGGGAAATGAATAATTAAGGCGGGATGAAATAAAATACACTACCCTATCATGGCGTTTTCAATCAAAAATGCCATGGCATACATCCCCATTAACTAGCACAAAGATACGACAGTCTATCATGGCGTTTTACATTCATAAATGTCGTTATATATATGTTTATATCATATATATAACGACGTTATATATAAACGCCGTCGTAGACATTCGATATTAAAAAAAATTATAACAATGATCTATCCCGGCGTTTGGGTGTACACGTCGGGATAGATATGCCGTTGTATCCATTACGATTGGCAGTGTCAGGAAGCTATTTTCTCACTAGAACACCAAGAATGATGATTTACTATATCTTTTCTTATGAGCATTTTCTTTAATTTAATAACTATACTTTTTGTATTCATACATCACACGTGTACTATACTAGTATTTTGAAACCCAGGGAGTATAATTGTATCAGTCTATCACATCATATAGCTAACACACAAAACGACTCCTATAGTAGTTCAGAGAGCATAACAATCATTTTAGAAAATTATATTTTTTACGAGATCCTCAAAGCACACATACAACTACAATCCTTGAAAAAATTCCAACCTCTGGTTCTGCCTATAAGAGCATCTGTAGTCGTGGGCTAAATACCCAAAATTTGAAAAATATGGCGATTAAATCGCTGTAGTCGTCTGCCAAAAATCCAAATTTTGGGTGTCGCATGAACAATCGACTGCCAAATATAGAAGACGGTTTGGCAAAAGCCATAATATAGCTGACGATACATTATCCTTCGTCTCTTAAACGAGATGAAAGAAAATATTTCGTCTCGAAGGTTGGACGTACGAAGAATTGATCGGACGAAGGATTAAAGGCCATCTCTTTAAAATTAAAAAAAAAAATAAAAAAAAAATTAAAATGACGAACGGGACTTAAAACGACGGACGAGAATTAAAATTTTAATTTTCTTTAAAAAAAATTTGAGACGAGAGATTATCCATCGTCTGGCCAAACTTTAACTTTCGACCACTATAGCGCGCAGCCAAATTTTCTATTTTCATTTGCCAAATATCCAAAAAATGGATCACAACGACTAAATGCTCTAACCAGCTGGACCAAATACGGCACAAAAAGGAATATCCAACAAGAAGGAAGGGACCATACCCAACTTGGCAATCATTGGGCCCACCTGTCAGTACATTAGAGACAGTGACTTCACCTGAAAGGTATGACCCACAAAAGTCCAAAACCATCAATTTCCCAATTGAATCAACCAAAGCTCCCTCCTCTTTCCCTCCTCCCTTAGAGCATCTGTAGTCTGGGTATTTGGCAAATGGAAATAGAAATTAAGACGGCATGCTATAGTGGTTAAAAGTTAAAATTTGACCAGACGGTGTATAATCTTTCGTCTCAAAAATTTTAAAGAAAAAAAAAATAAATGGAACAAAAGGACAAAAAAAAAAAAAAACCCTCCAAAAGTGAGGGACGGTGGATTAGACACCGTCCCTACACTTTTGTCTTTAGCCAAATGTGTAGGATGGTGTATAATCACCCATCCGACACTTTTTTTTTAATCGATTGCGACGGAAGATAATTTACCGTCCGATACAAAAAAATTTAAACTGACGAAAGATAATATTTCGTCCGATTGAAAAATTTTAAACGACAATGGATAATCTACCGTCCGGCTATATTTTGGCAATTGTCATTTCGATTACCAAATATAGCCGGGTATTGTAGCAGCCAAATCCATTTTTTGGATTTTTGGCCAACGACAAATGGGGTATTTTTTTTTAAATTTTGAAAAATTTGGGGATATGGAAAACGGGCTACAGATGCTCTTAGAGCATCCACAGTCGTTTTCTATTTCTCCCATTTTTCCATATTATAGCAAACGGTGCGCTGCGCTTGTTTGCTATAATTGCCATTTTTTCCATTCGTCTCAAATCTGTTTCTCAAATTTGAGAAACGAAAGTAAGAATTCTCAAATATAGAAGACGGGGAATCATATACCGTCCGAGGGATTTTAATATTTTTTTTATTTAAAAAAGGGTCGGACGGGGAATGATACCCCGTCCTTACCTTTTAAAAATTCTTTTTTTTGGGAAAAAATCCCCAGACGGGGAGTCTTCTCCCGTCCGGGAGAAGATACCCCGTCCGGGGGTATTTTCCCTTTTTTTTTTTTTTTTCTTTTTTGGGTTTTTTTTCCCAATTTGCCCTTCGATCTCTATTGAACGAATTTAAAAGTCCAGGGGTAATTTGGTCTTTTGCCAAATGAAAAAAATTTGAGAAACAACGACTACAGTATACTACTCTATATGCTATTACTGTAGCTGCCATATTTTGGCAAATGAGAATAACGACTGTGGATGCTCTTACTAAGCTCAAACTTTATATTTCAGTCTCTCTCTCATTTAATTATATATTCCTAATTGTTATGTAGGCAATCTTGTTTGCCTAGTCCTAAAATGTTTACTACTCGAGCAACAAATTGATGGTAAGATTGAAAGAAAAAGAAGAGATCGATTCAACCTAAATGACCTCTCCACTCTTAAAATTGGCAGTAGTAGTATATGCAGTCGGACTAGTTGCTCTTCTATGGGCGATCTACGTCTACTACAAAAGACGAAGAGGAAGAATTGATGCATCGCAGCAGGCGAGCAATGCCAGCGAGGTTGATGAGGAAATGAAGGACAGCGAGAAGAGTGGTACCGAGGTGAAGAATAATGAAGCTGTGATGGCTGCTGAAGAACGGCGGAAGTTGGTGTTTATTAAAGGCGATGGTGGGTTTGATCTTGACAAGCTTTTAGCGGCATCCGCGGTGAGTTTGGGAAAGGGGAGCTTTGGAGCAGGGGCAGATGTAGCATATGTTCAGGGGGGGGCACGGACCCCACTGAAAAAAAACTACAGTGTAATTTTTTTTTATATAAGTATTATAGGAACCCAGTGAACTAAAAGAAAGGAACCCACTAAAAATTAATTAGCAACCCACATCTCTATTAAAGCCCAAAATTAAAATAAAGCCTAACTGGAAAATGAACCAAAAACTTTGAAAATAACAAGTCTATTAGTCTCAGCCCAACTCAAAATTAACCTCTATTAATCTCACTGTCTCAGCTCCCGTTCCTCACTTCACCCAATTGAAAAAAACAGAACAGAAGTCTCCTCTGCCTCTCTACAGCTCTGCTTGTCCTCTCGGCGTTGAAAGATTGAAACTCAAAGTCCCGGTGTAGTAATTCTCTCGGTCTCGGATCCTCTCTCATACTCCTTTGCTAAGCTCTACTATAGGTTAGTTTACTTTACTTTATCCAATTTATTATTTATTTTTTTGTTAATAAATTACATAATTACATATTTAAAGATTATTAGGCAATCTTAGCTCTTAAGAAATTTATATGAATTTAAATTTATCTATATAAATGATTAATGATAAATATTAATCACTTAGTGACTTTGTTGGTAGTAAAATTTTAATAAATGAAATGGTTAATTAATTATTGTTATTATTTTTTGACAATTAACAGATACAAAATGAAAAGATTTTTCTCAAGCATAAATGTTCCTCAACCGCTTGAACCTCCAACCTCGGAACCATCAGTTGAACAATCATCGAGAACAAATATTTCTCAATCTAGTTCTACGCCTTCAATGCCTAAATTAATTGATTTAAAAGAGCTTCCTTCGAATCCATTTAGGAAAAAATTTTTAGATTATCATCCTAATCAAAGAGATGAAATAAGGCGGACATACTTGATTAGAGGACCTTGTCAACCACGTGGTCATGAATTCAAAACTACAATCATGGGAGGTAAACCAAGACGCTTTAATACTACATGGTTTGATAAATATGGTGGTTGGTTGGAGTATAGTATGAAAGCCGATAAAGTCTTTTGTTTGTGTTGTTACTTATTTAGTGATCACGTTGGAAGACAAGGAGGGGGTGATGCATTTGTGGTTGAAGGTTTTTGTAGTTGGAATAAAATGGATAGACTTAAAACTCATGTTGGTGATGTTAATAGTTCACATAATAAGGCTGTTAAAAAATGTGATGATCTAATGAGGCAAGACCAATCTATTGCAGTTGCAATACATAAGCAAAGTGATATTACAAAGAATGAGTATCGTATTCGATTGAATGCTTCAATCGATGTTGCTAGATATTTGTTGAACGGTGCATTACCTTTCCGTGGTCATGATGAGTCAAAAAACTCTTTTCATAGAGGTCATTTTTTGGAGATGATAAAATACACACAAAATCAAAATGAAAGTGTCCGTAAAGTTACATTGAAAAATGCTCCGGGAAATAGTCAAATGGTGTCTCCTAGCATTCAAAAGATATTTGTCATTGCTTTGCACAAGAAGTACTCAAATCTATTCTTGCAGAAATTGGTGATGATGTATTTGCCTTGTTAGTTGATGAGTCTAGTGATGTGTCTAAAAAGGAACAAATGGTTGTTGTTTTGAGATATCTTGATGCACGGGGAATGGTTAAGGAGAGATTTGTTGGTCTTGTTCATGTAAAGGAGACATCTTCTTTAACTCTTAAATATGCTATTGATTGCTTATTTGCTGAATTTGGTTTGAGTTTGAAACAGATTAGAGGGCAGGGTTATGATGGTGCAAGCAATATGCGTGGTGAGTTTAATGGGTTAAAAGCTCTAATCATGAGAGAAAATAGTTCAGCATATTATGTACATTGTTTTGCTCATCAACTTCAATTAGTTGTTGTGGCGATTGCAAAAAAACATTTTGCTGTTGGAGATTTCTTTGACATGATAGCGGTCTTGATAAATGTTGTTGGTGGTTCTTGCAAACGAACAGATATGATTCGAGATAGTCAAAAAGAGAGGTTGTTAAAAGAGATAGGTTGTGGTGAGATAGAAACTGGAAGTGGGTTGAATCAAGAGCTTTCTTTAATAAGAGCGGGTGATACACGTTGGAGTTCCCATTACAAAACACTTTTACGTTTGGTTGATTTATTTCCAAATGTTATGGATGTGCTTAGCTTTGTTGAAAAGGAGGGTGAGAAGGATTTACAACAACGTCAAGCAAATGGTCTTCAAATATACTTCACATCTTTCGATTTTGTTTTCTATTTGCACTTGATGTTGCACATCTTTGGGCTAACTGAATCTCTATCAAGAGCTCTACAAAGAAAAGATCAAGATATCTTGAATGCTATGTCCATGGTGAAATCAACTAAGCGAAAATTGCAGAAGTTTAGATTTGATGGTTGGGATCCTCTTTTGATGAAGATCTTCTCATTTTGTGATAAACATGGCATTGAAAAGTTGAACATGATGGAGCCTTATATTAATCCAAAAAACCGACGACAAAAAACAGGAATCACATATGAGCATTATTATTCTTTTGATTGTTTTAATGTTGTTGATATGCAAATTGCAGAGTTCAATGATCGTTTTAATGAGGTCAACTCTGAATCGCTCGTCTGTATGGCTGTTTTAGATTCACGTGATTCATTTGGTGCATTTGATCCGTTACAGTTGATGAGGCTAGCTGAATTATATCCTGATGATTTTGATTCCATGGAGAGGATGGCTCTTGAGCATGAACTTATCATTTATATTGATAATTTGAAGGAAGATGAAAGATTTGCACATTTGAATGGCATTGGGGATCTTGTTAAAGTGATGGTGCAAACTAAAAAACATCTCTCTTATCCTTTGGTGTATCGATTACTAAAACTTGCATTGGTTTTGCCAGTTGCAACCGCAACAGTGGAGAGGTGCTTTTCTACAATGAAGCTTGTGAAGTCGGATTTGCGCAATCGAATTGGTGATGAATTCTTAAGTGATTGTCTTATTTCGGCTATAGAAAAGGAAGTTCTTGCCAATGTTACTAATGAAGATGTAATAAATCAATTTCAAAAGATGAAAACTCGTAGGGAGCAAATTTAGAATGTAAAACATTTCTTATTTATTTTAGTATTGTACTTTCTTAATTGTTATCGTATTTATTTTTGTATAAGGACCCCACTGAACTAAATTCCTGGATCCGCCACTGCTTTGGAGGGACGTTCAAGGCGACTTTCGATGATGGGAGAGCATTTGTGGTGAAGAGGGTGAGGGATTTGAGCCCTTTGACTAATGAGGAGTTTGGTGAGAAGATGAGAGTAGTTGGTGAATTGAAGCATCCAAATGTGTTTCCTATCCTAGGGTATTACTATGAAAAAGAGGAGAAGTTATTGGTGTACAATTTGGCTGAGAAGGGGAACCTCTTTGCTCGGATTCATGGTAATTTTGTTTCATTTCTTAATTTATATCGACGAATCATTAGAGTTGAACTTTAGTACATATATGACAATGAGAAAAGGAAACCTCTACAGAGTATTTGTAATTATATGGTGAGACATTTCATGGATGATCACCATCCTTCGCTTTGTTTTACAATGTCTACATAATTTCAAGCAGTTTGGACATTGCTTATATATGTTTGAAGTGATTGTGAAATGGCTGATTTTGGCAATAGCATAATAAATTGGTACTATTATGCAATGCACGAGTAAATAGCTTTCAAATGTCTTATTTATGGGCACGCACTCGTCTTTTGATATTAGAAACACAATGAACAGTACCGACCGTCAATTACAAGTAATTAGTCTATATAAGAAATTTTTTTAACTATAAGTATGAGGTTCCTTCTTCTCTCTATAGTCTATATTTTGCATAATTACTATTAGAAGATTTTATGTTGAGAAGGTGTATGGTCTAAGAAGGGAAAACTATGTGGGTTTTTTTTAAAGGAAACAAAAGGGAAAACTCTGTTAGTCCCCTCTGTTCTTATTAATTTTTGTTCATCCACACTAATGAACATCTACTGGCATAATTTTGAGTGAAGGAGGCAGAGGGAAAAGCACTAGAATCCCATTCAAATGGAACTCCCGGCTCTTGGTAGCCAAATCAGTTGCTGGAGCAATGGAATTCCTTCACCAACAAGCAAATGCATTACCCATAACCCCTCATGGCAATCTCAAATCGTCCAATGTACTCCTAGAATCCGACTCTCACGCTCTTGTGGCCGACTATGGCTTGATGCCCCTCCTGTCATCTACCATCGCCCCGTTAAGATTGATCATGTATCGGTCTCCTGAGTACCAAAATTCCCGAAAACTCTACAAGAAATCTGATGTTTGGAGCTACGGATGCCTACTGCTGGAGCTGTTGACAGGAAAGATCCCTGCCAATTCTACCAACCGAGGGGGTACTGGGCGTGAGATCGTCAATTGGGTGCATCGAGCAGTGAGGGAGGAGTGGACAAGCGAGGTTTTTTGACAGGGAGATTGGATCGGAGAGGGGTGCATTGCAGGGAATGTTCAAGTTGCTTCAGGTGGGACTCTGGTGTTGCGAAGTGTCATTGACTAAAAGGCCAGACATGACCGAGATGGTAAAGGAGGTGGAGGGGATATTTTCACCGAATCAGATGGCGGTGGAGAGCGGCGACGAGGAGTCAGAGGGATCGTTTACTAGTGATTCAGTTTCAGTTTCAAGCATTGCAATTAACTGAATAAATAATTGCCGCTCTCCGCTCTCTGCCCTCCATCGCCGGGAGAAAATCTTGATTCTATATGTCATATATGAAAGCAAAACAAAGAAAGACCAACTTTGTGGTATCATTTGTTTTCTCGTAACTTACCATCACTCAGAAGTTCCTCTCTCTAAAGTTGGAATCTCCAAGCTCTCAAAGCTGTTTTCGTAGTTAGGGGGCATGTATGGTATAAGAGCATCTGTAGTTGTTTGCTAAATATCGATAAAATAGATATTTGGCTTAAAAATGCGCTGCACTCGTTTGCCAAATATCCATTTTATCCATATTTCGCTACAGTCGTTTGCTATAAATGAGAATGGGTTTGAGATTTATCTATAAATGAGAATGGGTTTGAGATTTATCCATATATGAGCGACGGCACTCGAAGTGCCGTTGCACAAAAAAAACTATTATTTTTTTCGTCGGACGGCATTTGAAGTGCTGTCCCTTGATTTTTTTTTCAATTAAAAAAAACCCCAAAATGATTAAATCCCTCGGACGGCACATGAAGTGCCGTCCCTTGCCTCCGCATATCTCGGACGACACTTCATGTGCCGTCCGGAGATTTCTGCAATTTTTGAATTTTTTTTGCAATTTTTGAAATGTTTTTGTAATTTTGTATTTGTTTTTGCAATTTCTGAAATTTTTTTGTAATTTTTTGTAATTTTTTCGTAATTTGTAAAATGTTTTTGTAATTTTTTAGAATTTTTTTGTAATTTTTTATTTGTACTCCGAGGACGAATTTTTATGGTTGAATGACGTTAATCCCTCGGACGGCACATCATGTGCCGTCCCTTGGATTTATTCATAAAAATAGCTTTTAGACGACTCCAGCAAAACTTCTTTTGCTATTTCTATATATGCATATATGCATTTTTTTTCCCCAACGACTACAAATGCTCTAATTGTTGACTTTTTTTTTAAAGGGAAAGTGTGGCTCGATCAAAGGACTCTGAATTCAAGCTATCATACCTATCAGAACATTGCCTGTTAGTTAGTTGTTGACTTCTTGTTGTATAACTTCACCTAATAATTTTTATTGACAAAATTGAATGTTATTTCTCACCAATGACGTCTTGCCATCTTGAGCAAAAAAATTATTTGTAATAATATATTTATTATTACAAAAAGGGCAATACTCCGCTCTGCCATAACATGCAGAAGACGACAGCCGAAGGAAAGGCGACAGCTTTGGGGAAGGCAACAACCGAAGGAAAGCTCTCGACCAAGGAGTGGGTCAAAAAGCTTTGGTTTGCGCCAGAAAAAGAAAAAGAAACTGATGAGGAGCAGTTGCGACAGGTGCCAGAGACGGCCCTGGGAAAAGAGGCGAACTCAGGTCTGCCCAACCTCAAGAAAAAGTGCTCAAAGGAGTTGGAAGTGAGCGCTGAGGGAGTGGGTATGATGAACAAGCTTTTGGAAGGGGGCGATTCTGGGAAAGATGGCAGAGGTTTTGGAGCGAAGGAGATGAGCATAAATGGGAAAGAAGACGCAGATGAATCGTCTTCTTCTGCTTTGTTAACAAAGGCAACTTCTAACGCAGGGGGACTGGGTGGAAAAGAGAGTACTTCACAGAGAGGAGATTTGGGGAAAAAAGACAGGATTTTTGGAGCGGTTGAGGGCAAAGAAAGTGAGGTTGAAGACGAAAAGGGGATAAATGGTGACGCTTTGGGGTTATCGAAGACAGTTTCGAGTCTCACGTCTTCTGAGGCCACCGCTCGATCCACATACCCAGCTTTGCCACCTGGCATGGGGGGTAGCGTTACCGCTGCCCCCATCATTGCTGCTTGCGCGCTTAACCAGGCAAGCAGTAAGGTGGACCGCCGGAGCACGTTTACGCAGTACATTGGCCCTTCGGAGAGTATGACACTACATCCTTCTTTTATAGGCATGGGTGGGCCAAAAGAGGGGTCCACAATGCAATCTACTACCTCTAAAACGTGTTTTTTGCTACAAACAGGTATTCAGATAAATTCTCAAATGAGGAGCGGGCCCTATGAGGGGACCGTAAAGGAGAGTACAGACACTACTATTGGAATTCCAGGTGGCGGCCCCAATGAGGAGTCCGCAATAGGCGAGCAGCAGCTACCGCAGGGAGCTCAGCATTTAGATAGCGATTGTGACGAGCGCCTAAACCTTGACGTTGATTTTGACTACACAGATGAGGACTCAGAGGACTTAGAATTTATTGCTGATACACAAAAGGAGCTCTCGCCAGAGATGGTGCTGTCCACTTTGCCAGAGTCGGCCTCACGATTCAGTACTGGATCGTCTCACAGGACAGTTGGTTTTAGGGTACAATGGTCGCCCAAGAGGGCTCATGCGGAGTCCTTGGATGATTTTTTGGAGAGAGCTGTGGCCGCCAAAACGGCTAAACACATCAATGGAAGTACAAAATTTTTCTTGCTAATATTTTAAATTTCATGTCAGACTCTGAAGTTTTTCTATTAGCTATGACCTGTGGTTTGGAAGTTTGTGATAAAGAACGCAACGCGTTACTTCTTAACAAAATGAGGGGTTGGGAAACTGAGAGGGCTAAATCTAGTTTTCATAAGGAACTAGGATCCAACTCTAGGGGGATAACGGTCTCTGAGGGCGAAACCCGCCCGAGTCCCTCACACACTATCATCTCGGACATGGTTCCCCAATGAATACGCTATTCTGGAACGTCCGGGGTCTGGGGGATAAAGGTAAAAGAGATATGGTTAGAGACGTTATCACGAAGTCCAAGGCGGAAGTGGTTGGGCTTCAGGAGACCAAACTTATACATGGGACCAAACTCAAGAGAATAGGGAGGAACAGAATCAAGGAATGGGTTTTACGCCCATCTGCGGGAGCCTCAGGGGGAATTGCCATTGGCTTCAACTCGGACCTGCTTACTTGTTCAGAGGTCTATAATGGTACATTCTCCCTGACTACACGACTGGAACGACGATCTGATAAGTATATGCAGACTATCACAGTTGTTTATGGGCCGAACGTGGCTTCAGAGCATTACGCCTTTTGGCAAGAACTGGTCAACATTCGTCCTTGTTGCCGCTGAATCTGGTGTGGGGGCAAACAGATAGTATTTGTGGATTCTTGGGTAACTTTGAATAACAAACCTGTTACCTGTTCCGTCGGAGTTTGACCGTTGCTCCCGCCGTTCACCTGCAAAAAGTGCGAGACACCGGGGTTGTTCCTGGCGACGCACCCTCTGACAAAAGAGGGTAAAATTATGAAAGAGCGTAAAATTGGCAAAAGATTGATTACCTCTTAATGGAGATGGATGGGGGGTATTTATAGGCGCCGTTGGGGTCAGATTGGGAATGTAATCCCTATGGTTAGATAAGGAATGTAATTCCTAATTCCCAGTGAAAGGATAGATATGAATCAGGGCCGTTGATTAGGATTAATCAGAAACCCTAATTCTATCCGTTCTGGATCGGGTTCGCTATGGGTTGAAGCCCGCACCCAGTTGAAATAGATTCGTTCGCGGGTTATTGGATTTTTTGGGGAAAAGACCCAGGACCCGCTTCAGACCTATTGGTATGTGAAATTACCATTTTACCCCCAGGCTTTAAGATTCGTTCTCGATTTGGACGGTTCCGATTTAACCCCATTTTTAGCCATATCACGAGCCCCCCACCCCCGAAGACTGAGCTTGATCAGCCTTTGAGGAGTAGTTTTACTATTTTAATGGCTGGCGGAGTTGTATCGGAGTCCAAATGAATGGTTTCGAATCTTTGCAAGAGGCAGTATGGTGATTTTCTAAGTTAGTTGCGTGCTCCGAGTTGTTCTCGAGCTCTTCTGGTTATCCGATGATTTTTATCTATTTTTTGGAATATTTACTTAATTTTGCGAAGTGTCGATTCATCGTTCGGGGGTCTTAATAAATGATCCTAGGCAATAATTACTTAGTCGGGGGTTCAAAAATATTTCCCCGACTTTATAATTATTTTCCAGGATTTTTTATTAATTTTCCCGAATTTTCAACCATTTTTTCGCAATTTTTAAATAAATAAAATGATTTTAATAAATAAAATACTGAATTATGGCGTGGCGTGATCTGGACCGTTGATCCTGAGCGAGTGCGAATTTCTGAAAGATCGGATGGACCAAGTCGCTCGGCAGTAATTTCCTCGCTTTGGTGGGTCGGATGGGCACTTGCTCGGAATCCGAGCGAAGTGGCTCAGTTCTTCCCTCGCGCAAGTGGCTTGGATTGGCAGTCGCTCGACTTGGAATTCCGAGCAACGTGGAGCGATCCGAGCGGTTGGATCTTAGCGCAAATCTTGAGGCAGACATGATTCCCAAGAAAAACTATCTTGTCGTTTAGTGGATGTGGCGCAATCTGTGCCGTCCATCATCTCAAGCGTGAATTTTGTAATGATCCAATGGCCGGGGATGCTCGGCAGCATTTTTCTTCACTTTCGAGGGTCGGATTGGCACTTGCTCGGAATCTGAGCGATATGGCTCGGTTTTACCCTCGCGCAAGTGGCTCGGATCGCTAGTCACTCAGTTCGGAATTCCGAGCAACGTGGAGCGATCTGAGCCATTGGATCTTGGTGCGAATCTTGAGGCGGCACAGTTCCCAAGAAAATGCTATCTTGTCGTTTAGTGGACGTGGCGCAATCTGGACCGTCTGATCGAAATCTTACGCGAATCTTGAGGGAAAAGTCGTTTTTCTCCATTTCGTAGCTCGGATTGGCACTTGCTCGGAATCCGAGCGAAATGGCTCGATTTTTCCCTCGCGCGAGTAGCTCGGATTGCTAGTCACTCTGTTCGGAATTCTGAGCGACGTGGAGCAATCCGGACCATTAGATTGCGGCGCGAATCTCGATGCTGGCTCAGTTCCCAAGAAAACACTATCTTGTCGCGTAGTGGCGCTGGCATGATCTGAGCCGTCTGATTGAGATCCTACGCGAAGTTTGAGGGGAAAGTTGTTTTTCTCCATTTCGTAGCTCGGATTGGCACTTGCTCGGAATCCCAGCGAAATGGCTCGGATCGCCTGTCGCTCGGGTGTTGGATCCGAAGGACGTGGAGCGATCTAGGCCGTCGGATGATGGCACAGATCTTGATGCTGGCTCAGTTCCCAAGAAAACACTATCTTGTCGTGTAGTGGCGCTGGCAAGATCTGAGCTGTCTGATCAAGATCCTACGCGAATTTTGAGGGGAAAGTCGTTTTTCTCCATTTCGTAGCTCGGATTGGCACTTGCTCGGAATCCGTACGAAATGGCTCGGATCTCCTGTCGCTCAGGTGTTGGATCCGAGGGACGTGGGGCAATCTAAGCCGTCGGATGTGAAGTGCCGAGCTACTTTACTTGGGTTGAAACGTCCCTTCCTTTCCCAACAGTTGTGGCTCTTCGTTACTTAGCCGTTTGGGCTTTTGTAACGTTTCATTTGAGGCCCAAGAGTTGCGGCCTTACGTTACAAAGCCCAAGAGGCATATTTTTCACTATAAGTTTTCACCCCTACATCATTTCACCTCATTTCTCACTTTCACTTCCTCACTCTTGGTTTTTACTTTTTAGCGAAGTTTTTAGCTCTCGAGTGGCACTGCTAGCTGTCGCGGCGAGGCGTTTCGAACTCCGGCGATCTTTTTCGGCCATACTAGTCATTTCGAGGTCAGTCCTTCTCCTCATCTTTGTAAAATGGTTAAGATTTCTTCCACGGATGAGACCCCCTCCTCGGACCTAGGCATCAGCCGAGCGGTCAGGCCGAGCAAGGATAAGGGGAAAGAGGTAGTGGAGCCGACCGAAGAGACTACAGTCCGGCCGAGTATGGATGTGGAGGTTTCCGAGCCTCTTCAGGAGGTGTTGGTCCGAGCCAGCAAGGGCAAGGGAGTGGAAACGATAATTGAGCATCCGAAGGCTGCAGGGGAGCTGGGTCGGCAGCCGATCATTCTATCGAGCGTTGGCGGTGTGCGGAGCTACTCCGGAGAACTGTTGGAGAGAGTGATGCAGGGCACCGCCAAGTCGGTCGAGGAGAACGAGCCGAAGGAAACATCCGAGGTGGATCAGATCTCTTCGGTGCTGACCGAGGCGGATTTGCATCGGATCCGGAGCGGGTTCCAAATCCCTACGGAGTACGGGCTCCTTCTCCCTGGCCCTGGTTTCCGAGCGTGCACCTCGTCCTCGGCCAACTTATGCGTATTTCCCGCGGATTCCCTGAATGCCGGTCTTCGACTACCGCTGCACCCTTTCGTGGTCGATGTGCTGCAGTGGTATGGCTTGTGTCCGGCTCAGCTAATGCCGAACACCTGGCGACACGTCACGACGTTCGTTCTTCAATGCCAGGAGGTCGGTGCAGAGCCTAACATGTTCATCCTTCGGAGTCTCTACCGACCCTGCCAGCCAAGCAAAAATGAGCAGAGATACTATCTCTCGCCGAGGAAGGGAGTGAAGCTGATCGAGAATCCGGACTCGATCAAGCATTGGAAGGAGAAATACTTCCTCGTCCGAGCTCCCGAGCCATGGGTGATCTCGACGGTATGGTCGAGGGACGGTCTTCCGAAGCGGGCGAAGAAAGAGCCCGTGCTCAGCAACGAGGAGGCGGAAGTCGTGCAAAAGTTGCTCAGTCTTCCGACCCTCAGTTGGAAAGATATCACCGAGGAGGCATTATTCCGAGGGGGTCTCAGTCCGATCAACCCTAGTATGACTCTTCTTTTCTTGTTTTATCTTTGAAGTTTTGGAAAATTTTTCTAACTTTTTTCACTCGGCTTGTGCAGAATCCTCCGGCATGGACTACAAAGGTTTGATGGCAAAGGCCCGAGCGGCTAGGGAGCAGGAGACGAGGAAGAGAAAGAGGACCGTGTCCGGGCCTCAAGGCGGCCGAGCGCCTAAGTTACCCTCGGTCTCTCCGACCCCCGAGCGACAGGTTGTTGAGGCTACTTTGGTCGAGACTGTTCAAAGCATTGTCGTTCCGACCGCCGCAACTACCTCGGATGTGCCGACCCCAACGGTGCAAACAGACGCTCCAGGATCTTCCCACGGAGCGTTCAACATCAGTGCGGCGTTGGCTCTCGATGTCCCGCCTCTCACAGCCGAGGCGGAGAAGATTCTGACCGAGGAGCATAAGTGCATCTTCGTCCCTGACTGGCGGGTCATGAAGGTCAACGGGTTCTTGGGGGACGGCAACATTTGCATGCAGGCGGTGAAGCACCTGCCGACCCCCAAAGACTGAGCAGCGCTTAAGGCCGATGAAGTTGGTGATGCAGCGATGCAGATCGCTCGGAACACTATGTCGGTAAGTAGTAGATTACTTTGAGAATTTTTCTAAGTTTTTGCGCTCGTTCTCGACTGTTTCTTGTGTTGCTTGTAGACCTTCTGCCACTTCAACTATTTGCTCGAGGAATTCGCGTGCAAGGAGAAGGAGATGACCGTTCAGAACGACCGGGAACGGTTGGAGCAGTCTAAAGCAGTGAAGGAGCTGGAGGCCGAACAGTTGCGTTCTACTTCGCTCGAGGCCGAGGTCGCCGACTTAAAGGCTCAGCTCGTCGAGGCGCTGAGGAGTTCTGCCGCCGAGGCTTCCAAGACCGAGACTCTTGAGAAGGAGAGGGCTCGGCTTGAAGGAGAGCTGACTCAAGCTCAGAAGGCGACGGAGGAGGCCCTGACCGAGCAAGCGGCGAAGGTGGCGGCTGCAGAGAAGGCTGTTCGGGACGGGCCGAGCACTGAAGCATGTCGTCGCTCGGAACCCCGGGTTCGACGTCTCGTCCTATTACTTCTACGACTCTGCGGAGGGTGAGGAAGAGCTGCCCTTGGCTGAGTTCGATCCGAGGCTGGAGGGCGAAAACCCCGAAGGCGAGGGTGGCCCCGAGGGTGCAATCGTGGCTGTGCCAAGCGACGATGAGGTCAACCCCTGACTTTTTCATCTCTTCTCTTTTTCCGTTCTTCTTCTTCTTTTTGTAATGCCTAACTGCGGACTGGCCACCGCTTTTTGTAAACTTTTGACTTTTAATGAAATGATTTCGTTTTGGCTGAACATTACAAAATTTCGCGAATTTATTCAACTCTTTTTGCTCGGATTGTGTCTTCGAGTGTCGAAGACTTCTTTTGATCTTTCTCCGCTTTTCAGTTCGAGTTTGGTCCGATTACTGAAGTCTCCTATCTCCGTACTGAGTTAGAGAAAATGAAGGATGCCCTTTCTCGTAGTCAGGATAAGGCGTTTTATGACTTTTTGAAGTTGGAGGACATCAAAGCAACTGCGAGAGGATATCTTCGCAAGTTGAGGGAACTACAGAAGCAACCTCGACAAACTCGTCTCGAAGGCGAGATAGAGTTGCTCCGTAAGGATCTCTTTGATGTCGAACAAAAGAATAGCGAACTACTGGCGGAGGTTCGTCATCTAGAGGTAACGGTGAAAGAGCATTCGGCGGAGGAAGAGGAGTTAGCTTCGAAGGTGGGGAAATTGACGTCCGAGCGCGATGAGTTGTCGGCAAGAATTGACAAACTGAGGAGGATCACGATCGACAGAGGCATCGAAGTGACTCATCTCCGTCGTATTGTGGCCGATAGCACTAACGTCGCAGGCTCGTCCAAACTTCCCCATTTCAAAGCATCGGCGGAAGACGATATTCTGAGAGATAGGATCGTCGAGCTAGAGGAGGAGATTGCAATGCTGAAACCTCAGCCCGTAAGAGCCAATGTTCACAGTACGTCGTGTACTCGCGAAGAGAGCGAAAGAGGTATCTCGTTCTATGAACTTGCGACTCGTTCGCCTGCAGTTAGGCAGAGCCCAGCTGACGCTCAGAGTGGTGTAGCCGTTTCGTCTAGTGGCGCCTCGGTTGGGGCCACAACTAGAATTAGCAGCGAAGGGGGGTCTCGCTTCGCTGGTTTAGAGTCGAGCTCAGAGGTGAGGCGACGCCGCCCTCGTGTGTCTCTGAACCGAAGTGTTCCCCTACCAAAGAAGTGTTAAATAAGTTGTATTATGCTCTTCAAGTTATTGTAGAAATTCGTTGTAGTGTCAGCCTTGTCCGGGCTCTTAATAAAAAAGTTTGTTTTGCTTCGGTTGTTTGAATGTTGCGTTGGCTGGTATTAGTTTAAGTACAACTCTTCCAACTTTTGACAACTACTCAAAATCAGAAGCAAACTCCTTTCTTATGGGCGACCTACTTCTAGCTTGTTTGATAGAGCTTGAGAAGTGGAGTCGGGCCAAGTGTTGGACTTTGAACTCGTCGCTAGATTTTGTTCAACAGTTGTGGGAGCAATTCCGAATGGTGACCCACTCCTAGACCGCTTAAGAGCGAGCCTTGCGGAGCAGAATCGAACCAAGTGTTGGACTCTGAACTCGTCGTTAGAGTTTGTTCAACGGTTGTAGGAGCAATTCCGAATGGTGACTCACTCCTAGCCCGCTTAAGAGTGAGCTTGCAGAGTGGAATCGAACCAAGTGTTGGACTCCGAACTCGTCGTTAGAGTTTGTTCAACGGTTGTGGGAGCAATTCCGAATGGTGACCCACTCCAGCTCGCTTAAGAGCGAGCTTGCGGAGTAGAATCGAACCAAGTGTTGGACTCCGAACTCATCGTTAGAGTTTGTTCAACGGTTGTGGGAGCAATTCCGAATGGTGACCCACTCCTGTCCGCTTAAGAGTGAGCTTGCGGAGTGGAATCGAACTAAGTGTTGGACTCCGAACTCGTCGTTAGAGTGAAGAGTAAAGGCAGAGAGATGCAAGAAATTTTACAAGTAATAATGTGAAAAAACTTTCTTTATTAATGACTAATTGTTGGCTGCTTCTAAAGTTGCGAGTCGTTATTACAAGAGAGAAATAAAGGAAAAAATACAAGTAAAAGGAGAGGAACGGTTTCGACATCCCAGAATACTTAGAGAGGCGTTAGTGCTCTCTCTTGGTATTTCAAGAGATGGTCGGCATTCCAAGTCCTGGGGATCTCCCTGCCGTCGAGGTCTTCTGGTCTATATGTCCCGGGCCGAACTACTTTGGCGATCTTATAGGGTCCCTCCCAATTTGGAGCGAGTTTGCTCTTCTGACCAGGAAAAGAGATGGCTAACTTTCTGAGGACCAAGTCCCCTTATTTGAGGTCCGTAGGACGGACTCTCTTATTGTATGCCAACTCGATCCTTCTCCGGTAGCTTTGTTGACGAATGGCAGCTCTTTCACGGTTCTCATCAATTAAGTCTAGATTTGCTCGGAGCTCTCTGGCATTTTGTTCTTCTTCATAAGCCATTAGACGAGGAGAGGGTATACCAACTTCTAGGGGGATCATAGCTTCGGACCCATAGGTGAGATTGAATAGGGACTCTCCTGTGGGGATCGATTTTGTGGTGCGGTAGTTCCACAACACATTAGGGGAGCTGATCGACCCATAAGCCTTTGGAGCATTTATCCAACCTCTTCTTAATACCGGAGAGGATTTGTCGGTTAGCATTCTCCACTTGGCCATTCGACTGCGGATGGGAGACGGAGGAGAAACGTTGTTGGATGGCGAGGTCTTCACATAGAGCTAGGAAGGCAGCCCCGGTGAACTAGGGTTCCGTTGTCCGTAATGAGGACCCGAGGGACACCAAATCGGCAGATTATGTTCTTCCAGAAGAACTGGAGTACCTTGTTCTCAGTAATTGTGGCCAAGGGCTCGGCCTCTATCCACTTTGAGAAGTAGTCGATTGTCACGACTAAGAACTTGAACTGGCCGGGAGCTGGTGGGAAAGGCCCTAGTAAATCCATTCCCTACATTACGAAAGGGATAGGACTTGATAGGGAAGTGAGTGGAGCTTGTGGAAGGCGACGGATGTTGGAGTACCTCTGACAAGAGCTGTATTGCTGAACGTGCCGTTCGGCGTCTTGTAGGAGAGTGGGCTAGAAATATCCATAATTCAACACTTTGCGGGCTAGGGATCTGGACCCTGAATGTGACCCACCGATGCATTCGTGAAGTTCTTGCAGGGCGTAGTCGGCTTGTTCGGGGGAGAGGCATCTCAAATAAGGCCTGTCGTCTACCTGTGTGAAAGAGCGCTTGTATAGGATGCCCTCGATAAGTGTGTATCGCTCTGCTCGGGTTCTCACTCGGTGAGCTTCCTTAGGATCCTCGGGGAGGAGCCCATCCCTCAGGAACTCAACGAGGGGTTTCATCCAGTCATCTTGCAGCAGGACAGGTAGAGACTCCATAGAATCGGAAGTTTCGTCTTCTATACTTGGCTTCAGGAGTACCTCAATCAAGACGGTCTGCTCGAGACCTTGGAGGGAGGAGGAGGCTAGCTTGGAGAGGGCATCGGCCTGGGCATTCTCTTCTCGGGGGATTCGTTGGATGAGGGCTTCTTCAAATAGGGCCATGAGATTCCTGACCTTGGCTAGGTACTTAACCATTCGGTCATCCCGTGCCTCATATTCCCCTAGGACCTGATTTACGACTAGCTGAGAGTCGCTAAAGATTCGGAGGCACTGCGCCCCTGCATTGCGAGCCATTCCGAGGCCGGCTATGAGTGCTTCATATTCTGCTTCATTGTTCGAGGCCTTAAAGTTGATACGGAGGGAGTATTGGAGGATGAAATCATCTGGGCCGGCCAGAATGACCCCGGCTCTGCTTCCCTCGTTACAAGAGGACCCATCCACATAAACCGACCAGACAGGTGGTCCCTTCTTTGCTTGGCTGAACTCGGGGATGGTACTTTCAACTATGAACTCTGCTAGGGCCTGAGCCTTGATTGCGGTCCGAAGCTGATACGTTATATCATGCTGGCTCAGCTCGATAGACCACTTCATAAGCCGACCGGAGGTCTCTGGCTTGTGGAGAACTTGCTTCAGCGGTTGGTCGGTAAGAACGACCACCGAAATGGGACTGAAAGTATGGACGAAGCTTCCTTGCGGCCATGAATAGGGCATATGCCATCTTCTCTATCCTTGGGATAGCATAGCTCGGCATCCCGAAGTACCTTGCTCACATAGTAGATGGGCTTTTGAGCCCGGTCTTCTTCCCTTACTAAAATGGCACTAAGGGTCAGCTCGGAAGCAGCCAAGTAGAGGTATAGGGTTTCGCCTGGAATGGGCTTACTGAGTAGAGGAGGGTTGACGAGATAAGCCTTCAGCTGGTCGAACGACTCCTGTTGCTGTTGACCCCATTCGAAACCTTTAGCCCCCCTGAGGGCCTTGAAGAAGGGGAGGTACTTCTCCCCGGACTTCGAGAGGAAACGCCCTATAGCAGCTAGGGCCTGTAAGCCTCTGAACTTCCTTAACGTTCTTGGGAGGGGCCATGTCTAATATGGCCTTGATTTTCTCAGGGTTAGCTTCGATTCCCCGTTGGCTGACCATGAAGCCGAGGAATTTTCCTGACGAGACTCCGAACGCAAACTTATTCGGATTGAGCCTCATGTTGTGCTTTCTCAGTACATCGAACGCCACCTGTAGGTCGGTCACATGATCGGCCCCTCGGATGCTTTTTACAAGCATGTCGTCAACATATACCTCCATATTCCGACCGATTTGAGCTTGGAAAACCTTGTTGACGAGGCGCTGATATGTGGCACCTGCATTCTTCAAACCGAAGGACATGACCCTGTAGCAGTAGAGGCCCTGGTCGGTTACGAATGAGGTCTTCGGGATATCTGGGGGAAACATACGAATCTGGTTGTAGCCTGAGAAGGCATCCATGAAGCTGAGGAGTTCATGGCCCGAAGTGGCGTCAATCAAAGTATCGATACTTGGAAGAGGGAAGGGGTCTTTGGGGCAAGCTTTGTTGAGATCGGTAAAATCGATACAAATCCTCCAGGTCCCATTGGACTTCTTCACCATTACTACATTCGAGAGCCATTCGGGATAGTTTACCTCCTGTATGAACCGGGCCTTCAAGAGTTTGTCCACCTCCTCTTTTATAGCTAGCTAGCGCTCGGGGGCGAACTTGCGCCTCTTCTACTAGACCGGTTTGGACCCCGAAGCAACACTGAGGTGGTGGACCACGAGCTCAAATTCCGGGCATGTCTGCAGCTGACCAAGCAAAGAGGTCTCGGTTCCTTCAGATGCACTGGACTATGTCGGAGCATAGGGCGGTTGGGAGGGTCTTGCTAACAAAGAACTTTCGGCTTGGGTCCTGCTCAGAGAAGAGCACTTCCTCCAACTCATCCACCGGCTCGGATGTTGGTCGGGCAGCATCTTGGGGGATTTCCAGAGTTTCGTGGGAAAGGACTGGACCGAGGGTAGAGATCATGTAGCACTTACGGGCCGTTTCCTGATTGCCTTTTACTTTTCCTACTCCTGCCCGGGTGGGGAATTTCATCTTAAGGTGATAGGCGGAAGGGACGGCTTCAAGGGCAGCTAGGCTGGGCCGACCCAAAATGACATTGTAAGCTGCAGGGATATCCACGATCATAAAGTCCATCGACTCCGTTCGGGTAGTAGGAGTTTTGCCAGCGGTTACGTCGAGGGTGATCACCCCTTCAATAGTCACTAGGCACTCCTGTGAACCCATGGAGTGTATAGCCAGTGGGCTTGAGCCTGTCTCGGGATAGTTTGAGGCCTTTGAAAGCGGCGAGGAAGAGGATGTTAACGGAGCTTCCATTGTCCACCAGGATCCTCTCCCCTTTAAAGTTAGCCATATGGAGATTGATGACGAGTGCGTCACAATGGGGGGTGCGGACACCTTCAAGATCTTCATCTGAGAATGTGACGGGCACTCCGAGCCCTTTAGGAGGAGGGGTGGCGCGAACCGAATTGACTTCCCTAATGAACGCCTTTCGAGAGGAGTTTGAGGAGCCCCCCATTGGGCCCCCATGAATGAGGTGTAGGACACACTCCTCTTTGAAGTCGGGTGTTTCATCACATTCAGGACGCTTGTTAGCCCCCTGAGGCAGGGGAGGAGGATCGGTTCGATCCTTTCTCGCAAACCTGTTTAGCTGACCCCTCTGGATGAGGGCTTCTATCTCGTTCTTTAAGGCCCGACAATCATTGGTATCGTGGCCATGGTCCCGGTGATAGCGGCACCATTTCTCTTTATCCCTCTTCTTGTCAGGGGTATTCATTTTTGGTGCAGGAGGTATCACCCCCTCCTTCTCAACTTCCATGAGAATTGTGGAGATGTTGGCGTTAAGGGGAGTGAATTTTTCAAATCTGGGAGGAGGTCGGCGCTGGCCGCCATTATCCTTCTGGAGCTTCTTGGCCCCTTCCTCTTCTGTTCCCTTTCTCTTAGACCCAGAGGAAGACCCCTCCAAGTTGGGGTGGTGCTTAGCTTCTTCGGCCCGAATATACTTTTCGCTCCGGAGGAGGAGGTCAGAGAAATTCTGTGGGGGCTTCTTGGCGAGGGAGGAGCGGAGGCTGGAGTTGAGGACATTGGATTGAAATGCAGCTGCAGCGACCGACTGGTCGAGGGATGCTATGGACCTGGCTTCCGCTGTGAACCTTTTCACATAGTCTCTCAGCTTCTCACCCTTCTTCTGGTTGAGGTAAAGTAGCGAAATGCTGGTCTTCTCAGTTCGGCAGCTACTCACGAAGTGGGTGACGAAGAGGGTCTCGAATTGCTCGAAGGAAAATATTGAGGATGGGGCAAGGCAAGAGTACCATTCTCGAGACGGACCCTTGAGAGTTGCGGGGAAGGTCTTGCATAGCAGAGCATCGGAAGCTTGATGGATGAGCATGAGGATCTTGAAGCTTTCGATGTGATCGACGGGGTCAGTCTCCCCGGAGTAAGTCTCGAATTGAGGAGGTTTAAAGCCAATTGGTACCGGGGCCTCAATTATGGTTCGGAAAAAAGGAGGTCGACTAGGGCGAAGGGTTCTTCCTCTAAGCTCTTCTTCTCGGTCTAACTGACCCAAGCGCCTCTCTATGTCATGGAGACGGTGGTAGACAGCGTCATCCATTTGATGGTAATCAACCGAGCCTCTAGACTCGTCTTCGTACGAGGGAGAGCGGGGGCTACGACGACGGTAGCTCCTAGAGCGGCGAGGACTTGGCATGTGCCGGGGGTTGCTAGGAGCTGGGGGAGGAGTTAGGGACTGTCGGCGAGGACTTCGGACCGAGGAGGAGTGGGAATCCTTGGAGCATTGGTGCTGTTGGGACGGAGATTGAGATCTTGTAGGATGGTCGCTTGGAACTATTGGAACTCGGCACGGGTGATGGGTGCCTCATCGTTCCTTGGATGTTGCCGACCGGCAGGGGAATGGGGTCTTCTCCTGTGATGCTCGGGGGACTCTCTCCAACCCCTTCAGGTAGGGGACCTTCTGTAGTCTCGGTGGTGAGGAGATCGCTCATTCGGACGTTGTTGGCGGGAGGCTCCCTCTCGGGCCTACTTTTCATCCAGACGGCGGCGAAGATCCTCATCCTTCTGTCGATTGAGGACGGTATTGCGAAGGTCGGAAGCTCGGGGATTGTGGGAGGCCATAGAATCCGAAGAGGCATTGTGGATGGAGACGTGGTCTTGATGGAGAGGTTGTTTCTGCGGGTTGGGACGCGAGACCCCTGCACCGGCATTTTGAGGACCGGGGGGACCCTTAGGAGGTTGTTGATTCTGGGGAAGGGGCTGGTCCTGTTGAAGAGGGTCCTCGGCTTGAGGCGGAAGTTGCCCCTGCTGCTGAGTGGGTTGAATAAGGACTTCCTGTTGCTGATCGGGGTTGGGTCCTCGGTTGGACCCTCTGGATCTTGCTTTCCTAGGAGGCATGGCTGGAGAAGATCTGACCAACGGGAAGAAGGGAGGCTGCTATTCGTTTGTTCCCACAGACGGCGCCAATCTGTTGTCGCTGAATCTGGTGTGGGGGCAAACAGATAGTATTTGTGGATTCTTAGGTAACTTTGAATAACAAACCTGTTACCTGTTCCGCCAGAGTTTGAACGTTGCTCCTGCCGTTCACCTGCAAAAAGTGCGAGACACCGGGGTTGTTCCCGCGACGCACCCTCTGACGCTCAAGTCAGTAATCAGAAGTGATTATGAAAGAGCGTAAAATTGGCAAAAGATTGATTACCTCTTAATGGAGATGGATGGGGGGTATTTATAGGCACCGCTGGGGTCAGATTAGGAATGTAATCCCTGTGGTTAGATAAGGAATGTAATCCCTAATCTCCAGTGAAAGGATAGATATGAATCAGGGCCGTTGATTAGGATTAATCAGAAACCCTAATTCTATCCTTTCTGGACCGGGTTCGCTGTGGGTTGAAGCCCGCACCTAGTTGAAATAGATCCATTCGTGGGTTATTGGGTTCTTTGGGAAAAAGACCCAGGACCTGCTTCAGACCTATTGGTAGGTGAAATTACCATTTTACCCCCAGGCTTTAAGATTCGTTCCCGATTTTGACGGTTCCGATTTAACCCCATTTTTAGCCATATCAGTCTCCATTGGCGGGGGCCTGGATTGTCGGGGGGGACTTCAATATTACCCAATTTGCGTTCGAACACAAGGGTAGAGGTTCCAGTGACAGGCACAGAGCAGAGTTCAATAGGGTGATAACGGATCTTGAGTTGATAGATATCCCTATTAATGATAGACTATTTACGTGGTCTAACATGCAGTCTACTCCGATTATGGCAAAATTGGACAGGATTCTCGTATCGATAGATTGGGAGGCTAAGTTCCCCCTTGCAACTGCTAGATCGATCCCTAGACCAACGTCAGATCATACTCCAATCCTTCTTGACATTGGGCTTCAGGGAGCCAAAAGACATAGAAAATTCCGATTTGAGAAGGCCTGGCTGGAGATTCAGGGGTTTCACCACCTGGTGATGGAAAACTGGACGCTCCTAGTGACTTGCACACATGCTGCGAGCCGATGGTGTGAAAAAATTCGCAGATTAAGAAAGAGGCTACGTAAATGGAACCGATCTAGGTTCTCGACCATCTGGCGCGCAAAAGATTCCTTGTTGGAAGGAATTGATGAACTTGAAAAGACTGGAGGAATTGAGAGACCTGTCACAGGAGGAAAGAAATAGACTTCTGGAGCTCCGTGAGAATATTGCCAATTTCTATAAGATGGAAGAAATTATATGGCAACAAAGATCTAGAATTCTGTGGCTCAAAGAGGGAGACGCGAACACGGCCTTCTTCCACCGAGTGGCAAGTGCAAGGCGCAGGTCCAATCTTAATTTATCCTTAGAAACAAGCTCGGGGACAGTACAAGATGAACAAGTGACTTCCACAGCCTTCCAAGGATACTACAAGGACCTCTTGGGGAAGAAGAATGACTTCCGGGTCCCACTCAAGAATGATTTCTGGCAGACTTACCAGATCGAGTCATCGCCTTCGCTATCCTGCCTGGAGTCTCCTGTTCTCGGAGGAGGAAGTTAAAAAGGCTATCAGTCACATGGGAGCGGACAAGTCGCCAGGACCAGACGGCTTCCCAATGATGTTCTTCCAAATTTTCTTGGAAGAAATTAAAGGGGACTATATGGCATTGCTGGATGACTTTTTTAATAACAAGCTCAAATTGGGTATGTTTATTTTTGCGGATGTAGTCCTGATTCCCAAACGGGAAGAGGCGTCGAAAGTGGGCGATTTTAGGCCGATCAGCCTCATAAATTGCTCGGTGAAGATTATTACAAAAGTCCTAGCTATCCGCCTGGGGTGTATTATAGACAGCCTTATCAACAAATCTCAATCGAGCTTCATTAAGGGCAGAAATATCCTAGATTGTGTAGCAACGGCAGAACAAGTTATCCACCGCTACCACACGACCAACTCTAAGAGCTTTCTGCTTAAGCTGGACTTTGAGAAAGCTTATGACTCGGTCGATTGGGAGTGCTTGCTGGAAGCTCTCAGGGGCAGGGGCTTCGGGAATAAATGGATCTGCTGGATCAGGCAGTGCTTACAGACTAGGAAAACGGCCATATCAGTGAATGGTAGGTCGGGGCAGCCATTCCCTTGCAGGAAGGGTCTCAGACAAGGGGACCCGCTATCACCACTCCTGTTTACTATCGTAGCGGATGTGTTGAGGATTATGCTGGAGAATTGCCAGGAAAAAGGTTGGATCACGCCAGTGGCCAGTTCCGCGTCTACTAAAGAGTGTACAATCCTGCAATACGCAGATGACACCCTACTCTTTGGTAATGGGTCTAGACGAGAAACTGTCTGCTTTAAAGGGATCCTATACTGTTTTGAGGCCTGGTCAGGTCTTAGGATTAATTTTCACAAGAGTGCACGGACTCCAATTTCCCTATCCGATGATGAAGCAGGGGAACACGCTATTATTTTGAACTGTACGACGAGTGGCTTCCCTATCAAATACCTAGGGTTACCACTCAGACCAGGAAATTATCTAAAGCAGACTGGTTGCCTATCATTGACAGGGTGGAGGACAGACTGTCTGGTTGGAAAGGTAAATCGTTGTCTCTCAGGGGCAGAGTGGTACTCATCAACTCAGTGTTGTCTAACCTGCCAATCTACTACATGTCATTTTTCGAGCTTCCAAGATGGGTGATCCAGAGGATTGACCGGATTCGAAAACGTTTCCTTTGGAAGGGGGCAGACTCAGATAAAGGAGGTTATCACCTCATCAAATGGAGTATCGCTTGCATTAAGAAGAAGCATGGAGGGCTAGGCATCATCAACCTCAGAGATATGAACCTTGCCCTGCTGGGAAATGGTGGTGGAAGGTATTCCACAATAGCGGGGAAGGTTGGTAGGATTTCATTCAACCTTACCTAAGGGGAAAAGGCACGAGAAACCTTGGCTTCCGAGTAGGGGCTAAAGTTTCACGACTCTGGAAAGGAATTGCCAAGGCTAGCGGCCCCTTCAATTCGGCAGTTACGTTAACTATCGGCAATAGCCGATCCACCAGATTCTGGTGGGATAGGTGGTGTGGAGCCCATACCCTGAAGGAAACATTTCCAGAGCTGTATGAGAGGTTGAGTCGACCGAATATGTCCGTTGCTGAAGGTTGGAAAAGGGGAGGCTGGAGACCGACATTCCGAGGAACGCTCACCCCAAATTTACACCAGCAATTGCTGGACATGCAAGCACACATCACACGGGCAGGCACAAGGTGCACACAAGGCCCAGATCAAAAGCAATGGGGACTCGAGAGCAAGGGAGCTTTCTCGGTGAGATCTCTGTATCATCGGATCCCCTTTCGAGGATGCAGACCCAGCTGGGCATAGGTGTTGTGGAGGGCGAAAAACTCCCCTTAAAGTCAGAGTTTTCTTATGGCTAGTGCTCAATAATGCTATCCTCACTAGGCAAAACCTTGCCAAAAGACAACCACAGGTGGCGACCAACTGTGGTTTCTGCGACGTACATGTGGAAGATCTAAACCACCTTTTCATTCACTGCCCAAGAAGTAAGGCAACTATGGTTGAGGTACTCCGAGCCTTAGGAACAGGCGACTATCCCTGCGTATATGAGGATTTGTGGATTGGCCCCAAATTTGCAACGATTCGCCATGATATGAAGGATGCATGGTACATCGCAATAGCGGCAACAACATGGGTGTTATGGCTTGACTGAAATAATTGTTATTTTCGTGTTTCATGTAATAGTATTTCTGGTAACCTGACTCACATCATGCATCTTATCTCTTTTTGGGCTATAACTACGGCCACGGGGGCAAGAGGAATGATAGCCAGAGTATTCCAGGTAGAGGAGTTTGACGATGAGGAGGTAGAGATCGGGCCGACGCTGGACTGAGGGACTGGCTTCACCAGTCATGACAGTGCTTATGCTAGCTTGTGTTTTTGTTTCAACCTACTGTACTCTCTGGTTGCTTAATGTTTGAGTAGTTAGACCTACCCCCCAGGGTTTGTTGGGGGTATATATTTGTTTTCTTTCATTTTCTTCATGCATTGTACTTTTGTTTTGTACTGTTATTTTATCTCGGTATGCCGGGGTTGTTTTATTAACTTCTTATTAATGAAACAGGGTGGCCTTTTTCCACCTTTTACCTAAAAAAATAATATATTTATATTTTCACCTGATCACTTTGAAATTGAATGTTATTTCTTACTAATTAAGCCATATGGTTGTATATCTAATAATATTTATTTTTTCAAGAAATTACTTTGAAATTAATGGGAATTTTCTACAACCAAACGGTACATTTTACAGTCTGAATTACTCCCTCGGGAAAAATAAAACTCAAGTATCAGAGAATACTTGATTTCTATTTATATATGCCACTTTTCGAAACTATTTGCAGAATGGTAACTGTTATTTTAGTATTTGCATTCGTAGACTCAACAACTATGCTTGCCGTTCCTAACGGTTAGTTTAGTCGTTTCATGATCGCCGTTGTGAGACGGCAAGTGCATTTTTTTTTTTTTTTTTTTTTGAGAAACTCGTCGTTCCCAACGGCGAGTTTAGTTTAAAATTTTCAATGAAGACTTTCCGTTGCCAACAGCTAGGAAATTTATACTAGACTTTATGTTGGGAACGACAAGTTTAGGTCAAAAAATTCAATGGAGATTTTTTTCGAAAATTCACTAAGTCCAACAAAAAAAATTACTCTCTGTGAAATTTCATATATCCTCGTCGTTCTCAACAGCGAGTCTGATATAAAGAACCTCACCGTTGAGAACGGCAAGCCTTATTTGATCATTTTGAACTAAACTAGCCGTTCCCAACAGCGAGTATAGTAAAAAGCTCAACAGAGAGTCATTTTAAAAAAAAATTGAACTGAACTCACTGTTGGGAACAACGAGTTTCTAAAAAAATTAGCACTAAACTCGCCGTGTCCCAATGGCGAGCTTGAAACAACTAAACTCACTATTGAGAACAATGAATTTAGTTGTTGAGTTCACGAGCACAAATATTTTGGCAACTGTCATCTTTCTGCAAATAGTTCCGAAAAGTGGCATATAAAAAATATTCAGAATACTTTGTGTCATTGTTAAAATATAAATATGCACATAGTTAATTGTAGATAACACCTAATCTATTTGGAAATAATGCTAATTGTATTCAGTTTTGGCAAACTCAACTTTTTACTGAGAAAGTGTAGAGCTTACAAGCAATTAATGAATATATGCTTTTATATATGTTCCACTATTTATATCTTTTAAGTATATTTTTAGTCTACAAAAGTTGAATATATACAGTAAAACCCCTCTGTAGTGATACTTTATATAGAAATAATCTCTATGTAGTCATAAAATATTCTGATCCCAAGTTGGACCAGTTATAAATAAGAATAAACTCCACATTAAAATAAGTTGTATTTTTTCTAGGTCTCATCTTAAGGAAAACTTCTCCACATAGTAATGATTATCTATATATTGCAAATATATGTTATGTTACATTAAAGATTTAAAATGAAATAAAATGTTTATGCAAAACTTTAGA
This sequence comes from Hemerocallis citrina, assembly GCA_017893485.1. Lineage (NCBI taxonomy): Eukaryota > Viridiplantae > Streptophyta > Magnoliopsida > Asparagales > Asphodelaceae > Hemerocallis > Hemerocallis citrina. Next base: position 46,880,822 of record CM030363.1, read on the forward strand.
CTTTTAGATGACTTTGCATATTCCCAACACAATATAGATACATGTACTAGTTTTTGGAACAATGTCTATCTCTTTTATCAATGTCTATACTTTGGATTTAACATACTCCATTAATTAATTATTTATATCACTTGCAATAATGATAATTAAGTGAAGATAATATTTTTTGTAACTACTTTTCTATTAAGTTATAACCTCCTCGTAGTAATAAAATTACTTTGGTCCGGACATTATGACCATAGAGAGATTTTATTGTACAACTAATTAGGGAATGTTTGGTAAGCGGGAAATCGGAGTGAAAGTGAGAAATGTTTGGCATGAAGAAAGGGCAAAATAAAATTGAGTTTTGTACTTAATTAATAGGAGAGAGAGTGGTGCTATCATACATAGCATGAATTTTTTTCCAAATTGTCCTACTTTTGAAAGTTTTTTCCAAACCGCCCTAGTTTTTTTTTTTAATTCCCAAACAATCCCACTCGGTCTTTGAAAAATCGAATTTAGTTAAAACTAACTCGGTTTTTCAAAAACCGAGTATAAGTCTTGGATTTTTTGAAGTCTAACACTCGGGTCTTTCAAAGACCGAGTTAGTTTTAACAAAATTCGGTCTTTCAAAGACCGAGTGGATCATTTTGGTAAATACTTTCAAAAGTGGATTAGATTGGTAAATACTTTCAAAAAGTTGGTCATTTTAGTAACAAGTTCAATCCAAACAGGGTACTAATGGTGCAGTCATCTAAAACAACAGAGTAGCCAATTCAAATTTCAGAGACATAACAATGAGAAGCCTAAATAACAAAACCATAACACATTACAAAACTGATCGAAGAAAGTAGCGATGCCAGAAAGTTTACATCCCCATTTTTAAATGGGGCAAGTTCCATGTAGAAGATGGAGTTTACAAATTCTGATGTGATTTACCCATTTTCACTTAATGATTTTTAGTGGTTAAAACTGAATTTTATATCCACATTTACTAAGATCAGATCAAACAAAACAAAACTTAACTGGGTTTAACACTCTGGTCTAAAGCTTGATTAGAGTCAGGTTTATACATTGTTGTTCTAGGTTTGTATCTGTAATAAACATTGTAAATTTGTTGGTTTTATGAAGTTGAAAAATGCATTCAAGTTTTGATGTTTGATTGGTATAAAGCTTTGAAAAAAATTTATTTACTAATATTTATTTGAAGAAAGACTGAAAGAAATCTAGGGGTTATAACTCCCAACTGCTACAAATGCCATTAAACCTGCAACCATCCATCCAAACCATTGTTCAATTTATTCCCCTCTTGCATGGAGTCATGATTTCTTCAAATTTGGACCATTTGGTGATAATTGGTTGGACCGTGCACTCTCTATTTTCATCATTATCTCTCTTCTATTGGGCGGGGTGTTACAGAAAATAAAAAAAGAAGAAATTGACAATAACTAGACTTTACTCTCTTACCTTTTTTTTAATGGACAAGCATAAACCGTGGCGTATCTAAGTTTCACAGTGCCCTAAGCAAGTTCTTAAATAGGGCCTTCTGCAAGTTGACAATAAAAAATGACAATTATTTAAAGGCAACAAACTTGGAGCCTACAACATTCAAATGGTAAAATGGCATGTGTGCTATGTGGAAAATAATAGGTTTTAAAAATAAAAAATGATTGAAAAATTAATTAGCCGATGTAGATTTCGAACCTACAACCTTCTCATTATTAGCACGACTCATGAGCTAATAGGCTAACTATTGTTTCAAATTTTAGAAAATACAATATAATTGTATCTGAAAACAATTACATTTTTTTTTAAAAACAACGAAAAGACTTTAAAAATATGGGGCATTATAAAATTGGGGGCCCAAAGCAGTTGCTTGTGCTGCTTGGGCTCAGATCTGCCCCTGATGGTGCATCAACTTATCGGCAACTTAAATTCAATCATTTACTTAAAAAATTTTAACTAGACAACAGAACTTCAATCCTAAGAGAGAAAAACATTATTAATTGATCTCGTCTTGATCCTTTAGAGGAGGAAGTGTAAGATGTAATGCCAGAGGCATTGTCATGGCTTTTAACAAGTGGGTTTTGCCTCTGTAGTTCTTATTCAATATTTTTCCATATTTCACTTTTTATTTGCTACCTGTGTGCTATGTTGTGTCGCACATGTGTCAAACACTCGTGTTGCAAACACGAATCCGGCATGACAAAACAATGCTGTATGTTAGTTTTTCAAAATCCTTCCGGTGATTGTATGTTGTATCACATCTCTATGTCCATATTTCTTAGTTTATATTGTATTAGTTTCCCCCTTTTCTTTTATTTTCTTTTATATTTTTCTAGTCCCTTGTATTTTTTGAATTTTCTTTACCTAGCAATTCATGTATTGTTATTCGTTATTTCTATCAATTTAAATCCAGATGGAACTTGTTTCCAAAATGACCCACTTTTTGAAAGTATTTACCAAACTGACCCACTTTTGAATGTATTTATCAAAATGATCCTCTCGATTTTTGAAAGTTCAAAGACCGAATTTAGTTAAAACTAACTTGGTCTTTGAAAGACCAAGTGTTAGACTTCGAAAACTCAAAACTAACACTCGGTCTCGGTCTTTCAAAGACCGAGTGGGATTGTTTAGGAATTAAAAAAAACTAGAACAGTTTGAAAAAAACTTTCAAAAAGTGGGACAGTTTGGGAAGAAATTCACACAACATTCTCTTAAAAGGCAGGTGTGACTAATGCCTAGTGGTCAGCGTAGTTTTCCTTAAAAAGCATGTATCCCTAATGTCCAGTGGTCAGTGTATTCACTAGTGAGCATGAAATTGGAAATTTGAATTATGCACTAGTGAGTGAGAAATTGGAAGTTTGAATTCCACTTGCGTTGTCTCTGTAAGTGTGTGACCACAGCCGTGAGTAACCACAGCCGTGATTGAACAAATAAAAAAATAAAAATAAACTTTCCCTTAAAAAGTGACGAAGTTGGCGCAAAAAAAAAAAAAAAAAAGTGCATTATATATGTGCACTACTTTTATTCCACAAAGTCGTCTTTTTTAAAGATTCTTGCAATATAGTTGAGATTGTATCATATCAGCTTACAGAGTAAAACATGTATGCAACGCTTTGTCTCGCATTACTCAACGGTTAAGGAAAGTTAGGCAAAAAGTAACAAAGTATAAGCCCTCATATAAGCCACATCCTCTCTCTCTTTATTTCCATCTAAACAAATCTTTTTTTGTTAAAATGCTTATGTGGTGAGGTGAAAGAAGATGGATGACTTTAATTTGGTCCTCTGTCACATTTTCATACTTCCATCCACTCTAAACTGCTAAAAAAACACCCAATTCTCGTCAAAAATGCTAAGGATTCTGTCACAAAAATGCATTTGTGACAATATTTTCCAAATTACTTCACAATCGTGCCATCACAACTTCTTGTGTCACAAATGTTGGTTTATTAGCCATGGTTTGAGCCATAACAAATGGGTCATCAACAATTGAATTTAGAATTCACATTCTTGTTGATTTATCCATTAAAATAACATATGTAACGGAAATATTATGGTAAAATTTTTCAAGAATGTTTTTCCATTTGAATGGAATATTTATACGTTATTTCCAATGCCAGCTTACAAAAATTAATTCATCGTGCACAATTCACTTCATGACAATGATATTCACCAACAGAACCAAATGTAAAGGCTAAAATACAAAAAATCTCACCGAACTATATATCTCATGCAAAAAACCGATGTGAACTATTTTTTTCACGCAAAAAAAATTCTGTGAACTATGTTTTCAAAAAAACCTCGAGGCGACGGCATTAGCTTCTGTTACCTTCTTTGACACGTGCACTGCACGTGACATATTTTTGGATATAATTGTCCTTGTTTGAACATTATCACAAAACCTCACTTATCTACTCAGGTTGTACTAAAAAATCTCATTAATCTTTCCCGGTTTTTCACAAAATCTCACTCATCTACTCAGGTTGTTTAAAAAACCTCATTTTTAATGCATTTCTTCAGAAACCTCACCCAATCAGATTATGATTAATTTTATGACCTACTATCAAAATCCAACAACAAATCAACAAATCCAACATCCACCACATTGAACACATTCTACCAAAATCATCAAATAAATGCACAATATATAACATTCCTACATCATTTCATCAACAAATACAATATTCAACAAATTCAACACATTCACACCAAAATTAAATATCAGAAATATGGTACAAATAGGAAAAATATCATGTACCAAACCTACACCCTTATACAAAAATCTGTCACAAATATAACAACTCTCTTTATATCTGTTTCATAATATCATGTGTCAAACCAGTTCCTGATACAAAAATCTGTGACAAATACACAACTCCATCTATATCTGTTTCAAAATCAGAACCCCTTATATCAGTAATCTACACTAGTTTATGATGAGCTTCAAAAGTACCAAAACAACACATTTACAAAACCAATGCACCTCGGTGACTATAAAAAATATCCCCTTTATATAAACTACTCTAACATCTTCAATAGTACCAAAATAGCACATGCCGATATAATCTGAAAAGTAAGATGAATAAGTAAATGTCGTTGATTATCATATATTTCATAGAAAAACAACAACATAATACTAAAATAGGAACCTACCTCAGATACCATGAAAATTGTATGTTATTTCTCATTGATTCAGTAGACTGGATATAATAGTGTAAATACAAGATATATAAGTACGGATTCTACCTAAAATATAACAATTAATACAAATATGACAATTAATACAACTAAAACAATATATCTATTAAATCAATACAAAACAAATTAATACGGTTTATAATATTTAAGAAGATCATATCTAGTTCACCAAATAATATAAAAATCTTCATACCCAGTTACCCACAACATCAAGAATTTGCTCCAAAGTTGTCATCCTTAGTTCCTACTATACAACCTTGTACTCAGTACATGGTCCTTGTTTGAAAATGATGATGATGATGAATCTCCAAACCCAGTAAACAGAAATAATCAATAATATAATCTAAACACATACAAGATTTTATATTTTTTTATTAAATTAACTAAATTCTTTCATAATCACCAAACTCAAATCATTTCCTTTGAATTCCCAATATAGTCTACAATCTAACATGCCAACATAATATAAAAAAACCCAAATAAAGCTAGTCACAGTGGGTACCTTGGAGCTGGGTTTTTCTAAATGGAGTGGGGAAACTGGTGGGTCTTAATTTCCAGAGAGAAGCAGAAGAAGAAGAAGAAGATGAAAGGAAAATAGGGATGTGATTGTTTGCTATTGAGTGCGCAGAAGAGAATAAGAATTGAGCGGAAGCCATGAGGATTTTGCGAATGATTACTCTTTGATCGATCAGGGTCTTAAGGGATAAATTGGGAATATGATTTAGGGTTATGTTGATTTGGGGGAAAATAAGGTTTTTTAGTACAACCTGAGTAGATGAGTGAGGTTTTGTGATAATGTTCAGACAATGACAATTATGTCCGAAAATATGGCACATGCGGTGTACATGTCAAAAAGGGTAACGGAAGCTGATGCCGCCGCCTTGGGTTTTTTGAAAACATAGTTCACAAAACTTTTTTGCACGAAAAAAAATTACGGCAGTTTTTTTGCACGAGGAGTATAATTCAGTAAGATTTTTTGTAATTTAGCGAAATGTAAAATATAAACACATGTTCACATAAACACATTTTCACTAATTATGCAATAGCCACTACTTATCTCACTACCAAATTTTTCACTACCTGATGTCGTTGTCTAGTCAGCGTTGCCACATCAGCAGCTCACTTAAAATATATTATTCATTAATTAATTATGAATATACCAAATTTAAAAATAAAAAAAAACCAAAAGTCTCTTCCAGTTCCTATGGTCTCTCCCTCTTCCTCCTATACATTCTCTCCCTCTTCTCTCGTTGCCCCCCCCCACGCGCCGCTAGTTCCTCCTGTAGCCCCCACGCGCACGCCGCCACCTCCGCCTCTTCCTTCACCAACGTATCTTCCTCCATTGATTGCCGGGGTTTTTTTTTATGTCATTTGCATGATAGAAGGTCATTTAACTCAATATTTTTGTAGCCGAAATTTCTGATTCATAACTAAATTGAGATGTTTTGATTCGTGAGCTGCCATGATTTTACTTTTTCTATGGGTTCTAAGACATCCGTCTTGGATTTCAGTAGCTTTCATCCATCCATATCAAGTTGTTCCTAATTGCTTTCCTAACCTGACAAACTTCATCTGACTGTCTGACGCAGTAAATGACCCCTTGGTAATGAAGGCTTGGACAAAAGACTTATCCCGAGAACAAGTATGTCAAGTTTCTAGTTGATGGGTCCAGAACCAAAATCCATGCTCTCGGTCTCGCGTTTCATCTCACTGAGAAATTAAGGCCTAGGTACCCGCTCAGAAGGTTTCTCTCCTTGCTGAAGACCTGAAGGTCAAGGTTGCAAATGTTGAGGAGGGGGGAGCATATATTCACCATTCTACAACTGTTTTACTTCACTTATGTAGCTGAATTGCATCTTGAATTGCATATTGAACCATTTTTTAAGATACCTGAATAATAAATATGTGAGACTTATTTCAGTTTGTATCGATATTATTGGATTATTAAGTAAGGTGAAGTAAAATTTGCTAAATCTAGATGGTTGTTTCTGCTTTGTATTTTTCGCAAATGCATAAAATGATGACTCAATATGTGTTGGATATATAGATATATTCTCAATATAATAGAATATTATCGTGTATAATGTTCTATGGGGGAACACGTGCTTTCACGTGTTATCTGTTAATTGTTAGACCGGGTTGACTGGGGCATAAAGCCCAGTACTCTAAACCCAGTTTGATCCCATATATACCAATCTAGAGGTAGTGCCCTTGTGATATTCCAATTATAATAAGCAGGGTATAATATCTCAAGCAGTAGGGATATTAACCCTAACCCTAATTTCATTGTTACTGCCTCTCATAATCTGTAACAATCTTGAGATATTAACACTTAATTTTATAGATTAAGAGAGATAATTGAATGAGAAATCGTCGAAGAATCATCGGAATATGACCGCCACCGCCGATGGGCGCCGCCTCCGCTGGCGTCGTCGATGTCGCCGCAGCAGTTGCCACCTTCGCTGGATGTCATCGACGCACCCATTGTGAGCCAATGGCCGACCCCTGCCTCCTCCTCTTTCGTCTTCTTCGTCCCGAGCGCAAAAAGAGGGTGAAGAGGAGACTTCAGATCCAATTTTCCTATTGAGTAGATGTTGCCGTTTGGTGTTCGGATTCTCGGACGTGATCCAGATCCAATTAATTCCAAGAGTTCATTAACGTGTTGCTTGCTGTTTGGATTTGGTGTGGAGATTAAATATGGTGATTAGTGTTTGGTGTTTGGCCCCAAGGACATGATCACTTGGTTGATGCTCACATGTGCAAGTTGATTACTTGGCAAATTTTTGTGTGTGATGGGTATGGTTTTGTGAATCTGTTCCGCAACCCGACCTTCATCCAAACTTGACCCGATCCACAACATGTGTTCTGCTCCATTACCCCTTGATCCTATCAAGATACGACCCACTCTAAAATTTAAGATCTATGCTATTTTATTTAATTTATTTTTCTGCTAATTTTTATTACGCAGTTTTACAGAACAATTCTTCCTTTTACTGAAATTACACTAGTAGTAATTATTCAGAATAAACCCTCTAGATTTTAGAATTTACAGTTTATTCCTTTAAAATGGAAAAAAATATAATTAGTCGTACAAGATTTCGAAACTAGATACATTTGATAGTTCTAAATTTAACAGTTGGAAGAGAAAGCACAATACGAGATGTGGATAAAATTTTTGGAGATAGTGTGTGGGGGGGGGGGGGGGGGATGTTGTTTTGAATAGATCCAAGTATGATTGGACTGGATCAGATCTAACATTAAAGATAAGTTCTTTACCTGCATATATATTTTTAATTATTTGTTGTTGCTATGTGCTAAAGTTCGAAATCGTGTTAACCATTGTTTAGTTAAATACAAATTTGAATAACTGTTTTGGCTATGTTCTAAATATCAGATATTTATTTTGATAAGTTGAATTATAAGTTTTGACTACAACACTGTATCTCCAATTAAATTGTGCTTAGAATTAAATAGAGCTAATAATTCGTTTAATTGGCTATTCTTTAACAATTTGATGAATGTAGGAACTTCAAAGTTACTTACAAATTGTGTGTATTGGAGACGATGAATTTGCATCAGGGTTTGATAGGTCTGCACTATGCAGGCTTCTCCATCGAATTTGGAAAATACTTCTAACTTGAAGTGTCGGTATGATCTACTCTAATTCAAGTTTTTCAATATTTTCATGTGATGAATGTATTAACGTTTTGTGCATTTGATAACATGATTGGTTGTTTTAGATCAAAATTATTCTCATTTTGAAACTAGCATATTTTAAATTGTTTAGTGTGCCTTGTCATACTATGTATATATATTGGGTGACACATCGTTTGCAGTTTGTGGGAGATTGTATGTGTGCTTCTCTAATAAAGATTGATGTATAAGATGTATAAAAAACTTAGGACAGAGCATCTCTTAATATAGGATATGACTCCATTAGTTACGTTTTGTTCTTTCTCATTCATTGTAATGTGTGTGCAAAGTTGAATTAAAAAATATTAGTCATTATCTCGTTTAGTGTTTCGAAGATGATGAAAAACGAATAAAGAAATGAACTCTTCGCTCAATGTGTTTGAGCATATGGACATTCTTAGAATCATAAGAGAAAGCAAATAGTTTTGTGAAATGTGGTAGAGTAATTTTGTATTAACTCATATTTTATTATTATTATTTCAATGTGTATAATACAGTCTATTGCCTGTGTAAGTTGAGTTTAACAAACGAAGCAAGTGATAATAGTAGTTCTAATTTGTGTAGTCCTTGAAAACGACACAATAGGCTAGGACATATGAACTATATATTAAGTTGTTTGTTCTTATTAAAACTCATGACTCTGCTAAATGATACCTCATTAAATATGACAATCGTGAAATTTGTGCTAGATTATGATCACTAGAAAACCATTTAGTATGATCTCTATGAGTACACAATTTCTTGAGTCAATACTTTCAGATATTTGTGATCTCAGTAGCTTTGTGACTATATGAGATAATGATTGGTCAGAAATATTTAATCACTTATATAGATGATTACTGAATAATTGTCATATATATGGAGGATGTAGCACTCGTTATTTTAATGAATTGAAAACTAATTAAATGCTAAGATCAAAATATTTCAGATTTGATAGAGGTGGTGAATATGTTTTAACAATTTTAGAGAAGTTTGCATTTGGCATAATCTCCACTGCACTCTATTTACTACAGTCAAAAACAGTATTGATAAAAGTTAGAATCAAACACTTAGTGAAATGTCTATATTATTGACTGTTGTTTGACTTTGTATAATTATGAGTGATATTGTATTGTTAGTCATATTTCCAATATGTTACTACACTTTAAATTATGTACACCTTGTAGACTATGGGATAGAAACACAAATAACTTTGTTAATGTGAAAACATGTGGTAAGGTACATTTGTTAGAGTACATGACCCTAGAAGGCCTAAAGTATGACCTATAACAAATATTTCTGTGTGCTTAGAAAGCACAGAATGTAGTTCTATAGACAAATATTGAATCTATCTAATTTGTGTTAGAAGAATCTAGACTTGCACAGTTCTTTGAGGATGTGTTCATCAAAGATAAATGTATGAAATTATCTAGTCCTACAGACACGGTAAATAATTTACAGTTGGAATCAAGAACAAGCTTTACTGACACTTAAAACTTCAATGAAAAATGAGCCAAGAAGAGTCTTTAGTAGATAATGAAATGAATTTGTTGATTATACAATAATACTTTAACTTAGTTGAATTGCCGAAAGGGGCTAAAACTATAGTTAGTGAGGTTTTATAGAAGAAACTTAATTTTAAAATGTTAAGTAGAAATTTTAATGCAATTTTAGCAGCTGAAGGATTGATTAAGATAAGTGGACAACATTTGTTTGAAGTGTACTCATATGTCAGTCATATTACTACAATAAGTATTCTTCTTGCTCTTACATCTATTGAAAATTTGTTATTCATTAAAGATGTTTAAACAATTTTGTACTAAAAGTTTTGTACTCGATGCTTTGTATTGAAAAGTTTTGAACTAAAGAGTTTTGTACCTGAAAAATTTGCACTAATATGTTTAGTGAACAAGATTTACAAATTGGTAAAATCGTTGTATGTTTTAAAACATGTGTTAAAATTGAGGCACAAATAATTTGACAGACTTTTATAGATCTTAGATTTGAATCAAGTAATTCAGATAAATGTCTTTAATTCTGTGGTGAGTCAAATATAAACTGCCGTTATGTATTTGTATATTGTTGACATGCTTGTTGATTGGAAGTGACCTCTCTATTATAAATGAAGTTAAAACTATGCTATCCAAAGATTTCAGCATGAAATACCTAGGTGTTGTGGACACCATATTAGGTATAAGAGTGATTTTTGGTTGGCAATGGATAACCCTTAGTCAAACTCATTAAATCAATAATGTGTTCTAAAAGTGATTGAAAGTGTGTTTTGAAACACCTTATGATTATGATAAAAGATTGACACCTAATGATGGTGCCACTATGAGACAGTTAGACCATTCTAAACTTCTTGAAAGTCTCATATACATAAAAGATCTGCACTAACAGACATAGCCTTTGAGGTAGGTATGATCTGCAGATTCAGTACTAATCCTATTAATACACATTGAAGAGCCCTAAAAGGCTAATGAGTTACTTGAGAGGTACTCAAGAGTTTGCTTTGTGCTACTCTAGTCATCCTTCATGAATGAATGGATGATCTGATGCATTATAATACTCAGAATTTAGTGAAAGTCGATAACCAGTGGATATGTGTTTACACTATGAGGAACATAAATGTTATGAAAATTGAAAGGCAAACAGGCACTGTGCTATCATCTATGAAATCAGACCTCTATGTGTTATACTCTGCAGGGGGAGATACTAAGTGAATTGAAGAACTTGTTGCTAGTCATCCATTAAGAAGTTTAAGTAACTCTTTAACTCTATTCGTCGACTATCAAGCTACAATGCACTGCAGCTCATAACTCACTCTATAATAGTCAAAGGAGTATGTTAAGGCTAAAAGAAGCCTAGCTGAACTTTCTCATAAATAAAGTGCAATTGAAATAAAATATGGCTGATGCTCTTACTAAGAGACTGGAAAGTGATCAAATTATCAAAATTGTAGGGGAAATGGAGTTAAAAGCTATTGAGCCAAAAGTTCTAACATCCTAGTTGTTTAAAAAATTAGAATCCAAATGGAGCCATAGAGAAGTTCAAACTTAAGCATCAATTTTAGGCAGTTGACATCCTTTAGATAATTTGAAAAGTTCTATAAATTTTGTTAATATATAATTTTATTCCAATTTTGATGATGCTATATATTCTCATAATTTACTTAGAATCATCTCATTATTCCAAAAGAAAGCATGAAAACTTGTCGATGTGTTTTCGATGTTTAGAATTGTCATTATATCATTCCAATTTGATGATATATCTCTTTTATGGATTCATATTTCATTCCAATTTTGATGATTCTGAGTTAACCATAATTGATTGAACTGTTCTATCATTCCAATATGAAACATAGTATAGTTCTTGTGTAAAAACTATAATAGTTCTTGTTCTTTAACGAAACTTGATTGTGATGCTTGCGTTACATTTTGCTAATCTATCGTTGAATTGTACTAAGTTCTTTAGTGGAACTAGATACTTTATAAAATTTGCTAAAATTCTTAGAGATGTGTCTCGTGATATTCTTGTTTTCAATAAGCTAGCAGAGATGAAGGAGTTGAAACTGCCAACATAGATTTCAGAATAATGATTTGCTCGAAATGGAGGAGTAAACATAAAGCAGATTGGGATATAGTTTTGGTTTATTTCTCTTGAGAAATTTTTTTTCACATGCTTGGTAAAACTTCTGTTAAGTTTAAGATTCTTTTGTTCATGAGCTTAAAACTCATATTTTGTTCTTGAGGTTTATTTACTTTGGTTGATTTTGAAACTATGATAGGTTTCTCTGGTTGGTTTAGTCATTATGAACTATTCTGTTTTGATACGGTCTTTGAACTATTTGATTATTTTGGTTTAGTCTCATTTGAACTATTCGAGTTATAATTGATTTAGTCTATGAACTATATTATTTTGTGATCCAATGATATAACAGGGTTTTGCCTAATATATTGAGAATATAGAGGGAGATTATTGGATATATAGGTATATTCTCAATATAATAGAATATTATTGTGTATAATGTTCTATGGAAGAACACGTGCTTTCATATGTTATCTGTTAAATGTTGGACCAGGTTGATTGTGGCATAAATCCTAGTATCCTAAACCCAGTTTGATCTCATATATACTGGTCTAGAGGTAGTGCCCTTGTGATATTCCAATTATGATAAGCAGGGTATAATACCTTAAACGGTAGGGATATTAACCCTAACCCTAATTTCATTATTATTGTCTCTCATAATCTCTAACAATATGTTCTTGAAGTGAGCAAAGGTTGCAATGATGAATCAATATGACTCAATATGTTCATGAATATTTGCTGCATAAAATGTTGCTGTACATTCTAATGCTCTCAGCTCTGGAGAAGAGAAAAAATCATGTCCACTCTTGCAAAGTTTTTTGAAGGAAAAGATGGAATATGGCCACCCTGATTCATTAATAAGAAATTAAAGAAACAAACCCAGAGTACTGGGCCAAGTTACAACCTACAGACAGAAAATAGAACATACATGAAGCAGCATAATCCGTACAAACAACAACTCCCTCCAACAACCCTGGAGGGTGGGCCGACAAACATGCTCGGTCCATCAAAATTGTATGTATGTCAGTTTAGCTCCGTACACTGCCTCCACGGCACATGCACACCCACCTGAAACTAGTCTGGCAGGATTTTATCCCCCGCCGATCCCTGCTTACTTTTCGCTGGGGGACCCCATCTTTGGGCCCAAACCCCGCATGCCACATTTTGACAACCGCCGAGCTCAGTCTGCTCACTAGGGGGGCCCCATCTTTGGGCCCAAGCCCCGTAGGCAGAGTTTTGACAACTGCCAAGCTTAGTCTACACCTCCTATCCTCCCACCATCTTGCAATAGTAACCCCCCCACCAAAAACCACAGTCAAGGAGAGAGCCGTGAAGAGGATACCTTCGCCTCTTTCACACCCTTGCTATCTCCAGTGATTTCTCACATATATAGACCACCACCAACATAGAGTAGTGAAGAGCAATATCTTCACTCACTCACTCTCTCACTCTCTCTCTCAATCTGAAAACCAAAACAAGACCCAGCTCATTGAAGTATCACCTTCTCCTTTCGCCACAATGTGTGATGGCGTTGGGCGTCAGCTTCCATTATGAAAGCGTAGTGGTGATGGTGCCCCATCAACTGTGGTCATCAGGTGAAGCAGCCCGAATGCTGCCCCCGCCCCTCTAGATCACACCCCAACATAACATGGAACAAGCTCCGGCCACTATCTTTGGCACTGCCATCATCACAAGCCCCGACTACTTAGTCGACTACACCAACCCTGGGGGCCCAAATCATGGCTGCAGATCACCGTAATCGGCCCCGAGAGCGTGGACATGGTGGTGGCGGTGAAGGAACCGTTCCGGCACTGCTAAAGGAGACGGACAACTGCGTCGGTAGAATGCATAGGGCACATGAGAAATGAGTGAGCACATCTCATGGGGGACCCCGTCTTTGGGCCCTAGCCCCACAACCGTACTACACCGCAATCTTCACACAGAGATAACCAACTCAGACAGCTCCCTCCCCCCCCCCCCCAAACTGCAGAGAGAATCAAACCCCAACTTCTTCACATGCACTACCAACCCTCGAAAACCAAATCATAGCCGCAGATGTAACACCCCGAATTCCAAATAAGACTGAATTTGAGTTCCACGAGATCTTTTCACTTCATTTCGTACAATTTTACAAAGAATTTAAAACTTTTATTCCAACAATAATTACATCAGAGTCATTTACATCAACACGCAGCAGAATAAATAAAATACAACAATAATAAATGTACAATTGAAATAACTTTAACATTTAAGTAATCATCAGCAACAATTTCATCTTTATATCCTCTTGTAAACTCCAAGTCCTGCATATAAAACTGTGGGCACGTCAGTTGCTTATAACCGATGGAATATTATACACGGCCATACTTGCTATGCCAAACAGTATAACGATTCTTAAATACTTTAGCAAACACAAACTTGATCATAAATAAAGCTACAAAGGGACTATCTTGTTGATGTCGTGTTGTGTTGTGCACTTAATCCTTAATGCAGTTATTTATATTATATGACACTAATGTGCACTTGTTCGGATTCTATACATCACATACTATATAGGTCCGAGGGCAAGCCCTTAATCGTACTTCATCTTTTAGGGTTCAATCCTTCGTCATAACTTAAACTACTAGGGTAACTACGATAAGTATCCTAGATGTTCTATGAGTTACGAGCCCTTGTCCAGACAGCCTGGAGAGAAATCCCATGTCGTGACATGACACATCATGCAGAGCCTATGGACAATTCAGCCTCCGTCATGGAACGATGGCACCACCAGTAATCACCAAACACTCCACAAGCGTCGCCACAGGGACGATAATTCTGGAGTAGTGTTCACGCCATGACATGACACATCAAGCAGGTAACCTATGAATCACTCTCACACTGCCAATCCGATGGCCCTCATACTCGTGTTTTTCTCTTACTTTCATCACATCTCCACTATGTATCTAATGCCTACAATTTTGTTTGTTTAAAAAGAAAAATCATCACAACCTAGAGCTAGCTTACTCTACCAGACTTAAACCAAACAAAAAAGAGACAATCAGCCTACCTGGCTACTTCTCAAAAGATGCTTAACCCACACTGGTTAGCTCTCAAATCATTAATAAAACTGCCGGTCACTAGGGTCTCGCCTAGCCTCTAGATTTTAACAACTATCTCTTTTTAGAGATCAACAATATTTCATAATTAATCTCAAATTAATCTTTCAATTTCTTTATTCATATCTTCAACTTATTCATAACTTAATCAATATCTTATCTTAACATCATTCATGATTCAATCATTTATTCACAAATCTTTCAAAAGCTCTATAATAGATTTCGATCTCATTAACATCTTAATCACATATGACATCTTAACCAGATCAAGCATTTCTTACTCAAAACAAGTATATGATCTCATCAAGAGAACCCATAACATCGTAAATATTTTCTCTTCTTCTAAAAATAAAAATCATATTCTCAAATAAATAATTTTGAAGTCAATAACTCATTTTCTATCTCAATTCCACTTTTAATTTCTCAAAATATACATGAAAAATTATGAAATTATTTTTAATAAACTCTAAATCATTTGAGAGAAATATTAGAATTTTCCCAAATTTTTATATGCATTAAAACTCTTCAAAGTGTCAGAAATCCCAAAAAAAAAAAATCAAATGGAAGCACCGGGTTTCGAACCCAGGCTCCCGCCCAAGCCACAGTGAGCGCCTAGTGACGCCACCGAAAGCCACTAAGTCCATTTGACTTTTCTGTTACAACAGAAAACCCAAGCCACACATACAGTATTTCGGCTCTGGGGTTTAATAAAAATCAAGCAAGAATAAAAAGGGAATACCAAGTTTCGAACCCAAAACCAACACTCAACCTGTGCTACAGAAACAGTACTGTGATGCACCGATTAGCCAGTAAGTCCAACCACGACTACTGATATCGAGTTACACTGTTATGTTTTGTTCAACCATACTGTTGTTCAATTATGTTCACAAAACTTGAATTTTCATTCGGTTTAATCTTTTACTAGACTGTAATTAATTCATCTAGACTGGGTTTACTTGCAAACAGTAACTCATGAATTATTAACTGATATTTTAGACATTATATCTATATTTCGAATTCATTTTCTCTCATTAATGTACATGAATTGCATTTGTTCAATTTAAGCAAAATAACAATTTGTATCTCTTACAACCAATTTATATGATTCTATTCGTACCAGCTTACACTTCACTACACATTTATTTTGGCTATAAGGGAAATCTTAACAATAGTTATATAAGTTATCAAATTCGACATTCATCACTACAAAAGAAAGTAGCTTTCCCGGCGCTTTTTGACGTCTATACCGACGTTTTTTTACGCCGGTGAAACTTTCACCGGCGTTTACAATAGCGCCGGTCCAAATGCCGCCGAAGCGGGCGTCGCTGAAACGAAGGGGTCTACACCGGCGTTTTTGGTGGACACCGGTAAATGTTGGAACTACACCGGCGGTCATAAAACGCCGGTGTATGTCGGTCTCTGAGTGCCGTTCTTGTGCACCTATATACATTCACCGGCGGTCATAAACCACCGGTATTTATCCATTCACCGGCATTTATGAAAACGCCGATGTAGATCGAAAGTATACCGGCGGTCAAGGAACGCCGGTGTATGTGCGTTTATGAGCGCCTGCTTTTCCCTATTTACGAACACCGGCGCGACCAAAAAATGCTGGTGTAGTTATATACGTCGGCGTTTAAAAAATGCCGGTGTACGTCTGTGCCGTTACAGCTGATAACATTCACCGGCGTGCATTGAAACGCCGGTGTATCGCACACTCCAACAATTAAATTATATAGACCACCGTTTTTTAAAACGCCGTTCTGGCTATGCCCGTTTATTTTCGATACTCCGCTTTTCCGTTCGATTTCAATTCACAGTTTCATTTACAAAACCTGTAAACTAATTCTCACAACTGATTCAATCAATTTCGTTGCATACTACTGCGCAAACCACAACCAAACACAAGAATAATTAAAGATAATCAAGTTTCACACGTGTCATATCAACATCCAAATTCATTGATTAATTAACAGTGTCATAATTAACAAATTAATATAGAGACTAACATCCCAAATATCTAAACAAACCAGTCTGACAAATATCCAAAATATTCCAAATTCAAAGTATGACATAACTCTCATAAAAAAAACCAGTCTGACATAACAACAGCAAGGAGGAGGACATAAGAATAACAACCATACAGCAAGGAGGACATAAGAACAGCAAGGAGGACCGCAGATTCATACCCCTCGAGTAGCTTCAGCTCTGATCATCAGAATTTCCTTCATCTTGACGACCGCTCTGTGAAAAAAAAACAATAGTTTAATTGAACAGTAGATCACAATACAGAATATACATATTTTTTGAACTTGCAAAAAGAACTACTTGTATCTCAAATTATAAGATCAAAGTGCCAACTGCAAATGGAATTGTTAATGATATATACAGAGGTAAAATAATTACATTGCAATGCTAAAAATCTAGTACTTAATTTTGTTTTTAAATATATCTAAAATAACAAAACAAATGAAAATTCAGTATCTAACTTGAAACCTTTATATTCTCCTCTGATTGGGAATATCCACTATCTAAAACAGTAAAACAAATGAAAATTCAGTATCTAAGCATGTCCTTCATGGATTGTTCAGACAATCCATGAAACTGTCATCGTGGACGGAAACCAAATATAAGAAAAATAAGAAAAATAAGATAGGGCTCATATCAAGTGTATTTTTAGGGAACTGTCATCGTGGAAGGAAACCAAATATATATAGAAGCCAGAAATGGAAACAGAAAGAAGAAAGGTAGAGACTTTGGATACACCAGGCTAACATAGCGGCATTTTCTCATCTCTCTCTCATCCCTTATTTCCCTTCAGCACACGAACACAAAGAGACATCAGCAACCACCTTAAGAGCGACAAGAACAACAATAATAATAAATTATTATGAACAAGATGTCTCTATATGGGTTTCCAGATCTCCACTCGAGCCCACTCTTTCTAATCACAGCCCAATTAAGAACATAGACAACATCCACTAAACAATCCAATCATAGCCCAGTCAAAATTTGCCATCCTGGATCTTAATGAAATCAGCATCATTAACAGTGAAAGAAAATGAGGATGCTAGCAGCATACTTAGTTTGGAAGTGAACCCATTTTTTGTTAAAAAATCATGCCAAAGATGGCAATCAGCTTCATTAACAGTATCTGAAAATGAAAATTTCCATTATCTGAGCTTATATGTTGCTCTACTAATTCACTGTGCCCAACTAAATCTAAAACCCAATTGTTGTGCGTATCCGGAGGATTTTGGCATACGTACCTATAGCATCCTCAGTTCACAGTAAACCCGTTTTGGTCAAAAAAACATGCCAAGATCACAATCAGATGCATGAAAATAAGCTTCACTAACAACAAAAGAAGAAACTGGGGATGCTATGCAGCATACTTAGTTTGGAAGTGAACCCATTTTGTGTTAAACAATCAGGTTACATTGACAGTATCTGAAAATGAAAATTTCTCCATTATCTGAGCTTATATGTTGCTCTACTACTTTTTTAGCCCAACTATATCGCAAAACCCAAGTGTTGTGCATATCCGGCCGGAGGATTTTGGCATACGTACCTATATAATATCCTCAGTTCACAGTGAACCCATTTTTGGTATAAAAACAAACATGCCAAGAAGACAATCAGGTGCTTGAAATCAGCTTCACTAACAGTTAGTGAAAATGGGACCATAAAATAGCTTAAGAAGACCATCAGGTTTGTGAAATAAGCTTCACTAACAGTGAAAGAAACTGGGGATGCTATGCAGCATACTTAGTTTGGAAGTGAACCCATTTTGTGTTAAAAAAACCATGCCAAAGATTGCAATCAGGTTACATTGACAGTATCTGAAAATGAAAATTTCTCCATTATCTGAGCTTATATGTTGCTCTACTACTTTTTTAGCCCAACTATATCGCAAAACCCAAGTGTTGTGCATATCCGGCCGGAGGATTTTGGCATACGTACCTATATAATATCCTCAGCTCACAGTGAACCCATTTTTGGTATAAAAACAAACATGCCAAGAAGACAATCAGGTGCTTGAAATCAGCTTCACTAACAGTTAGTGAAAATGGGACCATAAAATAGCTTAAGAAGACCATCAAGTTTGTGAAATAAGCTTCACTAACAGTGAAAGAAACTGGGGATGCTATGCAGCATACTTAGTTTGGAAGTGAACCCATTTTGTGTTAAAAAAACCATGCCAAAGATTGCAATCAGGTTACATTGACAGTATCTGAAAATGAAAATTTCTCCATTATCTGAGCTTATATGTTGCTCTACTACTTTTTTAGCCAAACTATATCGCAAAACCCAAGTGTTGTGCATATCCGGCCGGAGGATTTTGGCATACGTACCTATATAATATCCTCAGTTCACAGTGAACCCATTTTTGGTATAAAAACAAACATGCCAAGAAGACAATCAGGTGCTTGAAATCAGCTTCACTAACAGTTAGTGAAAATGGGACCATAAAATAGCTTAAAAAGACCATCAGGTTTGTGAAATAAGCTTCACTAACAGTGAAAGAAACTGGGGATGCTATGCAGCATACTTAGTTTGGAAGTGAACCCATTTTGTGTTAAAAAAACCATGCCAAAGATTGCATTCAGGTTACATTGACAGTATCTGAAAATGAAAATTTCTCCATTATCTGAGCTTATATGTTGCTCTACCACTTTTTTAGCCCAACTATATCGCAAAACCCAAGTGTTGTGCATATCCGGCCGGAGGATTTTGACATACGTACCTATATAATATCCTCAGTTCACAGTGAACCCATTTTTGGTATAAAAACAAACATGCCAAGAAGACAATCAGGTGCTTGAAATCAGCTTCGCTAACAGTTAGTGAAAATGGGACCATAAAATAGCTTAAGAAGACCATCAGGTTTGTGAAATAAGCTTCACTAATAGTGAAAGAAACTGGGGATGCTATGCAGCATACTTAGTTTGGAAGTGAACCCATTTTGTGTTAAAAAAACCATGCCAAAGATTGCAATCAGGTTACATTGACAGTATCTGAAAATGAAAATTTCTCCATTATCTGAGCTTATATGTTGCTCTACTACTTTTTTAGCCCAACTATATCGCAAAACCCAAGTGTTGTGCATATCCGGCCGGAGGATTTTGGCATACGTACCTATATAATTTCCTCAGTTCACAGTGAACCAATTTTTGGTATAAAAACAAACATGCCAAGAAGACAATCAGGTGCTTGAAATTAGCTTCACTAACAGTTAGTGAAAATGGGACCATAAAATAGCTTAAGAAGACCATCAGGTTTGTGAAATAAGCTTCACTAACAGTGAAAGAAACTGGGGATGCTATGCAGCATACTTAGTTTGGAAGTGAACCCATTTTGTGTTAAAAAAACCATGCCAAAGATTGCAATCAGGTTACATTGACAGTATCTGAAAATGAAAATTTCTCCATTATCTGAGCTTATATGTTGCTCTACTACTTTTTTAGCCAAACTATATCGCAAAAACCAAGTGTTGTGCATATCCGGCCGGAGGATTTTGGCATACGTACCTATATAATATCCTCAGTTCACAGTGAACCCATTTTTGGTATAAAAACAAACATGCCAAGAAGACAATCAGGTGCTTGAAATCAGCTTCACTAACAGTTAGTGAAAATGGGACCATAAAATAGCTTAAGAAGACCATCAGGTTTGTGAAATAAGCTTCACTAACAATGAAAGAAACTGGGGATGCTATGCAGCATACTTAGTTTGGAAGTGAACCCATTTTGTGTTAAAAAAACCATGCCAAAGATTGCAATCAGGTTACATTGACAGTATCTGAAAATGAAAATTTCTCCATTATTTGAGCTTATATGTTGTTCTACTACTTTTTTAGCCAAACTATATCGCAAAAACCAAGTGTTGTGCATATCAAAATGGGTTACAATAAAACAAAATGGGTTCACTTCAACAACAGCAACAACAGCAAGTGGGAACCAAATATAGAACAATTGGGTTTTGAATGGAGATTGTAGTCATAGATCAATTCTTCATGGAAGAGAAATACGAATAGGGCTCATAGCAAGTGTAGTTTTAACTGGAATTGTCATCGTGGAAGGAAACCAAATATAGAAGCTAGAAAGAGGAATGGTAGAGAATGAGGATACACCAGGCTAACATAGCGGCATTTTCCTCATCTCTCTCTCATCCATTCTTTCCCTTCAGCACACGAACACATAGAGACATCAGCAACAACAGCAAGAGCGACAAGAACAACAATAATAATAAATTATTATGAACAAGATGTCTCTATATGGGTTTCCAGATCTCCACTCCAACTCGTCTCTTTCTAATCACAGCCCAATTAAGAACAATTGTTCATAGTCACTGTTAAAGAAACATATATGCTCAGATTATGAAAAATTTTCATTTTCAGATACTGTTAAAGAAGCTGATTTCATGCATCTGATTGCTATCTTCGGCATGATTTTTTAGCCAAAATGGGTTCACTTCCAACTTAAGTATGCTGCATAGCATCCCCAGTTTCTTTCACTATTAGTGAAGCTTATTTCACAAACCTGATGGTCTTCTTAAGCTATTTTATGGTCCCATTTTCACCTCCTCCAAATCAGTACAACAACACGACTGAACAATCCTTGTTTGCAGGTCATACAATGTCATCTATACCAGGTTATGTGCCAAAGTGGGGTTGGGCATACGATGCAAGGCCGACAAGTATTAGTTGTTTGTGAGTATGCAATAGGATGCAGCTATGAACATGGGCTCATATCAAGTGTTGTATTACGGACTGTCATCGTGGAAGGAAACCAATTTAATATAGAAGCCATATATGGAGCCAGAAAGAGGGATGGTAGAGAATGAGGATACACCAGGTTAACATAGCGGCATTTTCCTCATCTCTCTCTCATCCCTTCATTCTCTTCAACACACGCACACAAAGAGACATCAGCAACAACAGCAAGAGGGGGTTGGTCCAACAATAAGTGTAGATTATAATAAACGAGATGTCTCTATTTTGGGTTTCTAGATCTCCACTCCAGCCCTTTATTTCTAATCACAGCCCACTTAAGAAACATAGACGAAATGCTTATAGACGACAGCCACAATGCAGACTCACAAACACTAGTACGTGTCTTTCATGCATTCAAGTAACATAATCTCTTTAAAAATACCAATTTTAAGACTTACCGATGTTTTTTGACAGTGGGCGGCGTGCTACCCTCACTCTCATATGTTTGCCTGCCACTATTATTTAGTGGCTGCTCATTCCCATGGCTCTCGTTGCCATCATTTATATTTACCCTTTTTCCACGCCTCGGCATGTTGTACCTGTCAAGGATTCGATAACTTCCTTAGATATGCAAATTTAATTAATAACATGTTTATAATAACTATCATAAAATTTGTACTTTAGTAGGATTAACAAACCAACATAATTGTAAAAAAATTAAAAAAAAAAGATTTGTAACAGATTAAATTACAACGATAGTTTGGTTCAAATGACACTAAGCATAGTTTAATGTAAATAATACCAAGCAGTAGAAAATAGAAAGATAATTAAACCAGTGTATTAAATTCACAATGAACATATTCGAAATTACAGACATAATATTACAACAAGATTTAAGACATAAAATTACAGACATATAATAAACCCAATTGAAAATCATGTAAACTACAATACGACATCTTCCAGTACATCGCCCTCTTCTCCATCCTTGCGGAGCCAAGTCCCGCAAATTCCAACATCGGTTGTGTTTACATCAAACACAGGAAACTCAGAAGCAATGTAACTGTTCATGTCTTCACCGTCTTCATCGTCTGAAGTATCGCCCAGTTGGAATACATCTCTTGGTTGCATAGGGTTAGCCACATACGATTTTGGCAGGGTTGGATCTTCAATGTAGAACACTTGTTGCACTTGGGATGGAAACACAAATGGCTCATGGCTAATGTGTGTACCGATGTGAATCAATTTTAAGAAGTTTACAACTGTGAAGCCAAGCTTGTCCTTGTTGTTAGCAAAATTCCTATCAAACTCAGCCCAATCCCCACGAAATAAGACAACACGGAAATGGCCAAAATAATTCAACTCAATGATATCCGTGAGTACTCCATAGTAGTCGAGATCTCCATCTACAGGCCTCGTGTCCGATTTGGAAGCATAACTTCTAGTCTTAGACGTCACTACCATTCCACTATTTTGAGACTTCAAATTAGATTCACGATCCTTAGTACGAAATCTAAAACCATTGAATATGTATCCTCCGTATCTTTTGACCATCTGATAGGGACCTTTGGCAAGTACTTGTATTTCAGATGACGCACCTTCAGGACCCAAAGAATGTACCTATTAATTTTGCGCAAATCGTATCAACACCATAGAAAATGTAGATATAATAAAGATTAACTTGCATAACTGTAATTCACCTACATGAGATTCAAACCACTTATGAAATTTTTCATTCATCAGCTTGTTTTGTTCACGTGGTGGGAGTCTTCTTGGTCTAGCCCTTCGTTTGATGTCCCTGACAAATTCGCTAAAAAACAAGCAATTGAAATTAGGAATAACAAAAGTATCAAAAATATCGAACTCCGCGGTTTTCACTGTATTCGATTTAAATTCAAAAGCAACTTACTTTCGAAATGGTTCCACTGATGCATGATGGTCTAGCACATATCGATGTGCCTGTTCCGACACTAAGCTATCGAGCTCAAATGCATCAACTTTACCAACAGTGGTGCCAGCGGTATCAAAAAGATATTGTGCACCATCAAGGTTGGAAATATCTGGATTTCTACGTGGTCTACTGGAAGATGTCTCCACACCAGGCATATACCTGGAAAAAAAATGTGAGCACTTTTCTGATAGATATCCCTGGGCTATTGACCCTTCAGGATATGCTCTATTTTTCACATAACCCTTTAGCTGGTATAGGTACCTGAACATGTACAATTAATAAACTAGAGCAGATTAGGAGATTAAAAGAAATGAGCTTTTGAAAATTCAATTTCGTAAGATGAATGAATTATTTTACCTCTCAATGGGGTACATCCACCGATAGTGAACAGGACCGCCGATTCTGGCTTCACCAGCAAGGTGGATTATCAAGTGAATCATAATAGTGAAAAACGATGGAGGAAATATCATCTCCATTTTACTAAGTGTCAATGCCGCCTGCTGCTCCAATTGGTCCAGATCTTTAACACGAAGCATTCTTGAGCAAATACCTTTATATATGCTACAAAGATCTTTCAGGACAGTAGTGACTTGCTCACACATTGAAGACCTTAGGGCCACAGGAAGGAGATCCTGCATTAGGATGTGGTAGTCGTGTGACTTTAGACCCTGAAGCCTCTTCTCTTTAAAGTTGACACATTTTGCCATGTTAGAAGAATAGCCATCGGGGACTTTAAGTTCAAGTAGTACTTTGCAAAACAACTCCAACTTCGATTTTGACATTGAATAGATTGCAGGAGGTAGGAGTACTTTCCCGTTCGGCAATTCTTCTGGGTGCAACTCATGTCGGATGCCCATTGACTTCAAATCAAGTTGGCTCTTGAGATTGTCCTTTGTCTTCCGATCATCTCCCATAACTGTTCCTATACAATTCTCACCAATATTTTTTCCGATATGCATCACATCTAAATTATGTCGCAGTAAGTTGAATTCCCAATACGGCAACTTGAAGAAAATACTCTTCTTCTTCCATGCACCTAAACTCGTCAAGTTTTGATCCTCATCCTCGCCATATAGATCGGTCTCCTCACCTTGCTCCGGCCTTGCCATTTTCTTGCCCTTTGTCCTGACTTCTGGTTCCTTTCCATATTTGAATTGATGACCATCTACCCGCCTCAAAATATCTGAACCAGAAGAAGACCCAGGAGCATGTTCCCACTCGTCGGTGCCATCAAATGTCGCTGCCTTTGCCCGAAATATATGTGTGTCAGGCAACCATCTCCTATGACCCATATAGCAAAACTTTCTGCCATTGTACAACCACCTTGAACTAGTTTGGTCAGCACAACATGGACATGCATAACGTCCTTTAGTACTATATCCAGATAAATTTTTATATGCTGGAAAATCATTGATTGTCCAAGACAACACGGCACGAAGAGAAAATGTTTCTTTAGCCACAGCATCATAGGTTGGAACACCCACCCACAACTTCTGAAGTTCATCTATTAACGGTTGTAGGTACACATCTATATCATTTCCAGGACCTTTCGGTCCAGGAACTATCATGGACAAAATAAATGAGGACTGCTTCATGCATTTCCAAGGCGGCAAATTATATGGTATCAACACAACCGGCCATATGCTGTATGTACTACTCATTTGCCTTAAAGGGTTGAAACCATCACTAGCTAGTCCAAGTCTCACATTTCGAGGATCTTCCGCAAAATCAGGATATCTTTCATCAAATCTTTTCTAAGATTGAGAATCAGCAGGATGTCTAAGAATCCCATCATTAGTGCGACCTTCAGCAAGCCATTTCATATCAGAATAAGTTTTCGTAGACATAAACAACCTTTGTAACCTAGGAATCAGAGGAAAGTAACGCAATGTTTTGGCAGGCTTCTTTTTCCTACTTCGCTTAGTAGATCCACTGGCTCCCTCGTCTTGATTTGGTCTTTCTTTCCATTTCGAAGAACCACACACTTCGCAATTCTCCAGACTTTCATTACCACTCGTGAAAAACATACAGTCATTTGGACATGCTGCTATCTTCTCATATCCTAGATCGAGAGAACTTAGGAATTTTTTGATTTTATAGGCTGAGTTTGGAATACAGATTTCAGGAAATGTTTCATTCAACAATTCAAGTAGCATATTGAAGGACTTAGCAGACCACCCGTTTAAACATTTAATCTGAAATAGTCTGACAATGAATGAGAACTTAGAAAATTTGGTGCAGTCGCGGTACAACGGAGTACTAGCATCTTCAAGTAACTTAGCGAAGGATTCTTGCTGCTTATTATTTTCAGGGGTGGGGCCAGACATTTCCTCGTCCACCCCACCACCAATCTGGTTTGTTTCTGTTGACTCATTGTGAACTTCGGTTGTTGGGTCATTGGTGTGGAAAGGAACATTATGAATCCCCATGGCATCTTGTAACAAAGCATGCATCTCATCGGGAACGCTTAAGTCTTCGTTCACTAAGGGCTCAGCTTCATTTTCTAATACAACCGGACGAACAGGAGCTGCCGTATGATCCTCTCCATGACAAAACCACCTTGTGTACCCTTGAAGAAAACCGTTGACAGCCAAGTGTGTATGTACTACGTCACATGTCCTCAGCATACAATTTGTACAGCGAAGGCATGGACAAAGGATTAGGTTGGGATCACGGGAATGTCGTTTGGCAAAGATAATAAAATCTTTAATACCATCACGATACTCCTTGGATAATCGTGGTTTACTAATCCAACTTCTATCCATTATATCAATAGCACACAGTCTGAAATTAAAATTTGATATATTAAATAGTAATAACAGTAAAAGGCATTTTGTATATTAAATTTCACCTATTTGAAAACCATCCCTAGCTGCAAATAAATAAACGATATAATCTTTAACTGTAAAATAAAGAAATTGTGGCTCCAAAAAATGTACAAAAAAAAACTACATCTTAACACAATCTACTCTATTCACCAAACCCTAAACGACCTTTTGTGGAAATGATCACAACCACCTTAGTGGTATTTTATCGCACACCCTGTGTTCGAGCATAAAAAAAAATCGACTATAGTCTCCCCTGTATTTGGCTTTCCGTTCAAGGAGATGATGATGGTAAAGGGTATTTTGCTGATGAAGAGGAATCGGCCGAATAATGAGCGCGTCGTGCTGTAACTACGGTAACAAGAAGATCTGATGACTCATGAACTATTCTGTTCATGACTACTAATAATCACTTATCTCATAATAATAATAATAATAATACTAAACAAAAGAAACAGTAAAAGAAAAATTAAAATGTCTAGTATGTAAGTATATATTTTTCAGAGTGAACCAATTGTTGTACATAGCAGGAGGATTTTGGCATAGAGTTATAGCATCCTTAGTTCACAGTGAACCCATTTTGGTCAAAAAAACATGCCAAAATGACAATCAGATGCATGGGATAAGCTTCAATTCATTAACAGTGAAAGAAACTGGGGATGCTATGCAGCATACTTAGTTTGGAAGTGAACCCATTTTGTTAAAAAACCATGCCAAGGACTGCAGTCAGGTTACTTTAACAGTATCTGAAAATGAAAAATTTCCCATTATCTGAGCTTATATGTTGCTCTACTACTTCTTCAGCCCAACTAAATCTAAAACCCAATTGTAGCCGCATATCCGGTCGGAGGATTTTGGCATACGTACCTATACCATCCTCAGTTCACAGTGAACCCATTTTGGTAAAAAAAACATGCCAAGATGACAATCAGATGCATGAAAATAAGCTTCACTAACAACAAAAAAAGAAAATGGGGATGCTAGCAGCATACTTAGATTGGAAGTTAACCCATTTTAGTATAAAAAACCATGCCAAAGATTGACAATCAGGTTACTTTAACAGTATTTGAAAATGATAAATTTTCCATTATCAGAGCTTATATGTTGCTATACTACTTCTTCAGCCCAACTAAATCTAAAACCCAATTGTTGTGCGTATCTGGAGGATTTTGGCATACGTACCTATAGCATCCTCAGTTCACAGCGAACCCATTTTGGTCAAAAAAAACATGCCAAGATGACAATCAGATGCATGAAAATAAGCTTCACTAACAGTGAAAGAAAATGAGGATGCTAGCAGCATACTTAGTTTGGAAGTGAACCCATTTTGTTAAAAAATCATGCCTAAGATGGCAATCAGCTTCTCTAACAGTTTCTGAGAATGAAAATTTCCATTATCTGAGCTTATATGTTGCTCTACTACTTCTTTAGCCCAACTAAATCTAAAATCCAATTGTTGTGCATATCCGGCCGGAGGATTTTGGCACACGTACCTAAAGCATACTCAGTTCACAGTGAACCCATTTTGGGTAAAAAAACATGCATGCCAAGAAGACAATCAGATGCATGAAATCAGCTTCACTAATAGTGAAAGAAACTGGGGATGCTATGCAGCATACTTAGTTTGGAAGTGAACCCATTTTGTGTTAAAAAACCATGCCAATCAAAGATTGCAATCAGGTTACTTTAACAGTATCTGAAAATGAAAATTTCCCATTATCTTAGCTTATATGTTGCTCTACTACTTCTTTAGCCCAACTAAATCTAAAATCCAATTGTTGTGCATATCCGGCCGGAGGATTTTGACATACGTACCTATAGCATCCTCAGTTCACAGTGAATCCATTTTGGGTAAAAAAACATGCATGCCAAGAAGACAATCAGATGCATGAAATCAGCTTCATTAACAGTGAAAGAAAATGGGTATGCTAGCAGCATACTTAGTTTTGAAGTGAACCCATTTTGTGTTAAAAAACCATGCCAAAGATTGCAATCAGGTTACTTTAACAGTATCTGAAAATGAAAATTTCCCATTATGTGAGCTTATATGTTGCTTTACTAATTCACTATGCCCAACTAAATCTAAAATCCAATTGTTGTGCATATCCGGCCGGAGGATATTGGCATACGTACCTAGAGCATCCTCAGTTCACAGTGAACCCATTTTGGGTAAAAAAACAAACATGCCATGAAGACAATCAGATGCATGAAATCAGCTTCATTAACAGTAAAAGAAGATGAAAATTTCCATTATCTAAGCATATATTTTTCTATTAATTCTTCATCTCAACTAAACCGTTCATGTTAAGGAAATCAAGATGAATAAACTGAAAAAAGCTGCTTTTTTTGGAAAATAAGGGAAATCAAGAGATCATACCGAAGAGAGAGAGAGAGGGAGCGGGGCGACGAGGGCAGGGGCGTAGGAGAGAGAGAGAAAGGGGGCGACCGCCGATTCACCTCCAAATAGAGAGAGGGAAGAGGGAAATCGAAAAGGACGAAGGGAAGAAGGGACGATTTCGAAAGGTCAAAGGCCGTCGAAGAGGACGAAGCGGCGGAAGCAAACGCGCGGGAAGTAGAGCGAGGAAGGAGGGAAACGAAGCGCCTCTTTTTTTTTTTTTTTGGGGTATTGGGAAAATGGCGAGCGAAAGATTAGGGTTCGCGGGTTTTATCCCAGTTAATCACCGGCGTTTTAATTGGAAACGCCGGTGAATGTGTCCGTATATTCGCCGGCGTTTATAATAAAAAATGCCGGTGAATAATAAACATCACCGGCGTGTTTAAGTAAAACGCCGGTGAATACTAACATACGCCGGCGTTTTAAATCGACCGCCGGTGTATGACCATCCCATCCGGCGCCCAATTCCTACTCACTCCCTACCCCGGCGCTACTAGTAAAACGCCGGGGAATAATCGCCGGTAAAAGCAGTATCTTTTGTAGTGTCACAATTTAACAAGCATATTAGTATGATTCATGGCATTAATTCTTTTGTTTAATATTCTCATTTCTAATTTATAAAGGCATGTGATTCGCAATAATATTTCCACACATCATAGCACAAATATATCAAGATCATGAAATCTTCAAATTAACATACCAATCAACATTTAACAACTAAATTATATATAATCTAGCATGAAAATCTACTCCTATATTAGAAAGAATTTTAGAATTACCCACCCAAATTGTGATGTACTCAAATGAACTCCTAAAATGAGAGCTCCTAGAAACTCCGCTTCGCCTTCTCAAAATCTGCGCACACAAGAAAAAGCTCCAATACTCCATTCGGCCAAAGCAACAACAAAAGCATCATAATTTCGTCATGAAATCGGCAAGACCATCTCCTCCTTATTTTCGGCAAGGCACAGTAAGCATGTACATATATGTATATGTTTACATATTTATATAGGGTTGAATGATGAGAAGTAGGGATATAGGTGTATGGAGTAGGCAACAGTGGGCTAGGCTTGATGGAGGTTTTCGGATTGAGACAGAGGACACAACCCATCTTCATATATATATAATGATATAGAATATGGTATAGGTATGTATGTAGATTGTGAGTAGGTTGGAGAAAAGAAATAGGGGTATACTGGATGGATGAATGGCTTTCGGCAGAGAAGGACATGAAAGAAGTGAAGTACAGGAAAAGCATTTCATTCCTATACCTATCTATGTACACATCTACATAAATGTGTATAAAGGTGGGATTGAGTGGAGAAGCAAAGAAGGGACATGTTGATGGGGTTTGCTGGAGTCTTGGTCTCGGCAGACATGAACAAGGAAAGGAGAAAATGGGTGAGGAGAAAGTGAAGGAGTAGGGGGATATTAGTAGGAGATTAATAAAGTGGTTATAGTAACTACTCCCACATGAACACCACTAACACCTCCATTAACTCCACTCAAAAACTCAAAATTCAATTTTCCCCTCCTACTAAAAGCAGCCGGTTTTTCCCCCCATTTCAAGCCCAAAAAATAAGTGCACGTGCGTGCACTAGCACACACTTCACAATTTAATTATTTTTAAAAACATAAATCATATATATACATAATATGTACGTAAAAATTAATTTAATTAAAAATTATAATTTCTTATGCACAAATAAAATAGATGCACACATTTTATGAAATTCATTTCGAGAAAGGATACGCCCAAATACGCGCACCGAAGCACGTGCGTCGCACGTAAAATACGAAAAAAATACGAAATTCGACGTATCAATGGAAAATTATTAAAACATAATCAAAAACAACATAAGAAAAATATATTTATTAATTTTTATATATTCTACGACGTAATCGTCACATACAAGGAAAACACATGCATTACACATACAAAATTATTTTAATCAAAATAGGAGAAAATAAACATCCGTTTTATAAAATGAATTTGAATATATAAAATAAATAATTTAAATACATAGAAAATATTACACGTAGCGGTGGAAACACATAATCGATACGTGCATAAAAAATACGTAAAAAGCACGTAAAAATACAAAGATTGAAATTTAATATTTTAGTTGACTCAAATAGGATAAAATATATGCATAAATATTCCGAAATCAAAATACGTAGAGAAACACGTTACAAATATTACTAGTAACAGTACAAAATACACGTGCGTAACACACGAGGGCAAACTTGTCATTTCCAATTTTGTGGGATGTTACAGCAGATCTCCGTGATTGACCCCGAAAGTTTGGACATGGTGGCGACTGCAAAGAACATCTGGGCCGCAAGAGAGGACAAACTTTCAGCAAAAACATTCAACCCCAACCAAATCCAAACCCTAACCAACTCACCCCCGACGCCACAAAACCGGGCCCCAAGAGTGGACAATCTCCAAGCTGCCACAACCCAAACAAGGCCAAATCTTGATCCTCGGCATGACCGCAGGGTGCGACGGCGTCGCTCGACGAGGGCTGGAGAGATGCGTCGCTCGACTGCGGCTGGAGAGACGCGTTGTTCAACGGCGCGATGGTAGGGAAGACGGGAAGGGAAGGCATCGAAGGGAAGGGAAGATGTGTCGCTCGATGGGTGATGATGGGCCCCCGGTGCCGTCGACGTTGGTTCTCGAGGAGGGGGAACAAAGTCGCCGGAGGCTAGCATAGCCGGGTGGTGGCAAAGTGCGACGAAACACTTCAGGGGGGGCGGTGGGGGGGGCATCTCCGTCGTAGGAACACTGGGGAGGAGCGCGAGTGGAGGGAGGGACGATGGAGGGATGGTGGGGCGGCGGCGGCGAGCCCTAGCCGCCGCCCCAGCCTTTTCTCAGAACTAGGGTTTGCTTTTTTGGGGGATTTGGGGGTTAGTTCCTCTCTTGCAATGTTATGGAGTTACTTTTGATCAGAGAAGTTCTATAGCTGATTTCCCTTGCAGAGGATGGAGAAACTTCTTCTTCTATAGTATTTTGGTTTTTGAGATCTATCTAATTGTGCATGAAGCGTCGTAAACAGAAATTTGTAAATCTTAAACCTGCAAAATACTATATCTTGTAAAGAATGAGTTAAACGCATATTTGCATCTCTGTCAATGCCTTTAAATAGTTATGTAATTAATTTGTAGTTCCATTATTTTGAGAAGAGAGTGAAGCTGGCTCAAATTATGAACTGGTTCAAAAATTTCGTAGAAAGTTTGCTGTTATGCTAGGGTCACTTTCATCATTTGCATGATATGAAAAGGAAAAGTATTCTACTAAAAGTCAAGTTTTTGGTATCTTTTTCCATTGATAACTTCAAGAAATCTCTTCTTCCCAACTGAAAAATAACTACAGTCCGAATGCAATTGAAAAAAAAATTCCTCTTCCTAAGCCAATTTCACAAGTCCCCAATGTAAATAATCGTTGAGTACGTAAGTTAACATGGACACGAAAATAAGTTCTGATCACAAAATAAATACAAAAACAAGAATAACTTGCCACTTCATTTATCTTTCTCAAATTATTTCTAAGGTTAGGCAAGAGAAAACAATGCACTATGAAGAACACTGTAAATAATTCAACACAATGCAGTAATCTTAATAAACATCTTCAATTTTTGCCTTGATGACCATCATGATTAATTGCATTTGAAGCATTTTGGGTGGGTACCAAATGAGTGCCTCAGTACGACCTCACGTTGGTAGAAGCAACCTACATAAATAATTAATAGCAATTAACTCATAGGAAATAATCTTGTTGCTCAATTAGCACATATTTTAAGTTAAAATACGACAAAACCGTATCGATGACATGCAAATGTGACAAAACACATCTCATCATCTAAATTCTTTCTATATGTTTTTATGCTTATTTCAAACCCCATCTAATTAGCATATCTTACGTAATATTCAAATGGCTCCTCATTTGAGATGAATTTCATGTTTAGTTTAGGTTCCTCAACCCTTTCCTTTCCTCTTTTCTCTACACTCTCTAGTTCATTGTGACCATGCTCACTTCAATTTTGAATTGAATGTTGGGGGGGGGGGGGGGGGGGGGGGGGGGGGGGGAGGGGGAATTATAACCCCTGTTTTCGATCATACGAATTTTTACTATATTTCTTTTTCCTTTCTTCTGCTCTTGTATCCCAGTTATATGAATGGATCATGATATTTTTTTGCACCGCTTGCTCTCGTTGACTGAATGAATGTTTTGTTGTACATTGGAATTCTAATGCACTCCATGTGTTTATTAGTATCAGTGTATTAGTTTGACGTATACTATTTGATTATCTAATTATTGTATACTATCTTGTTGTCATTATTATTTGATATTTAATAATCCTAATCCCAATCCAAAGCCCTGTAACTTGAACCCAAATCTTTTAATCTGAACCAACCTGATCAACCCTATGATCTAAATCTTAACTCCCCCTATAATCTCCCCACTAAAATCTCATATAACTGATCTCATTATACCACTATCCCATGATCTGACCATCAATTACCCATTAATCGCCTCATCAGCTGCCTACACCCCGACACTTCTTCCTCTCCTTCCAATCCCGAACCCATTCACCCTCACCCCCGGCCTCTCCCGCCACTGCTGTCCATCACTGCAGCCCCTCCGATCTCACTGCTCCTTCCACTGCACCACCAGCAGCAACCCGCAACTCCTCCGTGCGACCACCACAGTCACCCCCATCCATCTCCAAGCCTTCGCAACCCCGACGCCCACTGCTGCTCTTCACCGCAGCACCACGTTTAACAACCGACATCGACTGCATTTCATCCTACGCCCATCACTGCACCACCCCCTGCAACTTTTCCCCCGACTACATGTACCCCGTCGCCTCCTTGTTGCTACCACTCCCGAGCACTGCAACCCCCAACTGCCATCTCTTATTGTTTGCTGCCTCATCGATAGCCTCTCACCGCACAATCGAGTCCCAAACAATAGCCCCATCTGCTGTCATTGTTGTTGTGGCCATTACTATTGTTGTTGCTATTACTATTGTTGTTTCCTCTTGCCGTTGTCGCCGCCCGTGTGCCAACGCCGCTCTCCTTCCGTCGTAATCATCGTATATAAAGGCAAGCGTCTCTTGTACACCCTTATTGTTCTTATGAAAGCATTTTCTTGACATCTCGCAAGTAGTATCTCTACTGATTATCATATCTTGGAATCAGTTATCATCCATGTTCATGAAAATATTCTTTGTAGATCTAAATTGTTGAACTATAATATCGTTGCATGTCTTATCGTCATTCTACGTTTAAATTAATCGTTATATACATTGAATCATTCAATTTGCCACCGTTGATTCAATACTCATCGAAAATTCATAGATTTTGTTTTCACCATATGCATTGCATGAACATTAACTAGAATCATATAGGAATATGTGTACATAGATAAATGTAGTATTTTGAAGAAATTTTGATTGTATGTAATATTATAGTTTTGTCCGTAGTTTAATATTGTAGAAATAATAAATCTCATCATGTTAACAATAGGAATACATTCTAGTTACTAGATGTTAATGAATATTCAATTCTAGATATTAAACTACATGTTTGTAAATTACAATCATTACAATTACAATTATTATATTGTTGTCCTATTTTTTACTCTAGCTTATAGTAAGATTTTGACTTAGCTAATGTTAATATAAGTTAGAACTTATTAACTTAAAGTTGTATCCCTCTATGGCTAGAATCCAAAACAATTGACGGTTATAGAATCTGACTTGTAAGTTTTAAGATACACTAATTTTAGTACTGTAATGTTTTTAATTCCAGATTACTGTTTAGGAGTACATCGTCATGATTAAGTGAATAAAATAATGTGTTATCAGTAGAGTTAAGACCTGAGATTTACTAGGATGTTCCTGGGCATGATTAGGAGTTAATTTATTAATTTTTTAAGATTTTTAAATGAATTTACAGTCAACTTTTGTATATAGAAATTTGACCCTGACATGCTGCATAAACACGAAACCAGTAAATAATAAAATTATACTCATATCTACTGTGATTATAATATATTGTGTGAATATGCGTTGGAACCGACAGGAAGTCTAGTTTCTGGAACCCCTGACGGAACCTGATTCGCTTTCCCGTAGCAGCAGAAAAGTGAGTTTTAGTATAGTAGTATACTGCTGTCCAAACTTTGTATCTTCATATATTTAAATATAAATATGTCTATTTCTCGCATTTAATAAATTGAGCTCTATATCACGAATTGAATATCCCTTGATATCTTCTTGATCCTGTTCTGACACCCATTTTCATTGATTGAATGTTCATGTATAGTTGTTGTAAAAAGAATAACAAGCTGAGGTAATAAAGGAAAGACCTAGTAGTGGATATAGGAGAGTGTACTCTGAAGGAGACCCGTGTTTCTCATAATAGTGACTCCATTTTACATGATACATGTTACAAGTTATATGAAACTAAGTGTCACGTCGTGGGTCGACGGAGGCCACCTGTAGATCCTACGGGGGTTACCTTTAGAGCCCATTACCTAACTACATGCTTCCTGTTTACATGATACATGTTTACAAGTTATATGGAACTAAGTGTCACGTCGTGGGTCGACGGGGGCCACCTCTAGATCCTGCGGGGGTTACCTCTAGAGCCCATTACTTGATCACATGTTCTTGTTTCCTGTTATTGTCACTGCAAGACCTATAACCCCCGTTCCCGCTTATACGAAATTGTACTTTATTTTTTTTCTTCATATTATTGTATCTTAAATTCTTCCATAATTATTTTTATCAATCCTAATTCACCCTATAATTTGTAAGCTCAATCTATTTTAGAGGCAGTTATTTCCTTATATCCTAGCCTACTCTACAAACAAGTTAAATTTCTTATATTATTGTGAGCCCAACAGAATCCCACACCAACCCAACAATTCATGGAAAATTCCTAACCTCTTTATCTCCTATAACTGCATAACTCCCCTTCCAATTATAACCCATTATAACATATTAAACCAAATTTATAAACTACCCCACTAACCCTAAATCAATTACCTATTAAATCACCCCTCATTATAATATCATTATTATATTTTGTTATATTTATGAAAATCCCCCACTCTCTCTTCTTCTTCCCCCTGTCATCACCCCGAATCTCTCTCTCTCTCTTCCCCGTCACCTCCAAGCCTATCACCACCCTTCAACCGACTACAGCACCACCGGCCGCTATCGCCCTCATCTCCACCTTCGACTGCACCACGCCCGTACATCCACCACGAGACCACTATCATAGTAGCAAGCCACTCCTTCTCCATGCTCTGGCACCGCAACTGACCACCCCTGCAGTCTCCTTCCACCGAGCTCCATCTCCAACTCACCATTGCCGAAGCTCATCGTCATCGAATTCGCCACCCACCGACGCCCTTGCACCCATCCTCGTCACCCCCCCCACTGCTCCTCGTCTTCCCCCTCGCACCAGCCCTGTCGTCGCTCCGCACCCACCGCAGTGCCCCGACCACCTGCCATTGCCTCCGACCTCCTCCCATCACTGCTCAACTCCACCCGCAAAACCTCCAGTGCCCCTCGACTCACCCTACCCTCCTCCAATCCAAGTCGCAAACCACCACCGCTCGTTATCGAGCCCCAGTCCTCCACTTCTGTTGCCTTCCATTGTTGCCGCTTTCCCTGGATCTGCCGACAACAGCACCCCACTACCTCACCACTAGCGACCAACCCCGAAGTAACACCCGTCGCCGACCAAGATCTTGTTCCTGTTTTTGTGCGGTTGTGTGTTGTTGCTGCATCGTTGTTGCCATCGCTATTACCGTAGCTTCCCGTCGTAACCGTCACATCGTAATAGGCAAGTGTCCATTGTACACCCTCTTTGCTCTCGTATAAGTACTTTGCTGAATTTCGTAAGTAGTTCATCCTATTGTTAATAACCCTACTCGTTGCCGTCATATACCGTTTGAATTCGAATCTATACACCATTCATCATCCATTCAATTTCCATCAACTCGAATATCATAGAAACACATGAGAAACTGTTCGCATATGAATATGATACACAAACATGAACTAGAAGCACAAAACTATAAAAGAAAGAAGGATTTGAATGAATTATGCTTGCATTTGATCATGTGGTTATATTTGTAGTTTAATATCGTTAAAAGTGCTAATTTTCATCATGTTAATAATAGACACCAGGTTGATTTCTAGATGTATTTGTATGTTCAATTTTAACCATAAAACTATACACTTGTAAAAGAAAATCGTTAAAATCAACAAGTATGTTTCCGGCCTGCTGTTTTCTCCAACTTGGAGTGAGAATTCGACATAGTTACTAATGTTATTATCCAGAACTTATTAAATAGAAATTGTAGCATGTTGTGTCTAGTTTCTAGAAAACCTGATGGATCCTCAATCCACCTTATAGATTGTAAAATATGCAGTTTCTACCACTGTACTATCATAGTTTTAGATTACTGCTTTATAGTTGTCATACCATGTTCGACTGATCGAAACAGTAGGTTAATATAAGAATTAAAATCCCAAATTTACAAGAATGTTAGTAAGCAATGGCAGGAACTCAATTATAATTTTGGTAAGAATTTTAGTTAAGTTTTTAGCTGAATTACATGTATAAAAACCCGATACTGAGTTGCTACCTGAACAGTAGACTCATAAAGAATCAATCAGTAGACATAGTTACTATTGTCAAAATATATTGTGTGATTATGAGTCAGAACCGTCAGGAAGTCTAGTTTCTAGAATTTGTGATGGACCTGATTTTCTTACTCGTAGCAGCGGGAAAGTTATTTTTTGTATAACAACGTATTGCTGTCCAGAATTGTATTTTCAAGCTTTTAAATATAAATTTATTTAAATTTTACATCTAATGAATTGCACAACATACCGTTCATTGTACAGCCATTAATACCTCATTGATATCGTTTTTTGACACCGTTCCATCAATTGCATATGCATGATTCATTGTAATAAAATAATGACAAGCCGTGGTAAAAAGGGAAACAACTTAGTAGTGGATATTATAGGAGACTGTATTCAGAGGAGGGGCCCATGTTTCCATTACTGATTATTGATATTGATTTCTGTTTTATTGATTGAATGTGGATTACTGACTACATTATCCCAACTATCATGTACTGTATCGTTACTGATTACTGTTTACTATTTATTGTTGCTGAGTACATGAACCCATAAGATTCACTACTATAGTCGAAACGTTCACTTGATTGTATGCACTCAAACTTGTGGTATAGGACGCAGAATCGCGTGCTGATGTTGATATTTGCAAGTGGACAAAATCGCACAAGTAATATAGATAGATGAGTAGAGTGTCGAACCCACAGGGACTAGATATTTTACTGAGTACCGATATCGCTAGATGAATCACTATTTGGAAGATCGAATTTTATGAATAATAAAACAACTAAATTATTCTAATCTAATTTAATCTAACTAAATTTGTGAAGAGGGAGAGGGTTGTTAAACGATGAAGCTCTTGTACTTTGTTTAATGGTAAAATTAGTTCTAGGGCTCTTGGTTTACCTCGTTTATCACACACACAAATTATAATTCCTTATAAATAAAAATATTATTTTTCCCAAATTGTCGACCAAAATCCTAAAGATATTAACCACTCTATCAACGTAGTCTAAAAATTATTCTCAATTAATCATTCGTCTATCCACCAAATTATTAATTGAGAAATTGGATTTCTTAACGGTCACGTCCTCCAATATACGGTCTTAATTTTTATTAATCACAAATCACCTGTTCGGTCTCTTCATGATTTGAAAAATCATACAAATGTCTATCCACCATGTTGTACGCATAAATAATAAAAATTAAAACACAATCAGGAAAAATAGAGTAATAATAAGGAATAAAAATTTGTGTTCTACAAAACTCGGCTACACCTTAGCCTCTAGAACAATAAATTCAGTTCATATTTGTTTGGGATTGCATCAAAAAAATATAGAGAAGAACATACCCAAAATAATAACATAAAAAAAATAATTAAATCCAAACCCTGTAAATAGCCGAACCCATTAGAAATCTGTCTTCGCCTTGGAGTCTGCGCCGAAGGATTCCTTTCAACGCACGCCACGTCACCGAGTCAACAATCAGCACCTGTCACCTCCTGCTGCTTCCTTGATGAAGTCGCCCAAGCACAGACAGCCTCTGTTTGGGTCCCACGCGCCAGAAGGAGAAAACGAAGTCCAAGTCAGCACCGGGTCCAAGTCGAGTGTCAGCAAAGCCTGGGTGCACTTCAGAATCTGCGTCGAAAGCCGCAGTCCCTACTGCCCACAACGCTGTCCTTGTCGTCCTGAGCCGCGTGCAGAGAGCGTTCTTTTTTTTTTTTTTTTATTTATCTGGTGTGTTCAGCCGTCACCTCCTACCTTGATCCTCTCTCATTTGATTTGTATTTATAGAGAACGGAGAGTAGTTTAGGGTTTTCACTTTTTGCAGAAAAATCCACACTCTTTCTTTATTTCTTTTCTTTTTAATGCAGAATTTTATTTGTTTCTCTTTCCTTCTTTTCTGCCTTTTCTGCCAACCACGTGCTTCTGCATACACAAAATAATACCTGAAATTAGGATTTTTAAATAAAATAAATTTAATTAGTTTAAAATTAATTAAACTAACTATAAATCATATTCGTGTATAAAAATCCTTTTACAAATTATTTGTTGCAATTTTAACTCAACAAAACAATAAAAATTTATAAATCAATTATTTTACTTTGTTTGTTGATTTTTTCACCAATTCTTTACTTTTTGCATCAAAAATATTATTTCTTCAAAAATAATTAATTAAATGAAATCGTATAGAAATAAGATGAATTATAGACAATATCAGCGAAAACAAGTCATTTTAATAGGTAAATGAGTACAAATATTTGCATATAAATTCGACACATCAAATACCCCCAAACTTAAGATTTTGCTTGTCCTCGAGCAAAAAGTAGAATCATAAACAAGGGAATAATAATAGCAGACTCCACCAATCACACCAAGAGATCTTATCATGCAAGCATCAAAATTACAATTAAAAATATAAACAATTGCAAATAAAGTAAAACTAAGCATACCCACTTTCTCCAGTGCAATTATTTATTCATAATTCCCAAAAAAAAATCGCATTTGTCATGCAATTATTGTAATTATAGCATGCAACAACTCAATCTGTGATTATCCCTTCTCTCTACTACAAACCGAGTAGCAAACTAGAGTTTTTTTTTTTTTTTTTTTTTTTTTTTTTTTTTTTTTTTTTTTTTTTTTGTCTCCTCTTTAAGTTGTCACTTGCCTTTTGACGCGAATGCAAAACATTTGTGATGAATTCACCCGGTTACTCAACAAGTCACAAACTTAAAGTGCTTTGCATACTCATATTTCAAGTTGCCGTTTTACGTAAAAGTAAACATTTGTGATGAATACCCCTAGTTACTAAGCAACTCAAAACATTGGAGTAGATTGACTTTATTCTTAATAAATTTTTTTTTTTTTTCATTATTACTCTATTTACTTAAACTCTGTTTAGGACTAGATTAAAGGGGATAATCACAAGAAAAAGCATCACATTTGTCTTTTATGTATAATAGCATGACCCACACAATTTTGTAAGGAATTTTGAAACTCAATAATCCTAAAGTAAATAAGTATGCTTAATATTGCTTTATAAAAAAAAATTGTTTATACCAAAAAAATTGTCTTTTATGCTTATCACCATAAAGAACTCAAAAGTGTAAAGGTAAGCCTAATTGAAATCCTTTTTAAAATTTTGTTTTTCTTTTCTAAAATAATAAAAATAAAAATAAATTTGTAAACCTTCCCCCCAAACTTAAATATCACATTGTCCTCAATGGGAAAGGAAAAGAAAAACAAAAAGAATGCAAAAAGTTTAGAATATCTCCCCTGATTCGTCTTTAAATTTCTGCACGCGCACCCTTCAGTATTTTGGCGATATCTGGAGCTGTAGATGTCGAAATGGGCTGAATTTTTTTTTGCTGGAAAGCTAAGACAATTGTCTACAACTTCTCTTTGAATCAGTTTTCCAGATTTTGACTCCAAACTGCTCGAAAACAGCCATCAATGCAGGTGTTCAAAACAGCTCCGTTTGGCAACTTTCAAAAATTGATGCAATCCTACAAAATAAAATCAAAAATTAAAATAAAATAAAATAAAAGATAATAAAAACTGAATGCAATAAAAGAAAACATGGGTTGCCTCCCAAGAAGCGCTAAGTTTTAAGTCTTCAGCCAGACATGGGGGTGAGATGGTTAAGTAACGCCAAGATCCAACAACATTAACACATCCTTTCTAATTTTTCTCTTTAGATGTGGATCAGGTTCAAGCTCCAATTTGAGGCATTTTCTTCTTGATGATGATGTCATTGATTCCCCCACCTCTTTGAATTTATGCTGCAAAAATGAATAAATAGAAGGTTCAGCATCCAAATACATGACATGTTCAAAAATATTTTCTTTTGCAGGTTCAAAATTTGTTGAATTTGTTGGACATACTTTGATTGATGATTTTTCAAATTTTGCCTTATGTTTCTCGCCCATAATTAAATGAGTTTCACTTACTTGAATAGATGACTGTTCTTCAGGAGGAAAATTTATGGAATTAAAAATATCAAAAGTTACTTGCTCATGCTGAATGTGTTCCTCCACAATTTGTTCAATCTCACTTTGCTGTTCAACCACCTTATGTTCTTCATTTTTTTCTTGTGGTTGCTCAATTGTCCTCCCGCTGCTTAGTGTTATTACCTTGAAATCTTCCATGGGGTTGACAACTGTGTTGCTTGGTAATGTTCCTATAGTTTTGTCATTAATAATATTTAAAAATTTACTAATTTGTACCTCAAGATTGTGAAAGGAAGCCGAAGTTGAATTTGTAATATTTTGGATTGCTAAATCTGTCTTTTGCATGTAGTGCATAAACATGTCTTCAAGTGTCGGCTTCTTTTCTTCCTGCGAAAAATTTTGAGGGTGTATAACTGCTTCTTGATTGATATTCCATGAAAAATTGGGGGTGTTTCTCCATTCTTGATTGTATGTGTCTGTATAATGATTGTTTTGCATTTGAAAGTTTGACACAAAATTTTTATTTTCAGCATTTGATGGAGCAAAAGGGTTCCCCACTTGACAATCTGAACTTGCATGATTTCCTGCACAAAGATCACAAATCATATTAGATTGCATATCATTAAAATTTATATTTTCTACTTGTTTATATAAAATATCATTTTTTGCATTTAAAGTAGAAAAAGGATCAAGTTCAAAAACTCCAGCCACTTTTCTTGGCATTGCTCTCTCTGAAGACCACTGGTAATGATTTGATGCCATCTCCTCTAAAAGATCATAGGCTGCTTGGTAAGTTTTGCTCATCAGTGCACCACCAGCTGCTGCGTCAACCATAGATCTATGTGTAACTCCCAAACCATTGTAGAATGTTTGCATTTGCAGCCATTTTGGTAGTTCATGATGAGGACACTTTCTCAATAACTCTTTAAACCTTTCCCATGCATCATACAAAGACTCGGTCTCGAATTGAGTAAATGTGCAAATATCCTTTCTTAGCTTTGCTGTCTTTGCTGGGGGAAAATACTTGGCTAGAAATTTTTGTGCAAGCCCCTCCCAAGTAGTAATACTACCTGGCGGTAGATAACGTAGCCAAGTCTTCGCCTTATCCTGTAATGAAAAAGGAAAGAGTGTTAATCTAATTGCATCATTTGATACTTTATTGTGTTTGAAAGTGTCACAAATTTCTAGAAAATCTGCAATGTGAGCGTAAGGATCCTCGTGTGGTAGTCCCCAAAATTGAACAGTCTGTTGAATCATTAGAATCATCGCCGGTTTAATTTCAAAATCGTTAGCTTCAATAACCGGCTTCTTTATGCTTGACTCATAAATTGAGGGCATAGCATAGTCTCTCAAAGGCCTGTTCTCATCGTTCGCCATGATAATGCACTGTATGTCCTGAAATGTAAGTATCGAAAAAGAAAAAGAAAAAAAATAGAAAAACTAAAAAAAACTAAAATAAGAAAAATATAAAAAAAAGTAAAAGTTAGAGTTAGTCAAAAGAAAATAAAGATGTAAAATGATAATAAATTAAAAATAATTACAAAAAAATCCAAATTAGCAATAATCTAGCAATTTTCAATATCAATAAAAGAATAACTAGTCCCCGGCAACGGCGCCAAAAACTTGATGTTGATATTTGCAAGTGGACAAAATCGCACAAGTAATATAGATAGATGAGTAGAGTGTCGAACCCACAGGGACTAGATATTTTACTGAGTACCGATATCGCTAGATGAATCACTATTTGGAAGATCGAATTTTATGAATAATAAAACAACTAAATTATTCTAATCTAATTTAATCTAACTAAATTTGTGAAGAGGGAGAGGGTTGTTAAACGATGAAGCTCTTGTACTTTGTTTAATGGTAAAATTAGTTCTAGGGCTCTTGGTTTACCTCGTTTATCACACACACAAATTATAATTCCTTATAAATAAAAATATTATTTTTCCCAAATTGTCGACCAAAATCCTAAAGATATTAACCACTCTATCAACGTAGTCTAAAAATTATTCTCAATTAATCATTCGTCTATCCACCAAATTATTAATTGAGAAATTGGATTTCTTAACGGTCACGTCCTCCAATATACGGTCTTAATTTTTATTAATCACAAATCACCTGTTCGGTCTCTTCATGATTTGAAAAATCATACAAATGTCTATCCACCATGTTGTACGCATAAATAATAAAAATTAAAACACAATCAGGAAAAATAGAGTAATAATAAGGAATAAAAATTTGTGTTCTACAAAACTCGGCTACACCTTAGCCTCTAGAACAATAAATTCAGTTCATATTTGTTTGGGATTGCATCAAAAAAATATAGAGAAGAACATACCCAAAATAATAACATAAAAAAAATAATTAAATCCAAACCCTGTAAATAGCCGAACCCATTAGAAA
This sequence comes from Hemerocallis citrina, assembly GCA_017893485.1. Taxonomy (NCBI): domain Eukaryota; kingdom Viridiplantae; phylum Streptophyta; class Magnoliopsida; order Asparagales; family Asphodelaceae; genus Hemerocallis; species Hemerocallis citrina. The sequence continues at coordinate 46,924,767 of CM030363.1, forward strand.
TCTGTCTTCGCCTTGGAGTCTGCGCCGAAGGATTCCTTTCAACGCACGCCACGTCACCGAGTCAACAATCAGCACCTGTCACCTCCTGCTGCTTCCTTGATGAAGTCGCCCAAGCACAGACAGCCTCTGTTTGGGTCCCACGCGCCAGAAGGAGAAAACGAAGTCCAAGTCAGCACCGGGTCCAAGTCGAGTGTCAGCAAAGCCTGGGTGCACTTCAGAATCTGCGTCGAAAGCCGCAGTCCCTACTGCCCACAACGCTGTCCTTGTCGTCTTGAGCCGCGTGCAGAGAGCGTTCTTTTTTTTTTTTTTTTTATTTATCTGGTGTGTTCAGCCGTCACCTCCTACCTTGATCCTCTCTCATTTGATTTGTATTTATAGAGAACGGAGAGTAGTTTAGGGTTTTCACTTTTTGCAGAAAAATCCACACTCTTTCTTTATTTCTTTTCTTTTTAATGCAGAATTTTATTTGTTTCTCTTTCCTTCTTTTCTGCCTTTTCTGCCAACCACGTGCTTCTGCATACACAAAATAATACCTGAAATTAGGATTTTTAAATAAAATAAATTTAATTAGTTTAAAATTAATTAAACTAACTATAAATCATATTCGTGTATAAAAATCCTTTTACAAATTATTTGTTGCAATTTTAACTCAACAAAACAATAAAAATTTATAAATCAATTATTTTACTTTGTTTGTTGATTTTTTCACCAATTCTTTACTTTTTGCATCAAAAATATTATTTCTTCAAAAATAATTAATTAAATGAAATCGTATAGAAATAAGATGAATTATAGACAATATCAGCGAAAACAAGTCATTTTAATAGGTAAATGAGTACAAATATTTGCATATAAATTCGACACATCACGTGCATTAGATAGATTAATTAAAGACTGATAGACATAAGATTGACACTGAACATAGACACTTGCATTATGATCATTGTTTATCGTTTACTGATCATTGATTTTTGAATATTGTTTACCGATCATTGATTATTGAATATTGGTTACTGATCATTGCATTATTGTTTACTGTCTACCGATCATTGCATTATTGACTATTGTTTACCGACCTTTGCTTTCTTGATCATATTATAGCCTGTTATTTATTGACTCGGATATCATTCAAATTTCTTGTTCTTGACATATCGTCATTTTATTATTTAACCGCTTGTCACTACTTGCGGCCCGTAACTTGCTTTAACATGTGTCATCTATCTTTCTTTTGATTTATTTTTTATACAAGTACAGATGATGAGACACTCATGGATTTTGACGTACTACTATTGCATTGTGTATTCTCGGCATTTTGTAAGTTCTTGTATCTCAGATATTGTATTCTTGTTCTTGTGATTATTATTGTATTGTTAAGCTTACCGGTATTGTACAGTTTATGGATGATATGAGTTGGATTACTTATATCATTCGTTGGACCTCAGTTACATGCCCGTGTTTCCGTAATGGGAAGAGGAGCATGGCATGACCCGAGTACATAATCTTATAGAATTCTCTATTAGAATCTGAATGTTAGCATGTTTGTATGCACCCAAACCTGTGGTATGGGACGCAGGATTACGTGCAATAGATAGGATTGATAAAATATTGACAGACTTAGGTTAACACTGAGCACGTGCATGATTCATGTTTACAAGTTACATGATTCCTGATTACAAGTTACATGATCCTTGTTTACACGTTTACATATTTTCCCGTTTTCTGTTTACATGTTACACTTGTTACTTGTTCCATACTTGATAATATGATTTCTTGCTCCTGTTGGTTGTTCCTTGTTATATTATGTTTTTTTGCTTGCTTTTTGCTTGCTAAAACTTGTCTCTCGTAGCTTGCTTTGACGGGCATCTTTGATCCCCCCCCCCCCCCCCCAAGCTCTAAATGTTGAGATTGTAGGTACATGAGATGAACTTACTGAAGGACTTGATGAACAAATATTCTAAAAGATGAAGCTGGATTTTTAGCCTGCATTTATTTCCTATTTTCATGCATTCCTAGTCATTATTGTTGTTTTATACATTGTTTTACGAGCGTTTTTGTTTCGAAGTTTATTCCAGATGTTGGATATTATTTTGCGGATTTATTTTATGGATTATTGAAGTTTGTTCATTATTTGTGTGATTACTTATCCATGTGTGATTGTGATTATATTTTATATTATTGAGTTGACTGTTACAGTTTATGAATAATTTATATATATATATATATATATATATATATATATTATTCTCTGGGCTTTAGTTGCGTGCCCGTAGTTCCGTATTTTAGAAAGCATAGCATCACGAATTGGCCCGGCTATTTAAAATATTTTTTATTTTTATTTTTTAACTTCAAAAAATAAAAATTTGTACATTTTGTATTAAATGGGCGTGAACAACAAAATTAATTGCTCACTAGCTATTTATAGCCCCCTACTCAATTAGCCCACTCCACCCTAGCTATTTATAGCCAACTCTTTCTTCTCACTTCTCTCATCTCACCAATGTGGGACTAAATATATTTGGATTTTAAACTTTGAAAATTTTTAGTCCCATATTAGTGAGCTGAGAGATGTGAGGTTGTGGAGTTGGCAATAAATAGCTAGGGTGGAGGTTGTCTAATTGAGTAGTGGGTAGTAATCAATTAATTTTGATGTCCACACTCATTTTTCTAAATTTTTGATAAATTTTAGAGTATATCTATATGCATATATGCCTATATATATACATATATATACATATATTTGGCACATAAAAAAAATATTTAAAAAATCAAAAAAATTTCAAATGGGTCAAATCCACAAACCTGCAGGTCACGGGTCGGGTTCGGGCGGGTTTGAACGGGTTTGCGGGTTGACGGTCCAGGTTGAGCAGGTTGGTATTGAGAATTTTCTAACCCGGGTTGACCCGGTTGGGATAACGAGTCCGACCTGAACCCGAACCGGGCCAAGGCGGATCGGGTCGAATTGGACGGATCGCAGATGGGTCGCGGACTAACCCAACCCGGACGCCATCCCTAGTTTAGACTTGTGTCTAGCTGCTACTGTTAGAGTTATGGCTGTGGATTGGGTTACCTAATGATGGTAATGAGTTAGGTTGCGAGTTATATATACATATTGTTGATGCCTTCTCGATACAGAAACGACATCTCCAGTAAAAACCTGTACAACAGGATACATCAACCTTTCAAGTTTTAAGTGACAAGTTATCCCAACTAGTTAGCATTATGCACAATAACAGTTCTACAATATCTGAACAAGATTGTGCCATGTGAATCACTCCGGATTTATTCTCCATTATGTTCTTAAACCATTAACACTATAATCTAGAGGGCTATTTCAAGTGTTGTCGGTTGTCAAACTCGAGTACAAGCATTCTAGAGCTAAAGATGGATTTAAAATCTAAACCTCGATTACATTAGTAACTACTTTATTGCATTATTTGCAATAAAATGGATTGACATAGAATAATTTTTGGAATTTGTTGAGAGTTAGAGCTGGTATCGGGTCCTATCGGGTCGGATTCTTCACTACGCGGATCCAGACCCGATACCTCACGGGTCCAAAAATTGAACCTAGACCCGAACTTGCAAGAACTGGGTTCGTGTTCGGCTCCGGATCCTAGTTAAAAAAATCTACCCGTCGGGTCCGGTAGCAGGAAATAAATATTTGCACATAAATATTTTGCACCCGATATCCAACGGTTTCAACAATTTTTGCACTTAAGTATATGAATAAATAATATATTTACACATCTATATTCAACAATTACTATTTGGAAAAAAGGGGTATGAGCAACTTGCTCATTTAGTAAATAAGCAATTGATGATGTGACATACATGTGATTGAAAAATTCTTAAAAGGGTTAGTTGTCCAATGTATCACATGCATGTCATATAATCAATTGCTCATTTACTAAATGAGTAAGTTGGTCATATCCCTTTTACCCTTACTATTTATATGTATATCCCAATAACATTATTATTCAAATTTTGTATTTTTTGAAATATATTTTTTAACGGGTCCGGATCCGGGTTGGTTATATTTTGAGTAGAACTGAACCCGGATCCGGATCCGGAAGGGCATCGGGTCATATTTTAGGACCTGAACCCGGACCGACCCGGACCCGGACCTATATAGATCGGGTTGGTTCCTGTCCAATGCCGGGTCCGGGTATCGGGTATCGGGTAACTGTGACAATGCTATTCAGAGTAAACTAGATAAGGATGGATTGTGCAAAGTGCAAACAGCTCCATTTACAGAGATGATAATTCTTTAATCTGAAGAGTACCTTCTACGGGGGCAGCGGGAGGAACTGACGGTGCGTAGGGACAGCGTGAGGCTGCGGTGAGTGAGCAGAAGCGGCGATACGTGGGGGCAGCGGAAGGAAGGCGGAGGCGAGTGGGGGCAGTAGGAGGAAGAGGGAGAGAACGTATGGGAGGAAGAGGGAGAGACCGTAGGAATTAGAAGAGACTTTTTGAATTTTTTAATTGGGTATATTTAGAATTAATCAATGAATAATATATTTTAAGTAGACTGTTGATGTGACTGTGCTGACTAGACATCTACATCAGGTAGCGTTGAATTTGATAGTAAAGTAAGTAGTGGCTATGACATTACTCTGATTTAAAATGAGTAATGCTAGAGCCACTACCAATTTCACTACCATTTCCTTCACTACCTTTGGTGGCATATTCTTATTGGAGAGTTCTCCCACCTACTCTATCATTCCCTACCTATTGAAATGTGCCACATAAGGTAGTGAATAGAAATATAGTAAAATTGGTAGTGGCTCTAGCATTACTCATTTAAAATACTTACTTGAGTCAGTGATAATTGCTTTTCACATTGTATATTGGCGAGTTGGTTTGAAGATTGATGGACCTCTTGGAGAAATCAATAACTGTATCCTGGCATCAAACGCCATGATTTAGCTAATAACTGCTCCTTGAAGAAGCTATTATTAATGATTTGGAAAATAGTAATGTATTCAGTCCATTATTTTAGAAAAATGGCAGTACAAATTAATGACTATAATCTTCAATGTTGAACCCTACTGTTAACTTTATTAGCCCATGATTAACACTGCTATAAATATCTGATACCCGAACCTGTTCGAACAAGGCATTGGACTGGAACCAATCCGATCTATATGGATCTGGGTCTGGGTCCAGGTCCTAAAACAAGATCTGTTGTACTTTCGTGTCTACACTCGTTGTACTTTCGTGTCTGCTCAAAATTGATCCGACCTAGAGCCGGAACCGGACTCGGACCCGTTAAAAAAATTCAAAAAATAAACATAAAAATAAATATCATATCCTCCCTCGCTCCCCTCCTTCCTTATCAATTCTAAATCCTCCTCTTCCAAACCCAAAACTCATATCTTCTTCTTCTCTCATCTATTCTAAATCCTCTGCTCATCACCTCCACCCGCTGCTCGCACTCCCACTCCTACCCGAAAGGGTAGGAATCTTTTAATAGGACCCGGTCCTCACGGGTCCGGGTAGTGAAGGACCAGACCCAACCAGACCCGATACCACTGTAACCCACGATGCCGAATGCTTATCTCCCACCATTATGAAATGAGTGCCCTAACCTAGGAAGCACAGATACTTTCAAATGGTCAACGTATCCATGTCGGATGCGTATTGGGTACCGATACTCCTTGGGTACTCCCGGGTGCGTACACAAGGTGCACCCAATTTTTTAAATGTATTTTCACAACTTTTAGACAATTATATTTAAATAAATGCATGGGGTCCTAGAGTAATTTTAAAAGTTTGTTGTTTACAATTATGCGCAAACACAAAACAAAACTATCCAAAGATTTGATCGTTAGATTATCATTTCTTTTCTCTAAAATGCTCATAGTTATAATGTATTCTTGTAATTCTATAAAATGGTTTAAATTTTGCATTTTTAATAAGAAAAATATTTTATATCTATAAATATAATATAAATTATTTTATATTTAACGTACCCACCAACGTACCTGTATCCTACTTTTTGTAAAATCACGTATCTCCGTACCCGTGTCGTGTCGTATCCGCACGCCTGTACCGGTATCCGTGCTTCGTAGGCCCTGACCCATGAACATCCTTCCATCTAATCTAATATGGCTCAAATGTTTGCAGGGTTCTAAACAAAACTGAACTTCAGCTTTCTCTCCAGATTCTAGATGCAAAGACTCGAACCCTATTAGGCTGTTTAATTGACCTTCCTCCATGAACAACAGCTTTCCACAAAAAGGGTTGCACTGAATGCTTCCCAGCCATAGGCCCATGATTTCTTACTCTCACCGAAACAGAAAATTGAAGTTGATTACAGTTTTCTGCCTCCATATTTGAAATATCATCATTGTGCTAGGGATCTCTGAGACCAGTTGTTAGCTCTGATACAAGTTGTTAGGAAATTTTGACACAACAGAGAGTTAGAGCGTTAGACGACAACCGATCACAACGAACAACCAAGCAACGTAGACCATGCCAAGCACAATAGCACACAAGATTTGTCGCAATTCGGTGAACCTAATCCGGGGAAGAAATAAGCGAGATATTATTCAATTGGATAATATACAAGAGTTTTAATACTCTCATCAAGAACATATCTATCTCACAAGCCTTTCTAGAAGATATTTTGTTGTTTATAATGAAAAACTCTCAGATGGAGTATTATTTCTCATGGAGGCCATTACATTATTTTATAGAGATTTAGAGAAACTTGATCCTTCACCATCCGATATATGACAGTCGACTGCCATCTCCTCGACAACCAAAAACATCAACCTTCTCTACCTCCATTCTTCGGTTCGGACCTCTTCTCGCTTCGCTGTATTCTATTCACATCGAACCTAGTATGCAAGACATAAAGCAAACAATCTCCATCTTGGATTATATACACCTGCTTCCACACTTGTGTGATTAACTGCTTCTAGACTTTTTCCTTTCTCCTCTTGTAAACAAGGCGACTCAACGACTTCTTCTACTAGTCAAATTTACCTCACCTGTTATTTCTCCAATTGTATGCCCATTGAAGGGCATACCACATCTGGCGTCAACATGGAGGTGCTATCCTCAGCACGAACTCCACCTACGTCAAGGCATCCTCCACCTCTCGGCGATATTCAAATGTCATGATCTCGCTTCAGTGATTCTAGTGGCGGCGGACTAGATACTTTAGAAATGGTGGGATTAGAAACACTTGGCCAATATTTAATGTTCTGATAAAGTTTGTAGAAGGTGTGTAGAATACCCAAACTGATAGAACTCCACAATAAGTTTTATACCTACAGCCCCGTACTTCCAGAGTTCCCAAGGATATTAGGTTCTTCTCCAACAAAGGAACATCCATGACCTTCTCCAATGTGAATCTTTTTTCATCTGACATCTCCGACTCAACTGTCCCCTCACCCACTACATCACTATTTTCACCAATCTCCGTCCTCACAGAACCTGTGGTAGACTTATAAGTAAAAACATATCTCCCTCGCGGAGTAAATATGAGAAGAACCACAAAATCAAGAAATCAGTCAGAATCCACATATTTAGACCTTGAAATAAGAAGACAATTTAAGTTATTACCTGATTCATTAGCACTGACTATGTTATCACCCTTTTCAACTTGTGAAAATCTCTTTTGTCATGCTGTTTTTCTCTGCAATGTGGCAACGGACCCCATCTTTACACGCACTTTCTCTTCCAATTGAAGTTCCCTCCACCGCCGTGTAACTCAAAGAAGTAGACTCTGATTTCTGAGTTTCTTTCTAAGTTCATCCTCCTTGAACCTCCTATTCACAACGGCCATCGTAACATGGTAATTATTAAATGCTCGCATGATTCTAGTAGTGAATATATCAAGTTGATACCTTTATCCTCTTTACTGAGATTATATGTGTTTATTACCTTCAATTCAGATTACAACTTATTGAATTCCATTAAATGATTATGAAGAGCGGTACCTTCCTTCATTGAGAAATGAAATAGTTTTATCTTCCAGTATGCCTGATTCAGTAACGACGATCCCGAATAGTCAATTATGAGTCTCCCCTATAGACTCGCCGCACTTGTCTCCTCAAGGAAGTTGTACTTAACTTCATTCACCAATGACAGCCGGATTAAACTCAAAGCTTTTAAATAAATCTCATTACACTTCTCCTTTGTCATGCTAGTTGGCTTTATCACCACATCCGGCTTCTTTTTATCTCATTCTAGGGAAAGATGCAAGCTCTTTTGAATCATTGCGTCGTATATGTCCACATTCTAGATATTAAAGTTGATCTTATCATCAATCTACTTGATCTTAAGAAAACCATTATCTGTCATATCTACCAAGAACTAGAGCAACATTTGCTCTAGTACCAGTTCTTAGGGATCTCTAATATGAGTTGTTTGCTCTGATACCAGTTGTTAGGGAATTTCGACACAGCGGTGGGTTAGAGCGAGATGCAATAACCGATCAAAACAAACGAAAGAGCAACGTAGACCACACGGCCTTCTTTCACCGAGTCACTAGTGCCAAGCGTAGATCTAACCCTATCCTCTCTATACAAACTGAAACGGATACATCCTAGGACGAAACTGAAATTTCGAAGACCTTTCAAAATTATTACAAGGAACTTTTTGGGACAAAGAATGATTTCAGGGTCCCGCTTAGGGATGATTTCTGGCATGATACTCAGAGTGATTCGGCTCACTCCCTAAGGGATCTGGAAGTACCTTTCTCTGAAAAGGAAGTGGAAAAGGCTATCACTCAAATGGGAGCAGACAAGGCGCCATGACTAGACGATTTTCCCATGATGTTCTCCCAAGTATTTTGGGAAGAAATAAAAGGGGGGCGTTATGGCTATGATGGACAAATTCTTCCACAACACTCTTAGATTAGGCATGTTCAATTTTGCTGAAGTCGTCCTCATCCCTAAACGGGAAGAGTCCATTCGTGTGTGTGATTTTAGACCTATTAGCCTCCTAAACTGTTCGGTTAAGATTATCACTAAGGTCTTGGCCAACCGCTTGGAAAGCATCATGGACAGCTTAGTTAGCCACGCACAGTCCAATTTCATTAGGGGCAGATGCATCTTGGATAGTGTGGCCACTGTAGAAGAAGTTATTCATCAGTGTCATATTGGCCAGTCTAAGAACTTCCCTCTGAAACTGGATTTTGAGAAAGCATATGACTCCGTCGACTGGGATTGCTTGCTGGAAGCACTCCAAGGGAGAGGCTTTGGGGACAAATGGATCAGGTGGATCAGCCAATGCTTACACACAAGTAAAATGGCAATTTTAGTTAATGGGCGTTCTGGCCACCCGTTCACATGCAAGAAGGGTCTTCGGCAAGGGGATCCTCTATCACCACTCCTCTTTACTATTGTAACTGATGTCCTTAGGGGTATGCTTGATAACTATTGGCTAAAAGGATGGATCACCCCTTTTGCTAGCAGTAATACTCAATAAGGGTGCATGATTTACAGTATGCAGATGATACTCTCATTTTTGGCAACGGGACCAGGACGGAAATGATTTGTTTTAAAGAGGATCTCTACTGCTTTGAAGCTTGGTTAGGTTTAAGAATTAATTTCCACAAGAGCGCATTGATCCCGATTGCCCTTTTCGAAGCAGAAGCGGAGTCTCACGCTACCATTCTTAATTGTATGAGGGAAAATTTCCCAATTACGTATTTGGGACTGCTACTCAGACCAGGGAAGCTTACAAAGTCTGACTGGCTCCCCATCACTGACAGAGTGGAGGATAGACTGGCAGGTTGGAAAGGAAAGTCTCTCTCCCTCAAAGGAAGAGTGGTCCTTATCATCTCTGCACTGTCTAATTTGCCCATTTACTGCATGTCGTTCTTTGAACTGCCTAACTGGGTGATCCAAAGGATTGACCGCATCCGCAAGCAATTTCTTTAGAAAGGCTCTGACACGAATGGGGGCGGATACCACCTGGTCAAATAGGGGTATTGCATGCATGAAAAAGAAGCATGGAGGGCTAGGTATCACCTATTTGAGAGACATGAACCTTGCTCTCTTAGGCAAATGGTGGTGGAAGGTGTTCCACCCTAATGGCAAAGGCTGGCAGGAGTTCATTCAACCCTACCTTCAGGGGAAAGGTACGAGAACTTTAGGCTTTCGGATAGGTTCCAAAGTTTCTCAGTTCTAGAAAGGGATTGCAAATGCCAGTGGACCTTTCAATTCGGTAGTTATTTTCGGCTATTGGTAATGGTCGGTCCACCAGATTCTGGTGGGACAAGTGGTGCGGTGCCCACATCTTTAAGGAGAGTTTTCCAGACCTGTATGAGTAGACGACCCTACCGAATGCCTCTGTGGCTAAGACGTGGAGGAGGGGAACTCAGAAACCGTCATTCCGAGTACATCTCAGTCCAGGGTTACATCAGTGGCTGACTGAACTCCAAAATTACATTGCACGAAACGGGGCGATATGCGCTCAAGGTCCTGACCAAATGCATTGGGGACTCGAGGCCAAAGGCTCCTTCACTGTTAGGTCTCTTTATCATCGTATTCATTTCCGAGGTTGTAAACCTAGTTGGGCAAATGTGTTAGGGAAAGCCAAAGAGCCCCTTAATGTAACACCCCGAATTCCAAAACAGACTGAATTCGAAGTTCCACAGGATCTTTACACTTCTTTCGTACAATTTTACAAGGAAATAAAAACTTTTGTTACATCAGAGTTTACAATTATATTACATATTTACAGTGGAAGCAAATTACAACAATTTACATATATTGAAATCTACAACACTTGAATCATTCTTTAATCAGCATGCATTCTTTAGTCTTGTTAACCACTTTATCTTATATAGAAACTGTAGGCACGTCAGTTGCTTACAACCGACAAAATATTATACACGGCTATCCCTCTCTATGCCGAAAATAGTATAACGATTCTCAAATACTTAAACAAACCACAAACTTGATCACAAACAAAACTACAAGGCGCTATCCTGTTGATGTCATGTTGTGCGGTGCACTTAATCCTTAATGCAGTTATTTATTTTAGATGACACTAATGCGCACTTGTTCAGATTCTATGCATCCCATACTACATAGGTCTGAGGGCAAGCCCCCTCGCCATGACTTAAACTACTACTGTAACTACGATAAGTATCCTAGATGTTCTATGAGTTACGAGCTCATGTCCAGACAGCCGGGAGGAGAATCTCACGTCATGTCACGACGCATCGTGAAGAACCTATGTACATTCAGCCTCCGTCATGGGACATGACACTACCCGCAGTCACCAAACACTCCACGAGCGTCGCCTGCGGTACGGACTCCTGGAGACATATCACGTCCTGTCACGACGCATCGTGAAGACAGCCTGTAAATATTCTCACACCGTAGCTCTGAGGCCCTCATACTCGCGTTTTTCTCTTATTTTCATCACATCTTCACTATGTATCCAATCCTTAGTTATTTGAATCATGAACAAAATCAATTCTCTAGAGTTAACCCTTCCACTATACCGGTCTTAACCATTTATATCACATGACCCAAATCTTGGTCATTTCATTTCAAATCTCATTTCAACATATTTCTTTTCAGTGCCGGTATGAGGCTTAGCTACACTCTAGTTCTCAATTTCAATTCATAATCACAAAAATTGAGTTCTCATACTCATATAGTCTTTTCATAGTTCAAATATATATCCATCACCTTTCCATAATTCAATGTTCAATTTCAATTTATAACATTCTCATTCAAACAAATAAGTATCAATAATTCCACTTAGTTTCCGTGCTATTATTTCTTTTCCTCCAAAAATTAAAATCATATTTCTCATTTAACTTTCAATGCATACATTACCCAAAATAATAACAAAATCCATAAAAAACACACTTCAATTTCTTTTTATACAAAAACCCCTTATAAATCTAGTATAACTCAAAAAAATCACTTTTGTTCTTATACTTATGCAAAATATCGATTTTACAAGGTTCTACTCAATTTTTCCTCTCACACTATTTAATTTAAGTCGAAATAGTGTACAAATATTTTTCATAAAGTCTATATATTTTTATAACAATTATCGGATTTTTCCCGAATTTTTAAAGTCACAAAAATTACAAAAACATTAAAAAAATCCAAAAGTTTGTAATTTGCTAAGTTCAGGAATCGAACCAGCGACCACAGACAAAACCAACACACGCGCTAACCAAAGGGATAGAGCGCAACCACATCACAGGGATGGCTCGAATTCATATAGGGTCCATTTTCCCGAGTTCGGTTTTCTCCAAAAAATAAAAACAAAAGTCTCTTGTTCGGTTTCGAACTCGAAACCAAGGCCAGACCCACGCTACAGTAAGCGCGCCCAAACACACCCACTAACCAATTAGGCTAAGTAGCTAAACTGATATGAGTTGGGTTTTTAGGGGGGTTGATCATAGTTTCAGTTCATTCGAGTTTTTATGAAAATAACTAATTTTAATTTCGTTTCTTCTCCACTTTCATTCGAAATTTTCAGAATACAACTTTTATACATTTCTAACATATCAGTAAATTAAATATTGATTTTTGACATAAAAACGTCACTTTCCTCTTTGAATACAATTTTGTCTACAATTTCAAAAATGTGCAAACAAATGTCGTTTCTTTTGTAAATTTGCATTCAAACTTCTCATATATATTTCTTTCTTGTTATGAATATTATTATTGCTTAATCATTTCAGTAACAAAATCTCTCTTTTCTCATTATTAACAATTGAGATAGCAAATTCACCACTAAGCATGGTTATCATTTCGATCCAATTAAGCATGCAATCATGTCTCCTTAGTATAGCACAAATTATCAATTAAAGCAAGGTAGCATGGTCAATATTAAACTAACTATCAAAATTTGCAACTACTTATCATTCTTTTCACACACAATCAAACATTCTAATTTGTCTCATTCTTATAACATATGGCTAGAATAACTATGTTTCTTTTCAAATGCATCAATCATACTCTAGCATGAACATAATTAGAAGTGTAAGAGAATCACCCACCTTTGATGGAGAGAAAAACAGACAAACTCCTAATGATCTCCTACAGCGAAGCCTTCTCCTCCTAGATCAAGCCACCAAATTTGCTTCTCCTCATAGTGATGCAAGCAACCCGAGCCTCCCTCTTCTTGATCCTTGAAAATGCCGGCCTTCTCCTTGGATGCAGAACACAATAGCACACAATCTCACAACTCAATATTTTGCCTCACAAAAATTACTTCTCTTTCTTTTCTTTCTATTCTTTTCTTTCAAAAATTCTAAGTGTGAGAATGAAGAGTATAAGGAGGGGTATTTATACAAAATTTTAGGGTGAATGTAGGGTTAGAATGTGATCAAATGGTTAGAGATCAATGGTTTAGATGAACTAGGGAGTTATGAAAACTACCCATGATGAACAACCACCTCTCCACCACTTCCATCACTCCCACTCCTCCATCTACAATCCGGCCTATGTGGAAAGTGTGCAATGCACACCTTAGTGCTTGCATGCGCCAACTAGTACCCCCTCTTTACAAGTGTACATGTGAATAAAAATTTAATTTTTCATGAAAAGTGTTTACACTACAAGTTGGATTGTTTTAAAAGAGAAATAAGTTAAATGGGCTCACTAATGGGCCAATTTAACCATGGGTTTAAATCATTAAATTAATTAATTAATAGAGTGGGCTTAAATGACAATTGGGCTTAGATTTTAATTAGGCTTTAAAAGAAAATAATTTTTTGGAAAAATAAAGAGGAACATATACTATGTAAGAAATATATTTTATACGAGAAATTATACAGTTAAAATTATACGCGCAAAACACGTAAAATAATAAAATCTCATAAATCAAATCTTGGGTGTTACACTTAAAGTTGGGGTCTTCCTTTGGCTAGTTCTTAATAATGTTATCTTGACCAGAGAGAACCTAGCCAAAAGACAACCACAGATCGCGACCAACTGTGGATTTTGTAACTTCCATACGGAGTCGTTGAACCATCTTTCATTGACTACCAACAGAGTTAAGCAATGCTAGTTGAGGTCCTACGAGCCTTAGGTACATGTGACTACCCCAACACTTACGAGGATCTATGGGTTGGCCCCATATTTACCTCTAAACGCCACGAAATGAATGATACGTGGTACATTGCCATCGCGGCCACTACTTGGGTTTTATGGCTAGACAAAACTAATTTTTACTTTCGTGCTTCATGTAATAGTAGTTCTGGTAATCTTACTCATATCATGCATCTTAGTTTCTTTTGGGCTACAGCAGTTGCTACATGGGCGAAAGGGAGGATTGCAAGTCTTCCAGGTGGACGAGTATGATGATGAGGAGGTCGAGTTCGGTCCGACACTTGACTGAGGGGGGCATGGGTCCATATATACTAACCTGGGACAGGTTTCTGTTGGGAGGCTACTTTTGTTTACATCTAGCTCTATTTGTACCTGTCGTTTTGTACTATGGGTAGCACTTTTGGATTGGCCCACCCTCCAGGGCGATGTTGGAGGTTTATGTTTTATTTTCTGCATTGTAGTTATCTGTACTCTCCCCCGATCCTCCGGGGATGTTTTATTAACTTCTTATTAATAAAACAGGTTGGTGTTCTTCCACCTTTTACTTCAAAAAAAAAAGCGTAGACCACACCAAGCATAATAGCACACATGGTTTGTGTCAATCTTGTGAACCTAATTCGGGGGAGAACAGAGATATTATTCAACTAGAGAAGATACAAGAGTTACAATATTCTCACCAAGAACTTATCTATTTCGCAAGCCTCACTAGAAGATAATATATTGTTTACAATGGAAAACTCTCAAATGAAGTACTATCTCACATGGTGACCATTATATTATTTTATAGAGATCTAGAAAAACCCAATGTTGTAGCCTTGATCCTTCACCATCCGATATATTCTGAAGAAAAAGCAGCACGATACTACTTGGAGCATAAACCCGGCTCAATGAAATCCCCAAAGGAATTGGCTCAATAAGTGTCGTCACCCATTTGCGGCCGACTGTTGAAAAGAGCAGTTGATTGTTATGCTGTTGAGAGCATCCAGAGAGCAGCTCTGGATGTTGCAATCGACTGCCTAATATAGCAGTTGATTGCCATCTCTTCGCCAGCTAGAAACAACAACCTTCTCTGCCTTCATTTTTCGCTTTAAACATTTTCTCGCTTCGTCCTATTCTATTTGCATGTGTAAGACATAAACCCAACAAGCTGATGGCTCTTTTTTCCTGGGATGTTGACAGGCTGCCGGTTGATTGAGTTGTTCATGTACAGGGAGTGGGTTGAATGCAGCTCAGGCCATAGCCAAATTTGTGCACAGGTGGGCCTGTGTAGAACCGGTAGGCCTGGATATCCAGTGGAAGGGTCTGGTCTCATCCTTATGTCAGTCATTGGCACACTGGTGAAGTCCTGTGGGTACCATGTAACAGGTAGTCTCTCCCCTGCAAAATGTTTTATAGACAGGTTCATGATAGAAACGTCAAGGTTATGAATTTTAGTAATCAGTTAATCACTGATAATACTATTTTGTTCAGATCAGTAAAAATTCTTTTTCTCGAATTCAATAATTTTATCAAATTCAGTGTATGCGCAGTAAGTTGTACCTTCATTTATATACTTATTTTGGCAATAATACTGAGACTAACTGTCGCTTTTGTATTCTGACTACAGTACTAGCAGTGCATTATAGAAGTTAATATTTAATGTGCAGTTATTTACTTAGAAATTGGATACTTACTATATTAGTTCATGTAAGTGTGTTTTTGTGTTCATTCAAGGTTCAAATCATTCTCATTGCCAGTTATATAATTTCTACTTCAATTTAACCATATTAATTTTAAGTTAATGACAGTAATAGTGGTATATTGATTGTTAAGAGCATATGTAGTGGTTCAATTTTAAATTTTGGGTATTTAACATATGGAAATAGAAATTTTGGGTTTGAGCTGTAGTTGTTTAAACAAAAAATTCAGTTTTCATTTAAAAAATCGACGGACGATAGATGATGTTTCGTCCCACAAAAAATAATTGTCGTTTTAAAAATGTGTCGGACGAGGAATCATGTCCGGGAAACATGTCCGATCTGACAATTTTTTAAAAAATTAACCACGGACGGGAAATCCGTCCAAGAATTTTTTTCCAAATTAATTGTCACGCCCCGCTTCCCATTATACGGAAACACGGGCACGCAACTGAGGCCCAGCGGATGATATAAGTATGTCAACTCATATCATCCATAAGTTGTACAATGCCAGTAAGCTCAACAACACAATAATAATCACATAAACAAGAATTTAATTCAATAAACAAATTTGGGATACAAGAACTTACAAAATAGCCAGAGAATACACAATGTAATAACAGTCTGCTAAGATTCTCCAGTAACCCATCATCAGTACCTGTATAAACAATAACTCAAAAGAAAGATGGAGAGTACCTGTTAGAGTAAACCTATCTAATGCATGTAATATTGTGTCCCATACCACAAGTTCGGTGCATGCAAACAGTTAGACTGTCATGGTAAAATCAATAGATCATCTACTCGGATAACAAGATAACAAGCGTTACTTCACCTTCCATAACAATAATCCATGTAAACAAGAGGGGCCCTTTACCGAGTATAGTTTCCGATTGTTCACTACCAAGTCGACCCATAATACCCTAGCTTGTTAATATTTTATTACAACAGTTATGGACATACAATCAATACGATCAATGAGAACGGTGGTATCAAGAATTATGCAATGGGTACAATCGATGAGAACGGTTGTATTAATACAGTGTCAAGAAGATATCAAGGCTGTACAATACATGAAATATACATGGTTCAATTCATTAATTATGGAAAATAACGTGTTTATATGCAAAAACATAACCTTACCGGTTCTGGACAGCAGCACCTATCGGTATTCAAATTCACTTTCCAGCTGCTATGGGATTGCAAATGCGATTCCGTCAGAGAAACTAGACTCTCTACCGGTTCCAGCACATATTTACATGATACATTATAGTCACAGTAGCTAGGTCGTTCAATCAATTCTTTATGGGTTTTGTGCACAGTCTCGGTTCTAGAATTATAACATGCCAGTACTAAAACAGTGATAAGTTACAATCTATGAATTGGATTGAGAATCCATAAGATGTTCTAGAAACTAGACACAGTGTGCTACACTTTCCATGTACAAGGTTTTAAGTTTCAGTGTCAGGAACTATGTCGAAACCTCAGTATGAAGTCAAGCAATTGATACGACAGCAAGGTTAAATGTTCCATAATACAATAAATTGATGTTTCAAGAATTTAATCAATAACAATGGCACGATAAGAAGACTATGAATCAATAAACATGGTACGATAAACAATAACGAATCAATAAAGAAATTCAACTAGATGCAATATTCAATTCGATTACTGCTTGTCGGATTTCAAAAAGTGTTTTCTTGAACTAGAACGATAAAAATGAGTTCAAGAAACGCTTATCTGTTAGATGATGACTTCAAACGTAAAAGAATAATGGAACGAGAGTCCCGAAGGCAACACGTGCAAACTACGTACACAACAGTCACGTGCAAAATACGACAACGATCGCACTGCACACAATGGAACGGCGAGAGCAACAACGACACAGTAGAGACGGCAGCTCGCAGCAACAACAAGGGACTCATCAGCAACAATAAGCGACAGCAACCACAGCGAGAGACACAGCAACAACAAGGTGTTGCAAGCACAGCAGCAAAGAGACAGCAACAGGCAAGAACAACAAGCCACAACAAGGGCGTCGAGAGGTGAGGAGCGGGACGGTGGTCGAGGGAGAGGGCAGCGAGGTGCAGTCTACGGCTTCGACGCTGCGATGGCTGGACAGCAAGGGCGGTTGATTGCAGCAGCGTGCAGGGCTCGGGATGTTGAGGGCTTCGAGGTGGAGGCTGTAGGCTGGGCGTCATTTGGTGGCTGTCGAGCGGTGGCAGCTTTTGCAGTGGTGGCTTCGGAGCTGGCTAGTTGGGAATGCAGCGAGGAAGGGGACAGCAATGGCGGGGTGCTGCGGGGGTGAGGGAGTCAGGCGCTCGGAGGAGTTCCGAGGGCAGCAGGGGTGGAGATGGTCGGCAATGGCAGGGGAGTCGAGGTGCAGGCGTGAGGAAGACGGCGACTGCAAGGCTAAAGGTGAGGGGAATAGGGTGAGGGTTCGGAGCAGGGTATTGTGGTGACAATGGCGGTTGCGAGAGGGTGAAGACGACGATGGCGGAGGGTGGCAGGTGGGGGCTCTGTTCTGAAGACGAAAGAGAAGAGAAAGGGAGAGAGTGAGTCGGGGAGAGTGAAAGTGGGTGAGAGAGTGTGTAGGGGGGGGGGGGTTATAAATTATATTATATATTAATTAATAGGGTAATTAGTGGAGTTATGGGTAGTTAAAGAGATCGTGGGTAACTAGTGGAGAGGTGTATGCAGTTAGTGCAAGGAGTGTGTTGGGGTTAGTCTGGGTTGGATTTGTATTAGAGTATGGGCTTGAGTTGAGCTTCACAAAAGAATCAAATCAATTTATAGGATGGACTAAAATTGGGCTTTTAGAAAAATAATAATAATAACTATAATATCAAACTGGTTTGGGCTTCCAGTATAATAAAGAAATAAACAATTATCGGGTGGGCTTGGATTAATAGACTTGGGCTTCACAAAGTAAAATAAATAATTATAGATGGGGTAAAAGATTGAGCTTCAATCAATAATTAGATAATAAAATAATATGGTCTAGGTATTTAATATGGTTTGCCAAATAGAAAATTTAGACAAATTATAGAGTGGACCCGGATTGGGCTTAAGTTCAAAATTAATAAATCAAATAATATTTTATAGAATAGTTTCAAATTAATTAAAATAGTCAAATAATAACAATAGACTTGGTCTGGGTTATAAATAATTAAAATTAAAAAAGAATAAAATTTCCGCAATTAAAGTATATAATCGTTTGCAAATAACTACAAATACAATTGATGTTTAGAATTGACTTTAATAGAAGGTCCAAGATGAATAAAAATGAATTTGAGAGTAGAAAAGAATTTATAAGGATTGAAATACAAAGATATGCAGAAGATACGTATAGACAGAAACGGGGGTTACAATTCTACCCACCTTACAACAAAATTTCATCCTCAAAATTTGTTTACGGTGGTGCATAGGATATAATCAAAGCAGAACTTAAGAGATAATGAAACAGGAAATAAAAATTGAGAACAAAGTAGGTGGAAGCTCCGGGATAAGAAAGAACATGGATAAAATTGATGTCAATAATGAATTGATGCATGATCATGAATGAAATGCAAAAAAGGTAAACGATGCAAGGAGGAGAAATAGGAGAATCCTGGGACTTGTGGGTTATGGGCCCACAACACTTCTACTGCGCCACTCTAATCAGGAAGACTTCTTCATTAGTGTCTATTAACTCTAGCAATCTGCCTTGTGGCTCACCATATCCTTGACACATCCAAACAACATCTCTCTAGCATTAAATTCGAACTCCTGGAGACTGAGGATTCTGAATACTATCTGGGATTCTGGAACTCTGCCTGCACATCTTGGAGTGAACGAAAACTCCTTATCTTGTGGTGATGATTCAAGCCGCTGACATGTCTTTGTAGATCACGTGTAACCAGTCAATGAGCCGAGCAAGAATAACATAATAGTAGCACTGGAATCAAAAGAATATGGGTTCGAAAGGATGAATTTATGCCCAATAAGGAATCAACGAATGTGGACGACTGCAAGAGGTGGAAGGAAACAAGGTATCAAAGAATTGAATATGGAGGATAAAAAATGGATCGAATAGGGTAAGTATCCAGATTCAAGTTGGTTATTACATGTTCATGTGATCAATGCGGTGTGTATATCGTTGAGCTAACCTGGCTAAACTCCAACATGGTTAGAGTCTAACCTGGCTCTGATACCATTAATGTAGCGCCCCGAATTGCCAATATGATATCTCAGAAATACGTGGCACAATTTCCAGCATCAACCTCAATTGTAATAGTAAACATAGCCAAAAATACATATAAAATTTTCTCAACTTTTATTACATTAATTATTTACAAAATACAGCGGAAAACAAACACTTTGAATTACAAGTCTTTTCTTTTACAACACATTCTTTTACAATTTACATAAGCCATAACATCAATCTAGCACAAGCATCCAAATCCTAAGCTATAAGCACTTACCTTTAAAATATGAGACTAGAGATAACCCTAACCCCCTAACTACAAGGGTCAGCCATAACAGTGTGAGTGACATAAAATAAATGCAACATAAATAAAACATAAGACATTAAGTCATAAACAACATGTATTAACAGCAAGAATAAAATGAAATAAGAAATAACAATAGATAAAAGATGGAAACATCAAGTGAAACTAGACTAAGTGTCAAGTGTAGAAAAACAGGAAACAACATGCATAAAACCAAGTCAAGAAAACACCAATGCTATATGCTGACTCTATAATGCATACTTGTCGGATTCTATGCATCCCACTCTACATAGGTCCGGTGCAAGCCCTTAACGTTCTCCACTTGATAGGGTTTAATCCCCCGTTATGCAACTAATCCTACTACGATGACTACTATGAGATATAGATAAACTGTGACTATTAGCCCATGCCCTGATAATTCCAGAGGTCAATCTTTATTCACAGATAATTCCGGAGACTATTTCACTCGCACCTGGGAATCTTTGAGAATATCCCACACCGCAAGCTATGGCACATCATCACACGAATGCCCCATGAGTGTCGCCTCGACCCCGATAATTCCGGAGATCAATCCCATATCGCAGGTAATTCTGGAGACTATTTCACTCACACCTCGATAATTCTGGGGATTATCTCACACCGCAAGCCATACTGAGGTCCATAACCCATGTTCTCATTTCATCATATCACCATCTAGTGCCTGTCCTTATTTTGTTAAGTTAATTAATTAATTACGAATCTCTTAGAGTCGGTGTACCCTAGCGGACTTAACTCAACTGATCAACAACAAAGCCACAACTGGCCAAACCACAAAATCTCAACTGCCGGTATCTAGGGTCCTACACACCCTCAAGAGACTCACAACTCAACTATCAACACAAAATAAATCTTTCATTTTAGTCACTTCATATCAGTGTTAATTTACTCACAGAAATTCATTCATTCATATTGTTTGTATATATATATATATATATATATATATATATATATATATATATATATATATATATATATATATATATATATATATATATATATAGGAGGTCCTCTTACTGAACAGAAGTGTGCATATGAGTGTATATGATCTCTTTACTGAAATGAAGTGTACACAGGATATATACAAGATATAGAAATTCCTTTAACTAAGATAAGCATTCACAGGATGTAGAGAAAACTCTTTTACTGTGATGAAACATATGTATATGTATATAATATATAGAAACCTCTTTCACTGAAATGAAACTCATACAGGATATATATATGATATGTATATAGAAATCCCTTTACTGATTTGAAGTGAAACATACACAGACTAAAGTGGAGCATATACAGAAAACATAGAAGATTTAGAAAAACTCCTTTTTACTGAAATAAGGTATATGGGTATATATATATATATATAATATGTATCTGATACATAGAAAGAATCCCTTTTACTAATATAAAGTATAAATGCATGTATATAATATAGAAAGAAAAACCCTTTCACTGATATGTATATGTATATATATCTGATACATAGAAAACCTTTTACTGAAGAGTAGTATATGTATATATATACCTATGATATATATAGAAAATCTCTCTTTACTGAGTTGAAAAGAAACATATGCAGGTTATAGGAGATGAACTATATTGAATTGAAAACATATGGTCTTTAATCGAAAATGAAACATATGCAGATAAGGAAGATGGACTTTATTTATTTATTTTTTAGGGAAAAGGTGGATAGTGGCCACCCTGTTTCATTAATAAGAAATTAATGATACAAACCTAGAGAACTGAGCCAGACTACAACCAACAAACAGAAAATAAAACATACATGAAGCAACATGACCCGTACAAACAACAAATTCCTCCAATAACCCTTGGGGGTGGGCCGACAAACAAGCTCGGTCCAGCAAAATTGTATGTACGTCAGTTTAGCTTCGTACACTGCCTCCACGGCACATGTACACCCATCTAAAACAAGTTTGGCAAGATTTTAACACCCGCTGATCCCTGCCTACAAATGCGTCAACAGCTCCCACAGCCACTACCAAAGAGATAGCCGTGAAGAGGATACCTTCACCTCTCTCACGATTGTGCTATCTCAGGCGATTTGTCACCAAATAGCTATTTCGCTCACCCCACCAAAAAATCACGCTCCAGGAGAGAGCCGTGGAGAGGATACCTTCACCTCTCTCACGCTCTTGCTCTCTCAGGCAATTTCTCACCACACAGACTCAACTCGACTCTTACTTCTAACTAGGGAAGAGGTGATGCTGTTACGAGATAGTGGTCTAAGCTGGAGGAAGCTCAATAGTCTGATAGTAGGCGCTATCAAGACTGCATCGGCGGCCCCAGGAAAAGAGTGCGCACATTATGGGGAGGGCCCCATCTTTCGGCCCAAGCCCTACAATCGTGCAATACGACGTGCTACACGATCCCCACCTCCCACAGAAAACAACTACCGGCCTGACCCCACGGGCCCCATACCGAACAACCGACCTCACACACTTGAACCCCAGATCCATGGCATTCGCGACAACAGGCGCGAGAGGATGCTCTGGCGCGACATAGTCACTCCGTGACAGTTGAGACAAGCACCCCGAAAGTAGAGACAAGTGAGCACACACCACGGAGGGACCCCATCTTCGAGCCCAAGCTCCACAATCGTGCAAAACAACACAACTCGCTCATCATAGCGACTCGCAGATAGAGAAGCACACCCGGCTTCTTCCACGCACTACCAACCTCGCAAAACTAAATCATAGCCGCAGATCGCCGTGATTGGCCCTGAGAGTGTGGACATGGTGGTAACCGCGAAGAACATCCTGGCAAACATCTAGAAAAGCCAACCAACCCCAACCTAACCCAAACCCCAACCCCAATAAACTCACCCCCAAACCCCTAACTCCAAAAGCGACACAGATCTAGAAGCAAAGTCACAGATCTGGAGCCCCTCGCTGTCGCAAGATTTTAAACCCCGACTCCTAACTTCGAAGTGAAATCAATAAACGGAGAAGTACTCATGCATCAGCGAAGGCTCTGAGAAAATGGACACCCAGAACAATGTACCGCCGGAAAACTTGGATATCGAGCCTTCCCGCCGCCAAGCAGACAACAAACGGCGTGTAGGCATTAAACATGGCCTCCTTCTGCGACTTGTTCCAGAACCTCCTCGTCGCCGATCTCTCCTCCGCCGCCACCACCGCCATTTCCCGAGATCCGATCATCTTCTTTGATGATCTAAATGAATCTCAACCGAATCTAGCTCGGATCTGAGAGAGCGAAGTCGAGAATCTAGGGTTAGGGTTTCGGAGGAGAGCGAGAGCATGAAATTGCGAGATGTAATATCCCGGACGGATATTACCGTATATAAATTATTATTTTATTATTATTTTGTTTTAATTCTAAAATTGAATTATTTTGGTGATTTTCACCCGGTTTATTCATAGACATCATCTGTACCCAGATATCAGTCAGTATACATCCGTATTTTATCAAATTGATACCGTGATCTTCCGAACTAATAATAAAATTTATTTTATTATTATTTCCAAGATTAAATTATTTTTATACGGATTATGCGAAGATTTTCCGGTATACGGACATATATGCGCACGTACGAGTAGTATGTCGATTAGTGCATTATACGAATTGTGTGTTGTGTATTTTTGGACTAGGTGTTTATCTTGTTATAAAAACCTAATTAGAGGGTTAGGGTTTGATTAGGAGGCTTAATCTAGGGTTTTTGTATGCATAAGAAGATTAAGTAAAAACCCCTACTAGAAAATATCTCTCCCACATCACACCTCCACCACATAACACCTCCCTCCACCTCACCCCTTCTCCCC
The DNA here is from genome assembly GCA_017893485.1 of Hemerocallis citrina. Taxonomy (NCBI): domain Eukaryota; kingdom Viridiplantae; phylum Streptophyta; class Magnoliopsida; order Asparagales; family Asphodelaceae; genus Hemerocallis; species Hemerocallis citrina. Next base: position 46,948,814 of record CM030363.1, read on the forward strand.
TAGGGGTATGGCCGGCCCCAATATTAAGGGAGGGCCTTTTTGCACTTGTGTGCATGCATATTTGCATTCTCCACCCCTCTCTCCACCTATAAATACCCCCTTCCTTGACCTTAGTCTCATTTTAGAAAGATCAAAAAGAAAGAAAGAAAGAAAGAAAAAGAAAGAGAGATCACCATGCTAACTTGAGAGTTTTATTTGTAGGGTTCCTAGGAGTTCTAAGAGCTAGGGGAAGGAGAAGGTTGAGCTAGCTAGTTCTTCCTACAAGTGAACCAAGGTGGGGGTTCTCCTTTGGTTGTTTGGTTGTTTGTTTGTTTGTTTGTTTGTTTGTTTGTTTGTTTGCTTATTTCTTTAAATGATTGTTTTGATGTTCTTCTTCTTCTTACGCTCCTTGTTTATTTTTCTTTTTGGTATGGATGGTTTGAAGTAGTATGGTTGTAGGAGTTTCCTATTTGAATGATGTTAGTAAAAGAATTAACTACTTGGATAAAAAATGACACATGCATATGAACTTGTACATACAACCATTTTGGGGTTGTAGGACTTGAATATGAACTATACATAAAGCATATGAACATTTTTATACAACCATTTTTGGTTGTAGGACTTGTATTGGACTTGGACTAAAAGATAAGCATATGGTTGGTTGAACCAAATAAGGGTTCTTGCTTTATTTTGTTATTGTTATTTTCTTTGATAATCTTAAGTAAAAGAACCTAAAATTAGATGTTAGTTTTGATTAATGGAAAAGAAACTAACCTAACTCACTAGTTGTAGAATGAATAAAAAGATCTCTCTTTTTATGATCACTAGTAATAAATAAATACTAATAAAGACTAGTAGACAATTAAGTAGTAGCATGTTAAAATAAAGTAGTAGTAGTATGTTGATTAAATAAAGTAGTAGTGGTATGTTGATAAAATAAAGAAGTAGTAGTAAGTAGTTGTAGATGTTTTATGTCCATAAAGTAGTAGTAGTAGTAGATAGTTGTATGTTGTGTTCTTGATTAAAATGAAGTAGTAGTAGTAGTAGTAGATAGTTGGGTGTTATGTTCTTGACTAAAATAAAGTAGTAGTAGTGGTAGATAGTTGTATGTTATGTTCTTGGAGTAGTAGTAGTAGTAGATAGTTGTAGATATTTATTTTATGTTCATAAAGTAAATACCATGCTAAGATTGTGTTAGATAAATTTAATGATGCTTAGAATGTTGTAGGATTCATTCTAAAAATCCTATCATGTTTAGATTAGTATAAATATGCTTTGGATGTTGTAGGATTCATTCTAAAAATCCTATCATATTTAGATTAGTATAAATATGCTTAGAATGTTGTAGGATCCATTCTAAAATTACCTATCATGTTTTCATGCTTAGGATGTTGTAGGATTCATTCTAAAAATCCTATCATGTTTAGATTAGTTTAATGATGCTTAGAATGTTGTAGGATTCATTCTAAAAATCCTATCATGTTTAGATTAGTATAAATATGCTTAGAATGTTGCAGGATTCATTCTAAAAATCCTATCATGTTTAAATTAGTATATTTATGCTTAGGATGTTGTAGGATTCATTCTAAAAATCCTATCATGTTTAGATTAGTATAAATACACTTAGAATGTTGTAGGATTCATTCTAAAATTTCCTATTATGTTTAGGAAGTATATTTATGCTTAGAATGTTGTAGGATTCATTCTAAAATTTCCTATTATGTTTAGGAAGTATATTTATGCTTAGAATGTTGTAGGATATATTCTAAAAATACCTACCATGTTTAGGAATAATGTATGCCATGATAAGTGTATATTTATGCTTAGAATATTGTAGGATTCATTCTAAAATTTCCTATTATGTTTAGGAAGTATATTTATGCTTAGAATGTTGTAGGATTCATTCTAAAATTTCCTATTATGTTTAGGAAGTATATTTATGCTTAGAATGTTGTAGGATTTATTCTAAAAATACCTACCATGTTTAGGAATAATGTATGCCATGATAAGTGTATATTTATGCTTAGAATGTTGTAGGATTCATTCTAAAATTTCCTATTATGTTTAGGAAGTATATTTATGCTTAGAATGTTGTAGGATTTATTCTAAAAATTTACCTACCATGTTTAGGAATATTGTATGTTCATACTAGTAGTTATCCATGCTTAATAAGATACTCATGCTTAGTAGTTATTCATGCCTAATAAGATTCATGCTTAGATGATTGTAGGAAAGCATATACCATGCTAGATTAATTTATCTATGCTTAGATGATTGTAGGAAAGCATATACCATGCTAGATTAACTTATCTACGCTTAGATGATTGTAGGAAAGCATATACCATGCTAGAATAATTTATCTATGTTTAGATAATTGTAGGAAAGTGGTATATAATGCTAGATAAATTCAGCCATGCTTACATGCTTGTAGGAAAGTTGTATACCATGCTAGATTCATTTATCTATACTTAGATTGTAGTAGGAATCATTATACATGTTTATAATGTTGTAGGATTGATGTTTAATTGACCTACCATGTTAGAACATTGTAGGAGTATTATGGTGAGTGGTTATGTTATGTACCATAATTAGATTGTCGTACGTAGATGCTTGCAATTGTATGCCATGCTTAAAGTGCTATAGAAGGAAGTAATAAGGATTTGGGAGACCACTAGTAATAGTTAGTTGATGAAGATTGTTAAGTCGCCCTCGGTTTTTCGTTGGTAGAATACCGATCATAGACTATTAGTAGATTCTTCTGTTGCTTCTAATAATAGAAGATCAAGTTTGTTAGTAAGCACGTTTGGTTGCTTTTAAGATTGATTACCTGTATGGTTGTTTGCATATGGTTGTGCTCGTACGTGGCTCGACTGGCCCGTATGTAGCTGTGGGTCTCATACGTAGCTTATTTGGCTTGTATATAGGTTGTTGTCTCGTACGCGGCTCGACCGGCCCGTGCGTAGCTGTTGGTCTCATACGCGGCTTATTTGGCTGGTATGTACGTGGTTATCTCCTACAAGGCCCGCCTTGCTCGTAGGTAGTTAGTATTTCATACGTAGCTTATTGGCTCGTATGTGGTTGTTACTCGTGTATAGCTTGTTAGCTAGTACACAGTTTGTTGTGCTCGTCTAGGGTGATATTACCACCCTAAGGGCTATCGACCATCAAGACATATGTGTTCTTACCCTAAGAAACTGTGGAAGAGTCACTCCTTGTGTACTGTCGAATCTTAACCATGGTAGGTTGATCGAGGACCGGAGTATAGACGAAATCCAAGTTTAGGGTAACGGCATGCATGTATATTCGCACTGCCGAAGTCTTGGATCGATGAGCCACGGACCGGATCCCGAGGGGTTCCGGTAAGTCTAGGTTAAGCAGCCTAGTAGAGTTGTCTTGCAAAGTCTAAATTAAGGCCTAGCATGTTGTGGTTATAATATTGTCCTCCCTAGGAGTGTTCAGGGCTAGGGACATTATTAGGGTAGTGACTTATAAAGATCATTACTTAAAACCTTTGCCGGAAGAGAGGAGTCAGTTGTAGGGGGCACCTTATGACTAACTCGTCCCTTGAGGCAGACCAAGTGGTGTTATTGGGTTGTACCTTCCCGTCAAAGGGATACGTACGGTGCCGTCTCACAAGTTGAGAACACGGGTTGCGTATCTCGCGCTGTTAATTCCTGAAGTACCGTGGCTGGGGTGCCACAGGATGCATTGTGCAGTCCTGCGCTTGCGAGACCCCAGAGGGTGCCACAGGGTAGGCTTCGCGCTACCCTGCGCTTGCGAAACCCTATAGTTTGATTTTGTAATGACACCCGATACATTGGGTTCGTCTATTTTGAGAGAGGTCCGGTTAGCCGGGTCGCAGTGGCGAACATAGACACCACTGGAGAAATGCATTAGTGGGACTTGACCACATCTGCAACCTCATAAGTCACGTGTAGCTGTCAGGAACAGGTTGTGTACAATTAGAATTCATAATGCGGGTTCAAATCCCTATATATGGAGAAATGGCTTGAGATGGGTCGCATGTAGTATGGGCTGCATGTTGACTTCGGAGACTTGCTGACATTAGAATAGGAAGCATCCTAGTTCTATTTAAGTATCGCATTAGAGTTTAGTCATAGCACTCACAAACACTTAAACTACACCAACACCATTGCTATATTTTGTATATTGTTTGGGAGATTCGCTGCTATATGATCAGCCTTTAAGCGTCAGTGAATACTGACGTCCCCACTTCCATAGGTGCTGGATCGCCGAAGTACAAAGGCGAGATTCAGAAGGACTCAAGGCAAGGAAGGCAAGGAGTCAGTGTTATGTTTTGTTCCGCTGCAGTATATGTATTGATTATCTATTAGTTGAGACGTGCTCAAGTAAGAGTTACCAAGTGTTGTTCTTCATTCCTTGTACTCTGATGTAAGATATTGAAGGTTGTAATACTTGGAAATGTAAAGGTGATATTGTAACTCTATTGTAATGAATTGCAATTGTACAATGTTCAGACTTGTAATACATTGGGTATTGAATAAAAAGTTTTAAATTCTCCTGTTTTTCTGTGTAATGTGACTAATTGAAGAAAAGACCCTGGCTCGTGTCACGGTTTCCCAGTATTGGAAATCGGGGCGCTACACGAGAGCTCTCACTCTCTCGCACGTGTCGCACGATAGGGATCGCAGGTTGCGCGCCGGAGGTATTGAAGGAAGGGGGAAGGGGATAGAGGTAAGTGGGATGCGAGCACAGTCGCAGCGGGAGAGGGGGTGGAGTGAGGATGAGCCACTGCGGGTCGCGGAGGGAGAGGAGGATAGGTGGGTGAAGGGTGAGAGGTTCTGGGCGTCGATCAACGAACGGGGAGGGGGCGGCGAGATCCCAGCTGCCACCCCCTCCAAACACTCTCTAGATCTAGGGTTTTTGTTTTTTGGATTTTTATTGGAGGAGCTTCTCTTTCTAGAAAATCTAGAGAGAGAAACTCTTTTGAAGATGGACTTTATTGAATTGAAAGCATATGCAGGATGTTTATATAACTGATATAAAAGAAACTCCTTTTTGTTGAAATGAAGTATCTGCATATATGGAAGATGCCCCTTTATGCACACATAAAGAACTACTCAACACAAAAACTTAGAACTAATACTTAAACACAGACACTGGTTGTATATGTGAAGGTGAAATTTTGTTCATGTGTGCACATGCACAGCAGTGTAGAAGAATCATCAATCTGCAGTTAAGAGAGAAACTCATACTCAACAAACCCAAACAACTTACTAATTAATTGAAGACATAGGGCTAGTTTTTCTTGGTGGTTGTTAAGGTATATTAGGACTTCAAAAGCATCAATATACATACTCAATTGTGACTGAATATATATGTACATATATCCCTACAGGTATGAACAGTAACCTACTTCTCAGCATACCCTATATTGAGTCTAAGACTCCCCTTCATGATGAAAGCAGTGTATATATATACATATAGATCAATAATATAATAGACATACTTTACCCAGTATCAGTTTTGAAAAATACCTCAACCTGCACATGAAAGAAATGAGAAATTCCCCTTCGAAACCTGATTTCCTCTCAAAGTTCATTATGTGTGATTGTCAGTTTCATACACAAATAGTTACATCAATCACAGTCCTTAAATTTACCAAGATCCATCAAAACATGCAAACACAAACCCGAAATACAATAACCCTTCTTTCCCTTCAAAAATTGTTTCTTTTAGTGCAATAACTTGTTATTTACATACCCCGGTCATCTTCATCAGTGTATCCATGATTATAACAATTATAATGACATTTTAACAATTTTATGCATCAACAGTGTGTATAAATACCCATCAACAGTAACAAACTCCACCTTTTGTTCAAATTGTGCATCATACACATATATACTTGTTATCACCAAACAAATCAGTAAGCATATAAATGAAAGCAACCTACTCATAATTTCGATTAGGTTCTTTAACAATCACAAGTCATCAAATTAAGGTCTTGGTTATTAATAGTATAGTTTCAAGAAAAGATTCCACTTTTAATTCATCTACTCATCGAAATTCATTATATCTTCATATCATCATCTAACATTCTTTCTAATGGATAATTCATCACTTACAACATGCTTAGAATAATAAGAAAACAACACAAGTCACTCACCTTATTGAAGAATCAACCGAAGATAATAAAGAATAAGAAAAAATCCCTCGTTTCGCAAGAAAACCAAGATCCTCGCTTTAAAAACTCCAAGAAAACAATAATAAGAAATCTCTTTGTGTTGTGTAGCAAAGAGACAGCTGCACCTCACCCTATATAGGCCGAGATTTGATGTATCTAGGGTTTTTGAATAGATTTGCTAAATATCTCTTTTAAATATACATTTACATATATAAATCCTTATACTTGGAAATTGAATAAAACCAACTTAATTGAGTTTTAAAAATAAAAAATAGCCCCTCTTCTATCAGCCGGCACTGTTTGAAAACCCAGAATAACAAAACTGTATTTTAGCCCCTCTAAGTGACAAATTTGCAAAAAAATCCATTCTTTATCAAAACTTGCAATATAACCAAATTTATTAAAACAAAAGTAAACTTTATACCTCTGAGTTGACTAGGCATCAAGCCCAGCCCAAAAATCAGAAAATCTGGTGTTTTTACTCCAAATGGTAATTTTGCACAAAAGTCTTTCTTTTTATAATATTTACAAATAAGTCCAATAATTATTAGAAAAATCCAAAAAATTCACAAATAATATCTAATAATGAATGATGAGTTTTTTCAAAATAATTTTTGACTTTGAACTTCCCAAGAAAATATTTGCAAGTGTAAAAAGATGAATTCTCAGAAAAATATTTATTAAATCACCAAAAATCATTTTAAATCATTTATTAATCTTAAAAGCATCATTTAAAAATCTAGGGCATTACAATTAAAAATCCTATGACGCCCCGCTTCCCATTATACGAAAATATGGGCACGCAACTGAGGCCCAGCGGATGATATAAGTATGCCAACTCATATCATCCATAAGTTATACAATGCTAGTAAGCTCAACAACACAATAATTATTACATAAACAAGAATATAATTCAATAACCAAATATGGGATACAAGAACTTAGAAAATAGTCGGAGAATATACAATGCAATAACAGTCTGCTAAGATTCTCCAGTAACCCATCATCAGTACCTGTATAAACAATAACTCAAAAGAAAGATGGAGAGTACCGGTTAGAGCAAGCTTCGGGCGACAAGTAGTAGCAAGTAGAAAAGGAAGTAAATGACTATATAACAAGAATAGAAATTGGAACGATATCGGAGTCAATGAATGACAAACGATAATAAAATCAAAAGTTGATAATCAATAATCAATAAACAATAAACAATAGTCGATAACAATAATCAATAATCAATAATCGAAGACCAATAATCAATAACAATAAATCAATAATCGATGTTCAGTGTTCTTCTTATGTCTATCAGTTCTTTTATTAATCTATCTAATGCACGTAATACTGTAACGCCCCGAATTCCAAATACATGTAATTCATAGCACAACAGGATCTTTTACTTCAATTCGTACAAATTTACAAAGAATTTAAAACTTTTTCATTGCACATTTTCTGTTACAAAAATACACAGCTGAAGTTACAACAAAATTGTACAACTTTAACATTCAACAACTTTAGCCAGGAAGAAATCATCAGTATCAATTCATCTTTATGCCTTTGCTAATCCAAGTTCTACACTGGAAAACTATGGGTACGTCAGTTGCATACAACTGACACAATGCTATAATGCAGCGATTCTTCTAATTTAGCAAGCACAAACTTAAATATAAACAAAGTGGAAAAAGTGACTATCCTAAACATGTTAGTGTATGATATGACTTAATGCCTAATGCAGGCATTGCACTACGATGACACTAATGCATACTTGTTCGGATTCTATGCAACTCATACTACATAGGTCTGAGGGCAAGCCCTTACGTACTCCACATTATAGGGTTCAATCCCTCGCCATGAAATCATACTCGGTAACAAAACAAGGTTTAGACATCCCACAAGTGTGGATTCCAGCACTGGAGTACACCGCCTGACTACACAGAATTCACCTCATGCGGACATCCCGCAAGTGCCGCTCTAGCCCCGGAATATCAAAGATCCGCCTCCCATCTGCCCGAGTATTCATGATCCCGGAGTACACCGCCCAATCATTCATAATCCCGAATTTAATTGTGGCTCGTCCCATTCCACATAACAGTCTCGGAGTACACCGCCTGACTGAATCTATAGCCTCAGAGTACACCGCCGGACTATATATACACGCCCCACTTACGTTTGCCCAGGTTTCATCACATATTCTTCCAACGCCTGTCCTTAGGTTTAATTATAATCATCACAACGTAAAGCTAGCTTATTCTACCAGACTTAAATCAACACATGAGAAACATTATCCCACATTGGCTACTTCTCAAATTTCTTTATTCATAAATTGCCAGTCACTACTGGTCTCGCTCAGCCTCTAGATTCTAACAACCATCTCAATATAGAGATCACTTAGGTTACATCTAACCTCAATATAAATATCTCATTCATTATTCATCACTTCTTCTTTATCCACTTTCCTTATGTTTACAGATTATGAAGTATTCACTTCTTATAACAACATTCGACAACAATTTTTCAAATCAAATTCTTGTAGACAATTTCTTGTTTGACAAACCAAACCATTCACTTTAATAATATTCAATGCTCTTTCATTTACTAGAACATTTTTCATGCTTTCCTTTACTTCAAGTATATTTCTCGATACAAAAGTTCTTTAAAATTAAATCACCATTTCTTAATATAGATATTCTTTAGGATTAATATCTAGAAATTCCTTGTTTCCAACTCATAATTATGCTTTGATTCTATTATAAGCCAACTCTTAAAATCTTTAATCATGTACATTTTCTTTTTAAACTTGAATTCAAAACTCATCTGATACATTATTGAATATGAGTATAATCTTAAATTTCCAAAATATATTTTAGAAAAGTGTGAAATTATCTCTAAGTGTTGTAGTAACATTTTAAAATCTTTCTATAAAATTTCCCAATTTTTAAACATACAAATCTCTAAAAATAAAATTAAAAAGCACCTTTACGTGCAAAAATAAAATTAAAAAGCACCTTTATGTGCAAGGCCGGGATCAAAGCCAGGGTCAACAACGAGCCAACAGCAAGCTCAACCAGTGAGCCATCTCACATTTGTGATAAAGAGCCCACTGAATTACTTTTGTACTCCCGAACGTTTACTCATTAATTTCCCAAAAGAAAAATTAAAAGAGGCAGAGCCTCCCAGGCTCAAACCCGCGACCAAGAAACTCCCGAAGCGCAACACGTGGCAACGCCAAGTGCGCCAGTGCCTGCGCTAGCCAAAAGAGCCAAGTGTTCAACTGATAGTATATAGGTCAAAACTTTTTAACTCAACTCGCTGTTTTCATCCCCTTTTAATTTGTTCATCTATTTTGATTTCTATTATTTTCCATCATAATTAATACTACTAAATTACATTTCTAAATTTTCAGAAATGCTTTCCCCCTCATTTTATCAATAGTAGCATGAAGTTGTACACAAATTAACTTAAATAGTCACTTTTAGAAATCTTACACTCATATGCTTAAATTTGTGAAATTGACTACTCTTTATATCAAACAAGCATGAATATATTTATTTTCTTTTAGCCATAATTATTAGTTTATGATAAATCTCACCTCCTCATTAACTTATAGTTCACCCCTAATTGCACAACAACTTAACAAGTTTTTACCCACATATAATTTGTATACATGATTTAATCATGGCATACTGCCATATGCCTAAGATCACTACAACTTGCTCTAAATAGAATTTTAATTTGACAACATAACAATTCTATATTGAAATTTCCAACTAGCATGCATTAATTTCTCATATTTCATTACTACTATAAAAAAACTCTAGATGTCAACACAACATGCATCATAAAAAGTTTAGAACTTAAAGAACTTATGCCAAACTTTCCATTTCAAACACAATTTATCTAAGCATGCATACTACAGACAACTAAAAAGTAAAAGAAACACTCACCTCTTTCTTGATGCAAATAGTAAGTAGAACTCCTAGAAAAATGCTCCAAAGCTCCCCTCAAAATTGGCCTTCTCCTCCTCTTAGCATAACCAAAGTCTCCCTCTAGTCTTCTCTTTTAATTTTTTATTTGAGTTTGTGTGTGTTCATATTAAAGGAGAGGACTATTTATAGAAATAATGTGTGGTTGAGATGACTCCCACTATCCAAAATAACTCCCCACTCACTCACAACTCTCTCCTACTCTCCTCTTCTCATCTAAAGGCCGGCCACTTCTTCTCTAGTGCACAACACGTGCACATGCACCCTATGTGCAAACTACTTCTCATATAAATTCTATTATTAATTGTTATTAAATTAAATGTATGTGTATGTTACACATGACAAGTGTACTAGAAATAAACATGGGCCTCAATTTGTAATTAATTTTTAGTGGGCTTCATAATAGATTTAGGCCTAATGGGTTTTATTTAAAATAAATCATACAAGTGTGACAAAGAAAATGAGCAGAAAAATGTGCATAACTCTAGAAAACTTTAGAAATAAAAATTGTGCATAAAATTTTACTTGCAATGTACGTATCAATACAAAAATAAATTTTGAGAGAACGAAAAACAGTTAAAATACAAAATACGTAGAATATATATGTTAATAATGTTACGAATATTTTACGTAATGGTAAAATATACGTAATCGACATGTGTATTGTAAGCACGTGCAATACACGTAAAAACACAAAGATTAAAATTAATATTTGAGTTAGCTCAAAAAAGGATAAAAATAAATTTTGAGAAGACAGAAAATGTAAAAATAGTCAAAATATAAATACATATGATGTTTATATTAAAATACGTTACGGACATTACCCGTAACAGTGCAAAATATATGTGCGTAACACCCGTGAGAAAAATTATCAAAACTCAATTTTACGGGGTGTTACAAATACTGTGTCCCATGCCAAAGGTTCGGTGCATACAAACAAGGATCGTTTAGACTGTGATGGTGAACTCAACAGATCGTGTACTCAAATAACAAGATAACAAGCGTTACTCCACCTTCCATAGCAATAATCCATGTAAACCAAGAGGGGGCCCTTACTGAGTACAGTTTCCGATTGTTCACTACCAAGTCGACCCTTAATACCCTGTCTTGTTAATATTTTATTACAATAGTTATGGACATGCAATCAATACGATCAATGAGAGCGGTGGTATCAAGAATTATGCAATGGGTACAATCGATGAGAACGGTAGTATTAATACGGTGTCAAGAAGATATCAAGGCTGTACAATACATGAAATATACATGGTTCAATTCATTAATTATGGAAAATAACGGGTTTATATGCAAAAATATAACCATATCGGTTCTGGATAGCAGCACATATCTGTAACACCCCGTGTTTTTAAAAGAGTAAAATATAGTATATATATATATATATATATATATATATATATATATATATATATATATATATATATATATATATATATATACTATATTTTACTCTTTTAAAAACACGGGGTGTTACAGATATGTGACTCTTTTAAAAACACGGGGTGTTACAGATATGTGCTGCTATATATATATATATATATATATATATATATATATATATATATATATATATATATATATTGATAAAAGAAAAGAAGTTGGTTGTTTCATAAAGTATACATGATTTGGATAAAATGAATGGAAAATATATGGAATTGTATTAAAGGGGGCCAACGTGATGATGAAGATAGCATTGTAAAGCTTGTGTTGTGCTTCATCTGGAGTGCTGGCGTCACTTGAGAGGTGACGTAGCGCCTAACGTGGGGGCCGACCCGAATTGAGGCTTTGAAGCCAGCAGACTTGGCTTCTGTGTACTCGGAAGAGTTTGAGAAAATAGTCCTATATCGGTATTTCAAATGAATATAATAATTTATAAATAATATAGCCTATGATCAAGAGTCACCAATTCGGTTAACCACTTTTGAGAGGCAGCCTGTGGTGGGCAGTTGTACTACATAGTATCTAATTTATCTTCTAAATTGCATAAATTTTCTGAGCTAGGGGCAGGGGCATCACACTATCGGTACTCAAATTCACTTTCTTGCTGTTGCGGGAATGCAAATCCGATTCCATCAGAGATTCTAGAAACTAGACTCTCTGTCGGTTCCAGCACATATTCACATGGTATATTATAGTCACAGTAGCTAGGTCGTTCAATCAATTCTTTACGGGTTTTGTGCACTGTAGAACCCCGTATTTTCAAATATTATTTTTATATTTGAAAATGTATTTAAAATTGATTTTTGGAGGTTTAATGATTATTTTCAGAAATTTATCTTTTGTACACGTGCAAAACACGTACAGATACTTTTGAGAAGTTTGGAAAATTAAGTTTTCTTTATGGAAAATCATTATTTAATATTTGAGATTTATTTAGTATTTTTTCAGATTTTTCTGAAATTAGTTGGAGCTATTTGCAATTTTTGAGAAAAGAATGACCTTTTTGCAAAATTGACATTTTTAAGGGTTAAAGTGTAAAATGTACATGCTGGACGTTTTGAACAGTATTGATTGAGATTTGGGATGTATATTTTTTTTAAATCCAAATTTAAATGAGTTTTGATGGAATTCCCAAAGATAGAATTATATATGTAAATTGTATTTTGGAAAGGATTGTTTTGCAAAATGTGGGCAAAACCCTAATATTCAATCCGGCATATTTAAGAGATTTTTCCCCAGCCGTCATTATTGATAAAATACAGAATTCGTAACTCCCGGAACTTCTTCGTAGTGGCTCCTTTGAGATCTCGTTTTGGTGGAGAAAGGCGATTTTGGATCTAGCAAAAAGGAGGATTTTTCGTGGACTTCTCTCAATTAAAAGGTGAGTGACTTGGTTTTGTTTTGTTTGATTTTGTGAATGACTTTGTGAGTTTTGCTTTGTTTGTGAATGACATAAATCTATCTTGTTGTTAGTCTATGTATGCGAGTGGTAATGATGCTAGATTTGATGTTGTGAACAATATAGATGTTGTACTGTGGTATGATTCATATGAATAAATGATTGTTGTTATACCATGTTGAGAAATGTAAGAATGATTAGTAGATCTTGTGCATACCACCATATTATTAAGTTTTGAGTATGATTTTGATCGGATGAGGAACACCTGGATCTTATATATGTATTGTAGATCAGATTGATTTAGTGTTGTGGAGGAATTTTAATCTTAAGAAACCCTAATGAAGGAATTAGAGATCTAGAACATGAGAACTTGGGTTTTGACATATTTGAGGTTTGGAGTATTATACCCTAAATGAAGATCTTTTGCCTGAATATGAATTAACTTCCTTGAACAATGAATCATTAGAAAACCTTAGTTTTGATTATTGTATTCAGACCTAATTTTGGAAATTTGTAGGCCGACAGTCGACTGGCCTACTGTGCAGTCGACTGGTACGAGCCTGACACCATATTCTTAGATACTTTGAAATAGTCGTTCTGGACAGTTGACCTAGCTATCAGGCAATCGACTGGTCCACTGAAGAAAATATTTTTGTAAAAATTATTAGTCCTTCGGGACAGTCGACCTATGCTTCCTTTAAGTCGACTCGTATACTTAGAATAATTTTGAGAAGATTATTGGAAATTACCTCGGGTAAGTCGACTGACCTTCTCTTAAGTCGACTGTTATATGACTTAGTTTATTTTGTTAAATTTTGGATATTTGTCATTCTGGAAAGTCGACTTACCACAGTATAAGTCGACTGGTACTGATGGAATTTTGTACCTTGAGTATTACTTGAGTGTTTAGTTCTCAGATAATTCAGCCTATACCTTGTTTTCAGTTAAGCTTTTGATTTTGAGACATTCAGTTCAGTATTTGACTTAAGACATTCAGTTGAGCCACTATGATTAGTGGGACTTTTGTTTAGATATTTGAGTTGAGTCTCTAGAGGAGTGTGTCCCTAGTATACCGGTATTGAGTTATTTTGTTGAGGCCCTTTGAGGCATTTCAGTTATTCAGTTTTGATTTTTAGGCCGGTAGAGTACACCACTCTAGGAGATTCGTTGAGAAAACAAATAACCCGAATAATAAGGACAGGTACTAGTGGTGATATGATGAACATGAACATGAGTTATGCACCTCAGTATGGCTTTAGATGTGAGATTTAATCTCCGAAATTATCCAAGTAACTTTCTTGAGATGTGGGATGATCTCCGAAATTATCCAGGTAAATTACCTGAGATGTGGGATCCATCTCTGGAATTATCCAAGTGGTTTACTTGAGATGTGGGATTGGTCTCCGGAATTATCAAAGTCGAGGCGACGCACATGTGGTATTCATGTGATGATGTGTCTATGTCTAGATGTGGGATGATCTACGGAATTATCCAGGTAAAATACCTGAGATGTGGGATCCATCTCCGGAATTATCAGGCATAGGCAAATTCTCACAGTTTATCTTTGTTTCGTGGTAGTCATCGTATTAGGTTTAGCTACATAGCGGGGGATTGAACCCTATGAAGTGGAGACGTTAAGGGCTTGCACCGGACCTATGTAGAATAGGATGCATAGACTCCGACAAGTACGCATTAGAGAGTCTCATATAGAATTTGTCTGTTTTCTTGACTTAGCACTATGCATGTGGTTTTCTCGGTTTTCTACACTTAACACTTGTTTGGTATCACTTGTTGTTACATTTATTGTTGTCTCATATTTTATGAATCTTGGTTCACTATATGTTACTGATGAATCCATGCTTAAGTTTTATTTATGTTGGTTATAGTTGTCACTCACACCATTTATGGCTGACCCCTTTAGTTTGGGGGTTAGAGATTCTCTCTAGCCTCACATGTTGCAGGTTAATGCTTAGAGTGGAGATGGAATGCTTAAGTTGGTTTTGAGATATATTTGACTCACAAGGGATTTGTGTAAATTTGTATTAGCAGTGTTGAGACAAATTTGTATTGTAAATAAAGAAAAGACTGAGTTGAGTTGTTTTTGAATTCCGCTGTGATTTGTAAAAGTTCATTGTAATAAAAGTTTGAAAATTTAGTGGTGATGGTTATGTTTAATATTGTATTGAAGTGGATCACTGGGAATGTGCCACGTAATTTCTATGTTATTAATCTAGAAATTCGGGGCGCTACATGCACAGTCTCGATTCTGGAATTATAACATGCCAGTACTAAAATAGTAATAAGTTACAATCTATGAATTGGATTGAAAATCTGTAAGATGTTCTAGAAACTAGACACAGTGTGCTACAATTTCCATGTACAAGGTTTTAAGTTTCAGTGTCAGTAACTATGTCGAAACCTCAGTACGAAGTCAAGCAATAGACAGGGCAGCAAGGTTAAATGTTCCATAGTACAATAAATTGATGTTTCAAGAATTTAATCAATAACAATGGCACGATAACAAGACTCTGAATCAATAAACAAGGTACAATAAACAACAACGAATCAATAATGAAATTCAACTAGATGCAATATTCAATCCGATTACTACTTGCCGGGTTTCAAAGTGTGCTCTTGAACTAGAATAATAAAAATGAGTTCAAGAGACGCTTTCCTATTAGATGAAGACTTCGAATGTAAAAGAATAACGAAACGAGAGCCCCGAAGGCAACACGTGAAAACTACATACACAACAGTCATGTGCAAAATACGACAACGATCGCACGTGCACATGATGGAACAGCGAGAGCAACAATGACACAGTAGAGATGGCAGCTCGCAGCAACAGCAAGGGACACAACAACCACAGCAAGAGACACAACAACCACAGCGAGAGACACAGCAACAACAATATGCTGCAAGCACAGATACAAAGAGACAGCAACCGACAAGAACAGTAAGCGATAGCAAGGGCGTCGAGAGGTGAGGAGCGGGATGGTGGTCGAGGGAGAGGGCAATGAGGTGCAGCCGACTTCTTCGATGCTGCGATGGCTGGACAGCAAGGGTGGTTGATTGTGGCAGCATGCAGGGCTCGGGATATCGAGGGCTTCGAAGTGGAGGATGCAGGCAGGGCATCATTTGGTGGCTGTCAAGCGGTGGCAGTTCTGGCAGTATTGGCTTCAAAGCTGGCTGGTCGGGAAGGCAACGAGGAAGGGGACAACAATGGCAGGGTGCTACGGCGATGAGGGAGTCAGGCACTCGGGAGGAGTTGTGAGGGCGATAGGGGTGGAGATGGTTGGCAATGGCAGGGGATTCGAGGTGTAAGCATGAGGAAGACTGCGATTGCGGGGATGAGGGTGAGGGGAACAAGGTGAGGTTTCGAAGCAGGGGATTGCAGTGACAATGGTGGTTGCGAGAGGGTGAAGACGACGATGGTGGAGGGCGGCAGGGCGAGGCAGGGGCTCTATTCTGTTTCATAACAGAAGAAGACGAAAAGGAAGAGAGAGGGATAGAGAGAGTCGGGGAGAGAGAAAGTGGGGGAGAGAGAGAGTACCGGAGGGGGGGGTATAAGTTATACTATATATTAATTAATAGGGTAATTAGTGGGGTTATGGGTAGTTAAAGAGATCATGGGTAATTAGTGGAGAGGTGTATGCAGTTAGTGCAAGGAGTGTGTTAGGGTTCGTCTGGGTTGGATTCGTATTAGAGTATGAGCTTGAGTTGTACTTCACAAAAGAATCAAATCAATTTATAGGATGGGCTAAAACTGGGCTTTTAGAAAAATAATAATAATAACAGTATCAAACTGGTTTAAGCTTCCAATAGAATGAAGAAATAAACAATTATAAGGTGGGCTTGGATTAATAGACTTGGGCTTTAGGTTTGGGTTTCACAAAATAAAATAAATAATTATAGAAGGGGTAAAAGATTGAGCTTCAATCAATAATAAGATAATAAAATAGTATGGACTAGGGATTAAATATGGTTTGCCAAATAAATAATATAGACAAATGATAGGGTGGACCAGGATTGGGCTTAAGTTCAAAATTAATAAATCAAATAATATTTTATAAATTAGTTTCAAATTAATTAAAATAATCGAATAATAACAATAGACATGGTCTGGATTATAAATAATTAAAATAAGAAAATAATAAAATTTTTACAATTAATGTATATAATCGTTTGAAAATAACTACAAATATAATTGATGTTTAGAATTGACTTTAATAGAATGCCCAAGATGAATAAAAACGAATTTGAGAGCGGAAAAGAATTTATAAGGAATTGAAATACAAAGATACGCCGAAGATACGTATAGACGGAAACAAGGGTTACATTAACTCTTAATTTAATCCTAATTAAATCTTAAATTGATCTTAAATCTTAATTAAATTACAACTAATATTTAAAACCTAATACATACCCATAATAATTTTTATAGACCTACATCTTCAAAAACTTTTTTTCAAATTTGGGTTTGGACGGGAGACCATCTCCTGCCCGAGAATTTTTTAAATTTTTTTTTTTTCATTAAAAAAAATGATTGGACGAGAAATCATTTTCTGTCTGATATATTATTTTAAAAAAATTAAAGTGGGGAAAGATCATCGTTTGTTCGGCTATATTTACCAAATTCCTATATCATCTCCCAAATATAGCCGACCACTGTTCCTCCAAAACCCAAAATTTGGGTATAGCGAACGACTACAACACTGTTTTTTCTTTTTTCTTTTTGTGAAAAATTTGGCATTTTAGCCAACGACTACAGATGCTCTTACTTAGTTAATTATATCATTGCTTTTATAACTTGATAAGGTTCTTCCTTTTTGACATATCTATGTGCACATGCAATGCACTTATTTCTTCTTCGGTTGAACAATTAATTGAAATCGTAAAAAAAATAACATGTTCTTTTTTTTGAGCGAAAAGGATAAAGTCTAACATCTTTAGCCTGTTATAATATATAGAGAAAACAGTCATAGTACAAAAATAATACTACAACCAAATTGAAGCAATGAAAGTACTAGAGAATCCTGACTATTACAACAAAGTCCTGAGAAAACAATGTTTGAAAGGGCTACAAAGCGTTGCAAACACAACCAGACAGCCAAATCAAACACATCACTAGACCATAATGCGCTAAAAAACGAAGGACAACAAGACCAGAAAACATCCAGCAAAATGAAGGAAACAATCAGCACCACCACTGTAAACGAAACCAAGCGAGGATTCCATTAAGCATAGGGAAGAGTATGCAACGTATACTCCGTCACGGTCATGTTCCAAATCTCATAGTTGATGGATTGTAAGTAAATCTTCATTCTATATTTCCAGTAGTTGTAGTTTGTTCCATCAAAGAGCGGCGGCCTTTGTGTAGATTGACCTTCGTGGTATTGATACACATTTGAAAAGGAAGTAGATGCCATTGTGATTAACCATGCTCTGATACCAAGTGTTGGATCCTGTATGCAAGGCAAATAACACTAGGGGGTGAATAGTGTTATGTAAAAACTAATAATTATTTAACTCTGAAACTATTGTTCAATTGTCTGGAAAGACAAACCTATCGACTGAATCGACAGATAAAAAAGAGTTGATCAAATAGAAGAACAGCGAATTTGTAAGTCGACTTAATAGGACAATCAGTCGACTAATCAGACATAGATAAACTATAAAATGCAGCAAAATTAAAATTGCAAGTTAGAGTGATCAAACTACAGAGAATCAACAATGCTAACACAGTGATATATCCTGGTTCAGTCCTCCCGACCTACGTTCAGTCCCCAAGCAACCCACTTGAGATTTTCCACTATTTTTGAAAAGATTTACAAGAATACCATACAACCTTTGGCAACAACTATGCCAAACCCGTAAACCTCTCTCACCACTAGAGAGAGCAAGATCCCACTCTAAAACCTAGAGTGAAGACTGACTTTACAACAAGAGTCCTCCTCTCCAACTGAGAAGACCACTCTCACAACCCGAGAGTAAACAACAAAGAAATATAAGATTACAACTCCTAGAGCCTTGATTTTTGAATGTGCTTTTTGTATTGAGGCTATAGGTCAACTTCTAATCGCAATCTTGAACTTAATCGTTGTTACACAAGACTGAGAATAGAGAACCAGGTCTAAGAGAATGAGAGTTCTTGAAAACTTTGAGTTCTTTTTCACAAATAAAAGCAAAGACTTGATTAAAGCATTGGGTGGTCTTTTTCAAGTACAATCTGAACTCTATTTATTGAGTAAAGACTCCAAAGATGTTGGAAAACAGTTAGCCAACTGCCATAAAATGAAAGAAATGATTAGAATTTGAAAATCAAACTTTAAACTTCAAAAAACTATCAAAGTTGCTCGAACAGTCAACTGGGTTGCTAAAGGAGTCGACTGGTTAGAGCTTGAGTAAGTTCAGTCTGTTTTGTAATCGAATAGTCGACTGCTTATCAAAGGAAGTCGACTGGTACATTGACAGCTGAACTCATACAAGCTTTAATTTGACTTATTTTTTATTTTAATAAACTTTATTTTAATCTTAGGGGATGTGTGAGTGTGTGAATCAAGGCTATTACAAGATTTCTAAGCAAACAAAACAAAAGATTACAACTTTGTACAACAAAAACACTCTGTTGTTCTTGTGCTTGTAACTTAGAAAAACTATGAAGCTCTGAAAGACCCTTGTCTTGTAGCTTGATCTTGAACCTTGAAAGCCTTGGATACTCACTGCAAGAGACATGTTGGAGAGAACATATGTGTATCGTGTTGTAGTCATCAAAATCAAGAATCTACAATTTTATCACTCAGTCGCACACTTCATGACCTACACATGCAGTCAAGACCATATCTAGATTCCACCACAAAAATTTAAATACCACAAAGGTTGAGAAACACCCACCCTTTTTTGTTAACGAAATTGCAACTTCAAGTTCCTAGCTTTGCCTTTGGTTCTTCTAGCTCCGAGTTCTCCTTCTCCTTGGTCCTTCTTGGCTCCTTATTGCCTATAACCCCTGTTTTTCGTTTTTCATATTTTTGGTATATTTTTCTTCTTCTTAAGTATTTGTACTCTCTTGTATTTTTCTTGGACCGTATATTGGAGTTATTTTCAATATATATTCATTTTATTTTATTTTGAGCTCTTTGTGTTTGATTTGTTTGACTTTTGCTTCGTTCTTCATCGATTGTTGTTTTTCTCTTTATTGGATTCTTGTTCTATTCTTTTGCTCGTGTTTTGGGTGCTCGTGGTTTCATTTGCCTAAGCCTATTGTTGATAATCCTAATTGCAATTTAAATCTTAGATCCTCTTGGTTATCCCTAAACCCAATTGATTAACCAAATCCTATTCATCCTAATAACCATCTCCTACTACTACTCCTAAAAACCCAATTACCCAATACCCAATATCTCCTAAACCCTAATATCAAACCATATATAAACACCTACCCTAATCTCTCTCCCTCATATCTACCTAAACCCTAGCCCCCGATCTTCAAATCCCAGCCTCACCGAAACCCTACTGCCCAAACCCCCTGACTGCACCATATCCCGACCACCCCCACTTCATCTTCACCCTTCGGCAACCCATCGCTAGCCCAACTCGATCACCATCTCCACCTTGAAACCACAACAACCTCGAGCACTCCATCACCTCTCCTTCCATCTCTTTCCCTACCGTCCTCCAGCATCGCCGTCAGAAGGAGCAGCAGCAGCGTCAGCACTCAGCCGCGCCGCCACCGCCCGTGCCACTCCGATCTCTCTTTCTTGTTTGGATTGCACGTTCACGGCTATTGCATGTGTGGTTGTCTTGTTCCGTGGTTTTTGTTTGTGGGATTCATCGTTCGTCTTGTTCATTGTCGGGATCCGTTCCCGTTATTCTTGGTTTTCATCGTTTTCGTCTTCGGTTAAGGCAAGTAACTTGTACTCAAATTCCTTTGTATGATATAAGTCAAAAATACCACTTATAGTGTAGTTGGGTTTTAGAGACAACTCGTGTGTGTGTTATTTTTGATGGGTTTTGTCTCTATAGTGCTTTTGACCGTAGTTGCCTCATGACACAAAATTGACATGAAAACAACTAGGTTTGACCGTTCTTGATCTATTCATATATGTGAGATAATTAGGTGAAATAATGTGTTTGATGAGATCCATGTGATATGATGGTTGTGAATATGTTATATACTCTATTTCATAATATTTAGACACTTAGTAGACTCTATACCGTGTTTGATTGTGAATGGAACGAGTTTCGTGTGGTTTATGTTGGTTTTGTTTTCAAGAGAAAATCTGTATTTGTCGATGATCAGTTTTGATTTGTATTTTAGAACCTATTAAGGTCAGAATTCTAAATTTTTGTGTACATGAATTGTAGAGAAATCTGTCTTCTTTCCAAACTCTCTGACCTTGATCGATTTCGTTTTCGTATGAGCGAGTTATGACTTTTTTACTACAGAGGTGTATTCTATTTCCAGATTTCGTTTCTTGATGATTTGAGTGTCCATTGTCCAAGCTCGGCATCTGTAAGAGAAAATATGGGAATTAGTACAGATACAGAAAAATTATAAGGCATAAGTTGTAAAAGCAACATTATGAATTATAACCATTAGCCATCTGACTAAACCGAACTCTCGCAATGCATCTAAGTCTAATTTTTCTGCTGTGTTGGACTAATATTTGAAGTCTGCTCTGATACCAACTTCTGTATCGCCCCAAATCCCCATACCGGGAACCTGAGACCCTACTCCAGGAGTCGAACTTCAAAATAGCCAAAATCACAGAAAGTATAGGAAAATTTAAAACTTTTATTCCATATAAATGTTAATTTTACAAGTGTTACAATGTCCAAATAAAATTACAAGATTTACAACAATATGACAACACTTGTATCTGTCCTTGGGATCCTTGGACCAACTCGAGCTCTGTAGTACCTGTAGATCGGCTCCGGATACCTACAAGGTGGGGAACGTCAGTACTTCGACTGACGCAAAGCTGGTGATAACAGCGATCCTCTAAAATTCAATCACAACCAATAATTTATGCAAAATAGAAAGGTGAAGTGCCAAAACAAGGGTTGAATGGATTCGGGTTCTAATGCAGTGTTATGACATGACCTTATGACTAGATGCAGCAAACTCACATGCCTGACTCTAATGCAAGCAAGTCTTTGGAGCACGAGCATCCCATACTACATACACCCCCAAATCTAGCCGTCTTTCTCCACAATTTAGGGATTCGAACCCTCGCCATGCACCCTACTCTTGTACTCAATCCAGTTCCCAATAGATTGTTCATCGCCCAAGGAGGTTGCAGTAGATCGGTCTAGTTCTGCCCCTGCAGTGCCCAAGTAGTCACCGCCAGTTGGTACCCGCGTACGGACCTCCTCAGAAAGCTGCGTTGAATCCGGTCACCCGACCGATTGATTCCCCATGTCCACCTATGGACTTACGCATGCGTGTTCATCCCTGACCCGGGTTATGAACTTATATATATACCAAAACACAAAACCCCCGTGCATAGGGATGTGAGCACCTCGGGAGGTCAAATCCTCCTGGCCTCCTGTACCTTACTCCAGCAAAGCTTTAGGAATGAACAGATCGAGATACGAGTCGAGGACTCAATCCATGAGTATCGAAAATGTATCCCTACGACTGGAAGGTACAACACCGACTATGGTTTACTAGGACTAATGCAATTTTCCAACCCCTTAATATGCCATACTAACCCTTGCCTTACTCTACCACTTTGGGTAATAAGATAAAACTGCTTCCACACTTGCCTATCAACCTCTGGCCCTGGCGACACCGATCCGGTTCACCACTTTCCCGGCTAGGAATTGTCCAGCCTTCCAGCCTACATTTGCTGCCGCCCCGGCTGTGAATGTATGTTCACCCTTGTGAACTTATAATACTGGCACGGCTCGGATGTCCTACGCTCGGCGGAAGTTTATAATGTAGGGTTGACAAGTGCAGGGTATCCCTTACCCTAGTGACTAACTCGAGTCACACATCCCACTCTGGGAGTTAAAAACCTCAATAACAGACATCAATCATCCCTAGACAAGAGTCATCAACTCTGATAGTTCACACGGGAAATGTCCTCACAATACTTAGTCAAAACCAAGACTAAGCGACCTACGGGGTTTCTGCCCGAATCTTAAAATTGTCATAAATCTCTCGATACAACTTCGATTGGAGTGTACGAGCCCAATCTGGAAAGGTGAGATCCTAGGCTACAACTTCCTAGTTGATCCTGAACTTAATCTAGGTCCTCAAAATAGCCTCTTAAGCCTCAGCCTGCGTGCTTCCTGTGCACGAGCTACACCTTACCAGTTGCACAAAACTCTACTCATTCGTCAGAATGTCACAAACCCAATTTATATGGAAGGGTGTGGGTGTCCTCAACAACTCTCAGTTGATCATGATTCCAAATTATACCATTAAGTCACCCTAATATACACATCTCTCACCGATGCACCAATTCACACAATGGGTCTCTCCCAATCCGAGCACTCAGATCCACTCTAGGTCTCTATCCAGTCTTACAAAAATCACAGTAATCAACTCTTTACTGGAATTGCCTCAAATTGGTCTTGTTGGAAAGATCTCAGTGTCTACTACAACTCTCTAATGAATCAAGTTCTCAAATTGTGCTTTTAATGAGCCTCAAATGCCCAATCTCTACAGGGTATCCAAACTAGCTGAAATCAGAATAGCACATAGTCATAAAATCATATTAAATTCCGTACTTGTCCAAATGACACAAAATTTATGGTGATGAAACTAGAGATCATACTAAACAATTGCAAAAGACCTTATGTCAAAACTCCAAATATACAGTGAGTTCTATTTATTTCAATTTAGCACAGAAACTATCAAGTTCTTTAGTTCATCTTCAGCTACTAATTAAAGCTCAATTTTTCTTAAGCCTATAAGCTCATCTAAATAATTTCCTGATTTTTGTATAGAATCTAGATGCATGCAGGAATATAGGGTACAAATTTTAGATCAAGATCATGCTTCAATAAATAATGAAAATTCCTACAACATCAGTCATTCTGTTTATCATTTGCTGATCTGCCTTACGACATAGTTGCACCTTATGATTTTATTTAAACATCAAATGGCCACAGAAAAATATGAAATAAATCACCAACTATCTACCCATGTATATGAACAATCCCTGAAAATTTCATGGTCTAATTCTTTGTAGTTTTCTCTCGGGAAAATCCACAAAATGACATTCTGAACCAGTTTTCTAGTTTCAGTTCTGATTTCAACTTTCAACTCTTAGATTATCATCCTAGTACGTCCTATCATACATGCATGTAAGCAAAATCAATTAAAAGACAAGAAATGAAGGTTGAGAGAAACTCCACACCCTTGGTTGTAGTAGAGGAATTGATCTTCTCAAGTTTCCTTCCTTGAAAAATCCTTCCTTGAGTCTTCTTCTTCACTCTCTCTTCTTTCTCTCCTATTTTCTCTTGAAGGGGTTTCTGAAATTTTAAGAGCAAAGAGGTGGGAAAGAGTGGAGAAATGAAGGATAAGGGGGGGGGGGGGGGGGGGTAGGTTGTAGGTGGTTTTGGATCAAACCATGGCTTCAAGCTCATGGTTTGGTGGTTGTTGTGTTGGCTGCCCAACTTAAGGGTAAATGCGTTCCAACGAGTGCGAGACGAGCGGTTTATCAAGCGCACGCAATATATATCCACTGTAGTATCATACAGTGTTATATTTGCATGGGCGTCATACCGAAAATTAGTATCGGTCCTCCTAGTTCTCGTGCATCTTTAGAATGCAATCCTCCCATGAACCGTCCTGTAACCCTAACCATACACCACGATAGCAAAATCGACCCATAACACTGCAATCAAGTGCATGCATGCAGGAAATATACCTACACATATACATATATTCAGGTATCGTGCAATACGAGGTCTTACAGGGAGCCCCGGATTAAAATTTTTGTTTGCGGCACTCGCCCTAGGCAAGTGCCTCGGGCTCCACACACCAAGATGGTCCCCCCTCCACCCGCTGGCAGCTAGGGGTAGAGCAACCTTCGTTGCCGCTACCCTTAACTCTTAGAGGGTGGTAGTAGAGCCACCTATCATAGGAAGCCTTGGGAAGGCGCTGCCGAAAGATGCGGATCGGGATCCCGACATCCCGAGCATTACCTCGTATCGTTGTATCTTTAACTCTTTCTCCACGATGACCTCATGAAGGAAGGATTCGGACGATGGTCGTCGGAGGGAAGTGTCGGATGATGAAAACACAGCTTTCGTGCTCCCCTGGTCTTGGTTGGCTATCAACTTCTTCAAGCGTGCCAACTCCAAGCTAAGCCCATTCGACTTATCCATAAAATATTGGACAACAACTTCTCGATCGCGAGCCTCTTTGCGGTTCCGGGTCAGTGCGGACTCTAGTTCCGTGACCTTACCCTTAAGTCAGACGATCTTTGCACAATCAGGGCCTGCTCCCGAGGTCGCATCCATCTGGCAGAGACAAAAGAAACATCATTCCGAACCCTAATTTCACGAAATCTTAAATGGCTAACTACGCCTAAAAAATCCTAAGGCTGACTACGCCTCAAAAATTCTCGAAAAGTTCAAGTTAAAAGGTTCGGCCAAAAAAAAAAATTTCATTACTCAAAAATTTTATACATGCGTGTGGTGCCCAGTCCGTGTTCGGTGGTTACAAAATATAAAGAAGAGAGGGGGAAAAGCAAATACAGAAGCTACTGTTCGAAAGGTTGGCGAACCTCTTCGTCAATGGCCGCCTTGGCATTAAGGTTGGGATTGGCAACATCATCATCTCCACCACCTCCGGGAGTCGGTGGGTGATCAGGTAGCTTCATGTCATAGTTGAAATGATCAAGCTCCAACTCGGGGTGGTAATACTTGACGTGCATGACCGTCAGGGCATAGATCTCATCCTGGGCCTCAATGACCTTGTGCATGCCAACCTGCTTGATCTTCTTTATCTCAAGGTCCGTTGCCTTATTTAGCTCCCCTCCCTGCTCAGGCTGGTGTTGATCTGGGAAGCTAGGTCGGCCTGAAGAGCTTGGTTACGAGACTCGGCTGCCAACAACTTCAACTTGAGGACCTTCATCTCGCGCTCATAGTGCTGAGAATTCCTTATCTCCCTCTTCATCTCCTGGTGATGCAGTTTCATCATTTGGGCACCCGCCATGCACGCTTGCAGCCGAGGGAATAAGAATTGAAAAAAAAGTATGAAAGGAAAGAAGAACAGAACAATAGTTACCTGCACGCTCACCTGAGCTCACCTCATATAGCTAGACTCGATGGTATCACACTCCAGGGCGGCCTGGTCCTGAGGTGGAGTAAGCTTCTCAACAACCTTGATTACCACTGGCGTATAGGGTGTCGGCGACCTGGACGGCCCATTCAGGGGCCGACGGTCGAAGCCCCGCATCGCCCTGGACCTCCTAGGACTCCGGATTGATTTGTGGGAGCCCACCCCTCACGACCTCAGTAACCTTCAAGTTACTTGAGCTCAGGGCCATCTTGGAAGAGACGGGAGAACCGGGGACCCTCCGAGTCTTATGTCTCTTCAGCCCCGGTTGGGAAGGTTCTTCGGAACCCCCCTGGGAAGAGACCTTCCCCTGCTTCTCCCTTTCTGCCTATTCGACATTCTTTTTTCTTCAGCAAGGCCCTCCGCTCAGTGATCTCTGCAAAAGAAAGGGAAATGCATAAGACGAAGAAAATAACTTGAATAAAAGACAACGAAAGACATACTATAATTAACATGGTTCAATCCGATCAGAGCTAGATGCCTCTCTGTCACCTTCAGCCAACCGATGTGGTTTCCCGCACATATCCGGTACATATCGGCCCACTCCTCTACCGTTGGATCAGCTTTTCGGGGGGCCTTAAGGTTGGGCTTGTAGAAGTTCCACATCGTCGATATCGCTTAGGGTGGCTGACTCCGAATGATAAAGTATTTCCCCTTCCACCCCTTTATCGAGTTCGGGTGACTATGAACAACCTTCCTTCCTTGGTAGGGCGAGATATAGTAGATCCCTTCGTACTCGCCTGACGAGCTGATGCCCAAGACAGCTCGTAAGTACTTCAATCTTAGCGGCACTCCCCTCTCTTTACAGAGCAGCATGAAGCACACGAGCTGCTTCCAAGAGTTCGACCCATATTGCATGGGACTCAACAACGCCCACGACAAGACCTTCTGGATGAAGGGGTGGATGGGCAGATGCAAGCCCGAGGTAAACACATCCACGGGGAACACGCTGAAGCACGGAGCCCAGTTATCTGTGGATCAGAGTCCAGGGTTTGAGATCAACATCCCGTACTCCGAACCGATGAAGTAACTGGCTCGGATAACCGGAAGATTATCTGCAGTCAAAACAATGGGCATTTTATCCATCGAAATCTTTGTTTGACTAGGCGAAGAAGGTTGCATGCCATACCGGACCAGTTCCTCAACATCGTACGGATACATTCTAATCGAGCTCAGCTGCCGAAGGAAGGGAAAGTTGAGCCTGATTACTGGAGCAGTCTCATCCTAACTATCCGGCAAAGTCCACTTCATTTTCTTCCGTCGGACACGGGGGGCCCTTCGGAGGGGAAGGCATCGTCAAAGGCGCCAGATGGGGATCCTCCGACGAGCGGTCGACCTCAACCACCTCATCTTCCTCCGCCTCCTCAACTGCCTCATCTTCCTCCACTTCATCGACTACCTCGTCCTCCTCCACTCCGCCCAAAACTTCATCACCATCCTCCACAATGCAGACACCCCCTTCCGAGTCGGTCGACACCACCAAGAAAGGTTTTTTGCTGCGAAGCGGCTGAACGTCATAAACCATCTTACATGTCTCCCAAGATGTGGAGTCAGAGAGATGCGGGTCATCGCACCGAACCGAGGTAGAAGCTGACGAACCAGACTGAGCCCTCGTCAATATGAAATTACTAACCTATTTAAAAGTGCCGGAAGCTGGAAAAAAGTTTACTGCCGGTTACTGCGCAGTGCTAGAGAGAAAAGCTTGGGGACTTAGAGAGAGTGAGAGAGCTAAAGCAGCAAATGAGAAGGGGGTGGGGGATATATACTAAACCAGCAACCCCTCGATTTCCACAAAACCAGCCACTCCTCGATATCCGCAAATCTGATGTTAGCATCACATGTGTCACCACAGGAGTGGTCCACACACAGCGCAACTCTAACATCCAAAATGCTCGGACCTCAGCATACACTTCGAGCTCGCTAACAAAGAACCAAACTTTTGATCAGCCACGAAGGCTCGACGCTCGGCATGTGCCTTGAGCAGGCAGCCAGCTTTCTCACCAAAAGCTCCTCAAAGCAAGGCCATAAGGCTTGACGCTCAGCATGTGCCTCGAGCAGGCAGCCAGCTTTCTCACAAAATTTACCTAAAAACAAGGCCATCAGGCTCGACACTCGGCATGTACCTCAAGCAGGCAACCAGCTTTCTCAGGAAAAGCACCTCAAAGCAAGGCCATAAGGCTTGACACTCGGCATGTGCCTCGAGCAGGCAAACCAGCTTTCTCACTAAACGCACTTCAAAGCAAGGCCATGAGGCTGGGCACTTGGCATGTCCCTCGAGTAGGCAGCCATCTTTCTCACAAAATGCGCCTAAAAACAAGGCCATGAGGCTCGATGCTCGGCATGTCCCTCGAGCAAGCAGCCAACTTTTCACCAAAGCACCTCAAAGGAAGGCCATAAGGCCCGACGCTCAACATGTGCCTCGAACAGGTGGCCAGCTTCCTCTCACAAAATGTCTCGCTCGAAGTGCTCGGCACCGACCCCCAAGTTCAGAGCTCGGCACATACCTCGTTCAGGCACACAACTCTCTCAAAAAGCTGCCTCGCTCAAAGCGCTCGACACCGACCCCCAAGCTTGGAGCTCGGCAAGCACCTCGAACAGGCTTACAGCTCCCTTTCACAAGGCACCTCACTCGAAGCGCTCGGCATCAACCCCAAAGCTCGTAGCTCGGCAAGAACTTCAAGCAGGCATACAACTCGCTCAAAAAATGCCTCGCTCGAAGCGCTCGACACCTGACCCCCAAGCTCGGAACTCGGCAAGCACCTCAAGCAGGCTTACAGCTCCCTCTCACAAAGCTCCTCGGTCGAAGTGCTCGGCGCCGACCACCAAGCTCGGCTCGGCCCCGACCCAAAATACTTATTTCGATACCTCACTATATCATCTTTGCATAAAAAAAAGAAAAAAAAATCTCCTCCGATCTTCTCACAAGAAGGGACTACTCCTTAACGGCTGACGCGCACAACCCTCAAGGAGTGGGGGGCTTATGATGTAGGTATAAGTGACGTGACCCGATCAAGTCCATCAGATCTCCTCAATATTCGCTCATCTCAGATTATTAGGTCCACAGATCCAACGGGCCTTCTGCAGCTTTAGGCGTACCGACAAACGGGTCTAATCCGGCCCATTAGGGTCAGATACCCATTTACTTTGCCTATAAATACTAGGCCCCCTCATTGAAAAAGGTAATCAAAAATTTCTCATCTGAATCCTAGCTTCCTTTCACTGTCCAATAACTGGCTAGATCGTCGAAGGGTATGTCATTGAAATTTCTCCCGGTGTTTCTAGGCCTTTTGAAGGTGTTCGGACCGGCCAGCAACCAGCAACACTTCCGAGCCAACCTCCATATGCTGACCAAACATGCGGTTGAGATCTGTCCTTTCATTTTATAAATTACAAGAACTCACACATGTTGTTCCTGCACCGAAAACTAGCAGCAACACTTCGCATATGAAAACTATAGCCTGAAAATTTAGGTACCAACTCATGTATCTAGTCGAGGAACTTGAGATAGTTGCTGTTTACGTCAATTTTGAAGGGAAAACACACAAAAAAACAGTTAATCTAGAAGGAGAAAGTATACGTACGGCAAAAAAAAGGTACCATTAACCTGAGAAACAGCAAAATCCAGTTGAAAAAAAAAGAGTTAACAACAACCAACAGTGCAGTGTGCAATCACCATCAAGAGGGCAGTTGTCTACAACACAAACACTAATCACATCTGACAGACCACTAATGCCCTAGAAATGTCAAGAACTGGATCTAAAGCATCAAGTCATCAACATCATCATCAGAACTAGAACACGAAAGAGCTATTAGTTCTAGGCTTCCAGCTGAAAGAAGGATTTCTTCATTTTTTCTGACCAAAAGTCAAAATGCTTCCACAATTTTATGCAAATTTAATCACGAGAGTTGAGCGTTTGGTTTGTTGTTTTGAAAACAGTTTTCTGAAAACGGTTTTATGAAAATGGTTTTTTGAAAATGAAAGTATAAAAGGTGTTTGGTAAAAAAAATTTATGAAAAGAGTAACATCAAACCCCTGCGACAAACCAACCCAAATCCTCGTCTCAAAATGCTTCATCACAACTTCGTCATCGAATACAGCACGAGCGACAGTCGTTTTACCAATCCCTCCACATCCAGTTACAGAAACCACCTGCAAATCCCCACTGAAACCAGATGACGTCAGTGCTGCGACAATCTCCCTCACCTCTATCTCTCTCCCGTAAACCTGACCATCACTGCTGCGAATCGAGCTTTCTTGAAACGATAAGTATATTGGAACCGATCTCGGCTTCGGCGGAGCGACAAGGTTGTTCCTATCCTTGCTGATGGTAGCATATCGTTCTCTCGGCTTGTCCATTCTGTCGGCGATTTTCTTGTTGGTGAAGAAGGTGGAGATTCGCTTCTGCTTTCAAGAGGTGGTGGGGTTGGGAATGATGGGATAATGATGGTTGAGGGAGTTGAAGTGGTCAAGGAGATCCTGGGAGTCGAAGGAGAGGGACTTGAGGTCGGAGAGCCAGAGGTGGACTTAGTCGTCGTGGTTGGAGCAGCGCTGCTCGGCGTCGGTGAGGAGGGCGTTGATGCGAGGCGGGTGTCATTGAGCTTCTCGAGGTTGGATTCGACGTTGTTGATGCAGATGAGGTGGGAGGTGGTAGTGGGAGAAGAGGGTGATCATGCCTTCGACGACTTTCTTGATCGCTTTTTCTTTGATTACATTCATTTTTTTTTAATTTGTAGTGAGGAGTGGAAGGAGGAGGTCAAAGAATAGGGATATGATTGGAAGGAAAGGAGTTAGACTTGGACGATGACTTCCACTGCCCAATCAGAATTCTTCATATTTTTTGAAAAACGATTTTGGGAAATGAGCGTTAACCAAACACGTTTTGGTTTGTTTTTTTTATAAAACTGAAAACAAAGTTAAAAAACCTATCCAAACACACAAATCTCCCGTACTTGCAAAGATAGCAACTAATTTTAAGGCTACGAACCCACCAAGTTCCCTGGATCAAGCTCCAAATTATCCACATAGGGTAAGAAATTAATCACGAGAGAGATCAAAAAGCTCCTCATACGGCTCTTCATATCAAGCTCTAACAAGATGAGGTCAAACACACTGATCGTTCACATCTGAAAAATGCTGTGAATTAACCAACTTATTTATGCAACATACTAATTTCCAGCCTATAAGGGAATGACACATTATTTACAAGGTGGTGGATATGAGCTCAGAAAATAGTATGAAAACTCTGTAAAATAGAATTCTCTCTTCAAATTACTATTCCTTCATTCGTAAAATGTAATCATTATCTAAGAGGAATCACAATCCATGAACCAGAAGACAAAGGTCCAAATGTTTTTTTGTTAATCACCCTTAGGGGGGTGAATAGGGTGATGGAAAGTAAAATAAATAAAAGTAATGCAAGAGAGGCAAGAAAGCAAACTCAGATCACACAGCGATATAACGTGGTTCGACCCCCCAGGTCTACGTCCACACCACCTACTGGAAGCAATTCTCTGCTACAAGCGTTCTACTATACTCAAAAACACCTTAGTACAGTGATTCTCAGATTCAGACCAAGAGACCTATTACACCCATAGGACTTCTTATCCAAGTCCTGTCAATCTCACCGAAGTTGAACGGAAAATAAAATAAAACTCAAGATCATTTGAGATCTTGACTAAAGAATACAACCAATTCAACGCTCACACTCGGATTGATTATCAAGAGATTAGTTCAAAGTAATTTTTTCAGAATGAATAGGTGAAGAAGACATAATGGATTCGTTCGATTAAATAGAAGAGGAAGTATATCGATCAAAAGAAGAAACGATACATTCCAAAAAAGATATACAGCAAAGTTGCGGTCGACCATTCAGCTCTCTGGCATAGCTATAGAGTTGAAAGGTCGATCGCTATCTTAACTCATATAGGTTGCGGTCGACTGTGACGGTCGACCGGTCGTTGGCTGTATAAATCGAATCCACTTTGTTTTCTTACCATAAACTCATTTCTCTTTAATCAATCAATTACAATAAATATCTCACGAAAATATTGCTAAAAATTCAGAATAGATAGATTGCTTGGAGGCCAATTAATTGAGAGCTCTTTCCTTTTTAGCTTGTAGATGCTATCTCCCTTTATTTAATTGAGAGCTCTTTCCTCTTTAGCTTGTAGATGCAATCTCCCTTTATTACTTTCCTTGTTTGTATTTTTGTGAATCTCTGTTGGATCTCTTTTTGATATTAATTAATCCTGAAAATTTGATATACTAAATTCAAACTTATTAGTACAAGTGAGCATGTTTTGTGCACACCAAACCAAGAGTCAACAATCTCCCCATTTTGGTGTGAACAAAACATGCAGGAATGTTTGAAAATTAAAACAAAGTATGTAAATACTCCCCTTAAATTTAGTGCATCCTGTAAAATAGATTTTCACATAGAGAGTCAATACTCCCCCTTAATATAATATTACCTGTAATGCAGAGAGAATTGATTCATGAAATGATTTGAAATTTGAAAATCGTTGAAAATTGTTTGAAAACGTTCGAAAACAAGATTTTCTCCCCCTTTTTTGGAACACACCAAGAGGGGACAGATAGAGTAAAATAAACCTTGGAAAGTTCGTAAAAACAATCATCAATTTAAAACAAAGAGGATGAACATTCTACGATATTACCATGAATACAAAAAAAAAATCATGGAAGAGAATCTTCTTACATGATACCGTTGATAACGAGACTCTTTGATAGGCAGTGAGAGCTCTACATAATATCATAGATTTGAGATTCTACCCAATACATATGAAAGTAACAAGAAATTGAGAAAGAAAGCAATGCTTTTTTAAAAAGTTGAAGAACAATACTAGAGAGAGAGAGAGCCGGTCGACCGTCACATGTAGTTTTTCGAAAAGAAATTTCAGAGAGTAAACCGGTCGACTGCACGGTCGACCGTCACATGTGATTTTTCGAAAAGAATTTTCTGAAAGCAAACCGGTCGACCGCACAGTCGATCGCAAACCCATCAGAGGCCATAGCGATCGAACCGGTCGACCGACCAGTAAACAGAATTTTTATGCTGAAAAATCAATGACATTTAATGCTCTTCTCAAGAAATAAAAACGTTTTTCGTCTAAAGGTTTTGTAAAAATATCTGCAAGTTGTGAATTAGTAGAAATATACTCAAGTAAAATATCTCCATTTTGAAAGTGATCTTTAATGAAATGATACCTAATATCAATGTGTTTTGTGCGACTGTGTTGGTCAGAACTTTTAGTCATGTGTACGGTGCTAGTGTTGTCACATTTTATGGGGATGTGGTCAAAGAATACCTTATAATCTTCGAGAGTGTATTTCATCCACAATACCTGCGCACAACAGGATCCTGTCGTAATGTATTCAGCTTCGGCAGTAGAAAGAGTGACAGAGTTTTTCTTCTTGGATGCCCACGAAACAAGGCAATCTCCCAAGAAGTGACATGTACCACTAGTGCTTTTTTATCGTTTAAGCTTCCAGCATAATCTGCATTAGAATATCCCACAAGAGAGAAATTTTTATTTTTCGGGTACCAAAGACCAGTATTTGGTGTGTCCTTAAGATATCGAATGATACGCTTAACGGCAACCAAATGTGATTCTTTGGGACACAATTGAAAATGTGCACATAAATAGACACTAAACATAATATCAGGATGTGATGTAGTAATGTAAAGCAAACTACCAATCATACCTCTGTAAGTAGAAATATCGATGTTATTACCAGATTCATCTTTGGATAGCTTAGTGGTAGTGGCCATTTGAGTTTTGTAGGCATTTGCATTCTCAAGTCAGAATTTTTTTACAAGTTCTTTGGCGTACTTGGATTGATTTATGAATATTCCATCTTTACTTTGATGTGTTTGAAGCCCAAGGAAATTGTAGTACCCCGTATTTTTAAATACTATTTTTTGAGATCTGAAAATAAATTAAAATGATTTTTTGGAGATTTAATAAATATTTTTCTGAAGATTTATCCTTTTACACATGCAAAACACGTGCAAATATTTTCTTGGGCAGTTCAAAAGCCAAAATTATTTTTTGGAAAATCATTATTTATTATTTGGAATTATTGGTAATTTTTCTAGATTTTTCTGATATTTACTGGACCTATTTGCAAATAATTCAAAAAGAATGACTTTTGTGCAAAATTACCAATTGGAGTGAAAACTCTAGATTTTCAGATTTTTAGACTAAGTATGATGCCTAGTCAACTCATGGTTAAAAATTTTACTTTTTGTTTTGATGAATTTGAATTATTTTACAAGTTTTGATAAAAGGGGATCTTTTTGCAAAATTGTCATTTTGAGGGGTAAAAGTGCAAACTTACATTTATGGATTTTTAAAACAGTGCTGGCTGGAAATAAATGGTTCATTTTTGTTTTTAAATCTCAATTAAATTGGTTTTATCAAGTTTCCAAGTACGGGGATCTATTTATGTAAAGTTATATTTTAAAAAAATTATTTTGCAAATGTGTTCAAAACCCTAATTCTCCTAATTCCGGCCTATTTAAAAGGTGAAGTGCAGCTGTCTTTCGCTGCACAACAAAAAGGTTTTATTATTTCTTGGAGATTTAAGGAGGTGATCTTGGATTTCGCAAAAGAAGGGCTTTTCTTATTCTCCATTAATTCGATTAGATTTCTTCATTTGAGGTAAGTGACTTGTTTTGTTTTATTTTGTTTTGTGCATGTTGTAAGTTGTTTTGTTTTGTTCTGGAAATGTTGTATGCGGTATTTTACCTACTAGAAAGCATGTTAGGCTTTGAGTATGAATATGTACGTAATGGATTGGATAGATTGATGAATCAAAATTGGGTCTTTTGAGAAGAACCCTAGTTATTTGTGTGTAGAGTTGCATGTGGATGATTTTAGATTGTTGGAGAACCTAATATAAATTGTGAGTAGGCTATTTCTTTTGGGTTATTACTGATTTGATTGAGTATGGTGAAAGTTATGTATTAATTAATTAAAGATGAATTTTTGGGACTATTGGTGTGTTGGATGAAAGCAACTTGGCCATGTTAATGATAAATTTTGTTTATGAGTCAACTATTAAGAGTAGTTGAGATTAAGGAATTTTGAGAAGGAGTAATGGATAATTAAAAGACCATGTCTCGAGAATTTGAGTTGTGATGTCTAGATTGGGTTTGATACATTTTGACTAAATTTGGGGATTTGTGATTTTGTGAAAGATTTTACTTGAATTTGGATTTACTCAAATACTAAGTTTTTAATATGAATATTTTGTTATTTTAATTTATGGATTTGTGAAGTTTTTTGGTGCACAAGTATGCACAAACGTTTTTCATAAATATCGTATTTTTGTTGTTTAAGCGGAAATTGAGTTTTATGCGTTTTCGAAGGATTTGACTATATCTCAACATATTTTGGTATTGATATGTTTTGGAATATAAAACAAAGTTATTTTGATATATGAATGATTCTTAAAAACTCTAGTTTTGATATGTGCACACATTCATGTTTTATTTTGAAGAAGTTCATCAAAAAGCTATTTTATCAATTCAAGTAGTTTTGAATGGTTTTTATGGATCTTTGTATATCCTATAAGTTGTATTTGATAATATCAGAAATATACTTTTTATAGATTTCTTTTTTGTAAAGTAAATCTTCGTATCGGTTGAAATATGCACAACCCAAACTGTAGTCTGTAGGTGTGACAGTCGATTGGTATGTTTTGACAGTCGACCGTCGCTACCTGGCTACTGTGTTTTTCTCGTTTTCTTGAAATCTCGTGCGGAACAGTCGACTGAACCATTTCTCCAGTTGACTGTCTCTGCTCTGTTTTGATATTTTCTCGAGGTGTTGGATTTTCGCTCTGGACAGTCGACTGGTGACTTTTACAGTCGACCGTCAATACTTAGAATTTATTTTCTTAAAAATGTTGGATTTTTGCTCTGGACAGTCGACCGGCTCTGGTTTGCAGTTGACTATTACTGATGTTTTCTTGAGTTATTCTGATGTTCTTTAAACGATTGATTCTTTAAAGGTTTTTGGGTCTATAACTTACTATTCTAAATATTATTGTTTCTACAGAACATATGTTTTCAATATATTTTATTATTGGATTTGGATTCTGGAATTTTATAAAGACTTCAGTTTTGTTAATTTGAGAAGTTTCTCCATATGATCATTTTGACGATGGATTTGTGAGTTTTGGTCTTGTTGATATCTCTAGGAGTTGAGTGGGATTCCTGTGAACCGGCAATTGAGATTTGTTGAGTTAGACCTGGGGGGTCTTGGTTTAGTTGTTGTTCAGTATTTAAGTTCGGCAGGATAAACTCTAGAGATGGAGAATTTTTGTTTTAATAATAACTGACTTAAGGACATGTACTAGTGGGGATGTGATGGAACTTGGGAAATGTAAGTATAGGCTCATTGTTTGTTTAGTCCACCAGATGCGTTCCAGGATTGTTTGTTGTTCTATCTCGACAGGTCATTTGTGTGTTCGCGTGTCGAGGGTCTGCAGGCCTATTCATGGAGCATGCAGGGTGCATTTGCATGTCGAGGGTCAGCAGGCCTATTAACGGAATGTACCTGGTGTATCTGCACGTCGAGGGTCTTGCAAGCCTATTCGTGGGGTATACGGTTTGGGAGATGAATCTCCGGTTGTTTTTTAGCTATCTTACATGATGCTTGCGCGTCGAGGGCTGTGGTGCCTATTCGCGGAGTATTCTGGATCTTGTTTTCCATCACTGTAGTAGGATAGTTGCATAATGAGGAGGTATCCCTATAAAGTGGAGATCGTTAAGGGCTTGCACCGGACCTATGTAGAGTGGGATGCATAGACTCCGACAAGTACGCATTAGAGAGTCAGCATATAGAATTGTGTTTTCTTGACTTGGTTTCATGCATGTGGTTTCCTGTTTTCTACACTTGACACTTAATCTAGTTTCACTTGATGTTTTCATGTTTCTTGGCTATGTCATATTTTATGTATTTTTGTTTATTATATGTCGTTATGATTCCATGTTCTATTTATGTTGTTTGTTTTTATGTCACTCACACCGTTATGGCTGATCCCTTTAGTTTTGGGGGTTAGGAATTATCTCTAGCCTCATGTTTTACAGGTTGTTGCTTAGAGTTGGGGTTTGGATGCTTGAGATAAATTGATGTAATAGAGCTTTTGTGTAAATTTTGTAAAAGAAGTGTTGTAAAAAAAAGTTTGTAATTCAAGGTGTTTTGTATTCCGCTGTGTTGTAAATGATTGTTGTAATAAAAGTTGAAATAAAAATTATCTGTGTTTTTGGCTATGTGTACTATTGCAATTAAAGTTGATGCTGGGAATTGTGCAACGTATTTCTAAGATATCATATTGGAAATTCGGGGCGCTACAGAAATAGGTAAGTTTGCCCATCATGCTCATTTCGAACTCATCCAGCATTTGTTTTGAAAACTCCTTGCAAAGATTTTCATTAGTAGACCCGAATATGATATCATCAACATAAATTTGCACAATCAAAATGTCTTTAAAAACATATTTTATAAAAAGTGTGGTGTCTACTTTTCCTTTATAAAACCCTATGTGAAGAAGGAACGAATTCAGTCGTTCATACCAAGCACGAGGAGCTTGCTTCAAACCGTAAAGAGCTTTATCAAGCCGAAAAACATGGTTTGGGTGTGTGGGATCAGTGAATCCCGGTGGTTGTGCTACATAAACTTCTTCATAAATAAAACCATTTAAAAAAGCACTTTTGACATCCATTTGAAATAGAGTGAAATCCATGTATGCAGCAAAAGCAAGCAAAATACGAATAGCTTCTAGCCTAGCAAATGGAGCAAAAGTCTCATTGTAACACCTCGAATTTTTAAAATATTGAAAATGTCTATTTTTATATATTTTGAGTGGTGAAAATTATTTTGGTATATTTTATTTAAATGTTGATATTGGTATGAATATTTGTGTTGTATTGATGCAAATGATATATTAGGAGTCATGAGTGGAGATTTTATGTGAATAAATATTGTTTATTTTATTTTATAATTTTGGAGGACTATTATGAGATAATTTTTATGTGTCCTTTTTGTATTGTTCGTATTATTAAAGAGTGGAGTGGGGTTTATTTGAAATATATTGGAGATTGGGGGTATATGTGTAAATATACCTTATTAATTAGTATAATTATTATTATTATTTATTTTCTAAAAACACCCCCCCCCCCTCATTCCCTTCCTTCTTCTTCCGTTCTTTTTCTTTTTTTTTCCCCGATCGAAACCAGGAGCAAACGAACCCATCTCGGCCGATGGTTCCCCGGCCAAATCTCCCCCCTTTTCTTCGTCTTCTTCCAATTAATTCGGAGGGTAGGCTAATTGAAGGGTGCTCTAGCTCATGGCGGAGTCGATTTGTAGAAAGGAATTAGTGGAGGTATA
Source organism: Hemerocallis citrina (assembly GCA_017893485.1). Taxonomy (NCBI): domain Eukaryota; kingdom Viridiplantae; phylum Streptophyta; class Magnoliopsida; order Asparagales; family Asphodelaceae; genus Hemerocallis; species Hemerocallis citrina. The sequence goes on from CM030363.1 coordinate 46,987,510, forward strand.
TCTCTCTGAATTTATTTGTGTAGTTTTATGTGCTTTTAATTTATTTTGCTTAGTAATGGAATATGAAGTTGGTTAGTAGTTTATTTTGATGTTAGGGTTAAGAAATGGGGAAATTATTGAGGAATTTGTAAGTTGCTAATAAATTAGGGTTTTGGGTTTGTAAAAGAGAATTATAGATGTGAGAAATTTCTCCTTTATAGTAGTAGAATTTTAGTAGAACTATTATAATAAGTTGGGGGTGATTTTAGAAATTCTTTGGGGATAAACAGCCCGTAGACATTTAAATATCACGTGCGATGCACGTGTGCATCCCAGACGTTCGATAAAACGCCTGAGTGATATTAGAAATAGTGTTATTATTTTCTGTGGTTGATTTGGATGTTGTGAGCCTTAATTGCTTTGAAACTTGATAATAGGAAATGTTAACGACTTCAGGGTGCCGGATGGAGAAGTGATGCTTCAAGGCCTCCCGGGCGATGAGGTGAGTATGATTGTTTTCATTTAATGTATCTAATGTGCCATGCAAATTTTAAATTAAGGTCGTCGTGTGTTGATGTTTGTAGATAAATAGTTATATGCTTCGGGTTTGAAATGATCAGAGATATGTGTGTGTATGTGTGATGTGTGATCTTATGACTAATGTGAGAAAGATGGAAAGTATGGTGTGTATGATGTGATATTGTGATGCGATAATAAGATGAAGTGAATGATGTGGTGTATGTGTACTAGGTGTGTTATGTGGGTGATAAATTGGAAAATGCTATGTGATAGAGTGATGCGAAATTGATATGATGTATGTGTGACGTGTGGGTCGTAAATGAGAATTTGATACGATAATTGCTGAGACTAATGGTTTGCATATGCTTATGAATTTAATGGAGATATATGCTTTCATGGTATGTTATAATGGTAAAATTGTATTATAAAGGAGTTATATTCTTAAGACGTTATGATATACAGGAGATATCTATATATATGGAGTTATATTATAACGAAGAGATATATATATGGAGAAATATTATAAAGAAGATATATTATAAATGAATATGCGGAGATATTTTATTAAAGGAGTTATTTTATTAAAGGAGTTATTATATTAAAGGAGTTATTATATTAAAGGAGTTATATATTGCTCCAAATTATATTTGGGGAACCGGAGTTATATATGTATTAATATTGCCCCAAATTTTATATTTGGGGAACAGGAGTTATATTGTGAAGGAGTATATAATAAAGGAGATATGTATATGTATATAAAGGAGAATTAAATATTGCAATGCCGCACAATCTCCCGGGGTTTGGGCTAGACCCCATAGGCCCGGGATACACCCGGGAACAGGAGTTATATATTGCCCCAAATTATATTTGGGGAACAGGAGTTATATATATATTAATATTGCCCCAAATTTTATATTTGGGGATCAGGAGTTATATATTGCCCCAAATTATATTTGGGGATCAGGAGTTCCCTCGCTGGTATAGGGCCAGGAGGAAGACGTAGCCTCGGACGTGTAAGACTCTGTGTGAGCATCGATCCGCGTGTTATATTTTACTTTTGACTAGCCTTTTGGCTTTAGTCTTGGTTGGACAAGCGCGCAACCGTACTTTCAATCCAGCCCACAAATGGTAGATACTTAGGACACCTGGATCTGGGTGATGTGGTGGGTTAGCAGGATTGAAATGTACGGGATGGGAGGCACAGAGATCCCTGTGTTGTACGAGGAGGTCAGTTGTGTGGGCACTGAAAAGGAGAAAATATAAAGGTGTATATGTGTATTGAAAGAATGTATGTATATATAAAGCTATTGATGATATGATATATTATGGAGATTATTTATATTATGGGAGATGTGAATATACTACGGGAGATATATATGTATATATTGGCATTTGGTTTGAGATGAGATGTGATATTACCCAGACTATGTGTTTGGAGTGCGGTGAGTATTACCCAAGCTATCGGCTTTGGGGTGTGATATGTGATTGCCCAAACTATGTTTGGGATATGGAGTATATTGTGATAATATTGAAAGTGAAGTTAATGGCATTTTGTGATATGAGTGATATGTTACTGATGCGATGAAATGCAAGTAAATTGCCATGTGTACTGAGATGTTATGTTTTGTGTTATAAGACATGAGTTAATATGATATAATGAGAAGAGATGCTTATGATTATGATGTGATACGTGATAAAATACCATAAGATAAATAGCTGTGTTATAAGTTTGTGTGCCCTGAGAATTGTGACTAGGAACTACTCGCCTGCTATTTCGGAGGAAATAGTGGGAACTACCTGCCTAGGCATAATTTTCAGGATAAACAGATGAGTTGTTGATATGCTGGTTGTATTGTGAGTTGGAAATAAAAGTAAAGATGATGGTGAAAATAAGCGATATGATGAGATTGGAATGAAAAAAAAATTAAATGGTGAATTATAATGTGATGATACGTGGGGTGAATGTGTTATTATGAGGTTAAGCGTGGGGAAGGTTATGCGATTAAAATGAATGTTAGAAATAAATAAGAGGAGTTATGCAATCATGAATGAAAGGTAAGGTGAGATATAATAGGAGAATGAAAAGTTATAGTAAGCGGTATTATGAGTTGTGAATGGAGATTTAAGTAAAATACAGTAGGATATGAGTGGTTCCACCTTGGAATTGTGTCAAGGAACTACCTGCCCGCTGTTTCTGTGGAAATGGTGGGAACTACCTGCCTTGGCATAATTTGCAGGGTGAGTGGGCATAATAGTGCTAGTGATTAATGGAAATGAAGAATTAAATAAGTGAAGATGAGTAGTGATTGAAGTAAATTAATAACCAAGCTATCGGCTTTGGGGTGTGATATATTATTGCCTAAACTATATTTGGGATATGGAGTATAAATTGATGAGAATGAAAGTGAGATCAATGATAATTTGAGTTATGAGTGAAGATGAAAGTAAGTTAGTCATAAATTAACTTGAATAATAGCTAAATGATATAACGGGATGAGAATGAGTGATAAAATATATTTTGATGTGATAAGAATGAGTACTTAATAAGTGATATGTGCATGATGTGATGAAATGTGAGTGAATTGCAATAGGTAATGAAGTTTTATATTTTGTCATAAGAAATGAATTAATGTGGTATTATGTGGATATATGCATACGTGATGATATGGGTTATAAGAAATAAATGAACGCGGTGTTATGAAATATGAAATTGAGAAAGAAAGGGTTTATGAATGAAAATGAGTATTTAAGAATATGAGTTGTGAGTTCGTAGATGTAAATGAAGGGAAAATGAAGTGCGTAGTTATAAAAGTATGAAGAAAAGAGTTAGGGACTTTATGTGAGTATGTATGGAAATAAAGAAACGTTGAGGGGGTAGGAATTATGAAGCGATAAGTATTTGTGTAGGGGATTCAAATTGAAAAGGAATGGATTAAATGGAAATTCGTATTGTGCGAATATAAAGTAAGGATAGATATGAGATTGATGTGAAATATATAGTGGAATGTGTGAGTATGGGCAAATTTATAATTTGATACAGATTTGAAGAGTAATTGAATATAAAGCCGTATTTATGATGTTTTAAAGTTCAGAGGTTCAAGATGTATCTTCTTACCCGATGTTTGTAAGTTTAATATTATTTTCTTTATACAATTTAATTTATTTGTTAGATTTTTAGATTATACTCACACCAGAAATGGCTAACTCCTTAGTGTTTAGGGGGTTAGGGGAGTCCGAGGACTACCCTAAATCCCCTACTGTTTCAGGTCCTCAGCAGAGCAGAGGTGAAGCACAGATTTTGTTGAGTAAAGTCTTTTATATTAAATTTGATGTATAAGTGTAGTAATGTGAATAGTAGAATCTAAAGTTTAAATTGCATTATGGATGTATAAGCACGCATATGATGATGGTAAGTATAGTATGATGTGGTATGGTATGTTTGTGACCCGTACCCACCTCGTTGTGGTGTACCGGGCTCTGTGGTTGGTTTTACAAAGGTTTTTCTAAAAATTTTACCTTGTTTTCAAAGAAATTTATGGTTTTTATTTGATATTTGATAATTCGTTATGAGTTTGGCCCCCAGAGCATTATATTATATTGCCTGTGTGTATCTGCTCATTTTGGCCTGGGGAGCCCATGAAATTATTGTGTATTTTGTGAGCTACGAATTTTGAGCAGAATTCCGTAAGCTTTTTCTGTTTCGGGGCAAAATTTACAGGGGAGACTATGTCAAAATTTTTCCTAAAAATTAACTTTCTTAGTTTGTTATTAAAGTGATATAGAAATTGAAAGATTTGAGTTTGGAGTCAAAAAAAAATTTTGGGGCGTTACACTCATCAAAATCTACTCCCTCTTGTTTATTATAACCTTGAGCAACAATACAAGCTTTATTCCTAATTATTGAACCGGATTCGTCTAACTTGTTCCTAAACACCCACTTAGTACCAAGGATGGTCCTATTTTGAGGTCGAGGAACAAGTCTCCATACTTGATTCCGTTCAAACTGATTAATTTTTTCTTGCATAGCAATGATCCACTCATTGTCTTGCAGGGCCTCCTTAATGTTCTTATGTTCAAGCATGGAAACGAAAGCGGTAAAACACATAAAACTATTAGCATGAGTGCGAGTAATTACCCCTTTGGTCATATCACTTCGTATAAGAGATGGAGGATGACTAGCCTTGATTTTCCATGCCGGACGTTTCTCACTTGTGGAGCCTTGATGTTATATATTTTCATCTTTCATGGCATCAATTTGTTCTATAGATGTTTCATCTAATTGATTTTGAGGTTCATCTTTGTCTTGAGGCATCGTTTGATTTTGATCAATTGCTTGTGGTCCCTCTTCAACATGCACCTGTTTTTTTTCAACACGAACCCCTGCCTCATCATCATCAACAACATGTAATATTTCTTTCGAGTAGGGGTTAGTTTCATCAAATATAACATCAATAGATTCTTGAATAGTGCATCTTCTTTTGTTAAAAACATGATATGCTTTGCTATTAAAAGAATATCCTAGGAAAACAACTTCATAACCTTTTACGATCAAACTTTCCCAAATTGTCAAGAGTGTTTAAAATAAAAACTTTGCATCCGAAGACATGAAAATAGCTTAGGTTGAGAGTTCTGCCATAATATAGTTCAAATGGAGTTTTCTCAAGATATTTTCTAATAATAACTTGGTTGATGGTATAGCATGCTGTATTGACAGCCTCTGCCCAAAAGGACTTAGGAAAATCTTTTCACTAAGCATTGTACGGGCCATTTCTTGGAGAGATCGATTATTCCTTTCAACAACCCCATTTTGTTTGGGAGTGCGAGGATAGGCGAACTCATGTTTTATCCCCTTTTTATCACAAAATGATGTCAAGAGTTCGTTTTGAAATTCCCCATCATGATCACTACGAATAGTAACAATGGTAAGGCTTTTCTCATTTTCCACTCTTCGACAGAATTTTTGAAATACATGTACTGTATCATCTTTTTGTGGCAAGAAGGCAACCCAAGTAAACCTACTATAGTCATCAACAATAACAAATGCATATCGTGCACCACCATTGCTATGTGTTCGTGATGGACCGAAAAGATCCATGTGCAAAAGTTCAAGAGGTCTAGAGATTGATACCATTTTCTTTGGTTTGTGAGAACTTTTTCTTTGCTTACCAAATTGGCAGGACTCACATGGTTTGTCCTTTTCGAACTTAATTTTGGAGATTTCTTTCACAAGCTCCTTGCTTACAAGTTTGTTGAGGTTGTCCATGTGCGTGTGACCAAGCCTACGGTGCCATAGCCATCCATCCTCATTTCGTGCAACAAAGCATCTCATACTTTCCTGTGCTAATTCATTCGATTTTATGACATATATATTATTGCATCTGTTAGCAACAAGTAAACAATTTTTGTTGTTATCTAGTACGGTGCATGTGTTTTTATCAAAAGTAACAATATACCCTTTATCACATAATTGACTAATGCTAATTAAATTGTGCTTTAGACCTCTTACCAATAGGACATCCTCAATGAAGCATGAGGAATCAAAATTGATTTTACCTTTACCAATAGTTTGACTCGTGCTATTGTCTCCAAAGATGATGTCCTTCCCCTTTTTCCTTGATAGTGATGAAAAGTATCTGCTGTCACCAGTCATGTGATTTGAGCATCCACTATCAAGGTACCACCGATCTTTAGTTTTGATGCGTTGGGGTACCTTCACCAAGATTAGTAGGTATAACTTTGCGTGCCCAAGTTTGTTTTGAACCTGCATTTGTATCCTTTCTCACCCACACAAGGTTAGTATTCCTTTTTAGTGAACAGTTATAAGAAATATGCTCTAGTCTACAACAAAAATGACATGTGATTCGACTATTTCTTGAGTCATGCGCACTTGCATAATTTATATTTGGTTCGTGATTGTGTTGATTTTATGCACGTGCTTATGACAAAATGATTTTTGGTGATGCATTGGCTCTTCGTAACCAAGCCCTCTATTATCATGATATGATCTTGAATTTTTTGTAATAACTTAACTGGGCCCTTCATGCTTTTGAATAATTTTTTCGAACTCAGTTACCTTTTTACAAAGCCTCTTTCTAGTTATCTCATCATCCTTTTTATTCCAACGAAGAGTATCTAGTGTGGCATCAAGAATCCTATTTGTTTAAGGGCTTCGTTACAACCTTCCATTGCTTCATCAAAATTTCTTTTACATTCATCTAAGTCTTTTGTGAGCTTGGCAATATAAACTGACTTCTCCTGAATCTCTCTTAAATAATCATCATGTTTTGCTAGGGATTCACAAATTTGTTGTTTCAAGGTCTCATTTTCATCTAGCAAAACATCATAATCTTGTTGACATGACTCAAGTTTTTCCAAAATTAGAGCATTTTTATTTTTCAGTTTGTGATTCTTTGTTATGCACTCGTCATGTATTTCATTTGAATTCTGTTTATACTGCCTAAGTTCACAACTTAGTTTCTTGGCACAGTCTTTCAAATCATTACATATGTCTACGAGTTCATCATAAGTAGGTTGTTCGATTACCTCTTCTTGAGAAGGTGATTGCACCTCACCACTCCCAAGAGCCATGAAACCGACGTCGCCGTGATCTTGCTCTTCCTCACCTGAGTCCGAGTCTAGCCAAGTTGCCTTTAGCGCCTTCTTATTCTGTCATGGATTTGAGCGATAATATTCCTTGTTCCTATCTTGTTGACTGGGACAGTTTGCACGGATGTGTCCGGACTTTTTACACTTGTAGCAAAAGTCTTCCTCCTTTTCTCTTTCCTCTTGATACCTGCCATACATTTTATTTTTGAGGTATTTACGAAATTGTCTTGTTAAGAGAGCAATGTCCTCATCTGACTCCTCATGTTCTGAATCAACTTTTGACGATCGAGCCTTCTCTGCTTTAAGTGCAATAGTTCTCTCCTCAGTTTTTTATTCGATCCCGATATTTTGCCTGTATCTCTTTATTTCCACCATTTCCATCTCGTACGTTTTTAGTTTTCCTTGAAATGTATAGTAGTCAAATCCCTTCTCTTCAAGTGTTTCTCTCATTGCCGCGGCCTTCACGTTCCATTCTGGCGTGAGACAGCTTATGAGCTTTCCGACCTTTCGGTCATCATCAAGCCCCTTACCCAAGATCTCAAGTTCATGGGCAATGATGTCAAACCAGGCGAGTATTTGATCCATGTTCTCCCCTGGCAACATGCGAAACACATCAAATTTATAAAAGCACAAATTCACCTTAGATTTTACCTCGGAAGCGGTTCCTTCATGCCGCTTCAGCATGTTGTTCCAGATCTCGTAAGCTATTTTGCAGTTGCGCCCACATCGCATTATCTCTTCATTGTTCAACCTTGCATAAAGAGCCATCATTTCTTTGGAGTTTACTATCCTGAGGGCTAACTCCGCCTTTTCGAACTCCGCCTTTCCATCACTGACTGGGATTTTGGTTTTGTTGATACATACGTTCCACACTTCTTCTCCAAGCATTTATAAAAAATGAGACATACGAACTTTCCAGACGTCATAACATTTTCCATCAAAAAATGGTGATCATGTAAGACTTGTCCCATTGGAGATGAAGGGCTCCGATAATTACAAGTTTTGGGGAGGAGAGATTTCAGCCATTGGACCTTTTGCTTAAGCTTTTAAGCTTTTTATAAGCTCCTCGCTCTGATACCACTCTTAATCACCCTTAGGGGGGGTGAATAGGGTGATAGTACGTAATTAAAAAATTAAAAGAATAAAGTAAAATAAATCAAAGTAATGCAAGAGAGGCAAGAAAAGCAAACTCAAATGACGCAGCGATATAATGTGGTTCGACCCCCAGGTCTACGTCCACACTACCTACTTGTACCAATTCTCCACTACAAGCGTTCCACTATACTAAAAAATCCTTAGTATAGTGATTCTCGGATTCAGGCCGAGAGACCTATTACACCCACAGGACTTCTAATCCAAGTCCCATCAATCTCACCGAAGTGGAAAGGAAAAGAAAATAAAACTCAAGATTGTTTGAGATCTTGACTAAAGAATACAACCAATTCAATGCTCACACTCGGATTGATTATCAAGAGATTAGTTCAAAGTAATTTTCTCAGAAGGAATAAGTGAAGAAGACATAGCAGATTCATTCAATTAAATAGAAGAGGAAGTATATCGATCAAAAGAAGAAACAATACATTCCAAAAAAGATATACAGCCAAGTTGCGGTCGACCGGTCAAAGTGTGCGGTTGACCGTTCAGCTCTCTGCCGTAGCTAGAGAGTTGAAAGGTCAACCGCTATCTTAACTCATATAGGTTGCGGTCAACTGTGATGGTCGACCGATATAAGGTACGGTTGACAGGTCGTTGGCTGTATAAATCGAATCCACTTTTTTTTCTTACCATAAACTCATCTCTCTTTAATCAATCAATTACAATAAATATCTCACGAAAATATTTCTAAAAATTCAGAATAGATAGATTGCTTAGAGGCCATTTAATTGAGAGCTATTTCCTCTTTAGCTTGTAGATGCAATATCCCTTCATTTAATTGAGAGCTCTTTCCTCTTTAGCTTGTAGATGCAATCTCCCTTTATTACTTTCCTTGTTTGTATATTTGTGAATCTCCCTTGGATCTTTTTTTGATATTAATAAATCCTGAAAATCTGATACACTAAATTCAAACTTATTAGTACAAGTGAGCACGTTTTGTGCACACCAAACCAAGAGTCAACATTTTTTCCTTCCAATTTAGATATGTTCAAAGCCTAGAACCGGATAAAACGAGATGCCTCCAGAAAGTCTATTAGTTTTCTCCCTAACTTCATTCCCTACATCAAAAACAATATTCCCACCAATCTCCATACCTATTGATATGGCTTAATTATCATAACATACCCCAAAGTTTAATACCATAAACCACATTTTGTAGGCTACATATAAAAAAAAAGCTCACCAAACTATTGTGCATTTTAAAAAAACAACACCAAATTTTTTTATTTTAAAAATCCTTACCAACTATGTTTTCCAGGCATGGGTGAGTGAGGGTTTTTTTAAAAAAATTGTATTAAAAACATAGATGGGTGAGGTTTTTAAATATTAAAAAAGTTGTGTGTAGTTTTTTTAAAATGCATAATAGTTTGGTGAGGTTTTTTTTATATTTAGCCTACTTTGTAATTAATGACTACTTCAAAACCTCTCCAACACAAAGTTTAAGAGTTTTTTAGGTATAGGATAGGTAAGTAAGGTTTTCTGCAACCTTTGTTACATCGATTTGGCTTAAAAAGGTCAAAAATGTTTTACGGTAGTTGTATATAACAAAATGCAGATCATGGTATTTCACAGTAAAAAGTAATAAACCTCATGGTATATACTAATAACTTAGCCTATTAATAGGATGCTTCAATTTTTTCATACCAAATACATTATTGAATTTTCACAAATGACATCTGGTTCGTCCTCCAATCTCACATGCTCCTACGAACCCGCCTACTAATAAGAACACGTTATCAATCTTCTTCTTCTTCTTCTTCTTCTTCTCTCTTCTCCTCCTCCTCCTCCTCCTTCAAAAAACAAGAAAGAACTACTCTTTAACATGAAACAGCTTTCCGGGCCATGCACATGTTAGTTTTGCATTTGGCCGATCACATAATTCCCCCAAGATCAAAATTTTCCACTCAATTATACACATATAACTATTAATTTACGAATTTCACATACCAAAATCGTATATCAGCAAATAAATATAACTAAATTGAGCAAGAAATTCATACTAGCCTACATGCCTATCAATTAGATGACTTTTGTTGTCAGGATCGACAACGTGATGCTCTAAATCAATGGAAGATCATGCAATAGTTGTCTTCTTCACTAGTCGCAGTTGATGTTTCTGTTTTTGTCTGTATCAGTTTGTGAGTCTATATTAGTTTTTACGTGCATTGCGCACTTTTGTGTTCAAATTTGTAGCGGGAAGATGGCGGGTAGGTCTTTTGTGCGATGAGCACGTGTGTTTTGTATTTTTGTCCTGTAGCATAACCGCCCCTTCTCTGCCCATAGATCTTGAGCAGTAATAATCTTTTGGAATCAATAAAAATCAAGCAATTTTCCTCCCCAATCTCTCTTATCTCCAAACCCTAAATCCCTCGTTCTTCCATTAATTGCAAGACCCAGGACCAATCACAATCCAACTCCTGACAATTTGGTATCAGAGCAGGATAACTTCGACGACGATGGCCGCAATGAAGGGAGTACGGCAATTAAAAGAGAGGTGGCAAATTTGAGAAGTCAACTGACAGAAACCCAACTCCAGACTTGGTACCTCACTGAGAGGGTAGAGGCCATCACAGCAAGCATCGGAGAGAGATTTTCGACGATGGAAGCTAGAATGGAGCCGATGAAGCTGATGATGATAGCAATCCCAACCACGACCTCCCAACCCTCCCCTACTTCCGAATCCTTTTCATCCGATCCTCAATAGGGAGGTAACAAATCCTAATTCCAACCCAGTTAATTTTACAGGGTACAGTGACAGTGGAAATGTGATTAGATCTCCATTTAAAGTATAATTTCTAATATTCCAGGAAGGAGATCCAATGAAATGGATTTGTGGTGTGGAACAATTTTCAGAGTTCTATGAAATTCCTGAGACACAGAAGCTAAAGTATGCCTTACTTAATTTGAAGGGTAGAGCTACACAACGGTTTCGTAGGCATTTGAAGCGAGTTCATGAAGTTACTTGGTCCGGGTTTCTTGAAGAGCTGCTCACCAGATTTGGGCCTACAAAGTTTCAGGACTATGATGGAATATTATCAAAATTGCAACAAAAGGGTGACATTGAAATGTATATCCAAGAATTTGATAGACTCTCCAACTTCATGGAAGATTGGACAGAAACTCATTATTTGAGTACCTTTATAAGTGGTCTCAGGGATGAGATCCGCTGGTATGTGAAATCGCAATGACCTAAAAATGTAAATGCGGCTATTGGATTGGCTCGAGGATTTCAGGAGAAGATAGCTTGTATGAAGAGGAGTTATAAACCCCCATTTGCAACCAAAGCCATACCTCCCACAACTGTACCTTCTGCTAAACTTACAGTTCCACCCACCACCACCACCAGTAACTCTTACCCTACCTCAGCTGTAGCATCAAATTTTGTGCCTCGACGAATGAACATTCAGAAGATGAGGGAGAGAAAGGCAAAGGGGTTATGTTTAAATTGTGACGAGAGATATACTCAGGGACATGTCTGCAAGACCTAGACATTCTACTTTCTAGAAGGTTTGGAGGAAGAGGAGGATGAGGAAGCTGCATTTGAAGCTGTTCAGGCTAAAGAACCACTCCCAACCACTCTACAAACACCAATTCAAACCCCTCTTCAACCGGAAATCTCTATTCATGCACTTGTAGGCACCCAAGTTTATCCTTAAAACAATGAGAGTAAAGAGAAATCAATGGAAGAGAAGTTAACATCCTCAATGATAATGGTTCTACGCATAATTATCTAGAATCTCAAACTGCATTAAGGGCCAATTCACACATCCTAAAGGAGCCCCATTACAAGGTCACAGTGGTTAATGGCCAGTGCATGTTCAGTGAGGGTAAGGTGTCTGATGTAAGTTTTGTTGTGCAAGGAGTAAATCTGCAAGCTGATCTCTTGCTCTTACCCCCTTAGTCCCTGTTCAAATGGTGTTGGGTGCACATTGGTTAAGGTCTTTAGGCCCCGTAACAATGAATTTTAGTCTCATGACAATGGAATTCAAGGTTGCAGGAAGTGTGAAGAGGTTGCAGGGAATTGTAAACCCTCAACTGCAGTTCATGGAGGCTAATGAGCTTGCTAAGTTGAACACCTGCATATGTCAAGCACACGTGATCCAAGTGCAAGAGGTTTTGAGCAGAGAAGAAGCATCAAGTAGTTTCTCCCAATACATACTGACACTATAAATTTGCAATAGGTTTCTTCAAAGTTTCCCTAATGTGTTTACTAATCAATTGACAATTCCTTCCAAGAGATGCATAGATCACCAGATTCCAATCATTGAAGGGTCTAAACCTATGTGTAACAAGCCTTACAAGCACCCCCATTACCACAAGAATGAGATTGAAATACAAGTGGAAGAAATGATCTCGTCAGGGTTCATCAAGCCAAGAAACAACCCCTATGCATCACCGGCGACTCTAGTAAAAAAAATTGTTGGTAGTTGGCATCTTTGTGTTGACTACAGGGCTATTAACAACCAAACTATTAAAGCCAAATTACCAATTCCCGTCATCGATGAGCTTCTTGATGAGATGAATGGAGCTAAACACTTTTCAAATTTTGATTTGAGATCGGGGTATCATCAAATCAGAGTTAGAAACTCTGACATCTCCAGACTGCTTTCCGCACTCGCCATGGCAATTTTGAATTTTTGGTAATGCCTTTTGGGCTTACTAATGCCCCTGCAACCTTTCAATGCTTAATGAATGATGTTTTTAAAGAGTATCTCCACAAATTTTTGCTTGTCTTTTTTGACGATATCCTGGTTGATAGTTCTTCTTGGGAGAACCACCTCCCCCATGTATCAGCTACCTTAACAGTCTTGAGGAACCATCATCTGGTTGCTAAAGCAAGCAAGTGCACATTTGGTCAGAAGTCTGTTGGATACTTGAGTCACATCATCAGTGAAGAAGAAATTTCGGTCGATCTAGTAAAATTCAAGCTGTCGAAAGTTGTTCTGATCCATAGAAAGTTAAGGAACTCAACGGATTCTTGGGTTTAACCGGATACTATAGGAGGTTCGTGAAAGACTACAGTGGCATTGCAACTCCCCTCACTCAAATCATAATGAAAAACTCCTTCAAATGGACCTCAGTGGCAGCTACCCCTGTCTTGAAGGGACCTGAATTTTCTCAACCCTTTTGTGGTGGAGACAGATGCTTCACAAGTTGGAATCGGTGCAGTTCTTATACAAGAATCCTATCCCGTAGCCTATATGAGTAGAGGTTTAAAGGGGAAACTACTGGCTCTATCTACTTACGAGAAAGAGGTCTTTGCAATTTTACAAGCGGTGAAGCAATGGAGGCAGTACCTCTTGGGGAATTCTTTCATCATAAGAACAGATCAAAGGAGTATAAATACATTCTTGATCAAAGAATTAATACTGAAATTCAAGAAAAATGGTTCTAAAATTTGTTGGGGTATACACTCACAGTTGAATATAAGAAAGGAGTTGACAACCCTGCGGCTGCTGGCCTATTGAGGAGGGAAATGGAGATGGATTATAGTCCCATAATTGTTAGAAGACGTCAAACACATGGTCTAGCAAGACCCATATTTCACCACGCTGCAAGGGAAACTACTCAATGGCCAATTAGATCCTGCAATGTACAAACAAGTGTGAGGGGTTTGGTATTATGAATGGAAGGTTTTAATTAGTTCTACAGCAAATGTAAGGAATCTGATTTTTTTTAATTTTATCATCATTCTTCAAATGTGGGAGGCCACTCTGGGTTTCATAAGACCCTGTAGAGGATTCAAAGGGATTTCATATGGGAAGGAATGTGCAAAGAGATAAAACTACGGATCAAGGAGTGCTTGGTGTGCAAACAAAACAAAAATGAGAATTTACATCCAGCAGGTTTGCTTCTCCCCGTGCCAATTCCTGATCAAATTTGAGAAGATATTTCGATTGATTTTATAGAGGGATTGCCCAAAACCAATGGTAAAAGTGTTATTATGGTAGTAGTTGATCGCCTAACCAAATATGGACACTTTATAGAGATTTCACACCCGTATTATGCCCAATCCATAGTCCAAGTGTTCATTGATAACATCTATAAACTGCATAGCATGCCAAGAAACATCGTGAGTGATAGAGACACCATTTTTATAAGCAGGTTTTAGGAGAGAGTTCTTCAAATTGCAAACTTGAAAGCTTAATCAATCAACTGCCTATCATCCCAAAGTGATCGCCAAAAGGAGATTATCAACAAGGCACTGGAGTTATATTTGCATTGTTTTTGCAGCCAAAAACCAACAGATTGGTTCAAGTGGCTTGGGTGGGCAGAGTTTTGCTTTAATAGCAATTGGCTTCTCTCAACTAGGTTGACACCATTTGAAGGGGTCTCTGGTAGACCTTCACCTTCACTGCTTCAATATGTTAGGGGAACTTCAAGTGTGCCTATAGTTGAGGAGGAGTTGAATACTAGAGATGCCATTTTAAAGCGACTAAAGGATAACATCTCTTTAGCTCAAGGGTGCATGAAGTTCTTTGCTGATAAGAAACGCACAGAGAGAGAGAGTTTACGGTAGGCAACTTGGTGTTATTGAAGATTCAACCATACAAAAAGGTATCAATCAGAAACTCCACTCCACAAAAGTTGGCTTTGAGGATTTTTGGTTCGTATCGAGTGATTGGAAAGATAGGGAGAGTGGCCAATCGTTTGCAGTTACCCAAAGGTCACTGATCCACCCTGTTTTTCCGGTCTCAAAGTTAAAAAAGTGATATGGTGATCACCTACCCAACATATCAACTGAGCTTCCTCATTGGTGGGTGGAAGGTTGTAACACCCCGAATTCCAAATAAGTCTGAATTCGAAGTTCCACAGGGAACTTTACACTTCACTTCGTACAGTTTTACAAGGAATTTAAATTTTTTTACACAATAATGTTTACATCAACGCAGTAGAATTATAATTACAACATGATACATGAAATAAATAATAATTTCAACATATCTTTAAGCAGCATTCCTTCTTTAGTCCTTTCATTCATTTTATCTTGCATAGAAACTTTGGCACGTCAGTTGCATACAACTGACGCTAGGATATAATACATCAATTTCTTTTACTTGAAAAGCACACACTTGATCATAAACAAAGCTAAGGGGGACTATCTTTTTGATGTCGTGTGTGAATGTACACTTAGTCTTAAATGCAGTTACTTATTAATTCATGACACTAATGCGCACTTGTTCGAACTTACACATCCCATTCTACATAAATCTGAGGGTAAGCCCTTAACCGTTCTCCATCTTGTAGGGTTGGATCCCTTGTTATGATTTTAACTACTACGGTAACTACGGTAAGTATCCTAGATGTTCTATGAGTTACGAGCCCATGCCCAGATAGCCTGGAGGGGAATCCTACATCATGACATGACGCATCATGCAGACAACCTATAGACAATTCGCCTCCGTCATGGAACGATGGCACTACGTAGTCACCAAACACCCCTACAAGCGTCACCACGGTCCTGATAATTCCGGAGATGTATCCACGTCATGACATGACGCATCATGCAGACAGCCTGTGAACACTCTTACACCGTAGATCTGAGACCCTCATACTTGTGTTTTTCTCATACTTTCATCACATCTACACTATAGTGTGGTCCTTAGATATTTGAATCATGAATAAAATTAATACCCTAGAGCTACGTTACCTCTACACCGGTCTTAAACATCAATTATTAACGATGACCGAATCTTGGTCTTTTATTATCACATTTCTCTTTCAAATCTTATTCATGCCGATGTAAGGAGTTAGCTAAACTCTAGTTTTCAACCTCTTTTCATGTTCACAAAAAATGAGTGTTTATACTCACAAATTTTCACATTTTATCATGATCTTTTTATTTCATTTTCCATGCACACTTGCATAATTTAAACAACAATTTCATATTTAAGTTACTTAAATTTTCCATGTCGAAATTCTCATTTTTAATCTCTACACAAAAACTCATTACATTCAAAATATTCCTTTTCTTTAATTAATCAAAGTCATATTCTAAGAAAATTTATCAATTTCTTCTTCCCAAATTTACTTCTAATTCTCATTATAATATGTCAGATATTGTAGAAATAATTTTCATGAAGTCTAGGTAATTTTAGAAGAATATTTTTTTTTCTCAATTTTTATTATAAAAACTATTAAAAGTACCCCATAATCGAATTTTATTCAAAAAAATCAAAACCACAAACCAAAAGGGCAAGGGTCGGATTCAAACCCAAGACCAACACCCTCGCTCTGCTACAGTAACAGACCCAAAGCGCACCCAACGACCACTTGGTCCTGAGTGACTAACTGATATAAGGTGGACTCGAAGTATATTTAAAGTATGGTTTCGGGATTTAATTAAAAATCGAATTTTTAGTAAAACAGAGTTCCTTGCAAGACTCGAACCCAAGACCAACACCCCCGCTCTGCTACAGTAACAGACCTAAAGCGCACCCGAAGACCACCAGGTCCTGAGTGACTAACCAATACAAGTCTAGTTAAATACTTTTTGTATAAACTGTACTGTATCAAATTCTTCCTTTAATAAACTCAAATTTTCAATCAATTTGTACTTATTCAAAATCTAAATCTTTTTTCAGAATGTATTTCTTTGAAAAATAGTATAGTATATTTATCTAATTTGCAAATTCTTATTTTCAACAATATAATAGAACAATTCCTCTTATCTCTTTCGAAAAGAAAATGGAACATTAGTATATTTTTAGACATTGATTCTAGATGAATCTTTTATTTACCTATTTCTCATTTATTCACAATGTGTTTATACAATTTTTCATTCTTTAACATAGCCATTGCCCTTAAGTTAATCTTATCTTTTACAAAACTAACTCATTTCTTATGATTCAAAGAGACAATGTTTTTAACAATCAAGTGAATATAATACTACTCACACATTACAATTAAAATTCAACACTTATTGTAACTTTTCCATGCTAATCAATTTGTCTCACAATCCATGGGTGTTATTTTGCATTCTACAATCCATTCACAAGCACAATTTTCATACAAGCATGATTCATCAATTTATATGTATTCAAGCATGAAAGTATATTAATAAAGCATCATGACAAATCTTAATTAACAAATTTCAATTCATTTTACTAATTTTCTCATGTAGATAAACAAGAATTTCCCCTTTTTCTCACTAGTCTTTTCAAGCAAGTATATGGCAAAAAAAAAAATCTATTTGTTTCTAACATATTCATAATTTAAATTCCTAGCATGGTATCTATATTAGAAGTAGAGAAATCACCCACCTTATTTGAAGAAACAAAGAAAAACTCCTAAAGAACTCCTTGAAAGCACGATCGTCTCCCTTCTCCTCCTAGTTTGTGCAAAAATCCAAGCTCCTCCTCCAAGCAAGCATGAACCCGAGCATTCACCTCCTCTCCTTGCTTTGGCCGACCTCCAATTGAAGGGAATGCACACTCTCTTTCTTTTTCTCACACAAATTTCTTTTCTCACTCAATCTTTTTCCTCACAAATGCCTTTTTCTTTCTCTTTCTCTTTGAAATTTCTAATGCAAGTGATGGAGAAAGACAAGGGAGGGGTATTTATACACATTTCAAGAGTGAATGAAGGGTTGAGATGAGTTTGGATCAAGGGATAGGATACATTTGGGAGTTAGATGAACTACCCACCATCAAGCAACCAACTCCCCACTCTCTCCATCTCCCACTCAAGTTTATGGCCGACCAACCCCCCTTGTTCTATTGCACGTGCATGTGCAATGCACCTGCCATCACATGCACACTAGTTATTTGTTCATTTAATTGTTAATTTATTTGTTACTTGATCAAGTCTACTCTACAAGTTGTCTTAATTAATATTAGAGTTAACTAATGGGCTAATTAGGTGGGCTAAAGTCCATGGGCTCTTTAATTAGTTAATTAATTAATTAATTTTGGATAGGCTAGAATTAGACTATTAGGCATAAAGAATAATAGGCTTTTTTTAAAGAGAATAAAATATTTGTTCATGACATAAGAATAATTTTAAAGTTAAAAACACACATTAATTTGCACGTGCGAAACACGTGAAAAAATTTTAATTATTTGAAAATACAGGATGTTATAACACTCCCTCCTTAGAATAGTTTCGTCCTCGGAGCTACACTTAAAGAGTGAGAAAACAAGACATAAAAGAAGAAAGAAAAACAATATAATCAAATAAAGAGCTCAGGATGATCCTTCAGCATCCTCTCCTCGGATTCCTAAGTAGCCTCTTCAACCAACTGGTTTTTCCTGACTACTTTGACCATCGGTATCGTCTTGTTCCTCTAGACTTTAACCCGAAGATCCACGATCTCAATCGGTCGCTCAATGTAGCTCAGATCTAACTGCAAACCCTCCGGCACTTCGGGCAAATGGTGACTTGGATCTGGAATGTAACCCCGCAATATGGACACATGGAAAACATTGTGCACCTGAGATAACTCTTCCGAAAACTCTAATTGGTAAGAAGTTTTCCCAATCCTCCTCAATATCGTATATGGGCCTATGAACCTTGGGGCTAATTTCCGACCTCTGCCAAAACGAATCACACCTTTACTAGGTGATACTTTCAGAAAGACAAAGTCACCTTCCTCGAACTCAAGGTCCCTCCTTCGGTTGTCGGCATAACTCTTCTGCCTACTCTAAGCATCCACTAACCTCTTTTTGATCAAATCGATCTTTTCTAAGGTCTACTGCACAATCTCGAGCCCAAACATCTGTCGCTCCCCCACTTCAAACCAGCAAACAGACATTCTACACTTCCTGCCATACAGAGCTTCATACGGCGCCATCCCGATACTAGTCTGAAAATCACTGTTGTAGGCAAACTCTACCAGAGCTAGATGCCTCTCCCAACTACCTCCAAATTATAGAACACAACACCGAAGCATATTCTCAAGAACTCGATTGACCTTCTCAGTCTGCCCATCATTCTAAGGATGGAAGGCAGTGCTGAAATCCGTCTTAGTACCCAAAGCTATCTGAAGACTCCTAAAAAAATGTGAAGTGAACCGCGCATCTCGATCAGACACAATGGTCAATAGAACACCATGAAGCCTGACTATCTCCCCAACTTGTCCATATACGAAGTGAGTTTCATCGCCAAAAAGTGAGCCGATTTGGTTAGTCGATCGACTATGACCCAAATCGCATCATTACCCTTCGAACTCTTGGGCAAACCCGTGATGAAATACATGCTGATGTTATCCCACTTCCACTCCGGAATGGGTAACAGGTTGCAACAAACCTCCGGGCTTCTGATTCTCCGCTTTCACCTGCTGACAAATCTCACATCTCGCCACAAACCAATCCAGATCTCGCTTTAAACCTGATCACCAGAAATGTTCCTTGATGTCTTTGTACATCTTGGTGCTCCCAGGATGTACCGACAAAAGAGTGACACGTGCCTCCTGAAGAATACTCTCCCTCAAGTCTGATTGATCCAGAACATATAGTCTATCTCCAAACCACAACACTTCATCCCTAATCTGAAACTCTGAAAGTCTGCCTGCACCAACCTGCTCCTTCATCTTCTGAATCTCTGCATCTTCCCTCTAACTTGCTATGATTGTTTCATTCAGCATAGGTTGAAGCCTCAACTGAGCCAAAGATGCTCCCAAGCCTTGCAAAATTACCTCAATACCATCCTGATCCAACTCCTCTGCAAGATGCCTCTGGGTCGTGATCAAACTGGCCAAACTGCTTTTACAGCTAAGTGCATCAGCAACAACATTAGCCTTCCCTGAATGGTACTAAATCTCAGGATGCATGCCCTCAAGTATTTCCAGCCATCTCCGTTGCCTCAAATTCGGGTCCTTTTACTGGTAGATGTACTTTAAGCTTTTGTGATCCGTGTACATGTTTAATTTCTCACCGTACACGTAATGCCTCCATTGCTTCAAAGCAAAAATAATCACAGCCAACTCCAGATCATGAGTCGGATAATTCTTCTCATGCGGTCTTAGTTGCCTAGACCCATAAGCGATTACCTTTTCTCTTGCATCAAGACACACCCAAGCCCACGATGTGAAGCATCGCTATAGACATCATACATAATACCTGCTATTGCCAAAGCCAAAATGCGAGCAGTAATCAACTTTTCTTTCAACTTCTGAAAGATTGCCTTGCATCGTTCAGTCCACTTGAACTTTACATTCTTCTTGGTCAGATCAATGAGCGGCACGACTATCTGAGCATAGCCTTGAATAAACCGCATGTAGTATCCAGTTAACCCATGAAAACTTATGATTTCCTTCAGTGTATTAGGCCTTGCTCAATACTTCACTCCTTCTATCTTTTGAGGAACAGTAGCCACTCCCTCCTTAGAAAGGATGCGACCCAGGAATGCCACTTCTGATTTCCAGAAATCGCACTTGGATAACTTGGCATACAACTCATGCTCTTGAAGCTTCTTCAGAACCTTAGCCAGATGCTCAATGTGCTCCTCCTCTGATTTGGAGTACACAAGAATATCGTCGATAAACACCACGACTAAAGAATCAATAAACGGTCTTAGAACTCTGTTCATCAAGTCCATAAAGATTGCAGGTGCATTCGTCACTCCAAATGGCATAACTAAGAATTCGTAATACCCATGTCGAGTTCTGAATGCAGTCTTATGCACATCTTCTGCTTTCACTCGAACCTGATGGTATCCCGATCGAAGGTCTATTTTAGAGAAAACAGGTGCTCTTTGTAAATGATCAAACATGTCATCAATTAGTGGAATTGGATATTTATTCTGAACTGTGACCTTATTCAGCTCCCGGTAATCGATGCACATCCTCATCGACCCATTCTTCTTCTTCACCAACAATACCAGTGCTCCCCAAGGTGATGCATTCGGCTGAATAAAACCTTTCCCCAAAAGCTCCTCAATCTGCCATTTAACTTCATCCTGTTCCACAGGCACCATCCTATATGGTGCCTTGGAAATATTTGCACTCCCTGGCTATATAGTGATGCAGAACTCTACATCACGATGCGGGGGTAATCTGGGTAAATCCTCCAAGAACACAGTCAGGGTAATCCCGAACCACTAGAACCTACTGCACCTCCACTGGAACCTTCTTCTTGCTGATAGCTGCCACCAAACCTGAACATCTCTTCTTACCCTGGAAAGTAACTACAGCACCACTTAGAGCCTTCACTGTTATTTCGTTGGTCTTGCACTCGATGTTCGCACTGTATACTGACTCCAATCAATGCCAATGATAACATCGATCCCTAGGATTTTCAGCTCGATCAGATCAATCCCGAAAATCCTATCTCCAATCTCGATCTCGCAGTCTGCATAATACCAATCGGTGGTTAAAGTCTCCCATGATGGAGTAGCTACTACTAGGACCTTGCCTGGAAAAACCTTCAGTTCGACTCCCATGACTTTAGCAATTTTAGGAGATACAAAAGTATGAGAGGATCCAGTATCGAACAGAATAACAGCTTTCTTTCAATTTTATAAAAGTTCTCCTGTTACATAGCACACTCCCATTACATAACAGTCTTTAGTAAATAAACAGAGAAAAGAGCAACATAAAATTCTAAACATTCACCCTCGTATCGGTAATGACGTTATCTAGGTTATCAGCGTCAGCCTCAGTCAAAGCGAATACTTGCCCCTGCTGCTACGGCTTCTTCCCAACTTTCTGCGTTGGTGCCTTCCGGACGACATCTCACAACTTGGGGCATTGAGATCTGTAATGACTTGTGTCTCCACAATTGAAACAAGTCACCACAGGAGGTCTCACCCAACCATTTTTGGGTCTTCCAGTCACATTGACAGCGTTCGGCCCATAGATTTGAACCTTTGAGCTGGTGGCTGCCCCGTAACATTCTCAAAAACTGTGGGCCTCTTCCCGACATTCCAATTGCTCCTCCTGTTCTCGGCGGCATGAAACTGCTCCATGTATTCCTCTGTAGCTGCAGCTCGCTTGACTAACTTGTCAAATCTCCTGATACCAAGGGGTATCATCCTTGTTCTCAGAATCGGCCTCAAACCGTGCTCGAACTTCTGAGCTTTCTTCGCCTCGTCCATCATAAGTTCGGGTGCATACCTCGAAGTTGAGTAAACCTTGTCTCATACTCTCTGATAGACATGCATCCCTGCTGCAAAGCCAAGAACTCCATCGCTTTCTTCTCTTGGATGTCGGATGAAAAGTAGTGATCGCGGAACTCTTCCAAGAATTTTGCCCAGCCGATAACACCATTTCCCATAGTCTGATTCATGGATTTCCACCATACAACTGCATCCTTCTCAAGCTGCAATGTAGCCAGCTTCACCTTACTACCTTCTGGAGTTTCCAAGACCTCAAAGATAGTCTCGACTTGCCTAATCCAATTGTCAGCTGCATCTGGGTCTGACTTCCCTTCAAACACAGGTGGCTTCATTCGCTTGAATGATTCAACAAGTTTGATCGCCTCAAGAACTGGATTTGCAGGCATCCCCCTATGGTTTTGGTTCATGGTAATGGCATTGAGGGTCTGATAGACTCTGGCCAACTCCGTTTCCAAGTCGATTCCACAACTGGGCCCTTCTCCACCCCTTGCTGTTCTTCTAGCCATACTCTGATTCAAAAGATCCATTAAATTTGATGTAGAAACTTGAATTTAAATCAACTCTTTCATTTCATTGAATTCAAACTTTGTACATTCAAATTTAAAATATTGTCTGACATCAAGCGAAAAACATTGAGATGATACAACATTCTAATCCCTATGGTTCCTCTTGGCTTTTCTAAGCTTTTTCCGTAGTTTCACTACTTCTTCCTTCAGCACATCATACATGTTATATCTCTTCTCGAGTTCCCAAACATGATGACTGAGGGTTGCAATGTTCTCCTTGAACTTTGCACACTGGGCCTGCAATTGGTCTGCTCTCTCCTTCTGGGTCTCCACTTGCCTCTGAAGAGATTTGATGAGACCTCTCGGAACTGGTTCTTCCTCGTCAGATGAAATGTTTGATGAGTCCGGAGGCGGAGCGATCACTCGGGACTCAGGCCATTCTCCTTCATACTCCTCGGGATCTTCTTCGTCGGAATCTCCCTGTTCGGGGTAGTAGTCCTCTTCAATTATGTGCCAATCATCATCGCCTGTTGGGTCGTGGTGGTTCGCCATCTTTAGGAAGGGAGAAGAAGAAGCATCAATCATAGAGAAACACAAATGTAAGTAACTTACATTTAAATCTCTATACTCAACTCACCCTCTAATGTCCACTCTAAGGTGTCTTTCCTTATAAATTTGTACTACTTGGAAGCGTGGCACCGATACCACTCGGTAACACCCCAAATTCCAAATAAGTCTGAATTCGAAGTTCCACAGGATCTTTACACTTCACTTCGTATAGTTTTACAAGGATTTAAAATTTTTCACACAATAATGTTTACATAAAGGTAGCAGAATTATAATTACAACATGATACATGAAATAAATAACAATTTGAACATTTCTTTAAGCAACATTCCTTCTTTAGTCCTTTTATTCATTTTATCCTGCATAGAAACTGTGGGCACGTCAGTTGCATACAATAGACGCTAGGATATAATACATCAATTTCTCTTACTTGGAAGCACACACTTGATCACAAACAAAGCTAAGGGGGACTATCGTATTGATGTCGTGTGTGAATGTGCACCTAGTCTAAAATGCAGTTACTTATTAATTCATCACACAAATGCGCACTTGTTCGAACTTATGCATCCCATTCTACATAAATCCTAGGGAAAGCCCTTAACCGTTCTTCATCTTGTAGGGTTGGATCCCTCGTTATGAGGTTAACTACTACGGTAACTTCGGTAAGTATCCTAGATATTCTATGAGTTACGAGCCCATGCCCAGATAGCCTGGAGGAAAATCCCACGTCATGACATGACGCATCATGCAGACAACCTATGGACAATTTGCCTTCGTCATGGAACAATGGCCTATGTAGTCACCAAACACCCCACAAGCGTCACCACGGTCCCGATAATTTCAGAGTTGTATCCACATCATGACATGATGCATCATGTAGACAGCCTGTGAATACTCTCACACCGTTGATCTGAGGTCCTCATACTTGTGTTTTTCTATTACTTTCATCACATCCTCACTATAGTGTGGTCCTTAAATAATTGAACCATGAATAAAATTAATACCCTAGAGTTAGCGTTATCTCTACACCGGTCTTAAACATCAATTATTAACCACGACCCAATCTTGGTCTTTTATTATCACATTTCTCTTTCAAATCTTATTCATGCCGATGTAAGGACTTAGCTAAACTCTAGTTTTCAACCTCTTTTCATGTTCAACAAAAATGAATGTTTATACTCACAAATTTTCACATTTCTTCATGATCTTTTTATTTCATTTTCCATGCACACTTGCATAATTTAAACAACAATTTCATATTTAACTTACTCAAATTTCCCATGTCAAAATTCTCATTTTTAATCTCTACACAAAAACTCTTTACATTCAAAATATTCCTTTTCTTTAATTAATCAACGTCATATTCTACGAAAATTTATCAATTTCATCTTCCCAAAATTACTTCTAATTCTCATTATAATATGTCAAATATTGTAGAAATAATTTTCATGAAGTCTAGGTAATTTTAGAAGAATATTCGTATCTTTCTCAATTTTTATTATAAAAACAATTAAAAATACCCCAAAAACGAATTTTATTCAAAAAAATCAAAACCACAAACAAAAGGGCAAGGGTCGAATTTGAACCCAAGACCAAAACCCCCACTCTGCAATAGTAACAGACCCAAAGCGCACCCAACGACCACTTGGTCCTGAGTGACTAACTGATATAAGGTGGACTCGAAGTATATTTAACGTATGGTTTCGGGATTTAATTAAAATTGAATTTTCAGTAAAACTGAGTCACTTGCAAGAATCGAACCCAAGACCAACACCCCCGCTCTGCTACAGTAACAGACCCAAAGCACACCAGCAGACCACTAGGTTCTGAGTGACTAACCGATACGAGTCTGGTTAAATACTTTTTGTATAAACCGTACTGTATCAAACTCTTCCTTCAATAAACTCGATTTTTTAATCAATTTGTACTTATTCAAAATCTAAATCTTTTTTCAGAATGTATTTCTTTGAAAAACAGTATAGTATATTTATCTAATTTGCAAATTCTTATTTTCAACAATATAATAGAACTATTGTAATACCCTGATTTTTATTTATGAAAATTATTAATTTTGCACGTATTGTGCACGTGCAATTTTTGTAGTGTGAAATCTTATAATTATTTTCATTATGGATGATGAGTATATGTATATATGTATATGTGTTCTTTAATTATTTTTATAAAGACCCATTTTTCTTCAAATAAACATAAGCCTTTCTTTTAGCCCAAATCTAAATTATTTGTAAAACTATTATTTTGGCCCATTAATTAAAGCCCATGAGTTATTTCTTTTTTAATTACAACTTGTAATGTAGAACATCTTTTAAAGATTATTTTTATAGAAAATATAATGGACAACTTTTTTAAATGGAGGACTAATGCATGCACGTGCATTGCACGTACACATGCAAAAGCACCATATGTAGGCCGGCTTTGACATGGAGGGAAAATGAAAAAAATGAGTGGAGTCATGGGTGGTGGTTGCTTGATCATGGTTGGTTATCATAACTCCCCCTTGAATCCTAGCCTTTTATTTCTAACTTCTAGTTTGATCCTAGCCTGCCATTCACTCCAAATTTTAGTATAAATACCCCCCTCCCCCCTAGCCTAGTTATTTTTGTACTCTTTATTTCTCCACAACCTATAGTATAAAATACATTATTAGTAGTATAGTAAGTGAGTTAAAAGATTGAGATTTGTGTGTGAGGGAGTTGTGCTTGCATCAGAAAGGGAAGGCCGGCATCAAGGAGCTCGGGTTGGCATTTTGGAAGGCTTGGGTGCACATCGAGGAGGAGGAACACACTTTTGGCAAGGACTTTTAGGAGGTGTTGCAATTGTATTTCTCTCCAATTAAGGTGTGTTATTTTCCATATTTCTAATTAGATATCATGCTAAGGTGGGTTATTTTCCATGTTTCTAATTAGATAGCATGCTAAGATTGATTGAAATGATAATGCATGAAAGAGATTAATAAGGGTACACCTAATTGGAAAAATGGTTTGTTAGTTGATTGAACTGATGCTAAATAGATTGCATGTTATTCCATCATGAATTGTAAGTTGTGTGTGAATTGTTTATGGCTATGGAATGCTTGGATTAAAATTCTTTATTAGCATCAAAACTAAATGCAAATGCTAGTATATGAAATTGTTGCTTTATGTGCTTCGATGGACTTTCATGATATGAGTTAGAATGAACAAATTAAGATATGTTTTTGGGATTATAAACGAAGGATAAACAGGGAATTAATATAGGGAATAATAATGTTGAGTTGTGTAAGAAATGTCAAATGAATTATGAAAAGAATAGTACACAGATTTAATTATATTTCTGAAAAATCCCGCAGTACAGTCGACTGCTATGTGCAACAGTCGACTATTCTGATCATTGATTTCAAGATTAAAAATATCACAGGCCAGTCGACTGATACATTTAACAGTCGACTTCTTTTCGAAGTTTTGCATTATTGCGGAACAGCCGACTGACCATTTCAACAGTCGACTTTCCTGAAGTTTTCAAGTAAATCTGTCTCTTTTTGTGAAACAATTCATATGACTTGTGGCCTAGTATAAATGAGTACAACTTATGAGAAATTATTGGGAGTTACTAGAATGAAATAAAGCGTATTTTGAAAGTAAAAGTGAAATTGGAACTATAGTTTTTACACTCGTATAATTTCATAAAAATGTGTTGTGACAAAGAAATTGAGATAAGTGTTAGAAAAGGAAAAAAAATTAGAAGAAAGAAAGTATATGTTATGTATGAATTATTCTTGTTGAAGAATAGTGTGACATTAATGAGTTTGTGAACATTCACTTTGATTAGACGTTTGTGAAATGATTTTAATGTGGAAATACATGTTAGCTATGAAATGCATGATAATTGAATTCCATGTATGGTTATGGACTCATGAATAATTTAGAAATCATGTGATTGGAAAACAGAATGTTATTGAGCATGAAAACTCAAACATATGAATTGTGAATTGAAATTGAAAATTAGAGTGTAGCCAAAACTCACACCGGCAAGTGAAAGTGATGAATTATGATTATTGATATTGAAAAGACGAGTTTGGGTCATTGTGAAATGAGGAATAAGACCAGTAGTAGTGAGGGGGCTAACTCTAAGAGATTGATTTTGTTCATGATTTCATTAAATTTAAGAATTTAGTACATAGTGAAGAGGTGATGAAAGTGAGAGAAAAACACAAGTATGAGGGCCTCGAGTCTATGATGTGGGTGTGATCCACAGAATGCATGCTTGATGCGTCAAGATATGGCATGGGCACTACTCCAGAAGATCGGGATCTTGGCGACGCTTGTGGGATGTTTGGTGACTGCAAGAGGATCGTGTGCCATGAAGGAAGCTGAATTGCCACAGAATGCATGCTTGATGCGTCAAGATATGGCATGGGATTCCCCTCTAGGTTTTCTGTACACGAGCTTGTACTGATAGATCATCTAGGATACTTACCGTAGTTACAGTAGTAGATTAAGTCATGACGAGGGATTGAACCCTACAAGATGAAGAATGATTAAGAGGCTTGCCCTTGGACTTATGTAGTATGGGATGCAGAGAATCCGAACAAGTGTGCATTAGTGTCATGTAATATAAATAACTGCATTAAGGACTAAGTGTACGATCACAACACGACATCAATACGATATTCCCTTTAGTTTGATATGTGACAAGTTTGTGTTTGTTAAATATGGAAAATCGGTTATACTATTTCCCGCATAGAGAGGATGGCCGTGTATAATGTTCGTCGATTGAATAAACTGACGTACCCATAGTTTTGTATGCAGGGTAAATGACATGATAAAGATTAAAGAAGAACAGATGCTTAGAGATTATTCAAATGTTGATGTACTCTTATATAAATGTTGTAAATTTGCTTCCGCTGTAAAATGTAAAGTGTAAAGTTTTCATGTAACTCTGATGTAAAGTGAAAAGTTTTAAATTCCTTGTAAAATTGTACGAAAGAAGTGTAAAGATCCTGTGGAATCTCGAATTCAGTGTAGTTTTGGAATTCGGGGCGTTGCAACTATTCCACTTATTTATTTTGGAAAAAAAATGGAACATTAGTATATTTTTCGACATTGAAATTTCTATTTTAGATGAATCTGTTATCTACCTATTCCCCATTTATTCACAATGTGTTTATATAATTTTTTATTCTTTAACATATTCAATGCCCTCAAGTTAATCTTATCCTTCACAAAACTAACTCATTTCTTATTATTCAAAGAGATAATGTATTTGACAATCAAGTGATATAATACTACTCACACATTACAATTAAAATTCAACACTTATTGTAACTTTTCCATGCTAATCAATTTATCTCACAATCCATGGGTATTATTTTGCATTCTACAATCCATTCACAAGCGCAATTTTCATACAAGCATGATTCATCAATTTATATGTATTCTAGCATGAAAGTATATTAATAAAGCATCATGACAAATCTTAATTAACAAATTTCAATTCACTTACTAATTTTCTCATGTCGACAAACAAGAATTTCCTCTTTTTCTCACTAGTCGTTTCAAGCAAGTATATGGCAAAAAAAATTCTATTTGTTTCTAACATATTCATAATTTAAATTCCTAGTATGGTATCTATATTATCCTAGTATGGTATCTATATTAGAAGTAGAGAAATCACCCACCTTATTTGAAGAAAGAAAGAAAAACTCCTAAAGAACTCCTTCAAAGCATAATCGTCTCCCTTCTCCTCCTAGTTTGTGAAAAAATCAGAGCTCCTCCTCCTAGCATGCATGAACCCAAGCCTTCACCTCCTCTTCTTGCTTTGGCCGGTCTCCAATGGAAGGGAACACACACTCTCTTTATTTTTCTCACGCAAATTTCTTTTCTCACTCAATCTTTTCCTCACAAATGCCTTTTTCTTTCTCTTTCTAAATTTCTAATGCAAGTGAAGAAGAAAAACAAGGGAGGGGTATTTATACACATTTCAAGAGTGAATAAAAGGTTGAGATGAGTCTGGAAGAAGGGCTAGGATACATTTGGGAGTTAGAAGAACTACCCACCATCAAGCAACCAACTCTCCACTCTTTCCATCTCCCCACTCATGCTTATGGCCGGCCAACCCCCCTTGTTCCATTGCACATGCATGTGCAATGCACATGCCATCACATGCACTGTAACATGTGTTTTTTTTAATTTCTTAATTATTTAATTTAAATTATTTTTAAATATGTTTCTGAGTATATTTTCCCTTATTAATTGATTTTATTAGCATTAGAATGATTAAATTGATATTTTGGGGTAAACGGGAAAAATTGAAAATATAGGAGTTTGGAGACGAGTTTTCTCGGAGGAGATGAATCTGTTTTGACCTGAAATTTTTCGGGGTGTTTGTATGATATCGGAGAGCAATAAAATGTTAATTCGAGGAATTATTAGGTTATAACATGAAATGGGAGTTTTAATGCCTGTGTGTTTAAAAGCTTAAAAATATTCGTGTGTGTGTATATATATATATGTGTTTCTATTGGTTATAACTATTGATATTGATTATAATTATGCATAGAACTGCACTTCTAATTTATTTTATGTCTATGATGTATTTAAGTAGATAGTGGAGTGATTTTTGAAAAGAAGTATACTAGAAGGGTATAAAAATAACCCTATGGTCAAAAGAGGGACTTATATTAAATTTTACCATTTTATTTTCTTATCCATATCCTTTCTCCCCCCTCCCACTTTAGTTTTCGGCCAGCAAAACCCTTCCCCCTCACCGACCAAGGTAGGGTTCCAAACCCATAGTGATTTCAACCATGTTTTGAAGGAAATTTGAGGGCTTGGGCTATTTTCAAGGCGGACAACTCATTTCTGGAGTCCGTTTGTGAGAATACTGCATGTAAGGTGAGAAATTGTGAAACTCTATTTTATGTGAATATATGATTTTGAGTTTTAGTGCTAGAAAATGATATAGTAGGGTAATTAGGTGATGCTAGTAATTATAGAGAATGAAGATTGGTAAGAAATTGAGTGGTTTGTGAGTTATAAATTAATTAGTGCGTTGGCTTCAGAATTTGGATAATAAATAGAATAATTGATAAGTATGAGTTATAGAAATTGTTGTGTATTAAGGGGAAACAATTTAGAATGGGTCTAGTGAAAATTTTATGGAGTTAGAAATCCGTCGGAATCTCAAAAATACGGGTATACCATGTATGCACGCCGGGTGTTCGGTGAAATACCCGAGCGAGGTTTAGGTGAAAATTTGATGGGTTCGGAGGTGTAATTGAGTCTTATTATTATTATTAACTCCAATTTGAGAGATTAGGACATAGAGGATTAAAGAAATTAGGAAATAGGAACTTTTCCTATTAGAAAGCCTCCGATCGATATGTGAGTTCTTAAACTGAGGTTCGAACTTGAAATCCGTCGATGTGGCTCACCTACATATGTCATTTGTGACGTGTGGGTGAAGACGGATTCAAATTTGGAGGTCTGTAGGTCGAGTTTTGAGTTTTAAGCTAATCAGTTCTATAATTTTCCAATTAGGTTGAAAAAGTTGAACTTCGATTGGCTACCGGGCGGACGTGGGACATCTTTTGCTCGATCCGTCTGGTGAGTATGTTGTATTTAGGTATATTCTATGTTGTGGCCAAATTTCGTGGCATTTCGATATATTTGATAGAAGTTATGCTAAAAATTTATTTTTCTGAAAAATACGGATTTTTAAGGCCCGAAAATGGGATTTTGAGACATTTGGTGAAATTAACTATTTTAAGTATATAAAACCTATATTATGGGCTAATGTGATGTGTTGATGTATAAAAACTAAATATATTACATTATTTATACATATTTTTATTCCGTGCATGTTTCGTGCATGTTTTTGGGTATATAGGCCGATATAGGTGATTTGGTATATGCGGAGCCTTGTGTATAGGCTAGCATGCTATGGATGGATATTATAAGATGTAATTAAACGAAATCAGTGATTGTGATCATGTTTTGGAAACCCGTGAAATTATAGTGCACGTTTTGTGCATGTTTTGGGGCATATAGGCCCTTATAGGTGATTTTACTTACATGGAATTGGATGTATGAGCTAGTATGCTATAATTGGATACTATGAGATTTAATTAGAGGAAATAAGTGATTTTGGCCGCTTTTCTTGAAAACCCGCATGTGTGGTGTATGTTTGTTTTATAGATATATCATGATATCGAATTGGGATGGGATAACTGATGAAATTAGTAAGTGGGTGTATGTTTACATTATAATTATGTTCGAAGTGAATTAATGGGTAATAATATGATATTATAATGTGATGAAGTATACATTTTGATGCTTTTATGATATGGAATAACCAATGTTCTAAAAAGCGCTAGGCGGTAGTCGGGCGGCCGATGGGGGCCTAGCGCCTAGACCTTGTAATCGGGGATTAAGCGGCTAGGTGGTAGGCAGTTTTTTAATTTTATTTATTTATTTATTTATTTATTTATCGATCTTTTGGGTTTATTTGTTGTTACCCCTTTTTACTCTTTATTGCTACTCATTCTTACTATTGAACTTTTTCTCTTTGCAATTGTAAGATGGGCTTCACATAGTCGAATCGGTGTATTATTATATCGGTGAACATGAGGACTCTATCTTCTCCATATCCGATGTAAACCACATCGTGACTACTCATAAAAGAATACAAGTAATAAAGAGAGAATAAATGTAAAGTTGATAGATGATCTCATAATATGCTTGATAACGATGAACAGCTTTAACTAATAACCACACTTAAACCGGATAACTTCCTCCCATCTCATGACATGCTGTCCCATACTAAG
The DNA here is from genome assembly GCA_017893485.1 of Hemerocallis citrina. Classification (NCBI taxonomy): domain Eukaryota; kingdom Viridiplantae; phylum Streptophyta; class Magnoliopsida; order Asparagales; family Asphodelaceae; genus Hemerocallis; species Hemerocallis citrina. The sequence goes on from CM030363.1 coordinate 47,019,718, forward strand.
TGGACTGGCCATCTATAGATTGCTTTGGAAAGATATGTAGATCTGGGTGACACTTTAGGAGCTGAAAATAGAAGATGAATAAACAGCTTCACTAATGAGGAAAAGCATACTACTTATAATCTGGTAGACTGATTGACCCTTGAAGTTTTTGGCACATGATACTTCTTATAAACTTCCCTCTTTGATGCATAACTTTACTTATTTGGCTGCGTTAGTGATATTAAAGTCCATACTTGTAAGTTTTAACATGATTGCTGTGAGAGTGTGAATACATCTCAAATTATACAAGATAAAAAAAAGACTAAAGATATGCTTAAATTTTATTAGGAGGAGAAAGTAAGAGCGGTGGGTTTTTTTACTTTTTTTTTTTAATTACTTAAGGCCTAAGCGGGTCTAGTCCGCCTAGACCCGCCTAGACTGATTAAACGCCGCCTAGATCCGATTTTAGCCACCTAAAACCCATTTCCGATTTTCATAAACGCCTAGGCCCTAGTCGAGGCATTGGGGGGCCGCCTAGCGCCTAGGCACCGCCTAGGCGGCCACCTAGACCGCTTTTTAGAACACTGGGAATAACATAATGCAATTCTTTTATTAATGATAAAACTTGGCGTATGCCTATATATGATACAATGAGGTAATGAATAACAGGGTATTCTTAATGTGAGATGTTATGGAAAAATAAATATCTTGGCGCATTAGTATTATGCAATAATATGTTATGATGTTTTTATATGCTTAATAACAGGGTGTATGCATAATGTGATATGGTGATATGAGGGTTAATATTGTGCACACCGGATATGCATTAAATGGTAAGATAAAAGATAAGATGGTATGTGCTAATAAACTGTGTCTTTAATTCACGTGATTAAAATCAAGGTGGTGGCTATTATTGAATTCAAAAGTGTAATGTGGTGGAACAAAGTAAGCTAAAAAGATGAAATAATTAATGCTAATAACAGATGGCTTTGTTGACCAGTACCTACAGCAATCCTGGGGGTTTGGGCTAGACCTCCTAACGCCCAAGGACCGGCTTGGGAATAGTGGACCCAAACTATGTTTGGGGTAAGTGGATTTTATCGCCCAAGCTATCCGCTTGAGGCCCGGTTTCCCTCGATAACAGCTGTCGCGAGGAAGTACCTAGTTACCTGGGATGTGGTTTTTTCCCTCCTGGCTATCGGCTAGGAGGAAGTACCCAGTTTACCTGGGATGTGGTTTTTCCCTCGATGACAGCCATCGCGAGGAAGCACCCAGTTTACCTGGGACGTGGTTTTTTCCCTCCTGGCTATCGGCTGGGAGGAAGTACCCAATTTACCTGGGACGTGGTTTTTCCCTCGCTAGTTTGGCTAGGAGGAAGACGTAGCCTCGGACGAGTAAGACTCTGTGTGAGCATCGGGCCGTGTGTTTACTGGGCTGTCGGGTTTCAGTATGTTGGGATACTGTGGCTCACTGGTCGACAAACTAATAAAATAACTAAGTGTTAATAAAAATGTGAAAGTACAGAAAGTGAATTGTGAATTGTGGATGAGAAAGAAAGTAGTTGTGAATGAAGTAAATGTGAAGGAAAACGAGTTATGAGTTAGTGTATGAAAATAAGTGATAAGTGCAGTACGTGGTTAATTTAAAATGGAATAATAAAAGAGGCATGTGTTCTCATGAATAGTACGAAGTAATTGTATTATGTATGTGATCATTAAAGTAAAATACAGTTTGATATGAGTTACACCTTGGAATTGTGTCAAGGAACTACCTGCCCGCTATTTCTGTGGAAATTGTGGGAACTACCTGCCTTGGCATAATTCGCAGGGTGAGTTGGTAAAATAGTTGTAATGATTAATGGAACTGAAGAATTAAATAAAGTAAAGATGATAAGTGATTGAAGTGAATTAATAACCAAGCTATCGGCTTGAGATGTGATGTGATATTACCCAAACTGTATGTTTGAGGTGTAATGATTATTACCCAAGCCATCGGCTATGGGGTGTGATATGTTGTGGTCCCAAATTGTGTTTGGGGATTAAGTGAAAATGATAATAAGAAATCTTGCTTATAAGAATGAGAACATACTAAAGTGGTGTAGTGAGATATGAATGAGATATAAAACATGTTTTGATGCAATAAGAATGTGCATTCGCATAAGTGATACGGTGATGATGTGATGAAATGCAAGTTAATTATAATGTGTAAGGAGAGGTTATGTTTTGTTATATGACGTGAATGAATACGGCATTATGGGAATGAATGCATATGTTTCTGATGTGATACATGATTTAATGCAATAAAATAAATACTTGTACTATGAAAGTGGTTCTGAAAATGGTTAATGCAGAAAGTATGATGTGCTATGAGTTTGTATCCATATAAATGGTTACTAAAGAAAGATGTAATAGCATCATGTAAGTGATATTTATATAAATAGCGAAATGCTAGTATGTGATAATTGTGGAGGAATGAATATTCGGGTTAGGGAATTTAAATTGAAAAGTAATGGATTGTATGTGAATTCGTATTATGCGAATGTAAAATAAGGATATATATATATATATATATATATATATATATATATATATATATATATGAGGTTGATGTGAAGTGTATAGTGGAATGTGTGAATTATGGGTAATTTTATAATTCGATGCAGATTTGAAGAGTATTTTGATATAAAACCGTATTGATGATGTTTTTAAGTTCAGATGTTCAAGGTGTATCTTCTTACTTGATGTTTGTAAGTTAAATTATTTTCTTTATACATTTTAATTCATTTGTTAGATTTTTAAATTATACTCACACCAGAAATGGCTAACTCCTGATGTTTTCTCGGGGTTAGGGGTCTCCCTCTCGGAGAGCGGACAACCCTAACTCTCCTGTAGGTTGGTAGCAGCATGGCGAGGTAGTTATAGAGTTAGGAATTTTATTTTGTCGAGATGTTAGATTATTTATGTATTTAGTATAAGTAAAAGAGTGAATAGTTGATGTATTATTTTGTATTATGGTAAAGGTATATGTATATAGTGCTGTGATGAGGTGAGAAAGCCCGTACCCACCTCGTTGTGGAGTATTGGGTTCTGTGGTTGGTTTCTAAAAAGGTTTTCCTAAATTTTACAAAAATCTTATATGTTTTCAAAAGAATTTATGGTTTTTATTTAATATTTGATAATCCGTTATGAGTTTGGCCCCAGAGCATTATATTATATTGCCTGTGTGATTCTGCTCATTTTGGCCTGGGGAGCCCGTCATATTGTTGCCTGTGATGTGAGCTACGGAATTTAGAGCAGAATTCTGTAAGCCAATTGTGTTTCGGGGCAAAAATTACAGGGGAAACTCTGCCCAAATTTTTATTGAAATATAACTATTTTATTTTATGTTTAAAGTGATATAGAAATTGATAGAATTGAATTTGGAGGTTTGGTTGAAATATATATATATATATATATATATATATATATATATATATATATATATATATATATATATTTGGGGTGTTACAGTTTGGTATCAGAGCTTAGGTTAACTAGGAATTTGTTAATCCTAGTGATATTGCCATGTGAGTATGGGTTCATTATTGCTTAGTTGGAGATAGAGAGTGTATTTTATGCGGGTGTTTTGTTGAAGAATAGATTATATCGTGGAATAGTGCGATCCTCATTAGACCTTGGTTTGACTTTGAGTTAGCATTATTTTCATGGCCCTGCATATGGGTTGACCTCTGTAGAAATCCCGGTTTGAATTTGTGTACTATTGGAGTATTCTATTAAATTGATTGCTGTGTGCCGTAAGGGGCTATTCCCTGGAGATTTTGTGTGGGTTCTATGGTCGTATGTCCTATAGGTGTATATTTTATAGACTGCGGAGTGATGTGTGGTTATGGTTTTATCCCATATTTGGGGAGATAGATTGATTGTTTGTGAAAGGTTATGCAGGTCATATGCATAGTTGGGGTATGATGAAGGGAGGATTCGGGTGAGACAGCCTGATGAAACCCAGTGTTTGCTTGTATGTAATGCCTTGGACGATGAAAATTATGCTCGTTGGGTTCGGTGGAAATATTTAAGGCAAAGATTGAGATTGTTGATGTGGTTTGCAAAGTTTCTGATATATTCGATGGGTTTTTGGTCCCCCGTCTTGGCAAACTCTGGAGTTCAAGATTGATTTGATATTTGGTATGACTCTTATTTCTAAATCAGCTTGTGCTATAGCACTTTAGGAATGGGGAGAGATGAAAGAGAATTTGAGGTGGTGTTTTGGAAAAGGTTATCGGTTTAAGTGATATGCCGTAGGGCGTACCGGTAGTTTTGTAACAAAGAAGGTAGTTCACCGAGAAGGTGTACGGAGTAAGGTGACTATTAAGAATTTGTTATAAAGAATAGATAATTTGTTGGATTAGTTGCGGGAAGCACCACTACTTTCGCGGCTAGAGTTGCACACCGAGTACCGTCAGATAATCCTTGAAGAGGGATGTATTCCAGGGATTGCTTTTCGTACTCGGTATGAATTGTATAAGTTCTCCGTGATGTCGTTTGGGCTGCCAAACGTCCCTGCAGTTTTTATGAATTTGACGAATTAGACCTTTCACCCTTATATTAACAGGGTGTGATTGTATTTGTATTGATATTTGGTGTATTTTCACAGTATGGAGGGGCATAGATGGCACCTCAGAGCTGAGTTGTAGACTCGTTGGGACTAGAAGTGGTATGAAAGGTCTGTAAATTTTCATTTTTGTGAGTGAGAAGTGTGATTTTTGAGGGCACATTGTGTCTACTAAAGGCGTATCTGTGGATCTGAAACCATTTACAAAGGTGAAAAGACGGGAGATAACCCACGAATGTGTCAGAAATTCCGAGTTTCTTGGTTTTGGATGTCTATTATGGGCGATTCATTCTTCGATTTTCTGTTATTGTTGCACCGATGAATCAGTTTCCCAGGAAGAATGTGCCGTTCGTATGACCGGTGCAGGGTGAAAAGACATTTTCAAGAGTTGAAGGAAGAATTAACGACAGATGCTGTTTTGAATACCCTGAGGAGGGAGTGCCTCTTTATATATATTGATGCTGGTGGTACATGTAGGTGCAGTTGGTGCATGAGGGCAGGTTAGTGCCTTATATATTTGGGTCGTCGAGGTTTCATGGAGAGTGTGATTTTAGGTAGATTTGAAATCGGCAGCAGTGTTGTATGCAATTGAAGATATGAAGACATTATTTATTGGAAGGATAGTTTTAGCTTTTTGCAGATCATAAGAGTTTAACGCACATGTTCTTGTAAATGATTTTAGCAGGAGGCAATAAACGTGACTTGAGTACCTTGGTAGCTTGGTATGGAAATAAAATACCACCCGGGGAAGAAATAAGGTGATGAATGCTATAAATGGAAAGAAGGTTTTGGTCCTAATGACGTTCCAGGAGTGGATGGTGTTAAATTCATTAGACCAATTTGACTTTATTTCCGTAGTAGAGGTTGACACGACCTTATATATCGGTAGTGTATCAATACAGTTGTCCATCCTACAATTGATCATTCAAACATGAATTCAAAATTTCTGCTTGCGACAGAGGATGCTTGGTCGAATTCTGGATGGGATTAATGAATGCAATGCAGATTGGTCAGTAGGCAGTAGGGAAAATCCTTGTTATTATCGTAGATTTGGTGTTCTTGATGAGGATGGCTTGTGGTAGTAGGTGATGGAGAATGTTCCTTATGTTCAGTATATTGTCTATCCTGGTTGCATGAAGATATATTAAGGTTCCAGGAGAATATTTTATTGGTCCGGAACGTAGAAAAATATTAATTATCAGGTGAGCATGGATAAGCCTCTTTTGAAGTGTGTAGTCGACAAAAGAAAAGGTGACGCAGATCAGCGGCGAAAACCTCCGGAAGTTAGAAGTTGGAGATTGGGTATTCTTAAAGGTATCCCTTATCCATGGAGCACGCCGTTATAGGAACTGGGGGAAAGTTAGACCCGAGGTATGATGGCCCTTCAGAATTATAGAAAGAATTGGAACTGTGGTATATTGTTTGAAGCTTACCTCAGAGATGTTAGGCATTCTCGATGTACTTCCTGTTTTATGTTGAGAAAATGTGAGAGATCTATCTCCAGTTATGGAGCAACCATAGATTGAAGTCCAGCAGGATATGGGATTGGATGTGATATCCTATGAAACTAGTGGTTATGATAGGTCGATAGTACGGCAAATCAAAAGACGAGTTGTTCAGTTGCTAATAGTGCAATGAATTAGTGATGCTGATAATGTACCTGGAAATCCTAGGTAATGGTGTGGAGGAGGTATCTTGAAATCGTTCGAGGAGTTTTCTTAAACCCCATAGCTCGAGGACGAGCTTCTTTTGAGGTGTGTAGAATGTAACATTTGTTTTTTTTTAATTTCTTAATTATTTGATTTAAATTATTTTTAAATATGTTTCTGAGTATATTTACCCCTATTAATTGATTTTATTAGCATTAGAATGATTAAATTGATATTTTGGGGTAAACGGGAAAAATTGAAAATACAGGAGTTTGGAGACGAGTTTTCTCGGAGGAGATGAATCTGTTTTGACCTGAAATTTTCCGGGGTGTTTGTATGATATCGGAGAGCAATAAAATGTTAATTCGAGGAATTATTAGGTTATAACATGAAATGGGAGTTTTAATGCCTGTGTGTTTAAAAGCTTAAAAATATTCGTGTGTGTATATATATATATATGTATTTCTATTGGTTATAACTATTAATATTGATTATAATTATGCATAGAACTGCACTTCTAATTTATTTTATGTCTATGATGTATTTAAGTAGATAGTGGAGTGATTTTTGAAAAGAAGTATACTAGAAGGGTATAAAAATAACCCTATGGTCAAAAGAGGGACTTATATTAAATTTTACCATTTTATTTTCTTATCCATATCCTTTCTCCCCCCCCCCTCTCACTTCAGTTTTCGGCCAGCAAAACCCTTCCCCCTCACCGACCAAGGTAGGGTTCCAAACCCATAGTGATTTCAACCAAGTTTTGAAGGAAATTTGAGGGCTTGGGCTATTTTCAAGGCGTACAACTCATTTCTGGAGTCCGTTTGTGAGAATACTGCATGTAAGGTGAGAAATTGTGAAACTCTATTTTATGTGAATATATGATTTTGAGTTTTAGTGCTAGAAAATGATATAGTAGGGTAATTAGGTGATGCTAGTAATTATAGAGAATGAAGATTGGTAAGAAATTGAGTGGTTTGTGAGTTATAAATTAATTAGTGCGTTGGCTTCAGAATTTGGATAATAAATAGAATAATTGATAAGCATGAGTTATAGAAATTGTTGTGTATTAAGGGGAAACAATTTAGAATGGGTCTAGTGAAAATTTTATGGAGTTAGAAACCCGTCGGAATCTCAAAAATACGGGTATACCATGTATGCACGCCGGGTATTCGGTGAAATACCCGAGCGAGGTTTAGGTGAAAATTTGATGGGTTCAGAGGTGTAATTGAGTCTTATTATTATCATTAACTCCAATTTGAGAGATTAGGACAAAGAAGATTAAAGAAATTAGGAAATAGGAACTTTTCCTATTAGAAAGCCTCCGATCGATATGTGAGTTCTTGTACTGAGGTTCGAACTTGAAATCCGTCGATGTGGCTCACCTACATATGTCATTTGTGACGTGTGGGTGAAGACGGATTCAAATTTGGAGGTCCGTAGGTCGAGTTTTGAGTTTTAAGCTAATCGGTTCTATAATTTTCCAATTAGGTTGAAAAAGTTGAACTTCGATTGGCTACCGGGCGGATGTGGGACATCGTTTGCTCGATCCATCTGGTGAGTATGTTGTATTTAGGTATATTCTATGTTGTGGCCAAATTTCGTGGCATTTCGATATATTTGATAGAAGTTATGCTAAAAATTCATTTTTCTGAAAAATACGGATTTTTAAGGCCCGAAAATGAGATTTTGAGATATTTGGTGAAATTAACTATTTTAAGTATATAAAACCTATATTATGGGTTAATGTGATGTGTTGATGTATAAAAACTAAATATATTAAATTATTTATGCATATTTTTATCCCGTGCATGTTTCGTGCATGTTTTTGGGTATATGGGCCGATATAGGTGATTTGGTATATGCAGAGCCTTATGTATAGGCTAGCATGCTATGGATGGATGTTATAAGATGTAATTAGACGAAATCAGTGATTGTGATCATGTTTTGGAAACCCGTGAAATTATAGTGCACGTTTTGTGCATGTTTTGGGGCATATAGGCCCTTATAGGTGATTTTACTTACATGGAATAGGATGTATGAGCTAGTATGGTATAATTGGATACTATGAGATTTAATTAGAGAAAATAAGTGATTTTGGCCGCTTTTCTTGAAAACCCGCATGTGTGGTGTATGTTTGTTTTATAGATATATCATGATATCGAATTGGGATGGGATAATTGATGAAATTAGTAAGTGGGTGTATGTTTACATTATAATTATGTTCGAAGTGAATTAATGGGTAATAATATTGATGGAATTGAGATGATTCCCAGGACTACGGATTGGTGTGCGTATCGATCGTTAAATATAAACAGATTAAAAATGTGATCTAACCCTATATAGCGGAATCTAGGATTCACAAATTATACCTGCGGTGAGAAGAAGACGACAGCGACCCCAAGATCTTCTGCACGTATTCCTTCCTCGGGTTGGACGTCGTGTGGGTGACGATCTCCCAACCTTTCTTCTCCTTGGCTGACCTCTCTTTCTCTCCTTACGTGAATCACGAGTTTTGAGAAAAAAAACTTATATTTCAGATTATCAATGACGGCCAGAGAATAGAGGATATATATAAGGCTACGGCAGGGACCATGAGGAGAAATTAGGGTTAGGTCTCCTAACGAATCTGGGTATCCCGTGTTCAGCCCGAACACACAACCTAGGCCCATTAACAATAGCTCGGTCCACTAAGGAGCTATTGTTGCACTACCTTCCTAATCCCAAATTATATTTATGAGCTCCTTTTATTATATGCTCGTTCAACTCCCCATGTTAAGATATCGAATGTCCGTCGATCAAATTAAGTTACTGACAACTATATTGATCAACATCTTTTATCCTTAAGTAGTACCACTCAACTTTATTTGTCATGTCGGATGTAATCCACCTGCAGGGTTTACATGACAATCCTTATGAGCTCCTTAAGGGGACATCATCAACCCGACGTATCGGGACATGGATTCCTTTTACAATCAACAGCCCATCATACATACAATGCTATTACCCAATTCATAGAGGTTGTTGATCCATAATGAATCTCACTCTTTTATGAGTCAAAGTAATGCACACTGCATATACATATCTGTTATTATATCTGGATTAAGAGCATAAGCATCCATAATAACAGAGGTGTTTGTTCTCTTTTGTAGTCAGTACAAAGAGAACAACCTCAAGTGGTCCTGTTCAATACACACAAAGTGTACTAGTGTAAACCTATAGTCAAGACAGACTAATACCAGATTACACTACAACCTTTCCAATGGATTGTCCAAGTCCGTCTAGGTTGTGAACTATTTATATATTCCATAGGGAACTGATAATATGATCTTCTGTGTGTCACCTCACACCATATTATCAATCTTATAGAATATCAGACACTTGCATTAATATTATAATAAACACAATATGCAAACATATGCCCATATGATTCTCATTCAAAAAAATAAGGAAATAAAGTTAATACAAAAGTGATGCTTTCAGTATATAACCCTAACAATCTTCCACTTATACTCAAAACATTGCTTTTCAGTATACTGTTACAAATCTCCCACTTATACTTAAAGCCATGCTGCTACGCATCTGACTCCCATTCCCTCAACATGACTATCAAAAGCCTTAGCTGGTAAGCTCTTAGTGAAGGGATCAGCTAGGTTGTCTGCTGATGCTATCTTGATCACAGCAACTTTTCCTTTCTTTACGAAATCTCGTATCAGGTGGTACTTGCGCTCAATGTGTTTACTTGCCTTATGGGCTCGTGGTTCCTTCGAATTTGCAACTACACCACTATTATCACAATAAAGTGTAATAGTCTTAGACAAATTAGGTACCACATCCAAGTCCAATAGGAAGTTTCTGAGCCAAACCGCTTCTTTGGTTGCCTCAGAGGCTGCCACATACTCGGCTTCCATGGTAGAATCAGCAATACATTTTTGCTTGATACTCCTCCATATAGTGGCTCCACCTCCCAAAGTAAATACATAACCTGAGGTTGATTTCCTGGAATCCCTATCTGACTGAAAATCTGAGTCTGTATACCCCAAGGCAACTAAACTATCTGCCTGGTAAACTAGCATGTAATCTTTAGTCCTTTTCAGGTACTTCAAAATATGCTTTACGGCAGTCCAGTGCTCTTGTCCCGGGTTAGACTGATATCTGCTAACCATGCCAACGGCAAAGCAAATATCTGGTCTCGTACATGGCATTGCATACATTAAGCTTCCTACTGCTGAAGCATAAGGAACTGCTTTCATGTTCTCTATCTCTTTAGGTGTCCTCGGACACTGCTCCTTTGATAGGGCAATTCCATGCCTAAAAGGTAAGAAACCTTTCTTAGAATTTTGCATGCTAAAACGAGTTAGTATAGTATCGATATAGGAAGCTTGAGACAAGCCCAACATCCTTTTCTTGCGATCTCGTAGAACTTTGATCCCAAGGATGTGACCTACTTCTCCCAAGTCCTTCATATCAAACTATTTGGATAACCATACCCTTACGTTAGATAATACCTTCACATTATTTCCAATGAGCAAGATGTCATCCACGTAAAGTACTAGGAATACCACTACGTTTCCGTCACACTTTTTGTATACACACGATTCATCTTGACATTGATCAAATCCATAGGATTTTATCACCTGATCAAAACATATGTTCCAAGATCTAGAAGCTTGCTTAAGTCCATAAATGGACTTCTTGAGCTTACAAATAAGATGCTATTGGCCCTTTTCAATGAACCCGTCTGGTTGCTTCATATAGATGTCTTCCTCAAGACTTCCATTAAAGAAAGCTGTCTTGACATCCATTTGCCAAATCTCATAATCAAGATGAGCTGCAATAGATAAAAGAATCCGGATAGACTTAAGCATGGCTACTGGCGAAAAGGTTTCCTCATAATCGATACCCTCTCTTTGAGTAAAACCTTTTGCAACAAGCCGAGCTTTAAAGGTTTCAACCTTACCATCTAATCCTCTTTTTCTCTTATAGACCCACTTGCATCCAATGGCTTTTACACCAATAGGTGGTTCTACAAGCTCCCAGACTTGATTAGAATCCATAGATTCTATTTCAGATATCATTGCTTTTTGCCAAGACTCTGCATCTTTATCTTGGAGTGCTTCCTTGTAGGTACAGGGATCATAATCTTGTTCCTCAGGGACAAAGTCTGATGACTCTCCCAAGAACATATATCTATCAGGTTGTATCACAACCCTCCCACTACGACGAGGCACTATCGGTTGTGGTGTAACATTTGTGACACGTTGTGCAGTTACTGGTGGTACATCCTGTTGTACTGTTAGTACTGAAGTATTTGGTGTCTCACCTCTCAGTTCTTCTAGAACAGCTCTACTTATGGGTTTATGGTTCATCACATAGTCTTCCTCTAAGAATCGAGCATTGGTGCTAACAATGACCTTCTGATCCTTAGGACTATAAAATAAACCTCCTTTCGTTCCTCTTGGATAGCCTACAAACAAGCGTACTTCTGTACATGATTCCAACTTATCGGCTTTTCCATTCAGCACGTGTGCTGGACTACCCCAAATCCGAACATGTTTCAGACTAGGCTTAGGCCCAGTCCACAGTTCTGTGGAAGTGATTGGTACTGACTTAGAAGGAATCAAGTTCAAAATATAAGCTGTAGTTTCTAAGGCATATCCCCAAAACGAATCTGGTAAATCTGAATAACTCATCATTGATCTAACCATCTCCATAAGAGTCCTACTCCTTCTTTCTGCTACACCATTCTGTTGGGGTGTTCCAGGTGCTGATAATTGGGATGTAATCCCAGCCTCTGACAAATAGTCCCTAAACTCCCCAAAGAGATACTCGCCACCACGATCTGAACGTAATGACTTGATACATTTTCCATGACGCTTCTCCGTTTCTGCCTTGTACTCTTTGAATTTCTCAAAGCACTCAGACTTACGGCGCATCAAATAAATATACCCATACCTTGAATAATCGTCAGTAAATGTGACAAAATATTCAAAGCCACCTCTAGCCTGGACAGTCATGGGCCCACACAAATCAGAATGGACCAATTCCAACACATCTTTGGCCCTATACCCCTTTGCCTTGAAAGGCCTTTTGGTCATTTTACCTACCAAGCAGGATTCACAGACTGGTAGTGCCTCCACTTCCAATGAACTCAAAGGTCCATCTTTAACCAGTCTTTGAATCCTTCTTAGGTTAGCATGTCCCAAACGCAAGTGCCAAAGATATGTTTGGTTCATACAAGAAGGTTCTTTTCTCTTATTTATGTTAGAAGACATATTATTCATTTCCATAAGTTGCATCGTGGGCGAAATAGGATTAATGACATAAAGATTATCAACCAATGCACCAGAACAGATAAAATGCTTATTTTTTCTAATAACAATATTTTCATTAAAATAAACTGAATATCCATCCTTAACTAGCATGGAAACAGAAATTAAATTCCTTCTAAGTGAAGGTGCATAAAGACAATCTCTCAATGTCAAAGACTTATTTCTACCAAAAGATAAAATAACATCTCCTATTGCAACAGCCGCTACTCTTGTAGCGTCACCCATAAACAAGCATATCTCTCCATCACTGAGCCGTCTGGTTTCTTGGAATCCCTGCAATGTATTGCAGACATGATTAGTGGCTCCTGTATCTACACACCAGGTGCCGGTAGATAACACCGCTAAACATGTTTCAACAACTAGTAAATGAGATATACCTTCTTTGTTCTTTCGTTTGAGAAGTGGACAGTCAGTCTTCCAATGTCCTGACCCTTTGCACTTGAAACACTTGCCTTTTGGCTTTTTCACAGCGCCTTGAGGTCTCATGCCCTTCTTTGCTGAGTTTACTTGTTTCTGAACTTTCTTCTTCTTACCACCTTTCGGCTTAGAAGTAGAGTCCTTTTCAGTCACATAAACATGGGCATTCTGCTTGAAGAGAGCTTCAGCATCCTGTAGTTCTTTTGCAAGTTCTGACAAAGTATACAACCTTTTGTTCATGTTGTAATTAAGGCAAAACGAGTCAAAACTTTTAGGCAGAGTCCCGAGAATGATATCGACCTGGGTTTCCCCATCGATTTCAGCACCAAGGATCTCCATCTCATTTAGATGACCCATCATCTTGAGAACATGATCCCTTACTGGTGTCCCTTCAGCCATAGATGCATTCATCAAACTCTTCATAGCAAGTTGCCTAGCTGCTTTACTCTGTTGTCCGAAGAGTTCCTTAAGGTTGTACATCATATCATAAGCTGTGGGCATGGCCTGATGCTGATGCTGCAGTACATTTGACATAGATGCCAAAATGTAACACCGTGCTATCTCATCTGCCTTATTCCACTTCTTATAAGCCTCTTTGACCTCTTCATCAGAGTTAGCATCAGGCTTAGGTGGGCATACTTCATTGAGTACAAATTTGTACTCTTCAGCAGTTAAGACAATTCCAAGTTACGTTTCTAGTCAATATAATTAGGTCCAGTAAGTTTGTTTTCTTTAAGAATCACCATAAGTGGACTGAAGGAACCTATTTTTGAAACCCTGAGAATCACATAAAAAAAATTATGTAGGGCAAAACTTTTTGAATTAATTAAATATTGATTCCCTCAAAACAATAAAAAAAAATTCACCAACACCTTAAACACCATGAATTTAGCATGCCACGATAGTGTGGACGTATACAAAATTCAATATTTGTTCAAGTAGGTTTTTCGTATTAATTTTACTATCATGTCAACACAACTTTATGACAAATAAAATTAATCTGTTGGTCTTGCTCTGGTCCTACAAATAATAGCAGTGACTCTGATGGGGAGGATACCATTATTTGTATCTAAGTGTATACCATTGCTTAATACTAAGTCCATTATCTTGTATTGAGTTCCTTCAGATGGAGAAGTGAACACATACTAGGTAACTTTCTACAATTATCCCTAAGAAAGTTTGTACTAGTGATCCATAATTATACTCATCCGATATGGAGGAAAGCACTAAAGCCAACACACAAATATAATTATATCACCTACAAACCAGCAATGGAGACCGTGGGATTCATGTTAAATGAATTCCCTCTCCCACTTAGTTATTTAACAATGAGGGTTTTTCTACTAGTTAATTTATGTCCATGTTGTCCATTATTAATGTGAACCTAGTTTTTCAAAAAAAAATCACAAAATAATAAACATGCATAATCAGAATAAGCAATAATGGCAATACATTTGAAAATAAATATCCAACTATTATGGCCATCTTTCCTGATTCTTCCCCGACTGTGTGAATCCCAAATCTGACCCTGCGCGGAGCTATCTGACCCGATTTTTTTTTCTCTAAGGTTTGGCTACCGATTTCTTCATCGAAAACCATCTGTCGATCTCCGGACTGCCTAAAACAGCATCTCCTCTGGCGTCAGAAACAGCCACTACCGCCATCACGATCGATCAAAAAAAAAATAAAATTACATCAATCCTATGCCTCCCGAAGGAGTTCATACATAATCTAGATTGAAAAATAAAAATTACATCAATCCTATGCCTCCCGAAGGAGTTCACACATAATCTAGATTGAAAAATTAAAAATTTAAGCACGATCAACCCTCGTGATATTAATTACATCCACAAAACAAACAACACAATAATTACATCCACAAAACAACAACACAAACAAAACATGCATTGGACCATAATAGTTGGATCTAAGATGCCTGCAAAATCGAGTTAGAACAGATCTACATCTACCGACTATCATACAACACAAGTTTTATTGGACAACATGGATGTAACAATCAATACGCAGATCCAATACCGGCTCTGATACCAGTTGATGGAACTGAGATGATTCCCAGGACTACAGATTGGTGTGCGTATCGATCATTAAATATAAACAGATTAAAAATGTGATCTAACCCTATATAGCAGAATCTAGGGTTCACAAATTATACCTGCGGTGAGAAGAAGACGACAGCGACCCCAAGATCTTCTGCACGTATTCCTTCCTCGGGTTGGACGTCGTGTGGGCGACGATCTCCCAACCTTTCTTCTCCTTGGCTGACCTCTCTTTCTCTCCTTATGTGAATCACGAGTTTTGAGAAAAAAATCTTATATTTCAGATTATCAATGACGGCCAGAGAATAGAGGATATATATAAGGCTACGGTAGGGACCATGAGGAGAAATTAGGATTAGGTCTCCTAACGAATCTGGGTTTCCCGTGTTCAGCCCGAACACACAACCCAGGCCCATTAACAATAGCTCGGTCCACTAAGGAGCTATTGTTGCACTACCTTCCTAATCCCAAATTATATTTATGGGCTCCTTTTATTATATGCTCGTTCAACTCCCCATGTTAAGATATCGAATGTCTGTCGATTAAATTAAGTTACTGACAACTATATTGATCAACATCTTTTATCCTTAAGTAGTACCACTCAACTTTATTTGTCATGTCGGATGTAATCCACCTGCAGGGTTTACATGACAATCCTTATGAGCTCCTTAAGGGGACATCATCAACCCGACGTATCGGGACATGGATTCCTTTTACAATCAACAGCCCATCATACATACAATGCTATTACCCAATTCATAGAGGTTGTTGATCCATAATGAATCTCACTCTTTTATGAGTCAAAGTAATGCACACTGCATATACATGTCTGTTATTATATCTGGATTAAGAGCATAAGCATCCATAATAACAGAGGTGTTTGTTCTCTTTTGTAGTCAGTACAAAGAGAACAACCTCAAGTGGTCCTGTTCAATACACACAAAGTGTACTAGTGTAAACCTATAGTCAAGACAGACTAATACCAGATTACACTACAACCTTTCCAATGGATTGTCCAAGTCCGTCTAGGTTGTGAACTATTTATATATTCCATAGGGAACTGATAATATGATCTTCTGTGTGTCACCTCACACCATATTATCAACGTTATAGAATATCAGACACTTGCATTAATATTATAATAAACACAATATGCAAACATATGCCTATATGATTCTCATTCAAAAAAATAAGGAAATAAAGTTAATACAAAAGTGATGCTTTCAGTATATAACCCTAACAAATATGATATTATAATGTGATGAAGTATACATTTTGATGCTTTTATGATATGGAATAACATAATGCAATTCTTTTATTAATGATATAACTTGGCGTATGCCTATATATGATACAATGAGGTAATGAATAACAGGGTATTCTTAATGTGAGATGTTATGGACAAATAAATATCTTGGCGCATTAGTATTATGCAATAATATGTTATGATGTTTTTATATGCTTAATGACAGGGTGTATGCATAATGTGATATGGTGATATGAGGGTTAATATTGTGCACACCGGATATGCATTAAATGGTAAGATAAAAGATAAGATGGTATGTGCTAATAAACTGTGTCTTTAATTCACGTGATTAAAATCAAGGTGGTGGCTATTATTGAATTCAAAAGTGTAATGTTGTGGAACAAAGTAAGCTGAAAAGATGAAATGATTAATGCTTATAACAAATGGCTTTGTTGACCAGTACCTACAGCAATCCTGGGGGTTTGGGCTAGACCTCCTAACGCCCAAGGACCGGCTTGGGAATAGTGGACCCAAACTATGTTTGGGGTAAGTAGATTTTATCGCCCAAGCTATCGGCTTGAGGCCCGGTTTCCCTCGATGACAGCTGTCGCGAGAAAGTACCTAGTTACCTGGGACGTGGTTTTTTCCCTCCTGGCTATCGGCTGGGAGGAAGTACCCAGTTTACCTGGGACGTGGCTTTTCCCTCGATGATAGCCATCACGAGGAAGCACCCAGTTTACCTGGGACGTGGTTTTTTCCCTCCTGGCTATCGGCTGGAGGAAGTACCCAGGGACGTGGTTTTTTCCCTTGCTAGTTCGGCTAGGAGGAAGATGTAGCCTCGGACGAGTAAGACTCTGTGTGAGCATCGGGTCGCATGTTTACTGGGCTGTCGGCTATCAGTATGTTGGGATACTGTGGCTCACTAGTCGACAAATTAATAAAATAACTAAGTGTTAATAAAAATGTGAAAGTACAGAAAGTGAATTGTGAATTGTGGATGAGAAAGAAAGTAGTTGTGAATGAAGTAAATGTGAAGGAAAACGAGTTATGAGTTAGTGTATGAAAATAAGTGATAAGTGCAGTACGTGGTTAATTTAAAATGGAATAATAAAAGAGGCATGTGTTCTCATGAATAGTACGAAGTAATTGTATTATGTATGTGATCATTAAAGTAAAATACATTTTGATATAAGTTACACCTTGGAATTGTGTCAAGGAACTACCTGCCCGCTATTTCTGTGAAAATTGTGGGAACTACCTGCCTTGGCATAATTCGTAGGGTGAGTTGGTAAAATAGTGGTAATGATTAATGGAACTGAAGAATTAAATAAAGTAAAGATGATAAGTGATTGAAGTGAATTAATAACTAAGCTATCGGCTTGAGATGTGATGTGATATTACCCAAACTGTATGTTTGAGGTGTAAGTGATTATTACCCAAGCCATCGGCTATGGGGTGTAATATGTTGTGGTCCCAAATTGTGTTTGGGGATTAAGTGAAAATGATCATAAGAAATCTTGCTTATAAGAATGAGAACATACTAAAGTGGTGTAGTGAGATATGAATGAGCTATAAAACATGTTTTGATGCAATAAGAATGTGCATTCGCATAAGTGATATGGTGATGATGTGATGAAATGCAAGTTAATTATAATGTGTAAGGAGAGGTTATGTTTGTGTTATATGACATGAATGAATACTGACATTATGGGAATGAATGCATATGTTTCTGATGTGATACATGATTTAATGCAATAAAATAAATACTTGTACTATGAAAGTGGTTCTGAAAATGGTTAATGCAGAAAGTATGATATGTTATGAGTTTGTATCCATATAAATGGTTATTAAAGAAAGATGTAATAGCATCATGTAAGTGATATTTATATAAATAGCGAAATGCTAGTATGTGATAATTGTGGAGGAATGAATATTCGGGTTAGGGAATTTAAATTGAAAAGTAATGGATTGTATGTGAATTCGTATTATGCGAATGTAAAATAACGATATATATATATATATATATATGAGGTTGATGTGAAGTGTATAGTGGAATGTGTGAATTATGGGTAATTTTATAATTCGATGCAGATTTGAAGAGTATTTTGATATAAAACCGTATTGATGATGTTTTTAAGTTCAGATGTTCAAGGTGTATCTTCTTACTTGATGTTTGTAAGTTAAATTATTTTCTTTATACATTTTAATTTATTTGTTAGATTTTTAAATTATACTCATACCAGAAATGGCTAACCCCTGATGTTTTCTAGGGGGTTATGGGGGTCCCTCCCGGAGAGCGGATAACCCTAACTCTCCTGTAGGTTGGTAGCAGCATGGCGAGGTAGTTATAGAGTTAGGAATTTTATTTTGTCGAGATGTTAGATTATTTATGTATTTAGTATAAGTAAAAGAGTGAATAGTTGATGTATTATTTTGTATTATGGTAAAGGTATATGTATATAGTGCTGTGATGAGGTGAGAAAGCCCGTACCCACCTCGTTGTGGAGTATTGGGTTCTGTGGTTGGTTTCTAAAAAGGTTTCCTAAATTTTACAAAAATCTTATATGTTTTCAAAAGAATTTATGGTTTTTATTTAATATTTGATAATCCGTTATGAGTTTGGCCCCAGAGCATTATATTTTTCTCCCTTGTATTGTTCTGAACCATACATTGGAGTTGTTTTCAATATATATTTGTTTTATTTCATTTTGAGCTCCTTGTGTTTGATTAATTGTCTCTTTTGTTCGTTTTTTGTTATTTTGATCTTTCCTTCATTTATTTTGGTCTCGTTATCTTTAATTTTATTTTTTCTTGGTGTTGTGGTGGTGTTTTGGTTGTCTTTTTTCCGCTCCTATTATTTATATCCCTGATAAGATTTTTAAAGCCAAAGGATTCCCTATCCTATTTACATTCTTATTTGTATTTGACCCAAAATCCAAAACTCATTTGTAAACCTATTACTAACTCCTTATACCCAATACCCATTAACCCACATCCTAACCCTAAATATATAACACACCCCTCACAAACCCTAACCCTAATTTTCCTCTCTCCTTAAATCCCGACCTCCCTCACCATCTCTCTCTCTCCCTCTCTTGCTTGCTCCTGGCCTGCACCCCCGACCCCCCTTCACACCACTAGCCCGCCAACCCCCCTGGCCGACAGCCCCCTTACCGGCCACCTCCCCACTCCGGCCACCATCCAATGCCTGGACCCCTTTTCTCCATCCCTTGCCTTGCCGACCACATACACACCACCACCGCAACAACTCTTGCACCATATTATCCCAAACTCTCTTCGTGGTGATCCCTAGTGGCCGCTAGACACTTTGATCATCGTTCACTTCAAGGAGTTTCGTTCGTGTGGAGATTTTGTTCGTGATTGCTTGGATTCGCGGATTAGCAGATTTTTGTTCGTGGGTTTTGCTTCTAGGCTTGGTTGCATCGTTCTTCATCCCCATATTAAGGCAAGTAACTTGTACTCCAATTCATTTGTTTGATACAAGTCCCAAAGTTCATCTATAGTGTAGTTGGGTCTAGAGACAACTCTTGATTGTGTTTTCCTTGATGGGTATTGTCTTTATTGTGAAAATTTGACCATAGATGACTCACGACACAATATGGACATGAATTAACCTAGGGTTGGCCCGTTCTTGATTTTAGATCGTGTATGTGAGACTTGTGTGTGAAATTGTGTTTTGGTTGAGACCCATGTGAAATTCTTGGCGTGGACATGTTCATAACCCTAAATCATGATGTTTAGACACTTGGTAGGCTTTATTTCAAGTTTGGATGTGTTTAGATCAATATTCTTGAATCTATATTGATTTTGTTTTAAGGGGAAAAATCAGTATTTTGGGCACTGTTATGTTTTGTTTGCTGTTTTCGACTATGTTACAGTCAGTATCTTAATATTGGTATAATACATGAGTTTTAGATAATTTCGTCTATTTTCAAACCCCTCTGACCTTGCTTGATTTGGATTTCGTATGACTGAGTTAAGACTGTTTTAGTACAGAGGTGTCGATCTTTTCCAAATTCTATTTTTCGGTAATTTTGATAACAAACTATTTTTAAGAACCATGTTATACATATTATTCTGATCTGAAACTTTGGTCAGTGTTTCTTTAACTAGTTAGGGATTACCCAGAATTTTGGTAAATTTTATTGATAAGTTTTATGTGATGTTTCATGCTTGGTTATAAAATCTATACGTGCTGTATTTTGCTCGCTGTTCTGTAAAGAACCCTATTTTTACTATGATTCCTTTTACTAAATGAAAAATGTTTTTGAAATGTGAAAGTTAGTAAATTCTATCTATTTTCATATTCCTTTGGCAGAATTGGATTTCGTTTCACTGGTTGCGAGATATCTTAGTTTTCGTACAGCAGTGTTGGGATTTTCAGATTTGCTAAACTATGTTTTCTTAATGCTTTCGTATTTTTGATGACTAATCTATTCTCCCTAGAAAATTCTGAAACTTTATATTTTGATTCTGGACATATAGGGGAATACCCCAGATTTTTTGTGGATTTATGTAATGTGTTTTCATGCTGTTTTCTTGTTCTTGAAGTCGTTTTCTTGATTTCTAGCTGAACCTAATTTTTGTATTCAAATCAGTTTTGAGTTGTGTTTTTGTGAATCGATATATGACTTAATTATACTCGTTGGATTCGTGTGGAAGTCTATTTTCCAGACCCTTCGACGGATCTAATTTGCTTGTTTGTAACACTGGGAATCACTATTTTACTACAGTATGGTCATGCTGTCCTGAACTTGAGATGTGTTTATTTGATTCCTTTATGAGATTCTTGCACTTGTACTTGTTTAGTTTGCAACTTGCACTTGTCACATGATCATGCCATGTTATTCTTGATATATTTTGCACACATACATGCTTGTTTGTCATTAATAATAAATTAACCAAGCTGGGGTTTAAGGGACAGATTTAATAGTGGATTATTCTGAATTAATAATTTTTTTGGATTTTTTAAAAATATTTTTCGGAATTAATAATTATTTTTAGAATTTCTAATTAACTTTTTACGGTTTTTAATTATTTTTTTGAAATTTTAAAATAATTAGTTCGATTTAATAATTAAATAGAGTTATTAATTACTACCCGATGGCATGGCGAGATCTGGTGCGTTGATCATGGTAGGCACGAAGATCGCAGAGATTGAACAGTAGGGACTTGTTGACCAGTCAATGCCCAAAGACTCCCGCCTAGATCGGGGGCGTGTTTGCTCGGAATGTAATGCTGAACGAAAGAGTTGGTTCGGCCAAGCGACACATGTCCATTGGCTGTTGATCGTTGATAGTTAACTAGTCAACGGTGTTTTGGCACTTTCACGATCGGGGGCACGTTTGCTCGGTGCTTGCCACCTAACGTTAAAGGTAGTTCAGATGCGTGACATGTGCCCTTTAACCGTTGAGTAGTCAACGGTTTTTGGTGTTTTCACAATCGGGGGCATGTTTGCTCGGTGCTTGTCACCAACATTGTAGGTGGTTCGGCTGCGTGACACGTGCCCTTTGACCATTGACCGTTGACCATTGATCAGTCAACGATTTTTTTGTGTATTTTCATGATCGGGGACACGGTTGCTCGACGCTTGTCACCGAACGTTGGAGGTGGTTCGGCTGCGTGACACGTGTTCTTTGACCGTTGGACGTTGACTAGTCAACAATCTTTTGGTGTTTTCATGATCGGGGTCACATTTGCTCGGCACTTGTCACCGAAAGTTGGAGGTGGTTTGGCTGCGTGACACGTGTCCTTTGACCATTGACCATTGACCATTGACCAGTCAACGGTTTTTTGTGATTTTTCGATCCGGGGCACGTTTGTTCGGCGCACAACACCGAACGGTGGACGTAGTTCTGTTGCATGACACGTGTCCCCGTTGACCGTTGATCGTTGACCAATCAACAGTTTTTGGTGATTTTTCAGTCGGGGTCACGTTTGTTCGGTGCATGACACCGAACGCTAGATGTAGTTCGGCTGCACGACATGTGTCCCCACTGACCGTTGACCAGTCAACTGTTTTTTGTCATTCAATCTCCCTGACTACTAGGCTTCTTTTGTCATTTTACCATTGCGACCGTTAGGGTTCTTGGGCTTTCGCAACAAATGGGGGCCCATGAGCTTAGGGGAGCCCAAGCGTCATCCTTCATTCGCTATTAAACCTCCAGCCATTTATCTCTTCCCTCATTCTCTCATTTGTCTCCTCAAATTTTTTTCTTCTCCGGCAGACTATTCAGTCGTTGCGGTAGGACATTTGCTTTTTTCGGCAAACTTTACGGCCGTAGCTGTCACATCCAAGGTAAAAAAATATATTTCTATTTGTTTATATATATATATATATATATATATATATATATATATATATATATATTAAGATGTCTAGGGTATATTCGGGAGACGAGACCTCCCCTTCGAGTCATGGTGGAGATAGGCAACTGGTTTCTGCCTTCAAGAGTAGATAAAGGGAAAAGAGTGGTAGAGTCGGTTGTTGTCGAGACAGTGGTGGAGAGAACAAGAGAAATGGGAGAGTTGGGTAGGCTTCCTAGCCCCTTGACGAAGCTTGGCTATGTTCGGGATTACTCCGCCGATCTTTTGTTAAGAGTAGTGCACGTGATAGCACCATTGTACAAGAAGAACGAGCCTTGTGAGCACTCTAAGGTGGATAACATCTCTTCGATGCTTATAGAGGAGGATTTGAGCAGCATTTGGGAGTGTTTCATGATCCCGAGGGAGTTCAATCTTATCTTGCCAAGCCCGGGCGTCAGAGCATGTATGCCAACTTCTCCTGACATATATTTTTTTCTGTTCGATGCTTTCTAATGGGTCCCTGTCTCCCTCTACTGCCGTTCGCGACCAAAGTTCTCTGCTGGTATTCTCTGAGTCCTATTCATTATATGTCAAACATGTAGAGACATGTGAATGCATTTGTGCTGCACTGTTAGGTGGCGGGCATGGATCCTCGATTAAATATTTTGAAGAGGCTCTACAAGATTCACCAGAAGAATAGGTCGGAGTTTAGATGGTATCTTACTCCCCGATGGGGGGTGAAGTTGATTGACAACCCCCACACAATTAAGAACTGGAGGGATAAGTATTTCCTTGTTCGCAGCCGTGAGTCGTAGGTGATTCCCACGAGGTGGAGAGAGGTGGAGAGTGGAGGTGCCGAAGATAGCGAAGGCCAACCCCATCTTAAGAAGTATAGAAGAGGACAAAATGATTAAAATACTCTTAGAGCAGCCAGCTATGAGTTGCAGGGAAGTGACGAAGGAGTTTCTTTTTTTTCTTTTTTTTTGGGGGGGGGGGGGGGGAACTCAGTCCGATCAACCCTAGTATGCATCTTTAATTTTTCTTCGTTCCTTATTTTGCTTTCGTAGTTTCTTTTTTTTTTTCATTTTTCGTCTTAATCACATTATGTCTTGTTTTGCAGGAGCTGCTGGCATGGACTTCAACATGATTATCTCCAAGCATGTAGGGTTTAGCGGCAAAGACCCCGATGATAAGAAGAGGAAGAGGGCGGCTATAAAACCTTCGGTGGTGAATGTTGCTATGGGTCCCGTGATTACCTCCTCGGTGATGAACTTAGAGTCCCCACCTTCTGCTTCACCAGCTCCCTCTATCAGGGGACTCACTCTGGGTGCTGATCTTGCACTCGGAGCTCCTCCCCTTACTACGGCGGCAGAGGCGATTCTTACCGAGGAGCATAAGAAGCTCTTCGTCCCGGATTGGCATGTGATGATGCACGATGGATTCCTTGGGACTCCGCTACTTGTATGCAAGCAGTCCATCATCTCGTGACCCCGAAGGATAGAACAACGATGGATGCGGAGTCGGTGGGTGATGACGCCTTGGAGATAGCTAGGGCTAACATGGCAGTAAGCTTTCAATATTTTATTTCGGCACTTGATTCTTTACGAAGTAATAGAATTGGTTTTCCCTTTGCAACTTTGAATCTTTTTTCTTTTGTAGATCACTTGCCACTTCAGCCACTTGTTGAAGTGAGTGGCCGGACAGGAGCAGGAGAGGAAGGCGGTGAATGACAGGGACCGAGCGGATCGGGCAAAGATCGCTAAGGAGTTGGAGGAAGCAAAGCGCCTATCGGAGACCCAGGCGACATACATCGCATTACTGGAGTCGGCCTTAAAGAAGGAAAATGATCAGATAGTCCAAGAGAAGGTGAGGGCGGACTGAGAGAGGGATCTCACAGTCAAGGAGAGGGAGAGTGCTGCGAAGGAGAGACAAGGGACGAAGTCGAGGGGAACCCGACCTTGAACATAGAGAAGGCATTCGTCAGGGCTCTTTGGCACGTTGGAGGGCATGTTCCGGGATTTGATCATTTGGGGTACTCTCTGTATGACCCCGTCCCCGATGATGACAAGGAAGAGGATAAGGGAGAGGAGGAAGAGCCAGAGAAGCAGGAGCAGAATGTTGTAGCGGATCCCATGTCCGCCATAGTGGTTGCTCTGGGGCAGTTGAGAAAAGCGGTCGCGAGTCTACCCCTCCCGTGGATCAGTAGACCGAGGTGACCCTTGACTTCTCTCATAACTAGTTGGCTTTATTTTATTTTTTTCTCTTCTATTGATGCCTAATAGCGGACTGGCCACTGCTTGTTGTATCTTTACATTGCATTAAAATTTCTTTTCGTTGTTTACATATTGTGTGGCATTTGAGCTCCTTGAGTTTTGTGTGCTTGTGACTTTGGTTATTTCCATAAATGTGATCTACCATTCTTTTTGCCAGCAGGTTGTTGTGCTCAATGCACATTCTCTTTACAATAGTGAGATTGCCCTCCTTCGTACCAAGCTCCACGTGACTGAACTGGGTGTTGCTCATTCACGGGAGAGACTTTCAAAAGCTGAAGCAGAGTTCAGCCACATGAGAAGAGTGTTGTCCCGAAGGGATATAGAAGCGAGCCGTAACGAACAGATCCTACGAGAGTTGCCTCTAGCCGGTATAGAAGATCATCCTTCGGGGAAACCGTCCACTGGATACTCCTCGAGTCTCAAATTCCTTCATTACTCATTGCTCGCAGTTACCATCGAAGATGAGCTAAAGATCGTAGTGCATGAGAGGAGTCTAGAAGTGGCTCACTTTAGGAGAACAATCCTCAAATTTTCTATGGGAGCCGGTCCAGGTGGTTTGACGTATGCTAGCGTGCCTTGTTTGAAACTTAAAGTAAGGGATGATTCCTTCAGAGAGAGTCTTGAACTAGAGATGGAAATTCATCGGCTGAGACAATTTCTTGAGGGTGGTAGTGTTAGGAGCACTTCTTCTTCGGTGAATAGCACGCCCAGGGGAGATCATTTCATGAGCTGGTCCTACGTTTGCTTAGAGTTCCATGAAATTTAGGAGACGTTCAAACCGGAGTGGCCGGTTTGTCTAGCGGGGCATAGGTTAGAGGGACAGCAAGAGCAGCAGGTCTCGAAGGTACGACCCGACTCGCGGACCTGGATATCTCCTCAGATGGTTCGAGAGAACAGAATAGTGCTCGGGTGTCAACTGTAAGTCGTAGATTGCGTGTGCCCCTTAAGAGGAGCATCCCTTTACCAAGAAGAAGTTAAGATGGCGCGTAATGAGATTTTCTAACCTGTAGAGGCTTGTTTCTTAATAAAACTTGTAACCAAGTTCCGCTTTTTGAAGTATGATTCTCATAAGTGTCTTGAGTAAATATAGCTGTGAGTTGTGTTTTTTTTTTGAGTTTGTGTTTGTTTCGGGAGCATTCAAATGGGGAGCTAAACTTTGTGTGCTTGCTCGGGAAAGCATTCAAAGCCGCTCTACGAACCGCGAGTGGACTCCACACCTATCCGGGTTGTTATAGAACTCGAACGGCAAACCCGACCCCACCTTCTTGCTTGGGGGCAAGTGGCTAAAGTGGTCCTATGAACTGCGAGTGGACTCCGAACAGTAATGACGATGAGTTTTGGGAGCACTCTAGTGGCAAACCGAACCCCGCATACTTGATTGGGGGCATGTGGCTAGAGCGGTTCTATGAACCACGAGTGGACTCCGAACCTGTCCGGGTTGTTTCAGGAGCACTTGAACGGCGAACCAAACCTCGCCTTCTTGCTCTGGAGCAAGTGGCTAAAGTGGTCCTATGAACCATGAGTGGACTCCGAACAGTAATGACGATGAGTTTTGAGAGCACTCGAGTGGCGAACTAAACCCCGTGCACTTGCTCGGGGGCATGTGGCTATGGCAGTTCTATGACCCACGAATGGACTCCGCACCTGTCGAGTATTGGGCACTCGTACGGCAAGATATACCACACACACTTGCTCCGGGGCCAACCGTGCCCATGCAACTTTATGGATCCTGGACGGATCTCGCAATTATCCATTGGAGTGCTTGGCAACTCGATGGTGTTTGCTTGGGCATGTACCATGTGTCTATATTATTACTTCCTCAGGTTCGACTATTCAAGGAGTTGTTGATGTATTACAAGGGAGTTTGAAAAAGAAAAGACTAGTTTTATTGAAAAATTCAAACTTAAGCAACTGCTTCAATACAAGCCATTATTACATGTTGTGACAGTTATAGTCATCGGTCTTTATTACATATTTGGTGTTAACTACTAAGAGAGATCGCTAAGCGCTCTCTTTACTCATCATGACGTTCTCGGCGTTCCAAGTTATGGATATTCTCTCCCCTCCCCCAGGTCTTCAAGTAGGTAAGCCCCTGTGTGGACAACTTGTAAGACTTTGTACGGTCCTTCCTAATTAGGGGCGAATTTCCCTTTTTGGGGGTTCGATATCTCGAGCTTTCGGAGGACCCGGTCTCCTTCATGAATATTGGCTGGGCAAACTCTCTTATGATAAAATCTTTCTGCCCTCTGTTGGTAGATGTTTCTTTTGAGGGTAGACCTTTCTCGGACTTGCTCGAGGAGGTCAAGATTGGCTCGAATTTCGTTCGAGTTTTTCTCTTCATTGAACGAGAGGAGGCGAAGAGAAGGTATTCCTACTTCTAGAGGAATGTGAGCTTCTGTGCGGAACGTTAGGTTGAACGGGGATTCTCCTGTGGGGATTCTCTTCGTGGCCCTGTAGGACCAGAGCACACTTGGAAGTTCTTCAACCCATTGTCCCTTTGGGGCTTCACCAAGCCTCTTTTTAGGCCATCCAAGATTTTTCAATTGGCGTTCTCGGCTTGACCATTGGTCTGGGGATATGAAATTAAAGAGAAACGCTGCTCAACCCTTAGATCAGTGCAAAATTTTTGAAACCCCTTACCAGTGAATTAAGTTCCATTATCAGTGACCAGGATGCCAGGGATCCCGAATCGACAAACCACGTTCTTCCAGAAAACTGTTGGACTCTATGCTTAGTGATTGTTGCAAGTGGTTCCACCTCTATCCCCTTTGTAAAGTAATCATTAGCAACCATTAAGAAGGTCCGCTGTCTGGTTGTAGGGGGCAGGGCCCAAGAAGATTCATTCCCCACATCGTGAATGGAATGGAACTTGACATGGAACTCAAGTTGGCATGAGGGATCCGCTTGATAGAGGAGTGTTTCTGATAGGGGATGCATTGGTGGACATAGATTTGAGCGTTACAGAGGAGAGTGGACCAGTAGTAACCATGATTAAGTACCTTCCGTGAAAGGGATCTGGCGCCAAAATGGCTGCCGCCTATCCCTTCATGAACATCTTTCAGAGCCTAGTTAGCTTGTTCTGGAGAAAGACATCAAAGGTATGGTCGACCATCAATTTGAGTATAAGAGCGCTTTTAGATGACTCCTTCTACGAGTATGTACCTTTGAGCCCTTACCGGAATATTTCTCGATTCTATAGTATCTATGGGGAGGATCCCTTTATCGAGGAAATTGATTAAGGGTTTCATCCAACAATCTTCGACTTCTTGAAAGGCTATAGGCATGAGCTCCAGTGTCTTTTCTTCAATGCTTGGTCTGAGTAGGACCTCAATCACACAGTGTGGTTGAGTCCTTCAAATGATGAGGAGGCAAGCTTGGAGAGGATATCTACTTGCCCGTTTTCTTCTCAAGGAATGTGAGTGACTTCGACTTCTTTGAAGGTAAACATGATCTTTTTTACATACATTAAGTACCTGACCATACGGTCATCCCTCGCCTCATATTCTCCTCCAATCTGGTTCACCACTAATTGGGAATCACTGAATACTCTGACTCTTTGCACCTCTACCTTTTTTGCTAGAAGGACGCCTGCAATCTGGGCTTCATACTCAGCCTTATTGTTAGATGCTGGAAAGGCAAGAGGACTCATCCACGAACACGCTCCACAGTAGGAGGTTGTCTTCCTCCTGGGGAGGATCGGGGATTGTGCTTTCGACGAAGAATTCGGCTAAAGCTTTGGCCTTAATTGCGGTTCTTGGGGGGTAGGTGATATCATGTTGGCGTAACTCAATTGACCACTTCATGAGTCTCCCCAAGCTTTCAGGTTTGTGGAGGACTTGCTTGAGTGGTTGATCGGTGAGGACCCATATGGAATTTGCTTGAAAGTATGGTCTGAGCTTTCGATCGACCGTCACTATGGCATAGGCCATCTTCTCCATCTTCGAGTACCGAAGTTCAGTATCATGGAGTACTTTACTTACATAGTAGATTAGCTTCTGTGCTTGATCTTCTTCTCTCACCAAAAAAACACTGAAGGTTAGATCCGAGGTGGCCCCCGGAATTTCTAATATTACATTTTAGAAGTGTGAGTACACAAGTGGACATTAAATACAACCTAATCTCTGTAGCGCCCCGAATTTCTAATATAATATCTTAGAAAATACGTGGCACAATCCCAGCATCAACTTCAATGTAACATTAAACACAACCAATACCAATAAAATTTTCAACTTTTATTACAATAATCTTTTACATAGCACAGCGGAATACAATACATCTCAAATCACAAAATTACAAACTCTTCTCTTTTCAACACTTTACAATTACATGAGTCACTATATAAATTGAACTCAAGCATCCAAATCCGAGCTCTAAGCAACAACCTGTAAATATGAGGTTAGAGATAACCCTAACCCCCAAAACTAAAGGGGTCAGCCATAAAGGTGTGAGTGACATAAAAACAAACAACATAAATGAGCATTAAGCACAGATTCTTAAACAACATGTAATACACAAGAATACATAAAATATGACGTAACAAGGAAACATGTAAACAACAAGTGAAACTAAACTAAGTGTCAAGTGTAGAAAACAGGAAACCACATGCATAAAACCAAGTCAAGAAAACACAAATTCTATATGCGGACTCTCTAATGCGTACTTGTCGAAGTCTATGCATCCCACTCTACATAGGGTCGATGCGATCCCTTAATGTCTCCACATTATAGGGTTCAATCCCCGATATGCAACTAATCCTATCACGATGACTACTACGAGATAAAGATAAACTGTGAGTATTAGCCCATACCCCGATAATTCCGGAGATAAATTCCACACGACAGGTAATTCTGGAGACTATTTCACTCACACCTGGATAATTCCGGGGATTATCTCACACCGTAAGCAATGACCACATCACACGAATACTACATGTGCGTCGCCTCGACCTCGATAATTTCGGAGATCAATCCCACACCACAGGTAATTCCGGAGACTATTTCACTCACACCTGGATAATTCCGGGGATCAATCTCACACCGAAAGCCATATTGAGGTCCATAACCCATGTTCCCATTCATCATATCACCACTAGTGCCTGTCCTTATCCTTTAGGTTATTCAATTACTTAACGAATCTCCTAGAGTTGGTGTACCCTACCGGACTTAACTCAAACATCTGAACAACTAAAATGCCTCAACAGGACCAAACATAAACAACTCAACTGCCGGTATACTAGGGTCACACACACCCTCTAGAGACTCAAACTCAAATATCTAAACCAATCTTCCATCATAAACTGCTCAACTTAACATCTTGAAAACATATGTTCAACAGAAGATAAGGCATAAGTAGTTATAGATCAAAATATCTAGAGAACAAACCATTTGGAAGAACCTTCATAAATATAAAAATACATCAGAACCAGTCGACCATAGTAAGCATAAGTCGACTATCCAGAAAGAATGTTCCATGATTTTAAGAAAATAAGCTAAGTGTTCTAAGTTGACTTATAAAAGTCATAAGTCGACTTACCAGAGTCTATTAAGTTGACTTATAGAAGTCATAAGTCGACTTACCAGAGTGTTTTAAGTTGACTTATAGAAGTCATAAGTCGACTTACCAGAGTGTTTTAAGTTGACTTATAGAAGTCATAAGTCGACTTACCAGAGAGGAATCTACAATAACTTTGAAAATTAAATTCTAAGAATGCCAGTCGACTGAAAAAGTCCTAAGTCGACTGTCCAACGGATTTTAAAGAAAACTAAAGATCATAGCAGCCGGGTCATACCAGTCGACTTAAAGGTCATGCCAGTCGACTGTCAGCCTACAGACTGCATAGTTTTGGTTGTACACGATAATCAAAATTAGAGTTTCTAAAAAAAATTCATTGTCCAGCGAAATAATTTGTATTCAGATAAAAACGTCAATCTCAAAGAATCCCCAGTTCGGATTCCTCAAATAAATCAATTTCTCAAAACTTCAATTTTCATGTTCTTATTTCATAATTCCTCCATTAAAATTTCTCAGCACTAAATTTCTTCGCAAGATCCAATTGTTCATCCATCCAATCCCTTATTTTCATAATCATACTCAAATCCTAAACATGCTTTCTAGCAATTAAATTTGACATCCAAGATTAATCAAAACAATTATAGATCAACAACCAAATTATACTCTTTACATACATAAACAAATCAACCAATCAATTACAATATTCACATATAAAACTCAAAGGACAAACAAAACAATTACATTACTCACATAAAACATATACAAAGCAAAACAACATGTCACTCACATACAGAAAACAAAATAACAAAACAAATTTACATCACTGTAGAATGCTAATATCAGGGCATGGGCTAATACTCACAGTTTATCTTTATCTCGTAGTAGTCATCGTGTTAGGATTAGTTGCATAGCGGGGATTGAAACCTATAATGTGGAGACGTTAAGGACTTGCATCGAACCTATGTAGAGTGGGATGCATAGACTTCGACAAGTACGCATTAGAGAGTCCACATATAGAATTTGTGTTTTCTTGACTTGGTTTTATGCATGTGGTTTCATGTTTTCTACACTTGACACTTAGTTTAGTTTCACTTGTTGTTTACATGTTTCCTTGTTACGTCATATTTTATGTATTCTTGTCTATTACATGTTGTTTAAGAATCCGTGCTTAATGCTCATTTATGTTGTTTGTTTTTATGTCACTCACACCTTTATGGCTGACCCCTTTAGTTTTGGGGGTTAGGGTTATCTCTAGCCTCATATTTACAGGTTGTTGCTTAGAGCTCGGATTTGGATGCTTGAGTTCAATTTATATAGTGACTCATGTAATTGTAAAGTGTTGAAAAGAGAGGAGTTTGTAATTTTGTGATTTGAGATGTATTGTATTCCACTGTGCTATGTAAAAGATTTTTGTAATAAAAGTTGAAAATTTTATTGATATTGGTTGTGTTTAATGTTACATTGAAGTTGATGCTGGGATTGTGCAACGTATTTTCTAAGATATTATATTAGAAATTCGGGGTGCTACAGAGATTGGTATATGTAGTACCTCGTATTTTTAAATATCATTTTTAAAGGTTCATAAATGATTAAAATGATTTTTTTTGGGACTTAATAAATATTTTTAGAAAAATTCATCTTTTTAAATATGCAAATATTTTCGTGAGAAGTTCAAAAGTCAAATTTTCTTCATGAAAAATCATTATTTAATATTTGGGATTTATTTATAATTTTTCCAGATTTTTCTGAAATTAATCGGATCAATTTGCAAATTTTGAGAAAAGAAGGATCTTTTGCAAATTTGTCATTTTGAAGGGTGAAAGTGCAAAATTTATTTTCTGGACTTTTTGAACAGTACCGATTGAAATTAATGAGTACATTTTACTTTTAAATCCTAATTTAAATGATTTTTTATTGAGTTTCCAAGAATTGAGATCTATATATGTAAAGTTGTATTTCAAGGGGGGTATCTTGCAAAAGTGTTTGGAAAACCCTAAACTTCTTATCCCGGGTATTTAAAAGAAAATGCAGCCGTCATTCGCTGCACAACATAAAATTCTTGTGATTTTTGGGAGGATCAAGAGGAGGATTTTGGATCTCGCAAAAAAGAGAGGCTTTCTTGTTGGATCTCTTCATTCCTAAGGTGAGTGATGTAAATTTGTTTTGTTAATTTGTTTTATGTATGTGAGTGACATGTTGTTTTGCTTTGTGTATGTTTTATGTAAGTAATGTAATTGTTTTGTTTGTCCTTTGAGTTTTATATGTGAATAATGTAATTAATTGGTTGATTTGAGGAAATGTATCCGAACTGGGGATTCTTTGAGATTGACATTTTTATCTGAATACAAATTATTTCGGTGGACAATGAATTTTTTTTAGAAACATTAATTTTGATTATCGTGTACAACCAAAACAATGCAGTCTGTAGGCCGACAGTCGACTGGCATGACCTTTCAGTCGACTGGTACGACTCGGCTGCTATGATCTTTAGTTTTCTTAAAAATCCGTCTGGACAATCGTCTTATGACTTTTTTAGTCGACTGGCATTCTTAGAATTTATTTCTCAACGTTATTGTAGATTCCTTTCTGGACAGTCGACCTATGACAATTTTAAGTCGACTTAAAACACTCTGGTAAGTCGACTTATGACTTCTATAAGTCTATAAGTCAACTTAAAACACTCTGGTAAGTCGACTTATGACTTCTATAAGTCAACTTAAAACACTCTGGTAAGTCGACTTATGACTTTGATAAGTCAACTTATAACACTTAGCTTATTTTCTTAAAATCATGGAACTTTCTTTCTGGACAGTCGACTTATGCTTTCTATAGTCGACTGGTACTGATGTATTTTTATATTTATGAAGGTTCTTTCAAATGGTTTATTCTCTAGATATTTTGATCTATAACTACTTATGCCTTATCTTCTATTGAACATATGTTTTCAAGATGTTAAGTTGAGCAGTTTATGGTGGAAGATTGGTTTAGATATTTGAGGTTGAGTCTCTAGAGGGTGTGTGTGACCCTAGTATACCAGCAGTTGAGTTGTTTGTGTTTGGGCCTGTTGTGGCATTTTAGTTGTTCAGATGTTTGAGTTAAGTCCGGTAGGGTACACCAACTCTAGGAGATTCATTAAGTAATTGAATAACCTAAATGACAAGGACAGGCACTAGTGGTGATATGATGAACGGGAACATGGGTTATGGACCTCAGTATGGCTTTCGGTGTGAGATTGATTTCCGGAATTATCCAGGTGTGAGTGAAATAGTCTCCGGAATTACATGTGGTGTGGGATTGATCTCCGAAATTATCGGGATCGAGGCGACGCACATGTGGTATTCGTGTGATGAGGTCATTGCTTACGGTGTGAGATAATTCCCGGAATTATCCAGGTGTGAGTGAAATTGTCTCCGGAATTACTTGTGGTGTGGGATTTATCTCCAGAATTATCGGGGTATGGGCTAATACTCACAGTTTACCTTTATCTCGTAGTAGTCATCGTGTTAGGATTAGTTGCATAGCGGGGATTGAACCCTATAATATGGAGACATTAAGGGCTTGCACCGAACCTATGTAGAGTGGGATGCATAAACTTCGACAAATACGCATTAGAGAGTCCGCATATAAAATTTGTGTTTTCTTGACTTGGTTTTATGCATGTGGTTTCCTGTTTTCTACACTTGACACTTAGTTTAGTTTCACTTGTTGTTTACATGTTTCCTTGTTACGTCATATTTTATGTATTCTTTTCTATTACATGTTGTTTAAGAATCCGTGCTTAATGCTCATTTATGTTGTTTGTTTTTATGTCACTCACACCTTTATGGCTGACCCCTTTAGTTTTGGGGGTTAAGGTTATCTCTAGCCTCATATTTACAGGTTGTTGCTTAGAGCTCGGATTTGGATGCTTGAGTTCAATTTATATAGTGACTCATGTAATTGTAAAGGGTTTTAAAGAGAAGAGTTTGTAATTTTGTGATTTGAGATGTATTGTATTCCGCTGTGCTATGTAAAAGATTATTGTAATAAAAGTTGAAAATTTTATTGGTATTGGTTGTGTTTAATGTTACTGATATGGCTAAAAATAGGATTAAATCGGGACCGTTCACATCGGACGCGAATCTCAAAGCTCAGGAGTAAAACGGTAATTTCACCTACTAGCGGGTCCGAAGCGGGTACTGGGTCTCCTTCTCACAGATCCAATAACCCGCGAACGGATCCACTCCAACTGGGTACGGGTCCCGACCCAAGACGAACCCAGATCAGCAAGAGGAAAATCAGGGTTACTGATTTAACCAAATCAACAGGCCTGATTTGCTCTCACCGGGAATTAAGGGATTACATTCCTAATCTGATTACGAGGATTTTATGCCTTATCAGATCACAGGAATCACATTCCTAATCTGATCCGAACGGCGACTATAAATACCCCCCACCAACCACTGTTACAGGTTAATCACTTTTTTACCTGCTTAAGCTCTTTTTTAATCTCTTCTGGTTACTGACAAGAGCGTCGGAGGGTGCATCGCCGGGATCAAACCCGGTGTTTCGCACTTTCCTTGCAGGTGTACGGCGGGAGTCAGCAGCCCAACTCAGACGAACAGGTTCGGATCTGCTATTCAGGTTTTTCCACGAACCACAAATTCTATCTGTTTACCCCCACACCGAAATCAGCGGTAACAGTTACATTGAAGTTGAGGCTGGGAATTGTGCCACGTATTTTCTAAGATATTATATTAGAAATTCGGGGCGCTACAGAGATTGGTCAGAGTGGAAAGGGATTCCCGGCGAAGCAAGTCAAGTTCAGTGGACCAGTGCAGAAGGCACCTGCAACTCAGGAAGTGACTTGTTATTTCTACAAGGAGGCAGGTCATTACAGGTCAGCGTGTCCTAAGTTGACGAAGCAGACTTGTTTCCATTGTGGGCAGGCAGAACATTCTAAGCCTCATTGTCCACAGTTGAGGAAGGATGGTTCAGGTGGAAGTAAATTCCAGAGGCAAGGGCGAGTATTTGCATTAACCGAGGAGGACGCGGGTAACTCGGAAGATGTAATACAGGGTATGCAAGAGTTTTGATTTTATTTTAATCAATGTAATTAGTCAAACCTTTATTTAAGAATAGTTGGAGATTGAGTATCACTCTTCATGTAACAGGGATTGTTTTGATTAATGGAATTAAGGCAAAGATTTTATTTGATACTGGTTCATCACATACATTTGTGTCGCCAATTTTTGCAAAGGGTCATAGGTGTGGAGCCTAAGTTATTTCCAGGCAAGGTTTTGTCGGTGGCAACGCCGTCAGGTGAAGAACTGATTGCGGATCGATATTACGAAGGCTGTGATATCGAGATTGGTGGGAGATTATTCAGCATCGATCTGATTGAGCTGTAAGTCTTATGAGTGGATGTCATCGTGGGCATTGATTGGATGGCAGTATATGATGCCACAATTGAATGCAAGCAGAAAGAGGTGTTGGTGAAAGCACCAGGTGGACCCGCAGTGACTTTCCAAGGGAAGAAGAAAGTTCCGAAGGTGGCTGCAATGGTATCCAAGATGGCGATTCCAGATGAAGTCCAAGGCATTCCAGTTGTCAGAGATTTTCCTAGGGAGTTCTTGGAAGATTTTCCAGGATTACCGCCGCAGAGAGATGTGGAGTTTTGCATCAATGTTCAGCCAGGGAGCGGGCCGATTTCTAAGGCTCCGTACAGGATGGCACCTATAGAGCAAGATGAAGTGAAGAACTAGATTGAGGAGCTGTTGAGCAAGGGGCTTATTATGCCGAGTTCCTCACCGTGGGGTGCGCAAGTGTTGTTGGTCAAGAAGAAGGATGGGTCAATGAGGATGTGCATTGACTACTGGGAGTTGAATAGGGTGACTATTCAGAACAGGTATCCACAACCGCGGATTGATGATTTGTTCGACAGGCTTCGAGGAGTAGCTGTGTTTTCGAAGATTGATTTGAGATCAGGGTATCAACAGGTTCGAGTCAAGGAGGAAGATGTGAGTAAGACAGCTTTCAGGACTAGTTATAGACTCTACGAGTTTTTGGTGATGTCATTCGGGTTGACGAATGCACCAGCAGTGTTCATGGATATGATGAATCGGGTTTTGAGGCCATTTATCGACTCCTTCGTGGTGGTTTTCATCGACGATATTTTGGTGTGTTCGAAGTCGGAGGAGGAGCATTCTACGCACTTGACTGCGGTATTACAGAAATTGCAGGAGCATAGCTTGTATGTCAAGTTGTCGAAGTGTGAGTTTTGGAAATTTGAGGTAGCTTTCCTTGGTCATATCCTTTCTAAGGAGGGAGTGGCCACTGATCCTCAGAAAGTTGAAGCAGTTAAGGATTGGCCCAGGCCAACGTCTGTAAAGGAAGTCAGAAGTTTCTTCGGTTTGGCTGGTTACTACAGGAGATTCATCTAGGGTTATTCTCAGATTGCAGTTCCTTTCACACGTTTGACCCGTAAGAATGTGGCATTTTCATGGACTGATAAGTGCGAGGCGAGTTTCCTTGAGTTAAAGGAGAGGTTGACTACTGCACCTATCTTAGCTTTGCCACAAGCTGGGAAGGATTATGATATCTTCAGTGATGCGTCTCTCAGAGGTTTAGGTTGTGTCTTGATGCAAGAAGGCAAGGTAATAGCTTATGGTTCGAGGCAATTGCGTCCGCATGAGAAGAATTATCCAACGAATGATTTGGTGCTAGCCGCTATTATCTTTGCCTTGAATAAGTGTAGGCATTATGTCTATGGTGAGAAGGTCAATATGTACACTGACCACAAGAGCCTGAAGTACATTTATCAACAGAAGGATCTAAATCTTCGGCAGAGAAGGTGGTTGGAAGTTTTGGAAGATATTCGTCCTGAGATCAAGTATCATCTGGGCAAGGCGAATGCGGTGGCTGATGGAGTTAGCAGGAAGAGTAGCTTATCAAGTTTGATCACTACTCGAAGCGAGTTGGCAGCAGAGATTGATCAGGTAGGTATCGAGGTGGTGCTGCAGGGTTTAGGGACGTCTTTGGCTCAGTTGAGGCCGCAACCTTCCTTGAGAGAGAGGATTGTGGAAGGTCAAAGATCAGATTTAGAGATTCAGAAGATGCTGCATCAGGTTTCAGAAGGCAAGCTATCAGAGTTTCGTGTTCAAGATGGAGTTCTTTGGATGGGTGAGAGGTTGTGTGTTCCGGATAATGCAGATTTGAGAGAGAGTATCTTGCAGGAAGCACACAGTACATTATTTTCAGTACATCCTGGAGGCACGAAGATGTACAGGGACATCAAGCAGCATTTTTGGTGGTCTGGTATGAAAAGGGATGTAGCAGATTTCGTGTCAAGGTGTCAGACTTGTCAGCAGATCAAAGAAGAAAATCAGAGACCTGGAGATTTGTTATAACCGTTGCCTATTCCGGAGTGGAAATGCGAGAATATCAGTATGGATTTCATCACAGGTTTGCCAAGGAGTTCGAAGGGCAATGACTCGATTTGGGTTATCGTGGACCGTTTGACTAAGTTGGCTCACTTTCTAGCCATGAAGATTACTTGGTCATTGGAGAAATTGGCTGAGTTGTACATTGGTGAGATTATGAGACTTCATGGAGTTCCTGTGTCGATTGTATCCGACAGAGATGCAAGGTTCACTTCAAGGTTTTGGAAGAGCCTACAAGCAGCTTTAGGCACCAGAACTGATTTCAGTACCGCTTTTCATCCGCAGACCGATGGTCAGACGAAGAGGGTGAATCGAGTGCTGGAAGATATGTTGAGGGCTTGTGTTATGGATTTCGGTGGTAGTTGGGAGAGATACTTGGCATTGGTTAAGTTCGCTTATAACAATAGTTACCATGCGAGTATCGGAATGGCACCGTATGAGTCTTTGTACGGGCGGAGGTGCAGGACACCAGTTTGTTGGTACGAGGTTGGCGAGAGGCAGATGTTTGGTCCTGAGATCGTGCAACAGACGTCAGAGCAGATGGAGCTGATTCGCAAGAGATTGGTTGAGGCTCAGAGTCGGCAGAAAAGTTATGCTGACACTCAACGAAGGGACTTGGAGTTTGAGGTTGGGGATGCAGTTTTGCTGAAGGTGTCTCTGACAAAAGGAGTGATCAGGTTTGGTAAGGGAGGCAAGTTGGCACCAAGGTATATTGGGCCATACAGGATCGTGGAGCGGATTGGCAAGACAGCATATAGATTGAAGCTTCCAGAGGAGTTGGCACAAGTGCATGATGTATTTCATGTATCATTATTGAGGAAGTATGTGCCAGATCAGAATCATCAGTTGGTAGAGATTCCTGAAGATCTACAGGTGAACTTGAGTTACAAGGAACAGCCTGTTGAGATCGTTGATCGTAGGGAGAAAGTTCTTAGGAGTAAGGTGATACCTTTGGTTCAGGTGCTGTGGAGGAATCAGCAGTTCGAGGAGGCTACTTGGGAGCCAGAGGATCGCTTGCAAAAGGAATTTCCTGAGCTTTTTGAATGAGTGTATCTACTTTTATGTGATTGTAATTCTTTTGAATGATTGTACCTTTGAATTGAGTTGTATTCCTTCTATTTTGATAATGTTCTCATATGCAATTGTTTGGACTATGTCTCCATTTATGAGATATTGTTTTTCTTTGTTGGTATGTTGTTTGGACTCATTAGTAGTAGTTCTGAGGACAGAACTCTTCTAAGGAGGGAGTGATGTAGTACCCCGTATTTTTAAATATCATTTTTAAAGGTTCATAAATGATTAAAATGATTTTTTTGGGACTTAATAAATATTTTCAAAAAAATTTATCTTTTTACACGTGCAAAACACGTAGAAATATTTTCTTGAGAAGTTCAAAAGTCAAATTTTATTCATGACAAATCATTATTTAATATTTGGGATTTATTTATAATTTTTTCCAGATTTTTCTGAAATTAATCGGATCAATTTGCAAATTTTGAGAAAAGAAGGATCTTTTTGCAAATTTGTAATTTTGAAGGGTGAAAGTGCAAAATTTATTTTATGGACTTTTTGAACAGTACCGGTTGAAATTAATGAGTACATTTTACTTTTAAATCCTAATTTAAATGATTTTTTATTGAGTTTCCAAGAATAGAGATCTATATATGTAAAGTTGTATTTCAAGGGGGGTATCTTGCAAAAGTGTTTGGAAAACCCTAAACTTCTTATCCCGGGTATTTAAAAGAAAATGCAGCCGTCATTCGCTGCACAACATAAAATTCTTGTGATTTTTGGGAGGATCAAGAGGAGGATTTTGGATCTCGCAAAAAAGTGAGGCTTTCTTGTTGGATCTCTTCATTCCTAAGGTGAGTGATGTAAATTTGTTTTGTTATTTTGTTTTATGTATGTGAGTGACATGTTGTTTTGCTTTGTGGATGTTTTATGTGAGTAATGTAATTGTTTTGTTTGTCCTTTGAGTTTTATATGTGAATAATGTAATTGATTGGTGGATTTGAGGAAATGTATCCGAACTGGGGATTCTTTGAGATTGACGTTTTTATCTGAATACAAATTATTTCGGTGAACAATGAATTTTTTTTAGAAACTCTAATTTTGATTATCGTGTACAATCAAAACTATGCAGTCTGTAGGCCGACAGTCAACTGGCATGACCTTTCAGTCGACTGGTACGACCCGGCTGCTATGATCTTTAATTTTCTTAAAAATCCGTCTGGACAGTCGACTTAGGACTTTTTTAGTCGATTAGCATTCTTAGAATTTATTTCTCAAAGTTATTGTAGATTCCTTTTGTGGACAGTCGACCTATGACAATTTTAAGTCGACTTAAAACACTCTGGTAAGTCGACTTATGACTTCTATAAGTCAACTTAAAACATTCTGGTAAGTCGACTTATGACTTCTATAAATCAACTTAAAACACTCTGGTAAGTCGACTTATGACTTTGATAATTCAACTTATAACACTTGGCTTATTTTCTTAAAATCATGGAACTTTTTTTTTGGACGGTCGACTTATGCTTTCTATAGTCGACTGGTACTAATGTATTTTTATATTTATGAAGGTTCTTTCAAATGGTTTATTCTCTAGATATTTTGATCTATAACTACTTATGCCTTATCTTCTATTGAACATATGTTTTCAAGATGTTAAGTTGAGCAGTTTATGATGGAAGATTGGTTTAGATATTTGAGTTTGAGTCTCTAGAGGGTGTGTGTGACCCTAGTATACCGGCAGTTGAGTTGTTTATGTTTGGGCCTGTTGAGGCATTTTAGTTGTTCAGATGTTTGAGTTACGTCCGGTAGGGTACACCAACTCTTGGAGATTCGTTAAGTAATTGAATAACCTAAATGATAAGGACAGGCACTAGTGGTGATATGATGAACGGGAACATGGGTTATGAACCTCAGTATGGCTTTCGGTGTGAGATTGATCCCCGGAATTATCCAGGTGTGAGTGAAATAGTCTCCGAAATTTCCTGTGGTGTGGGATTGATCTCCGGAATTATCGGGGTCGAGGCGACGCAGATGTGGTATTCGTGTGATGAGGTCATTGCTTACAGTGTGAGAAAATCCCCGGAATTATCCAGGTGTGAGTGAAATAGTCTCCGAAATTACCGGTGGTGTGGGATTTATCTCAGGAATTATCGAGGCATAGGCTAATACTCACAGTTTACCTTTATCTCGTAGTAGTCATCGTGTTAGGATTAGTTGCATAGCGGGGATTGAACCCTATAATGTGGAAACGTTAAGGGCTTGCACCGAACCTATGTAGAGTGGGATGCATAGACTTCGACAAGTACGCATTAGAATGTCTGCATATAGAATTTGTGTTTTCTTGACTTGCTTTTATGCTAGTGGTTTCCTGTTTTCTACACTTGACACTTAGTTTAGTTTCACTTGTTGTTTACATGTTTCCTTGTTACGTCATATTTTATGTATTCTTGTCTATCACATGTTGTTTAAGAATCCGTGCTTAATGCTCATTTATTTGTTTGTTTTCATGTCACTCACACCTTTATGGCTGACTCCTTTAGTTTTGGGGGTTATGGTTATCTCTAGTCTCATATTTTTTGGTTGTTGCTTAGAGCTCGGATTTGGATGCTTGAGTTCAATTTATATAGTGACTCATGTAATTGTAAAGGGTTGTAAAGTGAAGAGTTTGTAATTTTGTGATTTGAGATGTATTGTATTCCGCTGTGGTATGTAAAAGATTATTGTAATAAAAGTTGAAAATTTTATTGGTATTGGTTGTGTTTAATGTTACATTGAAATTGATGCTGGGATGGTGCCACGTATTTTCTAAGATATTATATTAGAAATTCGGGGCGCTACAGAGATTGGTATCAGAGCATGCTTCAATAGTAATACTAAACATGGCATAAAAAATAACCTAGGTGTGAACACTAGTGTGTGAGTACCTAGGTGTGGACATTAAAGAGTGAGTATCACATAGAACTGAAACATGATGTTTTACTTTTGGGATACAATTGAGATTTTGCCAAAGGATATAGATGTGAATGTGAGTTGTGTGTTGTGGTGCTCTAACTTTTCCCTTGTTTTGCAGTATTCAGTATGGTTGCACCCAGACCCAGGAATGGTGGTAACAATGGTGATGGATCTGGAAAGTTCTCGAGGAACTGGAATTGATCTTGATGCCGAATTTTCCAGGGTGTATCAGACTTTGGAGGCACTGATGGCATCTAATTTGGCTCAGAATCAGAACCAGCAGCAGAATCATGGAGCTGGACAGGGATTGGTTAATGCCGACCCTATCAAGCAGATCGAGTCCTTCAAGAGGATGAGGCCGCCAATTTTCGAGGGACAATCTGATCCAAACGCAGCTAACGATTGGATTAGAAGGATGGAGACAATCTTCAAGGTATCGGAGTCTCCTGTAGCCAATAAGGTGAAGTTGGCTACTATGCAACTGGAAAAGGATGCTGGTGTCTGGTGGGAATCGCTAAAAAGGACTTTGGGAGACCAGCCGATGACTTGGGAAGCTTTTCTGGAGGAATTCAGGGATCGCTTCTTTCCCCTAGATATTCAGGAGAAGAAGGCGACAGAGTTCCTGAATCTACAGCAGGGCAGCATGACCGTGCAAGAGTATGAGACCAAGTTCGCTCAGCTTTCGAGGTATGCACCAGAGTTGATCGTTGACGAGGCGAAGAAGGCCAAGAAGTTTGAGCAGGGCTTGAGGCCAAACTTGAGGTCGAGAATGATTCCGTTGGGCATAAGGAGGTTCGACAAGCTGGTCAGGAGAGCAGCTTTGACTGAGGAGGACATGGACCAATTCCAGAAGAAGCAAGAAACCTGGAACAGGAACAAGAGGCCACCATCAGGTCAGAGTGGGAAGGGATTCCCGGCGAAGCAAGTCAAGTTCAGTGGACCAGTGCAGAAGGCACCTGCAACTCAGGAAGTGACTTGTTATTACTGCAAGGAGGCAGGTCATTACAGGTCAGCGTGTCCTAAGTTGGCGAAGCAGACTTGTTTCCAATGTGGGCATGCAGGACATTCTAAGCCTCAGTGTCCACAGTTGAGGAAGGATGGTTCAGGTGGATGTAAATTCCTGAGGCAAGGGCGAGTATTTGCATTAACCGAGATGGACGCGGGTAACTCGGAAGATGTAATATAGGGTATGCAAGAGTTTTGATTTTATTTTAATCAATGTAATAAGTAAAACCTTTATTTGAGAATAGTTGGAGATTGAGTATCACTCTTCATGTAACAGGGATTGTTTTGATTAATGGAATAAAGGCAAAGGTTTTATTTGATACTGGTTCATCGCATACTTTTGTGTCGCCAAATTTTGCAAAGGTCTTAGGTGTGGAGCCTAAGTTGTTTCCAGGCAAGGTTTTATCGGTGGCAACGCCGTCAGGTGAAGAACTAATTGCGGATCGATATTACGAGGGCTGTAATATCGAGATTGGCAAGGAGATTATTCGGCATCGATCTGATTGAGCTGTAAGTCTTAGGAGTGGATGTCATCGTGGGCATTGATTGGATGGCAATATATGATGCCACAATTGAATGCAAGCAGAAAGAGGTGTTGGTGAAAGCACCAGGTGGACCCGCAGTGACTTTCCAAGGGAAGAAGAAAGTTCCGAAGGTGGCTGCAATGGTATCCAAGATGGCGATTCCAGATGAAGTCCAAGGCATTCCGGTTGTCAGAGATTTTCCTAGGGTGTTCTTGGAAGATTTTCCAGGATTACCGCCGCGGAGAGATGTAGGGTTTTGCATCAATGTTCAGCCAGGGAGCGCACCGATTTCTAAGGCTCCGTACAGGATGGCACCTATAGAGCAAGATGAAGTGAAGAA
Source organism: Hemerocallis citrina (assembly GCA_017893485.1). NCBI lineage: Eukaryota > Viridiplantae > Streptophyta > Magnoliopsida > Asparagales > Asphodelaceae > Hemerocallis > Hemerocallis citrina. The sequence goes on from CM030363.1 coordinate 47,063,373, forward strand.
GCTAGATTGAGGAGCTGTTGAGCATAGGGATTATTAGGTCGAGTTCATTACCGTGGGGTGCGCCAGTGTTGGTCAAGAAAAAGGATGGGTCAATGAGGATGTGCATTGACTACCGGGAGTTGAATAGGGTGACTATTCAGAACAAGTATCCACTGCCGCGGATTGATGATTTATTCGACAGGCTTCGAGGAGCAGTTGTGTTTTCGAAGATTGATTTGAAATCGAGGTATCATCAGGTTCGAGTCAAGGAGGAAGATGTGAGTAAGACAGCTTTCAGGACTCGTCATGGACTCTATGAGTTTTTGGTGATGCCATTCGGGTTGACGAATGCGCCAGCAGTGTTCATGGATATAATGAATCGGGTTTTGAGGCCATTTATTGACTCTTTCGTAGTGGTTTTCATCGATGATATTTTGGTGTATTCGAAGTTGGAGGAGGAGCATTCTACGCACTTGACAGCGGTATTACAGAAATTGCAGGAGCATAGCTTGTATGGCAAGTTGTCGAAGTGTGAGTTTTGGAAATTTGAGGTAGCTTTCCTTGGTCATATCCTTCCTAAGGAGGGCCTGATCCTGAGAAAGTTGAAGTAGTTAAGGATTGGCCCAGGCCAACGTCTGTGAAGGAAGTCAGAAGTTTCTTGGGTTTGGCTGGTTACTACAGGAGATTCATCCAGGGTTATTCTCAGATTGCAGTTCCTTTGACAGGTTTGACCCGGAAGAATGTGGTATTTTCATGGACTGATAAGTGTGAGGAGAGTTTCCTTGAATTAAAGGAGAGGTTGACTACTGCACCTATCTTAGCTTTGCCACAAGCTGGGAAGGATTATGATATCTTCAGTGATACGTCTCTCAGAGGTTTGGATTGCGTTTTGATACAAAAAGGCAAGGTTATTGCGTATTGTTCGAGGCAATTGCGTCCTCATGAGAAGAATTATCCGACGCATGATTTGGAGCTAGCAGCTATTATCTTTGCCTCGAAGAAGTAGAGGCATTATGTCTATGGTGAGAAGGTCAATATGTACACTGACCACAAGAGCCTGAAGTATATTTATCAACAGAACGATCTTAATCTTCGGCAGAGAAGGTGGTTGGATGTTTTGGAAGATATTCGTCCTGAGATCAAGTATCATCCGGGCAAGGCGAATGTGGTGGCTGATGGACTTAGCAGGAAGAGAAGTTTATCAAGTTTGATCACTACTCGAAGCGAGTTGGCAGCAGAGATTGATCATGCAGGTATCGAGGTGGTGTTGCAGGGTTTAGGGACGTCTTTGGCTCAGTTGAGGCTGCAACCTTCCTTGAGAGAGAGGATTGTGGAAGGTCAAAGATCAGATTCAGAGATTCAAAAGATGCTGCATCAGGTTTCAGAAGGCAAGCTATCAGAGTTTCATGTTCAAGATGGAGTTCTTTGGATGGGTGAGAGGTTGTGTGTTTCGAATAATGCAGATTTGAGAGAAAGTATCTTGCAGGAAGCACACAGTACATTGTTGTCAGTACATCCTGGAGGCAAGAAGATGTACAGGGACATCAAGCAGCATTTTTGGTGGTCTGGTATGAAAAGGGATGTGGCAGATTTCATGTCAAGGTGTCAGACTTGTCAGCAGATCAAAGCAGAAAATCAGAGACCTGGAGGTTTGTTACAACCGTTGCCTATTCCGGAGTGGAAATGCGAGAATATCAGTATGGATTTCATCACAGGTTTTCCAAGGAGTTCGAAGGGCAATGACTCGATTTGGGTTATCGTGGACCGTTTGACTAAGTCGGCTCACTTTCTAGCCATGAAGATTACTTGGTCATTGGAGAAATTGGCTGAGTTGTACATTGGTGAGATTATGAGACTTCATGGAGTTCCTGTGTCGATTGTATCCGACAGAGATGCAAGGTTCACTTCAAGATTTTGGAAGAGCCTACAAGCTGCTTTAGGCACCAGAACTGATTTCAGTACTGCTTTTCATCCGCAGACCGATGGTCAGACGAAGAGGGTGAATCGAGTGCTGGAAGATATGTTGAGGGCTTGTGTTATGGATTTCGGTGGTAGTTGGGAGAGATACTTGGCATTGGTTAAGTTCGCTTATAACAATAGTTACCATGCGAGTATCGGGATGGCACCGTATGAGTCTTTGTACGGGCGGAGGTGCAGGACACCAGTTTGTTGGTACGAGGTTGGCGAGAGGAAGATGTTTGGTCCTGAGATCGTGCAACAGACGTCAGAGCAGATGGAGCTGATTCGCAAGAGATTGGTTGAGGCTCAGAGTCGGCAGAAAAGTTATGCTGACACTCAACGAAGGGACTTGGAGTTTGAGGTTGGGGATGCAGTTTTGCTGAAGGTGTCTCTGACCAAAGGAGTGATCAGGTTTGGTAAGGGAGGCAAGTTGGAATCAAGGTATATTGGGCCATACGGGATCGTGGAGTGGATTGGCAAGACAGCATATAGATTGAAGCTTCCAGAGGAGTTGGCACAAGTGCATGATGTATTTCATGTATCATTATTGAGGAAGTATGTGCCAGATCAGAATCATCAGTTGGTAGAGATTCCTGAAGATCTACAGGTGAACTTGAGTTACAAGGAACAGCCTGTTGAGATCGTTGATCGTAGGGAGAAAGTTCTTAGGAGTAAGGTGATACCTTTGGTTTCAAGTGCTGTGGAGGAATTAGCAGTTCGAGGAGGCTACTTGGGAGCCAGAGGATCGCTTGCAAAAGGAATTTCCTGAGCTTTTTGAATGAGTGTATCTTCTTTTATGTGATTGTAATTCTTTTGAATGATTGTACCTTTGAATTGAGTTGTATTCCTTCAATTTTGATAATGTTCTCATATGCAATTGTTTGGACTATGTTTCCATTTATGAGATATTGTTTTTCTTTGTTGGTATGTTGTTTGGACTCATTAGTAGTAGTTCTGAGGACAGAACTCTTCTAAGGAGAGAGTGATGTAGTACCCCGTATTTTTAAATATCATTTTTAAAGGTTCATAAATGATTAAAATAATTTTTTTGGGACTTAATAAATATTTTCAGAAAAATTCATCTTTTACACGTGCAAAACACATGAAAATATTTTCTTGGGAAGTTCAAAAGTCAAATTTTCTTCATGAAAAATCATTATTTAATATTTGGGATTTATTTATAATTTTTCCAGATTTTTCTGAAATTAATCGGATCTATTTGCAAATTTTGAGAAAAGAAGGATCTTTTTGCAAATTTGTCATTTTGAAGGGTGAAAGTGCAAAATTTATTTTCTGGACTTTTTGAACAGTACCGGTTGAAATTAATGAGTACATTTTACTTTTAAATCCTAATTTAAATGATTTTTTATTGAGTTTCCAAGAATAGAGATCTATATATGTAAAGTTGTATTTCAAGGGGGGTATCTTGCAAAAGTGTTTGGAAAACCCTAAACTTCTTATCCCGGGTATTTAAAAGAAAATGCAGCCGTCATTCGCTGCACAACATAAAATTCTTGTGATTTTTGGGAGGATCAAGAGGAGGATTTTGGATCTTGCAAAAAAGAGAGGCTTTCTTGTTGGATCTCCTCATTCCTAAGGTGAGTGATGTAAATTTGTTTTGTTATTTTGTTTTATGTATGTGAGTGACATGTTGTTTTGCTTTGTGTATGTTTTATGTGAGTAATGTAATTTTTTTGTTTGTCCTTTGAGTTTTATATGTGAATAATGTAATTGATTGGTTGATTTGGTTATGTATGTGAGTAGTATAGTTTGGTTGTTGATCAATGATTGTTTTGATTAATCTTGGATGTCGAATTTATTTTCTAGAAAGCATGTTTAGGATTTGAGTATGATTATGAAAATAAGAGATTGGATGAATGAACAATTGGATTTTGTGATTACAAATTGGATTTTTGGGTTATGAGTTGTGGAAGGAATTTAGTGCTGAGAAATTTTAATGGAAGAATTATGAATTAAGAACATGAAAATTGAAGTTTTGAGAAATTGGTTGATTTGAGGAAATGTATCCGAACTGGGGATTCTTTGAGATTGACATTTTTATCTGAATACAAATTATTTCGGTGGACAATGAATTTTTTTTTAGAAACTCTAATTTTGATTATCGTGTACAACCAAAACTATGCAGTCTGTAGGCCGACAGTCGACTGGCACGACCTTTCAGTCGACTGGTACGACCCAGCTGCTATGATCTTTAGTTTTCTTAAAAATCCTTCTGGACAGTCGACTTAGGACTTTTTCAGTCGACGGGCATTCTTAGAATTTATTTTTCAAAGTTATTGTAGATTCCTTTCTGGACAGTTGACTTATGACTTCTATAAGTCAACTTAAAACACTCTGGTAAGTCAACTTATGACTTCTATAAGTCAACTTAAAACACTCTGGTAAGTCGACTTATGACTTTGATAAGTCAACTTATAACACTTAGCTTATTTTCTTAAAATCATGGAACTTTCTTTCTGGACAATCGACTTATGCTTTCTATAGTCGACTGGTACTGATGTATTTTTATATTTATGAAGGTTCTTTCAAATGGTTTATTCTCTAGATATTTTGATCTATAACTACTTATGCCTTATCTTCTAATGAACTTATGTTTTCAAGATGTTAAGTTGAGCAGTTTATGATGGAAGATTGGTTTAGATATTTGAGGTTGAGTCTCTAGAGGGTGTGTGTGACCCTAGTATACCAACAGTTGAGTTCGTTATGTTTGGGCCTGGTGAGGCATTTTAGTTGTTCAATTATTGAGTTAAGTCCGGTAGGGTACACCAACTCTAGGAGATTCGTGAAGTAATTAAATAACCCAAAAAATGATAAGGACAGGCACTAGTGGTGATATGATGAACGGAAACGTGGGTTATGGACCTCAGTATGGCTTTCGGTGTAGGACTGATCCCCGGAATTATCCAGGTGTGAGTGAAATAGTCTCCGGAATTACCTGTGGTGTGGGATTGATCTCCGGAATTATCGGGGTTGAGGCGACGCACAGTATTCGTGTGATGAGGTCATTGCTTACGGTGTTAGATAATCCCCGAAATTATCCAAGTGTGAGTGAAATAGTCTCCGGAATTACCTGTGGTATGGGATTTATCTCCGGAATTATCGGGGCATGGGCTAATACCCACAGTTTACCTTTCTCTCGTAGTAGTCATCGTGTTAGGATTCGTTGCATAGCGGGGATTGAACCCTATAATGTGGAGACGTTAAGGGCTTGCACCGAACCTATGTAGAGTGGGATGCATAGACTTCGACAAGTACGCATTAGAGAGTCCGCGTATAGAATTTGTGTTTTCTTGACTTGGTTTTATGCATGTGGTTTCCTGTTTTCTACACTTGACACTTAGTTTAGTTTCACTTGTTGTTTACATGTTTCCTTGTTACGTCATATTTTATGTATTCTTGTCTATTACATGTTGTTTAAGAATCCGTGCTTAATGCTCATTTATGTTATTTGTTTTTATGTCACTCACACCTTTATGGCTGACCCCTTTAGTTTTGGGGGTTACGGTTATCTCTAGCCTCATATTTACAGGTTGTTGCTTAGAGCTCGGATTTGGATGCTTGAGTTCAATTTATATAGTGACTCATGTAATTGTAAAGGGTTGTAAAGAGAAGAGGTTGTAATTTTGTGATTTGAGATGTATTGTATTCCGCTGTGCTATGTAAAAGATTATTGTAATAAAAGTTGAAAATTTTATTGGTTTTTGTTGTGTTTAATATTATATTGAAGTTGATGCTGGGAATTGTGCCACGTATTTTCTAAGATATTATATTAGAAATTCGGGGCGCTACAGAGATAAATATCCCAGATCCAATAAACATTCATAGATCAAACAATCAAATTGTACCAAATCACATACATAAACAAATCAACAAAACAATGCATGCAAAATACACAAAACAAACAAACATGTCACTCACATTTATTGTGCTTTTAAATCTCAATTTAAATGATTTTGTCGAGTTTCCAAATATATGGTTCTATTTATGTAAAGTTATATTTTCAAGGGGGTATTTTGTAAAAAGTGTCTAAAAAACCCTAAAACTTCTTACCCCGGGTATTTAAAAGAAAACGCAGCCGTCATTAGCTGCACAACATTAAGTTCTTGTTATTTTTGGAGGATCAAGAGGAGGATCTTGGATTTCGCAAAAAGGAGAGGCTTTCTTGTTGAATCTCTTCATTTCTAAGGTGAGTGATGTAAACTTGTTTTGTTGTTTTGATTTAGGTGAGTGATTGTTTTGTTGTTTGATCTCGACATGTTTGTTTACTTAATGTATTTGTATGTGAGTGATGCAATGGTTTGTTGTTCGAATTATGTATGTGAAATCTATGATTATTTAATAGATCTTGGTTGATAAATTTTTATTGCTAGAAAGCATGATTAAGGTTTTAGTGGTTAGTGGGCTTATTTATTTTGATACCAACTTCTGTAGCGCCCCGAATTTCTAATATAATATCTTAGAAAATATGTGGCACAATTCCCAGCATCAACTTCAATGTAATATTAAATACAACCAAACACCAATAAAATTTTTCAACTTTCAACTTTCATTACAATAATCAATTACATAGCACAGCGGAATACAATACATCTCAAATCATAATTCTCTTTTCTTTACGACACTTTTCATTTTACATATGTCACTAAATCAACTGAACTCAATCATCCAAATCCCAAGCTCTAATCAACAACAACCTGTAAATATGAGGCTAGAGATGATCCCTAACCCCCAAAACTAAAGGGGTCAGCCATAAATGGTGTGGGTGACATAAAAGCAAACAACATAAATGAGCATTAAGCATGGATTATTAAACAATATGTAATAAACAAGAATACATAAAATATGACGTAGCAAGGAAACATGTAAACAACAAGTGAAACTAAACTAAGTGTCAAGTATAGAAAATAGGAAAAACCACATGCATAAAACCAAGTCAAGAAAACACAAATTCTATATGCGGACTCTCTAATGCGTACTTGTCGAAGTCTATGCATCCCACTCTACATAGGTTCGGTGCAAGCCCTTAACGTCTCCACATTATAAGGTTCAATCCCCGCTATGCAACTAATCCTATCACGATGACTACTACGAGATAAAGATAAACTGTGAGTATTAGCCCATGCCCCGATAATTCCGGAGATAAATCCCACACCACAGGTAATTCCGGAGACTATTTCACTCACACCTGGATAATTCTGGGGATTATCTCACACCGTAAGCAATGACCTCATCACACGAATACCACATGTGCGGCGCCTCGACCCCGATAATTCCGGAGATCAATCCCACACCACAGGTAATTTCGGAGACTATTTCACTCACACCTGGATAATTCCGGGGATCAATCTCACACCGAAAGCCATACTGAGGTCCATAATCCATGTTCCCGTTCATCATATCACCACTAGTGCCTGTCCTTATCATTTAGGTTATTCAATTACTTAACGAATCTCCTAGAGTTGGTGTACCCTACTGGACTTAACTCAATAACAGAACAACTAAAATGCCTCAACAGGCCCAAACATAATGAACTCAACCGCCGATATACTAGGGTCACACACACACCCTCCAGAGACCCAAACTCAAATATCTAAACCAATCTTCCAACATAAATTGTTCAACTCAACTTATCATCTTGAAAACATATGTTCAATAGAAGATAAAGTATAAAATAATAAGTTATAGCTTAGAACATTCAGAGAATAAATCATTTGAAAGAACATTCAAAATTATAAGAATACATCAGTATAAGTCGACTATAGAAAGCATAAGTCGACTGTCTAGAAAGAAAATTCTATAATTTTAAGAAAATAAGCTAAGTGTTATAAGTTGACTTACCAGAGTGTTATAAGTTGACTTACAAAAGTCATAAGTCGACTTGCCAGAGTGTTATAAGTTGACTTATAAAAGTCATAAGTCGACTTACCAGAAAGAAATTCCAAAAATCTTCAAGAAAATATTCTAAGTGTTATAAGTCGACTTGTAAAAGTCATAAGTCGGCTTACCAGAGAGAATTTCAATACAACTAAAGAACATAGTAGCCGGGTCGTATCAGTCGACTGAAAGGTCGTGCCAGTCGACTGTCGGCCTACAGACTATAGTTTTGGTTGTGCACAATTCAACCGATACGTAGTTTTACTTCATGAAAACGATTTCTACGAAAAACATATTTCTTATATGATCAAATATAACTGGTAGGACTTATAATAGTCCACAAAACTAAATCAAATTGCTTGAATTCATGAAAATAGAGATTTTGTTGATTCTTTCAATTAATACATGGATTTGTGCATGTAATCAAAATAGAGTTTTCATAAAATAATTCACTGAACGCTGAAATAGTTCGTATTCAGATCCAAACCATCTGATTATCAAAAACTCAAGAAAAATACCAATTTGGGTGCATTTCCTCAATCTCAACTAAATTCTCAATTCTCCAATTTTCATGTCAAGATCTCTTGATTCATAACTTTACCACTCAAGTTTCTCAAAAACTGAATTCCTACCACAACCATAATCAAATTGTAATCACATACCACTAGGGTTTCAAAAGATCCAATTTTTCATCCAATCCATAATATGCATAATCATATCCAAACCCTAATCATGCTTTCTAGCAATAAAAATTTATCAACCAAGATTTATTAAATGATCATAAATTTCACATACATAATTCGAACAACAAACCATTGCATCACTCACATACAAATACATTAAGTAAACAAGCATGTCGAGATCAAACAACAAAACAATCACTCACCTAAATCAAAACAACAAAACAAGTTTACATCATTCACCTTAGAAATGAAGAGATCCAACAAGAAAGCCTCTCCTTTTTGCAAAATCCAAGATCCTCCTCTTGATCCTCCAAAAATAACAAGAACTTAATGTTGTGCAGCTAATGATGGCTGCGTTTTCTTTTAAATACTAGGGGTAAGAAGTTTTAGGGTTTATTAGACACTTTTTACAAAATACCCCCTTGAAAATATAACTTCACATAAATAGAACCATATATTTGGAAACTCGACAAAATCATTTAAATTGACATTTAAAAGCAAAATAAATGTGAGTGACATGTTTGTTTGTTTTGTGTATTTTGCATGTATTGTTTTGTTGATTTGTTTATGTAGGTGATTTGGTACAATTTAATTGTTTGATCTATGAATGTTTATTGGATCTGGGATATTAATCTCTGTAGCGCCCCGAATTTCTAATATAATATCTTAGAAAATACGTGGCACAATTCTCAGCATCAGCTTCAATGTAACATTAAACACAACCAACACCAATAAAATTTTCAACTTTTATTACAATAATCTTTTACATAGCACAGCGGAAAACAATACATCTCAAATCACAAATTTACAAACTCTTCTCTTTACAACCCTTTACAATTACATGAGTCACTATATAAATTGTACACAAGCATCCAAATCCGAGCTCTAAGAAACAACTTGTAAATATGAGGCTAGAGATAACCCTAACTCCCAAAACTAAAGGGGTCAGCCATAAAGGTGTGAGTGACATAAAAACAAACAACATAAATGAGCATTAAGCACGGATTCTTAAACAACATGTAATAGACAAGAATACATAAAATATGACGTAACAAGGAAACATGTAAACAACAAGTGAAACTAAACTAAGTGTCAAGTGTAGAAAACAGGAAACCACATGCATAAAACCAAGTCAAGAAAACACAAATTCTATATGCGGACTGTCTAATGCGTACTTGTCGAAGTCTATGCATCCCACTCTACATAGGTTCGGTGCAAGCCCTTAATGTCTCCACATTATAGGGTTCAATCCCCGCTATGCAACTAATCCTAATATGATGACTACTACGAGATAAAGGTAAACTGTGGGTATTAGCCCATGCCCCGATAATTTCGGAGATAAATCCCACACCACAGGTAATTCCGGAGACTATTTCACTCACACCTGGATAATTCCGGGGATTATCTCACACCGTAAGCAATGACCTCATCACACGAATACCACATGTGCGTCGCCTCGACCCCGATAATTCCGGAGACCAATCCCACACCACAGGTAATTCCGGAGACTATTTCACTCACACCTGGATAATTCTGGGGATCAATCCCACACCGAAAGCCATACTGAGGTCCATAACCCACATTCCCGTTCATCATATCACCACTAGTGTCTGTCCTTATTATTTTTTGGGTTATTTAATTAGTTAACGAATCTCCTAGAGTTGGTGTACACTACCGGACTTAACTCAACAAGTGAACAACTAAAATGCCTCAACAGGCCCAAACATAAGGAATTCAACCGCTGGTATACTAGGGTCCCACACACCCTCTAGAGACTCAAACTCAAATATCTCAACCAATCTTACTTCATAAACTGCTCAACTTAACATCTTGAAAACATAAGTTCAATAGAAGATAAGGCATAAGTAGTTATAGATCAAAATATCTAGAGAATAAACCATTTGGAAGAACCTTCATAAATATAAAAATACATCAGTACCAGTCGACTATGGTAAGCATAAGTCGACTGTCCAGAAAGAATGTTCCAAGATTTTAAGAAAATAAGCTAAGTGTTATCTTATAGAAGTCATAAGTCGACATACCAGAGTGTTTTAAGTTGACTTATAGAAGTCAGAAGTCGACTTACCAGAGTGTTTTAAGTTGACTTATAGAAGTCATAAGTCGAATTACCAGAGTGTTTTAAGTCGACTATCCAGAAAGGAATCTACAATAACTTTAAAAAATAAATTCTAAGAATACCAGTCGACTGAAAAAGTCCTAAGTCAACTGTCCAGACGGATTTTCAAGAAAATTAAAGATCATAGCAGCCGGGTCGTACCAGTTGACAGAAAGGTCATGCCAGTCGACTGTCGGCCAACAGACTGCATAGTTTTGGTTGTACACAATAATCAAAATTAGAGTTTCTAAAAAATAATCATTGCCCACTGAAATAATTTGAATTCAGCTAAAAACGTCAATCTCAAAGAATCCACAGTTCGGATACATTTCCTCAAATCAATCAATTTCTCAGAACTTCAATTTTCATGTTCATAATACATAATTCCTCCCTTAAAATTTCTCAGCACTAAATTTCTTCCACAACTCATAACCAAAAATCCAATTTGTAATCGCAAGATCCAATTGTTCATCCATCCAATCCCTTATTTTCTTAATCGTACTCAAATCCTAAACATGCTTTCTAGCAATTAATTCGACATCCAAGATTAGTCAAAACAATCATAGATCAACAACCAAACTATACTACTCACATACAAAACCAAATCAACCAATCAATTACATTATTCACATATAAAACTCAAAGGACAAACAAAACAATTACATTACACATATAAAACATACACAAAGCAAAACAACATGTCACTCACATACATAAAACAAAATAACAAAACAAATTTACGTCACTCACCTTAGGTATGAAGAGATCCAACAAGAAAGCCTCTCTTTTTTGCGAGATCCAAAATCCTCCTCTTGATCCTCCCAAAATTCACAAGAATTTTATGTTGTGCAGCGAATGATGGGTGCATTTTCTTTTAAATACCCGGGATAAGAAGTTTAGGGTTTTCCAAAAACTTTTGCAAGATACCCCCCCTTGAAATACAACTTTACATATATAGATCTCTATTCTTGCAAACTCAATAAAAAAATCATTTAAATTAGGATTTAAAAGAAAAATATACTCATTAATCTCAACTGGTACTGTTCAAAAAAGTCCATAAAATAAATTTTGCACTTTCACCCTTCAAAACGACAAATTTGCAAAAAGATCCTTCTTTTCTCAAAATTTACAAATAGATTCGATTAATTTCAGAAAAATCTGGAAAAATTATAAATAAATCCCAAATATTAAATAATGATTTTTCATGAAGAAAATTTGACTTTTGAACTTCTCAAGAAAATATTTGCACGTGTGAAAAGATGAATTTTTCTGAAAATATTTATTAAGTCCCCAAAAATCATTTTAATCATTTATGAACCCTTAAAAATGATATTTAAAAATACGGGATTCTACATCACTCCCTCCTTAGAAGAAATCTGTCCTCAGAACTACTACTAATGGGTCCAACCAACATACCAACAAGAAAACAATATCTCATAAATGGAAATATAGCTCAAACAATTGCATATGAGAACATTATCAAAAATAGAACGAATATAACTCAATCAATGGTACAATCTTTCAAAAGAATTACAATCACATAAAAGAAAATACACTCATACAAAAAGCTCAGGGAAATCCTTCTGCATGCGATCTTCTGGCTCCCAAGTAGCCTCCTCGAACTGCGGATTCCTCCACAGCACCTTGACCATAGGTATCACCTTACTCCTAAGAACTTTCTCCCTACGGTCAACGATCTCAACAGGCTGTTCCTTGTAACTCCAGTTCACCTGTAGATCTTCAGGAATCTCTATCAACTGATGATTCTGATCTGGCACATACTTCCTCAATAATGATACATGAAATACATCATGCACTTGTGCCAACTCCTCTGGAAGCTTCAATCTATATGCTGTCTTGCCAATCCGCTCCACGATCCTGTATGGCCCAATATACCTTGGCGCCAACTTGCCTCCCTTACCAAACTTGATCACTTCTTTGGTCGGAGACACCTTGAGGAAAACTACATCCCCAACCTCAAACTCCAAGTCCCTTCGTCGAGTGTCAGCATAACTCTTCTGCCGACTCTGAGCCTCAACCAATCTCTTGCGATCAGCTCAATCTGCTCTAACGTCTGTTGCACGATCTCAGGACCAAACATCTGTCTCTCGCCAACCTCGTACCAACAAACAGGTGTCCTGCACCTCCGTCCGTACAAAGCCTCATACGGTGCCATTTCGATACTCGCATGGTAACTGTTGTTATAAGCAAACACAACCAATGCCAAGTATCTCTCCTAACTACTACCGAAATCCATAACACAAGCCCTCAACATATCTTCCAGCACTCGATTCACCCTCTCCATCTGACCATTGGTCTGCGGATGAAAAGCAGTACTGAAATCAGTTCTGGTGCCTAAAGTTGCTTGTAGGCTCTTCCAAAATCTTGAAGTGAATCTTGCATCTCTGTTGGATACAATCGACACAGGAACTCCATGAATGTATTTTTCTTTTATGTGATAGTAATTCTTTTGAATGATTGTACCTTTTAATTGAGTTGTATTCCTTTTATTTTGATAATGTCCTCATATGCAATTGTTTGGACTATCACTACAAAAGATACTCGATTTACCGGCGAATATTCCCCGGCGTTTTACTAGTAGCGCCGGGGTAGGGAGCGAATAGGAATGGGGCGCCAGATGGGAAGGTTATACACCGGCGGTCGCTTTAAACTGCCGGGCAATCTTCGTATTCACAAGCGTTTTATTTAAAAATGCCGGTGAAGTGTATTATTCACCGGCGTTTTAATAATAAACGCCGGTAAATATACCAATATATTCACCGGCGTGTCTAATTGAAACGCCGGTGAATAAGCTGCGATAAATCCCGCGAACCCTAATCTTTCGCTCGCCATTTTCACAAACCCCAAAAAAAAGGGGCGCCTTCATTTTCCCTCCTTCCTCGCTCTACTTCCCGCACGTTTGCCTCCGCCGCTTCGTCCTCTTCGACAGCCTTCGACCTTTCGTCATCGTCCCTTCTTCCCTTCATCATTTTCGATTTCCCTCCTCCCTCTCTCTATTTGGAGGTGAATCGGCGATCGGAAACCACCGTGTCGCCCCGCACTCTCTCTATCTCCTACGCCCCCGCGCTCGTCGCCCCGCTCTCTCTCTCTCTCTTCGGTATCATCTCTTGATTTCCCTTATTTTTCAAACTTAGCATGTTTTTTCAGATTGTGCATCTTGATTTCCTTAACATGAATGGTTTAGTTGGGATGAAGAATTAATAGAAAAATATATGCTTAGATACTGGAAATTTTCATCTTCTTTTACTGTTAATGAAGCTTATTTCATGCATTTGATTGTCATCTTGGCATGTTTTTTTGACCTAAAATGGGTTCACTGTGAACTGAAGATGGTATAGCTGTATGCCAAAATCCTCCGGATATGTACAACAATTGGGTTTTAGATTTAGTAGGGCTAAAGAATTAGTAGAGCAACATATATGCTCAGATAATGGAAATTTTCATTTTCAGATACTGTTAATGAAGCTGATTGCCATCTTTGGCATGATTTTTTAACAAAAAATGGGTACACTTCCAAACTAAGTATGCTGCTAGCATCCTCATCTTCTTTTACTGTTAATGAAGCTTATTTCATGCATCTGATTGTCATCTTGGCATTTTTTTTACCAAAATGGGTTCACTGTGAACTGAGGATGCTATAGGTACGTATGCCAAAATCCTCCGGATATGTACAGCAATTGGGTTTTAGATTTAGTTGGGCTAAAGAATTAGTAGAGCAACATATATGCTCAGATAATGGATATTTTCATTTTCAGATACTGTTAGAGAAGCTGATTGCCATCTTAGGCATGATTTTTTTAACATAAAATGGGTTCACTTCCAAACTAAGTATGCTGCTAGCATCCTCATCTTCTTTTACTGTTAATGAAGCTTATTTCATGCATCTGATTGTCATCTTGGCATGTTTTTTTGACCAAAATGGGTTCACTGTGAACTGAGGATGGTGTAGCTGTATGCCAAAATCCTCCGGATATGTACAACAATTGGGTTTTAAATTTAGTTAGGCTAAAGAATTAGTAGAGCAACATATATGCTCAGATAATGGAAATTTTCATTTTCAGATACTGTTAATGAAGCTGATTGCCATCTTTGGCATGATTTTTTAACAAAAAATGGGTACACTTCCAAACTAAGTATGCTGCTAGCATCCTCATCTTCTTTTACTGTTAATGAAGCTTATTTCATGCATCTGATTGTTAGCTTGGCATGTTTTTTTGACCAAAATGGGTTCACTGTGAACTGAGGATGGTATAGTTGTATGCCAAAATCCTCCAGATATGTACAACAATGGGTTCACTATGAAAAATATATGCTTACATACTGGACATTATCATTTTTCTTTTACTGTTAATGAAGCTGCTTTCATGCATCTGATTGGCATCTTGGCATGTTTTTTATCAAAATCCTCCAAATCTGTACAAGAATTGGGCTGAACAAACCTTGTGCTGGTTTCTTTTGGCGCTACAAACATCAATGATTTAGTTGAGATGAAGAATTATTTTAGAAAAACTTATTAGTAGCCATATTAGTTTCTTTTGTTTAGTATTATTATTATTATTATTATTATTATTATTATTATTATTATTATTATTATTATTATTATTATTATTATTATGAGATAAGTAAGTGATTATTAGTAGCCATGAACAGAATAGTTCATGAGTCATTAGATCTTCTTGTTACCGTAGTTACAGCACGACGCGCTCATTATTCGGCCGATTCCTCTTCCTCAGCAAAATACCCTTTACCATCATCATCTCCTTGAACGGAAAGCCAAATACAGGGGAGACTATAGTCGAATTGATATTACACTCGAACACAGGGTGTGCGATAAAATACCACTAAGGTGGTTGTGATAATTTCCACAAAAGGTAGATTAGGATTATGTGAATAGAGTAGATTGTGTTAAGATTTAATTTTTTTTTGTACATTTTTTGGAACCACAATTTCTTTATTTTACAGTTAAAGATTATATCGTTTATTTTTTTGCAGCTAGGGATGGTTTTCAAAAAGGTGAAATTTAATATACAAAATGCCTTTTACTGTTATTACTATTTAATATATCAAATTTTAATTTCAGATTGTGTGCTATTGTTATAATGGATAGAAGTTGGATTAGTAAACCACGATTATCCAAGGAGTACCGTGATGGTATTAAAGATTTTATTATCTTTGCCAAACGACATTCCCGTGATCCCAACCTAATCCTTTGTCCATGCCTTCGGTGTACAAATTGTAATTTGAGGACATGTGACGTAGTACATACACACTTGGTTGTCAACGGTTTTCTTCAAGGGTACACAAAGTGGTTTTGTCATGGAGAGGATCATACGTCAGCTCCTGTTCGTCCGGTTGTATTAGAAAATGAAGATGATCCTTTAATGAAAGAAGACTTAAGCATTTCCGATGAGATGCATGCTTTGTTGCAAGATGCCATGGGGATTCATAATGTTCCTTTTCACACAAATAACCCAACAACCCAAGTTCACAATGAGCCAACAGAAACATCACACATTGGTGGTGGGGTGGACGAGGAAATACCTGGCCCCGCCCCTGAAAATAATAAGCAGCAAGAATCCTTCGCTAAGTTACTTGAAGATGCTAGTACTCCGTTGTACCGCGATTGCACCAAATTCTCTAAATTCTCATTCATTGTCAGACTATTTCAGATGAAACGTTTAAACGGGTGGTCTGCTAAGTCCTTCACTAAGCTACTTGAATTGTTGAATGAATCATTTCCTGAAATCTGTATTCCAAACTCAGTCTATAAAATCAAAAAATTCCTAAGTTCTTTTGATCTAGGGTATGAGAAGATAGCAGCATGTCCAAATGACTGTATGCTTTTCACGAGTGGTAAGGAAAGTCTGGAGAATTGCGAAGTGTGTGGTTCTTCGAAATGGAAAGAAAGACCAAATCAAGACGAGGGAGCCAGTGGATCTACTAAGCGAAGTAGGAAAAAGAAGCCTGCCAAAATACTGCGTTACTTTCCTCTGATTCCTAGGCTACAAAGGTTGTTTATGTCTACGAAAACTTCTTCTGATATGAAATGGCATGCTGAAGGTCGCACTAATGATGGGATTCTTAGACATCCTGCTGATTCTCAATCTTGGAAAAAATTTGATGAAAGATATCCTGATTTTGCTGAAGATCCTCGGAATGTGAGACTTGGACTAGCTAGTGATGGTTTCAACCCTTTCAGGCAAATGAGTAGTACATACAGTATATGGCCGGTTGTGTTAATACCATACAATTTGCCGCCTTGGAAATGCATGAAGCAGTCCTCATTTATTTTGTCCATGATAGTTCCTGGACCGAAAGGTCCTAGAAATGATATAGATGTGTACCTACAACCGTTAATAGATGAACTTCAGAAATTGTGGGTGGGTGTTCCAACCTATGATGCTGTGGCTAAAGAAACATTTTCTCTTCGGGCCGTGTTGTCTTGGACAATCAATGATTTTCCAGCATATACAAATTTATCTGGATATAGTACTAAAGGACGTTATGCATGTCCATGTTATGCTGACCAAACTAGTTCAAGGTGGTTGTACAATGGCAGAAAGTTTTGCTATATGGGTCATAGGAGATGGTTGCCTGACGCACATATATTTCGGGCAGAGACAGCGACATTTGATGGTACCGACGAGTGGGAACATGCTCCTGGATCTTCTTCTGGTTCAGATATTTTGAGGCGGGTAGATGGTCATCAATTCAAATATGGAAAAGAACCAGAAGTCAGGACAAAGGGCAAGAAAAGGGCAAGGCCAGAGCAAGCTGAGGAGACCGATCTATGTGGCGAAGATGAGGATCAAAACATGATGAGTTTAGGTGCATGGAAGAAGAAGAGTATTTTCTTCAAGTTGCCGTATTGGGAATTCAACTTATTGCGACATAATTTAGATGTGATGCATATCGGAAAAAATATTGGTGAAAATTGTATAGGAACAGTTATGGGAGATGACCGGAAGACAAAGGACAATCTTAAGAGCCGACTTGATTTGAAGTCAATGGGCATCCGACATGAGTTGCACCCAGAAGAATTACCGAACGGGAAAGTACTCCTACCTCCTGTAATCTATTCAATGTCAAAATCGGAGTTGGAATTGTTTTGCAAAGTACTACTGGAACTTAAAGTTCCTGATGGCTATTCTTCTAACATAGCAAGATGTGTCAACTTTAAAGAGAAGAGGCTTCAGGGTCTAAAGTCACACGACTACCACATCCTAATACAGGATCTCCTTCCTGTGGCCCTAAGGTCTTCAATGTGTGAGCAAGTCACTACTGTCCTGAAAGATCTTTGTAGCATATATAAAGGTATTTGCTCAAGAATGCTTCGTGTTGAAGATATTGACCAATTGGAGCAGCAGGCGGCATTGACACTTAGTAAAATGGAGATGATATTTCCTCCATCGTTCTTCACTATAATGATTCACTTGATAATCCACCTTGCTGGTGAAGCCAGAATCGGCGGTCCTGTTCACTATCGGTGGATGTACCCCATTGAGAGGTAAAAGAATTCATTCATCTTACAAAATTGAATTTTCAAAAGCTCATTTCTTTTAATTCCCTAATCCGCTCTAATTCATTAATTGTACATGTTCAGGTACCTATACCGGCTAAAGGGTTATGTTAAAAATAGAGTATATCCTGAAGGGTCAATAGCTCAGGGATATCTATCAGAGGAGTGTTCACATTTTTTTTCCAGGTATTTGCCGGGTTTGGAGACATCTTCGAGTAGACCACGTAGAAATCCAGACATTTCCAACCTTGATGGTGCTCAATATCTTTTTGATACCGCTGGCACTACTGTTGGTAAAGTTGATGCATTTGAGCTAGATAACTTAGCGTGGGAACAGGCACATCGATATGTGCTAGACCACCATGCATCAGTGGAACCATTTCGAAAGTAAGTTGCTTTTGAATTTAAATCGAATACAGTGAAAAACCGCGGAGTTCGATATTAACTTACTTTTGTTATTCCTTATTTAAATTGCTTGTTTTTTAGCGAATTTGTCAGGGACATCAAACGAAGGACTAGACCAAGAAGACTACCACCACGTGAACAAAACAAGTTGATGAATGAAAAATTTCATAAGTGGTTTGAATCTCATGTAGGTGAATTACAGTTATGCAAGTTAATCTTCATTATATCTACATTTTCTATGGTGCTGATACGATTTGCGCAAAATTAATAGGTACATTCTTTGGGTCCTGAAGGTGTGTCCTCTGAAATACAAGTACTTGCCAAAGGTCCCTATAAGATGGTCAAAAGATACGGAGGATACATATTCAATGGTTTTAGATTTCGTACTAAGGATCGTGAATGTAATTTGAAGTCTCAAAATAGTGGAATGGTAGTGACGTCTAAGACTAGAAGTTATGCTTCCAAATCGGACACGAGGCCTGTAGATGGAGATCTCGACTACTATAGAGTGCTCACGGATATCATTGAGTTGAATTATTTTGGTCATTTCCGTGTTGTCATATTTCGTGGGGATTGGACTGAGTTTGATAGGAATTTTGCTAACAACAAGGATAAGTTTGGCTTCACAGTTGTAAACTTCTCAAAATTGATTCACATCGGTACACACATTAGCCATGAGCCATTTGTGTTTCCATCCCAAGTGCAACAAGTGTTCTACATTGAAGATCCAACCCTGCCAAAATCGTATGTGGCTCTCGCTATGCAACCAAGAGATGTATTCCAACTGGGCGATACTTCAGAAGATGAAGACGGTGAAGTCATGAACAGTTACATTGCTTCTGAGTTTTCTGTGTTTGATGTAAACACAACCGACGGTGGAATTTGCGAGACTTGGCTCCGCAAGGATGGAGAAGAGGGCGATGTATTGGAAGATGTTGTATTGTAGTTTACTTGATTTTCAATCTCAATATTATATGTCTATAATTTTCGTGTCTTAAATCTTGTTGTAATATTATGTCTGTAATTCCGAACATGTTCATTGTGAATTTAATAAACCGGTTTAATTATCTTTCTATTTTCTACTGCTTGGTGTTATTTACATTAAAATATGCTTAGTGTCATTTGAACCAAACTATCATTGTAATTTAATTTGTTACAAATCTCATTTAATTAATTTTTTTATAATTATGTTGGTTTGTTAATCCTACTAAAGTACAAATTTTATGATAGTTATTATAAACATGTTATTAATTAAATTTGCATCTCTAAGAAAGTTATTGAATCCTTGACAGGTACAACATGCCGAGGCGTGGAAAGAGGGTAAATATAAATGATGGCAACGAGAGCCATGGGGATGAGTAGCCACTACATAATAGTGGCAGTCAAACAGATGAGGGTGAGGGTAGCACGCCGCCCACTGTCAAAAAACATCGTGGGCGAACTAAGATGACGAATATTTGGAGGCTTAAGAATGAAGAAAGGATTGTGGTGGAGGTAAACGGGGTCGGGCAACCGGTTGGCGATAACGCCAGCAAATTTTCTTCCTTTATTGGGGTTATAGCAAGGAACCCCCGGATAATTCCTTTGTCATACGAGAGTTGGCCGAAGGTGCCAAGCCACGACAAAGGCCACTACTATTACGACAATCAAGGTATTTCCCATCTAAAATAAATAATTGGTAGGCGCAAATATATTATTGAAATATATATTTTTAGTGATGGGTAATAAATTTTGCAGCAATACTTCTCGTTCGCCGACTCCCTTACGCCTTGGGTTGAAAAGTCACTCTCCAAAAAGAGGAGGGACTCCAAGAGTGACTTGAAGGCGAGGTATTTTGACAAAGACCTTTCAGAGGCGGAGAATGCAAGGGATGTGCCAGAAAATGTGGAGCCTTCAGATTGGCAATTCCTTGTGCACTACTGGAGTTCGGCGATCGGTCAAGGTATTTACATTAAAGGCACAAAAATCTAATGAGTATGTGGTTGTATGGCTACTCTAATGAATTTTTCTGCTAACTTCATTGTGGCATGTACAGAAAAGGGCGGAGGTGGGTGTTGCCAGTCGGTCAAAGCAGCTAGTGTTGCACACCGCTGGTACATAGAGCTTTGCTCTGGTTCGGGAAGAATTGGTAGGCGCAATCGTATTGAACTTTTTTTACTTACAGTTATTTGTTTATAACCATTTCATCTTACTAATATATAGGAAGAAGATTTGGGGGGTCCTACGGAGTTTGGCGACATTGACTTTTTCGATGCCACCCACAAATCGAAGGATGGGACGTATGCGAGCCCTGAGGCAGCATGGATTCTGGTAATTTGTGAACTAATATCTAATGAGTAGTCGAAATCTCATCTGCTTTTAACTCTGATTGTTATGTCCTTTTACAGACTAATGCTCGGAGAAGGTATGATAAAATCTCTTCCACTTCAGATTCTGACCCTACGGCGACACCCACAGATTGGCGTACCCGGCAGAGAGTTGCCTTGACCGAGGTTAGGGGAAAGGAGAGGCATGGACGTGTCCGTGGTATGGGGCTAGGACCAACCCCCTCACGGCTATTCGGACGGAGTGAATCTAGTTCAAGTGCCAATCGGGACGAGGAGATGACTTCATTAAAGGCACAGGTTGCACTCCTACAAGAACAAATGGCCCATTTAATAAGGCAGCAATCCCAAGTCCCACCCTCGGTAAGTCTTTAAATTGGTATTTTTAAAGAGATTATGGTCTTGAATGCATGAAAGACACGTACTAGTGTTTGTGAGTCTGCATTGTGGCTGTCGTCTATAAGCATTTTGTCTATGTTTCTTAAGTGGGCTGTGATTAGAAAGAAAGGGCTGGAGTGGAGATCTGGAAACCCAAATAGAGACATCTCGTTTATTATAATCTATACTTATTATTGGACCAACCCCTTCTTGCTGTTGTTGCTGATGTCTCTTTGTGTGCGTGTGTTGAAGAGAATGAAGGGATGAGAGAGAGTTGAAGAAAATGCCGCTATGTTAGCCTGGTGTATCCTCATTCTCTACCATCCCTCTTTCTGGCTCCATATATGGTTTCTATATTAAATTGGTTTCCTTCCACGATGACAGTCCGTAATACTACACTTGATATGAGCCCTGTTCATAGCTGCATCCTATTGCATACTCACAAACAACTAATACGTGTCGTTCATGCATTGTATGACCAACCCCACTTTGGCACATAACATGCTTAGATGACATTGTATGACCTGCAAACAAGGTTTGTTCAGCCGTGTTGTTGAACTGATTTGGAGGATTTTGGTATGCTAGCAGCATACTTAGTTTGGAAGTGAACCCATTTTTGTTAAAAAATCATGCCAAAGATGGCAATCAGGTTCTCTAACAATATCTGAAAATGAAAATATCCATAATCTGAGAATATATGTTGCTCTACTAATTCTTTAGCCCAACTAAATCTAAAACCCAATTGTTGTACATATCCGGAGGATTTTGGCATACAGCTATAGCATCCTCAGTTCACAGTGAACTCATTTTGGTTAAAAAATCATGCCAAAGATGGCAATCAGATGCATGAAATCAGCTTCTTTAACAGTATCTGAAAATGAAAATTTCCATTATCTGAGCATATATGTTTCTTTAACAGTGACTGTGAACAATTGTTCTTAATTGGGCTCTGATTAGAAAGAGACGAGTTGGAGTGGAGATCTGGAAACCCATATAGAGACATCTTGTTCATAATAATTTATTATTATTGTTGTTCTTGTCGCTCCTGCTATTGTTGCTGATGTCTCTATGTGTTCGTGTGCTGAAGGGAAAGAAGGGATAAGAGAGAGATGAGGAAAATGCCGCTATGTTAGCCTGGTGTATCCTCATTCTCTACCATTCCTCTTTCTGGCTTCTATATTTGATTTCCTTCCACGATGACAATTCCTTAAAACTACACTTGATATGAGCCCTATTCGTATTTTTCTTCAATGAAGAATTGATCTATGACTACAATCTCCATTCAAAGCCCAATCAAAATTTGTTTTGGAGCCACAGACATCAATGAAGAATTAATAGAGAAACATAAATGATTATATGCTGGAAATTTTCATTTTCTTTTACTGTTAAAGAAGCTTATTTCATGCATCTGATTGTCTTCTTGGCACATTTTTTTGACCAAAATGGGTTAACTGAATTAGTAGAGCAACATATATGCTCAGATAATGGAAATTTCCATTTTTAGATACTATTAATGAAGCTGATTGCCATCTTTGGCATGATTTTTTAACAAAAAATGGGTTCACTTCCAAACTAAGTATGCTGCTAGCATCCTCATCTTCTTTTACTGTTAATGAAGCTTATTTCATGCATCTGATTTTTAGCTTGGCATGTTTTTTTGAACAAAATGGGTTCACTGTGAACTGAGGATGCTATAGGTACGTATGCCAAAATCCTCCGGATATGTACAGCAATTGGGTTTTAGATTAAGTTGGGCTAAAGAATTAGTAGAGCAACATATATGCTCAGATAATGGATATTTTCATTTTCAGATACTGTTAGAGAACCTGATTGCCATCTTAGCCATGATTTTTTAACATAAAATGGGTTCACTTCCAAACTAAGTATGCTGCTAGCATCCTCATCTTCTTTTACTGTTAATGAAGCTTATTTCATGCATCTGATTGTCAGCTTGGCATGTTTTTTTGACCAAAATGGGTTCACTGCGAACTGAGGATGCTATAGGTACGTATGCCAAAATCCTCTGGATATGTACAACAATTGGGTTTTAGATTTAGTTGGGCTAAAGAATTAGTAGAGCAACATATATGCTCAGATAATGGATATTTTCATTTTCAGATACTGTTAGAGAAGCTGATTGCCATCTTAGGCATGATTTTTTAACATAAAATGGGTTCACTTCCAAACTAAGTATGCTGCTAGCATCCTCATCTTCTTTTACTGTTAATGAAGCTTATTTCATGCATCTGATTGTCATCTTGGCATGTTTTTTTGACCAAAATGGGTTCACTGTGAACTGAGGATGGTATAGCTGTATGCCAAAATCCTCCGGATATGTACAACAATTGGGTTTTAAATTTAGTTGGGCTAAAGAATTAGTAGAGCAACATATATGCTCAGATAATGGAAATTTTCATTTTCAGATACTGTTAATGAAGCTGATTGCCATCTTTGGCATGATTTTTTAACAAAAAATGGGTACACTTCCAAACTAAGTATGCTGCTAGCATCCTCATCTTCTTTTACTGTTAATGAAGCTTATTTCATGCATCTGATCGTCAGCTTGGCATGTTTTTTTGACCAAAATGGGTTCACTGTGAACTGAGGATGGTATAGCTGTATGCCAAAATCCTCCAGATATGTACAACAATTGGGTTTTAGATTTGGTTGGGCAGTCGAATTAATAGACCAACATATATGCTCAGATAATGGAAATTTTCATTTTCAGATACTGTTAATGAAGCTGATTGCCATCTTTGGCATGATTTTTTAACAAAAAAGGAGTACACTTCCAAACTAAGTATGCTGCTAGCATCCTCATTTTCTTTTACTGTTAATGAAGCTTATTTCATGCATCTGATTGTCATCTTGGCATGTTTTTTTGACCAAAATGGGTTCACTGTGAACTGAGGATGCTATAGGTACGTATGCCAAAATCCTCCAGATATGTATAACAATTGGGTTTTAGATTTAGTTGGGCTAAAGAATTAGTAGAGCAACATATATGCTCAGATAATGGATATTTTCATTTTCAGATACTGTTAGAGAACCTGATTGCCATCTTAGGCATGATTTTTTAACATAAAATGGGTTCACTTCCAAACTAAGTATGCTGCTAGCATCCTCATCTTCTTTTACTGTTAATGATGCTTATTTCATGCATCTGATTGTCATCTTGGCATGTTTTTTTGACCAAAATGGGTTCACTGTGAACTGAGGATGCTATAGGTACGTATGCCAAAATCCCCCGGATATGTACAACAATTGGGTTTTAGATTTAGTTGGGCTAAAGAATTAGTAGAGCAACATATATGCTCAGATAATGGAAATTTTCATTTTCAGATACTGTTAATGAAGCTGATTGCCATCTTTGGCATGATTTTTTAACAAAAAATGGGTACACTTCCAAACTAAGTATGCTGCTAGCATCCTCATCTTCTTTTACTGTTAAAGAAGCTTATTTCATGCATCTGATTGTCAGCTTGGCATGTTTTTTTGACCAAAATAGGTTCACAGTGAACTGAGGATGGTATAGCTGTATGCCAAAATCCTCCGGATATGTACAACAATTGGGTTTTAGATTTAGTTGGGCTAAAGAATTAGTAGAGCAACAAATATGCTCAGATAATGGAAATTTTCATTTTCAGATACTGTTAATGAAGCTGATTGCCATCTTTGGCATGATTTTTTAACAAAAATGGGTTCACTTCCAAACTAAGTATGCTGCTAGCATCCTCATCTTCTTTTACTGTTAATGAAGCTGATTTCATGCATCTGATTGTCAGCTTGGCATGTTTTTTTAACCAAAATGGGTTCACTGTGAACTGACGATGCTATAGCTGTATGCCAAAATTCTCCGGATATGCACAACAATTGGGTTTTAGATTTAGTTGGGCTAAGGAATTAGTAGAGCAACATATATGCTCAGATAATGGATATTTTCATTTTCAGATACTGTTAATGAAGCAGATTGCCATCTTTGGCAAATTTTGATTGGGCTGTGATTGGATTGTTTAGTGACTGTTGTCTATGTTCTTAATTGGGCTGTGATTAGAAAGAGAGGGCTCGAGTGGAGATCTGGAAACCCATATAGAGACATCTTGTTCATAATAATTTATTATTATTGTTGTTCTTGTCGCTCTTGCTGTTGTTGCTGATGTCTCTTTGTGTTCGTGTGTTGAAGGAAAACAAGGGATGAGAGAGAGAGGAGGAAAATGCCGCTATGTTAGCCTGGTGTATCCAAAGTCTCTACCATTCTTCTTTCTGTTTCCATTTCTGGCTTCTATATTTGATTTCCTTCCACGATGACAGTTCCCTAAAAATACACTTGATATGAGCCCTATCTTATTTTTCTTATTTTTCTTATATTTGGTTTTCTTCCACGATGACAGTTTCATGGATTGTCTGAACAATCCATGAAAGACATGCTTATATACTGAATTTTCATTTGTTTTACTGTTTTAGATAGTGGATATTCCCAATCAGAGGAGAATATTAAGGTTTCAAGTTAGATACTGAATTATCATTTGTTTTGTTGTTTTAGATATATTTAAAAAACAAAATTAAGTACTAGATTTTTAGCATTGCAATATAATTATTTTACCTCTCTATATATCATTAACAATTCCATTTGCAATTGGCACTTTGATCTTATAATTTAAGATACAGGTAGATCTTTTTGCAAGTTCAAAAAATATGTATGTTCTGTATTGTGGTCTACTGTTGAATTAAACTATTGTTTTTTTTTCACAGAGCGGTCGCCCAGATGAAGGAAATTCTGATGATCAGAACTGAAGCTACTCGAGGGGTATGAATCTGCGGTCCTCCTTGCTGTTCTTATGTCCTCCTTGTTGTATGGTTGTTGTTCTTATGTCCTCCTTGCTGTTGTTATGTCAAACTGTTTTTTTTTATGAGAGTTATGTCAGACTGTGAAATTGGGATATTTAGGATATTTGACAGACTGGTTTGTTTGGATATTTGGGGTGTTCGTCGCTATATTAATTTGTTAATTATGACACTGTTAATTTTGCGGTGAATTTGGACGTTGATATGACACGTGTGAAACTTTATTATCTTTAATTATTCTTGTGTTTGGTTGTGATTTGCGCAGTAATATGCAACGAAATTGGTTGAATCAGTTGTGAATTAGTTTACAGGTTTTGTAGATGAAACTGTGAATTGAAATCGAACGGAAAACTGGAGCATGAAAAACAAATGGGCATAGCTAGACCGGCGTTTTATAAAACGCCGGTCTATCTAATGAATTAGTTGCAGTGTGCGATATACCGGCATTCCCACACACGCCGGTGTATGTCGCTAGCTGTAACGACACCAAGAAACACCGGCGTTTTATAAAACGCCGGTGAACCTAACTACACCAGCATTTTTTGGTCACGCCGGTGCTTGTAAGTAGGGAAAACCGGGCACTCATAAACGCACATACACCGGTGGTCTATGACCGTCGGTATACTTTCATTCTACATCGGGGTTTATAGAAACGCCGGTGAATGGATAAATACCAGCGGTTGATGGCCGCCGGTGAATGTATATTGGGGGTAAAAGAACGGCACTCAGAGACCCCCATACACCGGCATTTTCTGACCGCCGGTATAGTTGTAATATTTACCGGCGTCCAGTAAAACTGCCGGTGTAGACCCCTTCCTTTCCGCTGACGCTCGCTTCGGCCGCATTTGGACCGGCGCTATTATAAACGCCGGTGAAGGTTTCACGGGCGTAAAAAAATGCCGGCAAAGATGCAAAAAAACACCGGTAAATCGAGTATCTTTTGTAGTGTATGTTTCCATTTATGAGATATTGTTTTTCTTTGTTGGTATGTTGTTTGGACTCATTAGTAGTAGTTCTGATGACAGAACTCTTCTAAGGAGGGAGTGATGTAGTACCCTGTATTTTTAAATATTATTTTTAAAAGTTTATAATGATTAAAATGATTTTTGGGGATTTAATAAATATTTTCTGGAAATTTATCTTGTTACACGTGCGAAACACGTGCAAATGTTTTCTTAAAAAGTTCAAAAGCCAAAAGTATTTTATGAAAAATCATTTTTTATTATTTGGGATTTATTTATGATTTTTCTAGATTTTTATGAAATTAATTGGATCTATTTGCAAATATTGAGAAAAAGAATGACCTTTTTGCAAATTTGTCATTTTGAGAGGTGAAAGTGCAAAAAATTAATTTTTTGGACTTTTCAACAGTACCGATTGAGATTAATGAGTAAATTTTTCTTTTAAATCCTAATTTAAATGATTTTTTATTGAGTTTCCAAGAATAGAGATCTATATATTTGCACAAGTAGCAAAAGTAAGGATAGGCACTAGTGGTGATTTCTTGTTGGATCTCTTCATTCCTAAGGTGAGTGATGTAAATTTGTTTTGTTATTTTGTTTTATGTATGTGAGTGACATGTGAGTGATGTAAACTGGCGGCCTCTTCCTCTTGAAGGACTCGATCTGTATGTTTTATGTGAGTAATGTAAGCCCATCAAGCAGATCGAGTCCTTCAAGAGGAAGAGGCCGCCAGTTTTCGAGGGGCAATCTGATCCAAACGCAGCTGACGATTGGATTAGAAGGATGGAGACAATCTTCGAGGTATCGAAGACTCTGGTAGCCAATAAGGTGAAGTTTGCTACTATGCAACTGGAAAAGGTTACCAATCTCTGTAGCGCCCCGAATTTCTAATATAATATCTTAGAAAATACGTGGCACAATTCCCAGCATCAACTTCAATGTAACAATAAACCACAACCAACACCAATAAAATTTTCAACTTTTATTACAATAATCATTTACATAGCACAGCGGAATACAATACATCACAAATCACAAAATTACAAACTCTTCCCTTTACAACCCTTTACATTTACATGAGTCACTATATAAATTGAACTCAAGCATCCAAATCCAAGCTCTAAGCAACAACCTGTAAATATGAGGCTAGAGATAACCCTAACCCCCAAAACTAAAGGGGTCAGCCATAAAGGTGTGAGTGACATAAAAACAAACAACATAAATGAACATTAAGCACAGATTCTTAAACAACATGTAATAGACAAGAATACATAAAATATGACGTAGCAAAGAAACATATAAACAACAAGTGGAACTAAACTAAGTGTCAAGTGTAGAAAACAGGAAACCACATGCATAAAACCAAGTCAAGAAAACACAAATTCTATATGCGGACTCTCTAATGCGTACTTGTCGAAGTCTATGCATCCCACTCTACATAGGTTCGGTGCAAGCCCTTAACGTCTCCACATTATAGGGTTCAATCCCCGCTATGCAACTAATTCTATCACGATGACTACTACGAGATAAAGATAAACTGTGAGTATTAGCCCATGCCCCGATAATTCCGGAGATAAATCCCACACCACAGGTAATTCCGGAGACTATTTCACTCACACCTAGATAATTCCGGAGATTATCTCACACCGTAAGCAATGACCTCATCACACGAATACCACATGTGCGTCGCCTCGACCCCGATAATTTCGGAGATCAATCCCACACCACAGGTAATTCCGGAGACTATTTCACTCACACCTGGATAATTCCGTGGATCAATCTCACACCGAAAGCCATACTGAGGTCAATAACCCATGTTCCCGTTCATCATATCACCACTAGTTCCTGTCCTTATCATTTATGTTATTCAATTACTTAACGAATCTCCTAGAGTTGGTGTAGCCTACCGGACTTAATTCAAACATCTGAACAACTAAAATGCCTCAACAGGCCCAAACATAAACAACTCAAGTGCCGGTATACTAGGGTCACACACACCCTCTAGAGACTCAAACTTAAATATCTAAACCAATCTTCCATCATAAACTGTTCAACTTAACATCTTGAAGACATATGTTCAATAGAAGATAAGGTATAAGTAGTTATAGATCAAAATATCTGGAGAATAAACCATTTGAAAGAACCTTCATAAATATAAAAATACATCAGTACCATTCGACTATAGAAAGCATAAGTCGACTGTCCAGAAAGAAAGTTCCATGATTTTAAGAAAATAAGCTAAGTGTTATAAGTTGACTTATCAAAGTCATAAGTCGACTTACCAGAGTGTTTCAAGTTGACTTATAGAAGTCATAAGTCGACTTATCAGAGTGTTTTAAGTTGACTTATAGAAGTCATAAGTCGACTTACCAGAGTGTTTTAAGTTGACTTATAGAAGTCATAAGTCGACTTACCAGAGTGTTTTAAGTCGACTTAAAATTGTCATAGGTCGACTGTCCAGAAAGGAATCTACAATAACTTTGAAAAATAAATTCTAAGAATACCAGTCGACTGTCCAGACGGATTTTCAAGAAAATTAAAGATCATAGCAGCCGGATCGTACCAGTCGACTGAAAAAGTCCTAAGTCGACTGTCCAGACGGATTTTCAAGAAAATTAAAGATCATAGCAGCCGGGTCGTACCAGTCGACTGAAAGGTCATGCCAGTCGACTGTCGGCCAACAGACTGCATAGTTTTGTTTGTACACGATAATCAAAATTAGAGTTTCTAAAAAAAATTCATTATCCACCGAAATAATTTGTATTCAGATAAAAACGTCAATCACAAAGAATGCCCAGTTCGGATACATTTCCTCAAATCAACCAATTTCTCAAAACTTCAATTTTCATGTTCTTAATTCATAATTCCTCCATTAAAATTTCTCAACACTAAATTTCTTCCACAACTCATAACCAAAAATCCAATTTGTAATCGCAAGATCCAATTGTTCATCCATCCAATCCCTTATTTTCATAATCATACTCAAATCCTAAACATGCTTTCTAGCAATTAAATTCGACATCCAAGATTAATCAAAACAATCATAGATCAACAACCAAATTATACTCCTCACATACATAAACAAATCAACCAATCAATTACAATATTCACATATAAAACTCAAAGGACAAACAAAACAATTACATTACTCACATAAAACATATACAAAGCAAAACAACATGTCAGTCACATACATAAAACAAAATAACAAAACAAATTTACATCACTTACCTTAAGAATGAAGATATCCAACAAGAAAGCCTCTCTTTTTGCGAGATCCAAAATCCTCCTCTTGATCCTCCCAAAAATCACAAGAATTTTATGTTGTGCAGCGAATGACGGCTGCATTTTCTTTTAAATACACGGGATAAGAAGTTTAGGGTTTTCCAAACACTTTTGCAAGATACCCCCCTTGAAATACAACTTTACATATATAGATCTCAATTCTTGGAAACTCAATAAAAAATCATTTAAATTAGGATTTAAAAGTAAAATGTACTCATTAATTTCAACCGGTACTGTTCAAAAAGTCCAGAAAATAAATTTTGCACTTTCACCCTTCAAAATGACAAATTTGCAAAATGATCTTTCTTTTCTCAAAATATATATATAGATCTGATTAATTTCAGAAAAATCTGGAAAAATTATAAATAAATCCCAAATATTAAATAATGAGTTTTCATGAAGAAAATTTGACTTTTGAACTTCTCAAAAAAATATTTGCATGTGTTTTGCACGTGTAAAAAGATGAATTTTTCTAAAAATATTTTTTAAGTCCCCAAAAATCATTTTAATCATTTATGAACCTTTAAAAATGATATTTAAAAATACGGGGTACTACATCACTCCCTCCTTAGAAGAGTTCTGTCCTCAGAACTACTACTAATGAGTCCAAACAACATAACAACAAAGAAAAACAATATCTCATAAATGAAGACATAGTCCAAACAATTGCATATGAGAACATTATCAAAATAGAAGGAATACAACTCAATTTAAAGGTACAATCATTCAAACGAATTACTATCACATAAAAGAAGATACACTCATTCAAAAAGCTCAGGAAATTCCTTCTGCATGCGATCCTCTGGCTCCCAAGTAGCCTCCTCGAATAGCTGATTCCTCCACAGCACCTTGACCATAGGTATCACCTTACTCCTAAGAACTTTGTCCCTACGATCAACGATCACAATAGGCTGTTCCTTGTAACTCAAGTTCACCTGTAGATCTTCAGGAATCTCTACCAACTGATGATTCTGATCTGGCACATACTTCCTCAATAATGATATATGAAATACATCATGCACTTGTGCCAACTCTTCTGGAAGCTTCAATCTTTATGCTGTCTTACCAATCCGTTCCACGATCCTGTATGACCCAATATACCTTGGCGCCAACTTGCCTCCCTTACCAAACCTGATCACTCCTTTGGTCAGAGACACCTTGAGGAAAACTGAATCCCCAACCTCAAACTCCAAGTCCCTTCGTCGAGTGTCAGCATAACTCTTCTGCCGACTCTGAGCCTCAACCAATCTCTTGCGAATCAGCTCAATCTACTCTGTTACCAATCTCTGTAGTGCCCCGAATTTATAATATAATATCTTAGAAAATACGTGTCACAATCTCAGCATCAACTTCAATGTAACATTAAACACAACCAATACCAATAAAATTTTTAACTTTTATTACAATAATCTTTTACATAGCACAGCGGAATACAATACATCTCAAATCACAAAATTAGAAACTCTCCTCTTTTCAACACTTTACAATTACATGAGTCACTATATAAATTGAACTGAAGCATCCAAATCCGAGCTCTAAGCAACAGCCTGTAAATATGAGGCTAGAGATAACCCTAACCCCCAATACTAAAGGGGTCAGCCATAAAGATGTGAGTAAGACAGCTTTCAGGACTCGTCATGGACTCTATGAGTTTTTGGTGATGCCATTCGGGTTGACGAATGCGCCAGCAGTGTTCATGGATGGTGGACACTAGAGTGTGAGTACCTAGGTGTGGACATTAGAGGGTGAGTATCTCATAGAACTGAAACATAATGTTTTACCTTTGGGGTACAGTTGAGGTTTTGCCAAAGGGTGTTGATGTGAGTTGTGTGTGTGGTGCTCTAACTTTTCCCTCGTTCTGCAGTATTCAGTATGGTTGCACCCAGACCCAGGAATGGTGGTAACATTGGTGATGGATCTGGAAGTTCTCGAGGAACTGGAATTGATATCGAGGTCGAATTTGCCAGGGTGTATCAGACTTTGGAGGCACTGATGGCATCTAATTTGGCTCAGAATCAGAACCAGCATCAGAATCATGGAGCTGGACAGGGATTGGTTAACGCCGATCCCATCAAGCAGATCGAGTCCTTCAAGAGGATGAGGCCGCCAGTTTTCGAGGGACAATCTGATCCAAACGCAACTGACGATTGGATTAGAAGGATGGAGACAATCTTCGAGGTATCGGAGACTTCGGTAGCCAATAAGGTGAAGTTGGCTACTATGCAATTAGAAAAGGACGCTGGTGTCTGGTGGGAATTGCTGAAAAGGACTTTGGGAGACCAGCCGATGACTTGGGAAGCTTTTCTAGAGAAATTCAGGGATCGCTTCTTTCCCCTAGATATTCAGGAGAAGAAGGCAACAGAGTTCCGGAATCTACAGCAGGGCAGCATGACCGTGCGAGAGTAT